>JAQFVV010012471.1:0-645666 GCA_028023455.1 Epiperipatus broadwayi
TCAGTACAATTACACTAGAACCTAAAAAAATTGCCTTAATTTCTGAAAAGCCCAGACAACAGCTAGGTTTCTTTTCAGTTATAGTGTAGTTCAACTCAGCACCTCTCAGATGTCTGCTCAAGAAGTACAATACATGAGGTACTGATCCCTCATCGAGTTGAAATAACACTACACCCAGACCATAGTAACTACTATCTGTTAGCACATAAAATGTTTTATTGAAATCAGGATATATTAAAATTATGTGTTTTAAAAATTTATTCTTAATTAAGTTAAATTCATTATCATGATCTTGGGTCCACTTCCATATCTCAGCCTTTTTCAACAATTTGGGCAAATGTATCGTGTCCTCAGCAAAATTTTGATAGAAACGGTTGTAGTAGTTGCACAACCCAAAAAAAAAAAGATTTCAGTTGCTTTACAGTTTTTGGTGCGGGGAAGCGTTGAATAGCTGCAATCTTTTCTGGATGGGGTTGGATACCATGCTCATTTATTAAATCTCCCAGAAAAGTAGTCTCTTTAGCAGCTATTAAACACTTCTCCAGAATAATTTTGACATTTTTCAGAGCGCACTCATTAAAAAACATTTCTAAATGTTGGAGATGCTCTTCTAAATTGTCAGAAGCAATGACAATATTGTCCACATACATGATGATCTTTTCTTTTAATTGTTTTGAAAAAATCATGTCCAAACATCTGATTAAGCCAGCACCACTATTAATGAGACCAAAAGGCATCCATCTGAAAACATACGACTGGCCCTGAAAATGAAATGCTGTGTATTTCTGATCATTCTCATGTAATGGTATTTGCCAATAACTAGCTGTTAAATCAAATGTAGAGAAAATTGACCTCTTATGAAACTTAGTTAGGAGCTCATGTACAGGTGGAGGAATGTCATGCTCTGGCACAGTTATAGTGTTTAACATGCGAGCATCCAGACATACTCTAATATGGCCATCCTTCTTCTTTACAATAACCAATGGGTTTACGTAAGGAGAAGGGCACTTTTTTATTATCTCCCACTCTAGCATCATGTCTATTTGACTCTGTACCTCGTCCTTGTATTGGTAAGGAATTGGGTACATTTTCTGATGGAAAGGTTCATTACACTTCAATTTAATACGATGGGTATATCCCTCTATTATACCAGGGATTTTAGAAAAAATGCTTTTAAAGCTATACATTAATTGATATAATTTCTCCCTTAATTTAGAATCGACTGCATAAATATGTTCAATTTTTTCTTTTATGCTAGCATCAATCAATGTATTATGGATGCATAGTAATTGTTTGGAAAGGTTATGTGCTCCATATTCAAAATTAAGCCTTTCCTTCTTACAAGTAAAAATTTTATTATAAAAATCTATTTGACACTCATTTAAAATCATGAAGTCAGCATCTATTATGGCTTCATGTATCAATCCAGGCATAATAAGAAAAACATGCCCAAAGTCTGTATTATTAATTTTGAAGGTAATCCAAACTTGTTTATTTGTTAATTTCGTTCTCTTTTCATTTGCTAGAGTTACTTGTATTTGTTTTACTGGCAATGAAGGTATATCACCTTTTATGCATACCAGATTTTTATACGTTTGACTCTGATAATATGGAAGCTTGGCTTCCAGAGTCAATTAATGCTTCAATTCTTATACTTTCAATGTTTAAAATAACGACCGGACATTGATACGTTATAGGTGGTTCACCTATAGTAAAGGGTTCTAAGAAATCAATGTCTAAATCTAAAGTATTTAGCATCCACATCTGATCGTTCCCCATTTTGTTAGCACCGGGTCCTTGCAATGAGGAACTACTATACAAAGACCTTCTTAGTTTAACTTTTTATCAGTTGATTTGATATTGGGTCTTTTTAAGATTGTGGTAACACCACTAGTAGAGGGTTGATTATTTTGGGTTTCTACTCTATTCCTAAAGTTATCAAACTTAACTGTTCTTCTATTATATGGGAATACCCTATCCCTATCTCTAAAGCTATATTTTCTTTTTAAACTTGTTTGAAACCTATGGTTATTATTACTAACATTAACATTTGACAATGGATAGCTAGGTCTCTCTCTATTGGATTTATATCTAATGTCCAGAGATGCCTCTGTAAGCTCTAGTGCATCCAATATTTCTGATACTTCCTCTATGGAATACTTATCAGCAGCAATCAGTAGTTGCTCTACATTCCTAGGTAAATTATGTCGCACTATTCTAACTATTTGTCCTTCAGACAATGGACATGCCATGAGAGTCTTTAAACAGACAGCCTGGCTTCTAAAGAAACTAGTATAACTACCCCTACTGGAGTGATACTTTTCCTGTGTGATTTGGAACCTAATGCTGTCTTGTTTATCGGCATTCCAAAAACTTCCTATAATTAAAAATCTAAAATCTCCATAAGTACTTGGTCTTTCAAACAAAGATTGCCACCAGTCTTTGGCAGTCCCACCTAAATGGTTGCTACAAATAGCCAACTTTTCTTTTTCGGTTAGTACACATATCGAGAATAGCTCCTCTAAGCTATAGAGAAACCCCGATGGATTTTCCGCAAAATCTCCTCGAAATGGCTTCACTCTTATGAATCTTAAGGCCATTGAGCTATTTGACCCTCCGTCATAATTAGCACTTTCCCTAGGTGGTCGGATGTCTACTTCCTTGACATCAGTACGTTCTAATGGGTGGTTCTCATTTTTTTCTAAAAATTCTACTTTACCTATTGAGGATGGAACTATCTTTTCCTCAAACCTATTATATAATATTCTTTCCCTACCTAAATCTATCGTTTGGCCACTTATAGGTTTCACCTCTTCTATTTTTTTACAGACTTGTTGAAATCTCTCTTCAAAATTTATTTGCCCTATCACTTGCTCTACATATAATTTTTGCTCCTTTCTGAATTCATCTAAGTTTTGGTCCACTAGGTCTTTATATTCATGACTATTTTTCTCTAACTGTTGAGCTTGTTCATTTACATCCTTTTGTAATTTCTTCATATTTTCCCCAACCTTTGACCTGTATTTATGTTCCTCAACCTTTTGCATATCCCCCAGATCCTGTAATTTTTCAATCAAAACCTGCTCTATATCTGTCTTGGTCTTCATCCTATCTTGCACTATTAAGTCCCTAAACCTTTCAACTAAATCTTGCTCCATTTCATTCCTTATCACTATTCTATTTTGTACTATCTCTTCTTTTATAACAGTAAAACTTTCATCCATATGCCCTATACGCTCCTGTATTTCATCAATTCTACATTCCACCTTTATTTTATTATCATCAATCTTTTGATTCAATTTGTCACTATTGACTTGACATTGGTTGATTGAATCTTCTATTTGCTTACTTAAACCTCTGATAGTCAACTCGGAAAATTCCTCAAATCTATTCTTTAATAATTCTTGATTTTTGTACTCTATATTCTCTACTTCATGTTTTAAGGATTCAAAGACCCTTTCGTTATTATCTAGTCTCAGTTCTACCTGATTAAATTTATCTTGTACTTCTCCCTTAAGGTCTTCTACCTTCTGGCAGGTCTCCTTAAAGTTTATCTCTAGATTTTCATTGGTTTTATACAAGCTTTCATTAAGAATATCTAATTTTAACTTATTATCTTTTATATTTTGAATTATACTGTCATGATGATTTTTAAACTTTATATCACTATCCTCTTGAAGATTTTTAAACTTTATATCACTATCTTCATTATTCTTATTTATGCTTTCATGAAGATTTTTAAACTTTATATCACTATCCTCTTGAAGATTTTTAAACTTTATATCACTATCTTCATTATTCTTATTTATGCTTTCATGAAGATTTTTAAACTTTATATCACTATCTTCATTATTCTTATTTATGCTTTCATGAAGATTTTTAAACTTTATATCACTATCTTCATTATTCTTATTTATGCTTTCATGAAGAGCTTTAAACATTTGGGATATTTGAGCCATTAAAATACTCTCTACTTCCTTTTCAGGTGCTTTTACCTTTTCTTCTTCTATTTCACTTTTCACCATCTCTTACACACCCTCTTCCATTTTACTCTCTACCTCGTGAGTATCATCTACCAACGTTTCCCTTTCACTTAAGTTCTCGCGTTCTCTTTCCTCTGTACAACCATTATCAAGCATAGACTTAGACAGTTCCATTTCTACATTATACTATCTTGGTTATCCATTTTTTTTTTTTAATATTATTGTTTTTCAAAATCTAGTACTTCTAGTATATTTCTATTTAATCTCATAAATAAGTTCCCTACCAGCTTCTTCTATTCCCATACAATCGTCACCTCCAATAACCATAGACAGTATCTCCTACTCCCTACAATATTTCATCTTAGACAATAATAACAACAATAATAATTCAAAATCATGTGTCACAACATTATCCTCTACATGCATGATACACAGATATTTTTGCACAATTTAAAACATTTCAAATATCTCTTCAATATTTCACTAATTGACATGGTCATAATAAATATCCAAATAATCATTAGCCACATATGCATATTTCAAAAATTTGATTTGCCAAGTCTTTTATAATAATGTAGTATTATACTTTTAAATAATCAGATCATCCACCACTTAGAATTGCAATTGTTTAAATCATAAACACTTAGCTCTATAATAATTAAATCCTAAATAACCATTACTATTTTAAAATATTAAATCATCACAATACTGTTGATTGAATATGATGCCCCCACTAACATGTCTCAAGCCCCTAAAGTTGGCACATCACAATCTACCTATTTAAGGTTCCCATTCCATGTAAGCCTATTATACTCTCCCCATTTTAATACTTGGGCCCAACATGTTGCCGGCGCCACAATCTGCCCTCGTCATCGTGTGCAGCTCCACTACACATCAGGCCAATCATGTTGAGGGACATAATCTGCCCTTTCTAACACATCAGGCCAATCACGTTGAGGGCCATAATCTAACCACCCTGTTCCTGCATCTCCACCTCCCCCAAAATAAATATAATATAGTGAAAATCACCTAACCGGGTTCTAGCTCTAATAATTAAGGAAATATTCAATTAAATGCTTTACTAGCTCAAGTTTCTTAAAATTAACTTAGGTTCTGTTTTAAACTAGCTCAAATAAATTTTCAGGAATTCATGAGACTAGAAGTGGAAATACAGGTGACAAGGTAGATTACATTGAGACAATATCCCACAGGATACCACCACAATGGCATAAGAACACTATCCCCCCTTATACTACTATTACACATAATAACTACATAGTATTCTTATGACTTCCACAACTTCTAATCACTAAGACTCATTTAACAATTAAAGTATTAATCTTTTATCTCTAATAAGAATAATAGTAATCATCTAGCTCAAATGAAATAATCTCAGGTTTTTTAATTTATTCGTATGTTAATAACATATGGTAGCAAAATATGATAAGGGATTTTATGTCATAATCTACTACTCTGAAATTAGATTAATAATAAAACAATAATAATCACAATCTTCATTGCTTAATCCAACTAGTACAGCTTTTCTTTCATCGCAAATTTATAACCATAATAAATTAGTTAATAATCTAATATCCTCTTTTTTATCTTTAAGTAATAAAATAAATTAATAAGTGGCAGTGTTTAGATAATCTGATAAATAAAGCAAGTGGCAACTAATAGCATATAATTTAGCAAAATATTATGATAATGGATTGATGACCAGTAACGCAATGCAATTTTATAATTATTTAATTATAAGAACATCAATAAATATTTAAGATTAAACATACTTCTCTATTTATCTTTTGTGCAAACAGTCATATACTTAGTCTAATGGTTGTGAACATACCCTGTGAATTCATGCAATGATGTAGAGAAAACAAAACTCAGACACAAGTTTTAATAAATAAATTTTAAAATTTTATTAACATCAATAAAATAAATAAAACAAACAAATCCATCTACATCTATTTACAAGGGATATCCTCATTTTTCTTTACACTACAATAGCTGAATTATACACATTTATATTTCTTTTATCGTTAATTAAACTTATTATGCCTTTTAAAAGTTATTTATTTATTTCTCATTAGGTTTATCATATCACTTATTTTAACTATTTTATGGGTAACACCATTCTTTACCTTTTAATATTAAAGTTACTGTATTATAAATTATCTATGTGGATAAACATCATGTATAACATCATAATTTTACAATCAATATGGTTTTTAAAAAAAAATTACATTTTCTTGTAACTCTATATAAGTCACTCCGCATATTATTCAAATATTATTATTACTTTTAACGTTTGTTCTCCAATGCTCGTAAACTATAATACGTTTATTCCATAAGCCATACTCATGTATAATACTATAACACATGTTTAATTATCACCTGTTACAGTTTCACATATACTATAATTATCGAATATTATTGTATTTCTTTAAATATGCAATACTTATATTTTTTAAAATATAATTAACAATAAGAAAACGTGAAATTATATTTAATATTTTTGTATATTTCTATTTGGATATACTTTTATAAAATTATAGTTCATTTCTTAAAAGGAATTAACATAATTCTCTAACTCCTTCCCTTCTTAGGATATCTGCATCTTTCTTTCAATAATCATAATCTACTCTTCATTAACACTTAACTATTCTTATTCCCAATAATAGCATGACATACATTCTAAAATATCTATTGTTTCCCTTTTAATAGACTTATCATATAACGATGTAGTTGCAAGAAATACAGATAAAGATAGTGAAAGATGTATAGGATATTGGGAAGATAGATAGATAACTTATCCACAATATACTTCAAAAAGTGTATGGAACAGTGTGAATAGGTCCGACATTCATTGTCTAATAACCTTGGCGATAAGCATGATGTGGCAGCTATTTACTCAGCTTTACCAAACATCTAGTATGACTCACAAGAAATATATAAAATACCACTGTCCAAGACAACATGTGTACCAGTTGTAGGGCTTTGTTAACTACGCTGATTAACATCTAAAACTACCTATTATTTCATTCCCTGTAGCATCCTAGTTTTTAATACATCCTCTTGGTTTCCGAATCACCACGTACTACCAAGTCACTTCCCAAACTATCTCTCGAGATTTTTACTGTATCCAACATCGATAAAATACTAACTACTTTTTTAAAACAATAAACAAATTTGCTAATATAAAAACATCTCCCTATTACATAAGAACAATTTGTCTTGCTTTATTACACTGTAGATTCAACATCTACGTTTTGTTAAAATAACATTTAAATATCCCAATTGGAAAATTAACAGAAAATATCACATAACCATCGGTTATATTGAACTATATTAATAACACATAAAATGATTATCGTATGCATATTTTTAAAAAATCTAATCACATCTCAAAGTGTTTTAGAGTGTTGTTTTCAAAAATGCGTTTTACAACAGTAATAACAATAAAACTTTTGCGCTACATTCATTCGATTCTCAGCTGATCTAAATAAATAAAACATACATTATATATCATTAATAATTATAAATGTTACCAAAAACAATCTTTATCTTCCTATCAGAGTTCGTAGTAGGTTTCTTTCTCTTCGAGCATCGCAAATATACAAATTTCCACATACATACAATTTTATTTTAAAATTCAAAATCAAAACACATTATTTCATATAATGTTATATTATGAATTAATGTATTTTGTTTTCCCTATCGCTATCTAAAACTTAATGTTTAACTTAGATTAGTAAAGAAAATAATTCAAACCATAATCACATATTTTTCTGACGGTAAATCTTGGTTAGTCCCATAATATTTATTATTTCTTCTTTTGTCCGAATGTTCTCCTTTCTGCTTATTAAAGTTTTAAATAAATTAGTTCATTTAATAAACTGTTTAGACGATCTTTAATTTTAGTGTTTAATCCAAAATTATTAGAAAACATTTTATTTAGTTATCCCATGAAGCTTTTTAATGTTCTGGCGAATATTACCTCGGCGCGTTGATGCATCTTTATTTCTAGTTAAACTACAATTATTTAATAATTACGGTACCAATTGCATTTTCCATGGATCCAATATTTTATATTTCTCTTCTGTAAAATTTTTTTTTTCTTTTGGCAAGTGTTTTCCTTGGTAAACTTCACTTTCATTCATTATTATTTTATATACACTACTTCCGATCTTTAACTATTTTCTAGAGTATTTTCTCAAGTCATCTTAAAGAAAGCAATTCAAACTATTTCAATATTACAATTCCTTTTGTCCATTTATTCTTATACGAATAATACTTATTTTTATTTTCCATTATCTTCATTAACTTTGCGCACAATGTCCTTTCATTGATTTTATATGCATGAAAACAGCTTTCATAGTGATATGCTATATAAACTATATCAACGAATAATATTAACATATTTGGAACATTATAAAATTTACAACTTGGTTTTAAGAATCTATCCATTTTCTATTGAAAACTCCGATTATATTTCGATAGAATCCACTGGCAGGTTACTGTAAAGTTAGTGAAACATTACTATGAAAAACTTTTTTTTAAAACATTTTATTCTAAGATTCTCTTCAGATGATTTTTAAATTGTCAGTTGGTTTCTTTCAAAGATATTATTAAAATTATAATAAAATTGACTAATAAATTGAAGAAAAAAAAATTTATAGAGCTTAAAATTTTATCTCTGCTCTGGAGTCAACACATTTTTGTTCTCCCCCATTTATACAATTAGTTGGCGCGATTTTGGTTGTCTGCCAAGATCTATTTTTTATTGGTCAATCCCTACTTGGATTTATAAACAATTTCTAAAGTTTTAAAATCATGACATAATAGACTTAAATGTTAACTAATTATTATTTTTAAATCAATTATTATCTATTACAATTTAACTACCTTTAAAACAATTTTGAAACAATAATTAATAAAGGTGTATACTACTTATTTTTATTATGATGTGTGACAATTCCATCCACTTCTATAATATACTATTTAAATATTTTAATTATTAGTATTAATTTAAACCGGTGCTTATACATAGAATATTCCAGACAGTCACTTAGTCATTTCCGGTGTTTAGTCTAATTTTATCTGTCTTAATAAATTTGCTACTTATATTATATAAAATAATTATATAAAATTTTGAAAAATAATTTAGAAAAATATAGAATTAGATACAATTCTCACCATCACAATACTTATTATTAAATATATCATA
The DNA here is from genome assembly GCA_028023455.1 of Epiperipatus broadwayi. Lineage (NCBI taxonomy): Eukaryota > Metazoa > Onychophora > Udeonychophora > Euonychophora > Peripatidae > Epiperipatus > Epiperipatus broadwayi. The sequence continues at coordinate 9,214 of JAQFVV010012471.1, forward strand.
TTAATCTTTTACTGCTTAATATAGTCTATAATTTTAAATACTATATAATATTAATTTTAAAATTTTTTAGTAATTGACCATTTATAATCATCATTGACCTATAGAAAAGGGCACAATATATATATATATATATATATATATATATATATATATATATATATTTATATATATATATATATATATAAAGAAATTTGAACTTAGGATTTTCAGTCTATATCCTTTCTCCACTTCATGACCACACACCTATAAAAAAGATAAATGAACTGCAATATACATATTTTGTGCAGAACCAACACTCATAAGTTGGGCTAGATCATAATCTTCAACACATACAAACAATCAGATCTCAGCTTATATTAAGATAGCAACTCCTTAAATTGTAATGGTCAGACTTCAATCTTATCAACACTTCCTACAATTCAACTGTACATTTTATTGAAAACTCAATGATGGAATGCTCAAAGCCCTTAATGGTTTTAATATTGTAGTCATATCCATATCTAACTCGCCATATTATTGGACCACTAAATATCCATTTACACTAATTGAAGAGGGGTGGGATGGACTTATACTAAGATGTAACCTATTTTCAAGGCAATATATAATGAGTGCTGATTCTGCATATATTTTGTATATTGGGGATCATTTATCTTTTTTACATGTGCGTAATTATGTGTATTGGTTTTTTGATATGGAGTGAAGAATGAATATAGACTTGAAATCCTAAGTTCAAATTTCTCTATTTACTATAGAAAACATTCAGTATACTGAAAGAATAGGTTATATATATATATATATATATATATTTGTACAAGCCATTATAATGGTTTGTATATTTTCTATAATTATTTCAGTTAGTGTTAACAGTAACTTTCTTTTCACACACACACACACACACACACATATATATATATATATATATATATACCAGTGATGAAGTGTGACCTTTTTAGAAAAGGAAGCACACTAATTATTTTTTAATAATGTTTTTATTTTACTTGCTGCAATAATTTTACATAATAGCTAATATATACATCTATAAAAATCTGGAACTCTCATATCAATATTTTTCTTTCTAAATGCTTTTAACATTCTTAAGTTTTAACTATTAATTACATTTTAGTATTGTTTGAAGTTCTTATAATTAATGAATAAAGTGAATAATGCAATGATAAAATTATTATTTGCCTTATATAAAACAGTTCCACTGTTGGTAAAAAAATTGAAAGTCAACAGAAATTTCATACAATAAATAATGAGTTGAATTGTTCATTCTTTTTTATGTTTCACAAACTAACTTAGAGAAGAATATGGAACTCATTAATCTGTTAATCAGAGTGTGGCTAGTTTAAGTATAGATAATACATTATCAAGATATTTTTATTTTCCAAATGCTTTTAACATTCTTAAGTTTTAACTTTAATATTGTTTGAACTTCTTATAATCAAAGAATAATGTGATGGTCAAATTCATTATTTGTTTTATATAAAAACAATTCAACTAGGGGTAAAAAAATTGAAAATCAACAGAAATTCCATACAAAAAATAATAAGTTTGAACTGTTTATTTTTCTTTTTTTATGTTTAGCATGATAGTTTTAATATTTTTTTTTACATTTGTATGTCCAATTTGTTGGATCAATTTCATGAGGTTGATACATATTTTAGTGAATTTTTACAATTTAATTTTAGTTAAAGCTTTTAAACTTTTTAGTGAATTCTTCTACAGAAGCACTCATTCCTTTTAATATATGAAACCTTCATCCTTGATATATATATATATATATATATATATATATATATATATATATATATATAAAATATATATATATATATATATATATATATATATTGTATATTGTAGCATATATTTTAGCATAAAATATAATAATTGATGTAACTTATTAAAAAAATTTCTCTGTCTTCTTTGGTGATTTGATTGGCTTGATTTTCGCTTTGAACAGATTACTCTCTTATATTATTTTAATAAATTTAAATTTGCTTTGTTCCATATACTAATTCATATCAGAATGTTTAACTTTTTAAAAAAAATTGACAACACATTAAATTTGGTAAAATAGTATTAAAATATAATATTTTATTTACATTTGTTTAAAATGATCTTAAAAATTATTTCATTTGAATTAACAAAACCATTTGTTCAATTAAAATAAATTATTAAAAATAAATACAGTAATTACGTATGCATCTCAATGTAAAAAAAGAAAAGAGCGCGAATTTAAGAGAAGATCGTCTGTTAGTTTTGCTTTTGGAGGGAGAGAAGAAAAAGAAAATGGTAAGAAGGCAAATGGTGTAAATTTGATAAGCTTATTTTAAAATAGTTAACAAGTAAACTGATTACCACAAATTTGCTATAAACGTAAAAATAATATCGTGGTATTTAAATATAAGATGAATTGCTAAATTTAAAAGTCTGTTCAAGTCGGCTGGCCAAGTGGATCAGATCACCGGTAATAATTTCCCAATATTACATTTAAAATGTCGGAGCTTCCCAGTTTAAAAGAATTAATTGCAAGAATTTGGTATGTTTTAAAATGTTTATTGTTCTACAATTTGGAAAATTTAAATAAGTATTTTAATTACAGAAGTTTTATAAATATGAAAATTTGCTTTTTTAAAAAAGAAGAAGTTTAAATTAAAATAAAATGTTAAAGTTATCAACATAGTTTAATATTTCCGTTTCTAAATTCTAATAAAAATAGAGCATTGATTGATATTTAACTTTATAATGTCAGTAATATATTTTCTAGTTAATTTGTTTGCCATTTGGATAATAAACAGTCTTCAAATAATTGATCAAAGCTATTTTCTAAATTTATCGTCAGTTTGGAATGATTGAATTAATTGCTGTAGTTATTATTCCTAGATTTAAGCGTTGATAAATAAATATTTAGCATGGATGTGATAAACTTGGAACATTTTAATAGAGAAATGTAGAAATTAATAACTTTTGAAAAACATTTTCATTTAAGTTCTGCTTGTCATGTTTTGAAATTGTTTCTTGTTTATGGAGCCACGTAAAATCGTTAATCTAATAGTGATTATAATAACTAACACAAATGGATAAAATTACATGTAGGAAATTCAACTATAATTATAGCTATTACTTCGTACATTTATTGTTCGACACATCGTATATGGATTTCACGGATCGTATTTATAGTTATAAAATGCTATACAATCTAATTTGTGACACACACACCTGCTAAAATTCATGTATTGGACTATAAAATGCTATACATTTAATTTATATCACACACACACACCCATTAGATTTTATGTATTTGACAAATGATTCATTACTTTAATTTTATCGTTATATGAACTTGCATGTGAAGTTCATAAGTTATATTTTTTTAAGTTTAAAGTAATAGGGGTTGAATAAAATATTTATTCAAGAGAATAGCGCTTGCGAAAAAGCTTGAAAGGTACTAAATGAAGTCATGAGATGTATCAATCTTTGTGAGGTATTTTGTGAGTCTTTCCAGATTTATATTCCTATACTAATATTACTTATATTGCATTACACATGTTTTATTTTAAGCAAGATAAGTTAGTACATTAGTTGTCCTGATTAGTGTAACATTTTATTATGCAAGAACCCACATTTGCTAAAGTGTTAGTGTTTTCTGAATGATCAGAATAACTGAGGAGGATGATTTTGCACTTTAATGTGAAGTAAATAGTAATGTTATTTTAGAATGTTAAAAGGCATTAATCTGTGCTGGTGGTTAATCCGCAGATTATTTAATTGCCATTTTTTGTATTTTACATTCATTCCAGCGCTGGTGGTTAATCCGCGGAATTGTGTAATTATACGTATTACTTTATGATGGTGTATCAATCCACAAAGCGTTTAGTATTATTTAATTCCTATGTGTAGATGAACGCATCCACAGGAATATGTTTTACTTCATAGATATAAGTTGGGCAAAGTATTTTAGTTAATCTGCTAAATCATCTTCTTCCATTTGTAAGCATAATTCATAAGTTAGATCGTCAAATTGTAGCAGGACATTCTATTCAAGTTACTTCATAATAATGAACTGTCGGTTGATTATTATTTACCGGAGTGTAAGTTTAAATTTTCATTTTATTTAATGATTACATTATAGCTAAATCCTACAGATATAATATTATTTATTATATTATCATAAGTTTACGGTATGGATTTATTGAATCTGGAAATGATGTTAAATACTTCATGAGTTGATGTTGAATTTAGTATAATTTGCTCAAGATTCATTATATCAAATTGAAATAAGGTATGATTAGGTTTTTTAAACCGTACCTATGATATGTTAGTGAAGAAAGTCGATGGAATTATAATTTATTTATTTTATTTGTTTATTTATGTTTTAATTATAACATTGGAATTAATTATTTATTATTCATAAATTTGTAGATAAAAGTTGATTTATAATTAAACTTACTGTGCCGTTGCTATGTGTCATTCTTAAAATCAGAAATCATAAACCTTGGATAGAGCATACATTGAAGTACATACTATCGTCAACATGATATAAGAGTTTAGTAATATTTTGAAAAAACATTTGGATGCTTTTAGTCTTTGGTAGTTTATGATGTGTAAGGTACAATAAAATCCCATTTACTTTTTCCATCATTTTGGCTTTGCGTAGTTGATTCTAGTATACAATACAAATTGATTAGTAAACCTAAAAACAGATTTTACCAAATAATGATATGATTGAATATATTTACTTAACATTTTAAATTGTCATTTGTCAGTATAAAAAAGTCTCAGTGATATAGTTAAACTATAAAAAGAACCCAATTATTTATGTTTATTTATTGCAAAGCTTTACCTGGACTAGCATTTGTATTAAAAATCATATAGATGGTTTAAAATTTCATAACCTTATATAGTTCCACAAATTATGCCATCTTGTACATGGTCGGCCATCGGGTCTCATACAATAAAAATCGCAAATTAAGGTTTGTAACATAATAACATTGCACTTATAATTTGTTTACTGTATTTTATCATACTACTATGATAGGTCATCGCGGTACACCCTGGCTGCGATCAAATTAAATCATAAAAAGTTTATGTAGATCATTAGTTTGGTCTGTGGTAAGTTGCTCTAGATGTTGGTTGTGGTCTTTGGTGCATAAAATAGATAGCATAAAATGTTTTGGATACAGCTCTTAATAGCTGACAATGAGTAGCGGGAATTGATCAGTGATTGAGGTTACGATTCTTAGTGCACTTACGTTACGTAGTTGACCACACTTTAAAGGGTTACAATATATATATATCCTCACTAACTGAAAATATAATAATATGAAAATAAGACTAGCTCAGATAAATGATTATGTTCAGCTAAAATACATATAATCAATAATAAAGATATCCTATGATACTGTCTACTATTAAGCTAGCTCTAACTGATTAATAAATAATAAATGGTTTGGTTTATGTAAAATTAAATAAATAAAATACTAATAAATCATGAGACAATATAGTGAAGTACAAGCAGTAAAGAATTACATTGAGCCAATATCCCACAGGATACAATCTCAATGGCATAAGAATACTATACCCCTTGCTATTTCAAATAATAATAAATTCATAGCATTCTTAGGACTTTAAAATAATACTCAATTTAATATAATGCTACTAACTAAATCCTAATCTCTTTATTGAAATAAACAAAATAACTATAATTATCTCAGGTTCTTTAAAAATAACTTCAATCAATTTAAAATAATTTATTAATAATTTATATTTCTTGATAACTAATAAATATAGTATAAATTATTTTTTTAAAAATATCTAAAACTTTAATAAATTCACAAATAAACAAGTTTTTGGTCATTGGAACTATTTACTTTAAACAATGTCATAAAATGCTGAATGTTTTACAGCCTTGGAAACAGACAATGGCTAAACATGGCAGGGTGCGGCCTATGTCTATTGTAAGAGTAGGAATTTTGAATTTCCTGCCTTCTATGGCAAATTTTTCATTGAAAATTTATTATAATAAAATATACAGTTTTACAAACATTGAACATATAATACTTACAAAAAAATTCACCAGGGGATGAATTGGTCAAAAGTTGAATAAGTAATATTTTAAATGTACATTTAGTAATTTTGGTTCATATAAATTGGATTATTAATTGCAAAATTTAAAAAATAAATTTCTAGCTCTTTTTTTTTAATCCAAAATAATTTACAATTATGATGATCATATTTTTACTGAAGCAAAATTACCATTCATAAGAATTTTAATTCAAAATTGATTGAATGAATATATTTTAGCTAATGAACACATATTAAAATTTAATATTAATATACTTCATTGCTGTATACAATAATAAATTATTTTTTGGGAAATAATATTTTTTTTTACTTTAGCAATATAAATATAATGAATATGCTGAAAATTAATTATGAGATTGATTTAAAGTTGAACAAATATGTGTTATTTTTTCTTTATTTTTCAAAAGGAACTTTATTGAAACTTAATAATCATATAAATACAAATATATTTCAAAGTTGAAACATAAATATACAAAAAGAAAACAATATTGGTTTATAAAAATAATTTTAACAAGTTACATTCTTGGTTTATATGCATATTACATCATAATACAATACATGCAAAAAGCTGTTTTCCACTATATTCTTCATCCAATTTTCTTTTTCTACCATTTTGACAAAAATCTGCCATATTATAAGCTTGAGTGTTATCACATTGGGGACCAAGAGCTGTGTACATATTTGTAATTAAAATTCTGTCATCTGTTAATATTATTTCAATTATATTCCCAAAATATTTGAATGTCTTCTGTTATTTAAACTTTATGCGAATAAAGATCTGGTATGCAATAAGAGTAATGCAAATATATTGGCTTGAAGGTAGGTAAAATTATCTTTAAAAAATATTTGAAGATGTGCTTGAATACTATAGTTTTTATTTTTGAAGAATTTGGAAATGATCAAATGAATATAAATTATAGGGTGTGGAAAAAGAATATATGATTGAGCTACTGATTCTCTATTGCAAAGCCTGCACATATTGTTTGTGTTAATGCAATTTACTTTATATCAGAAGAAAGTTTAATTTAAGAAGAAAGTAATAGTATTTAGGTTTTAGTGACCAGAATTTTAATTTTTTAATTGTTACTTCTGTTTAAAGATGACTTATTATTATTATTATTTGAGGAAGATAGAAAGATTAATGGATAGTCTTTCCATTAGTTATATTTGTTTCTATGAGAGTAGAATATTAAGTTTAAAATATTTAAAAGTGTAAGTGGGCAATGCATCCAATCACTTTTTTCTCTATGGTACACAAAATAATTTACAATTATAGTGACTATAATTTTGCTGCAAGCAAAATTACTGATCACTAGAATTTTAATCCAAAACTAACTGAGTGAATATATTTTATTTAATGAATACATTTAAAAAAATATTATTAATGCACTAAGTTACTGTATATGACCAACTATATTTTTGATTATGTATTGCACTGAATGAAATTTCTTATTTTTTTTGCTTTCATAACTATTAACAATGAAATTATTTTAACTTTGAATAGGTCATAAAGAAAGCATTGATTATATTGATGAATATTACAGTAGCTACATTAATCATATTTTAATTTCATAATGAAAACTGCTGCATACTGTATAATGAGTAAATTCTGTACTATACCATTTTAACATATCTTTGTATGTCATATCTTTAAAAAAGTCACCATCCTAAGATATTATCAATCTTACCAAATTGCACCATTTTATAAGGATAGTAGATTTTTTTTTAAAAAGGTTGAATTTTTTTAAAAGACTGTAGTAGTAAATAACTGATTGGAAATCAAAATTGTGGAAAGAAATGGATGATGCTCCAAAAGTAAATCCTTGAATAAATGTCTGTCCGTATCTGGAGTAAAGAGATGTGTATATATTTTAGTATATACTTAAAACTTTAATCCGCCCCACATTCCTGAAACCTATGAACAAAGACATCTAAAAAAAAAACAGATGACCCCCCTCCCAGGATGTACATTTTATGCTGAGTCGTCAACCATCAGTTGGCCCAAATCAATTTTTTTTGCATATATCTTCATCATTTGTTCACTATTTACAAGTGCTAAATTATATATCGTGTATCATATATAAGTACTGTTAATTTAATCCTTGATTACACCTACTATTTAAATATTTACTTTAAAATAAAAAAAATTAAATGAGTAACGTGATTGTAAAGAAATAAGAATAATTTTAAAAAGTATCTCAAATAATTTACAAAAACTATATTATAAATATTATTTAATTTAAATAATTAAAACACTATTAAAGAATATATCCTTCTATTGTTATTAAGGATTGCAACTAATGCTATATATTTATATATATGAGTATCTATTTTTATCTAATCGATAAAATGAGAAAAAACTTAAATCGTCGTCGTTGACCGGATAAGCGTTTTCTTCAATTCTTTCTCTCTATCTTTTTTGAGAAGTGTACCTTCAAATAGACTAATTAAAGATTATATGCATACATTATTATTAAAAGAAACACTTTTTAGACTCATTTAACAGAGATATAACATCCCAGTAAAATTCATATTTAAAAGCTTTCTTTTTTACTGCATTCTACTAATTTAGACATTTAATTATTTTTATAGAATTTTATGTTTAAATTATATAATTTGAAAAGTGAAAAGCTCTAAAGCTAAAGTTTTAGTTTGTTTTAATAAAAAAAAAAAAAAAACAAGTCATGCATGTCTAAAATTGGTAATTTACTTTAACTGAATACGTTATTATAATTTTTATTTCGTAGTTTTTATTTCCATGCATTAATATCTTTTTTTTTTCTTTCCCATAAATTGCTAACCTTCATAATGTCTCCTACACATAGTGCTTTAAATGGTTTCAAATACTTTTGTTTATAGCGTTTAAAACAGTTTGCTTCTGCAGTTTCCTTAATTTAATGCAGCATTTTCTTTCTATCTCAAGATTAGTGGAGTCTTAATTTGTTTCTGACTCATACCACTTAAATATGACTAATAGTCAAAGAACTATTATTATTTATTTATACATAATTATGAACCCTACATTTCTAAAACTTGTTTGTTAAATTCTTATATTGCAATAGATTATTATTTAAGCAAAATTATGTTAAAGTAGAAATGCACAAACACATGTACACATACATTGGTAAAAAATAAAAAGTCTACTGCATGCAAAAATCTTCTCAATAACTTGTCATTGAGGAATAATGAAGAAGAAAGATAGAATTTATCAGACTCATCAATTGCCAGGTGATGAGAATTTGAAAATGTTTTTAATCCGTAATTTTTCTCTTTTATTAAGCTAAGATAATAAACTATACATTAATAATTTTCTTTTAATCTCATGGGAAACTTCTCTAATTTACGATTGTTGTTCAAATCTTTATTAATTAATTAATATATGTTTATGCATAGATTGCCTTTTACAGTACACACTTTAATAATATTGTCAAATGCATATATCAACTTTGTTTTAAGTAGTTTATTCTAATGCCACATAAAATATTTTCTACACGTTTTCTTCTCCTTATTTTCGTGCAGCATTTTACTCTGACTAATGTGGGCTGCACTTAGGTTAATATGGTTATAATGCATTTTAAAAATACCCATATAATTAAGGAAATAAATAAATTTTCATAACAAACTCTTCCAGTAGTAATACTTTGTAGCGAATATTCATGGCAAACCAAAGTATTAATGGCCAAATAATCAATCAGAGACATAGATTTCTTTTGTATATTAAATACATGCATATAATTGCATTTGTATAATGTTAATCCAATGCTAAGGTAAGAATATTTTAACTTAGAATTTAAAAGTTTATACAGGCTTTTGGTTCATATTAATTAAGTTGGTAAAAAATTACTAAATAGTAAAATTAACTTATGCTGTTCTATGTAATATGTAACCAAAATGCTTATTTTTTATTGCATATATTTAATATATTCAATAAATTATTTATTTTATAAAAGAAAGTCTTCTGTGTGCATAGTAATTCTACATTAATATTTTACTACAAAATGAGAACAATAGTAGTTAAAATATAGAGTGAATCAATAAAAAACTAAATCTAGTTTTTCACAAAAGCTAAATATAATAATACAAATTAATTGATTATTGTTCATTATTATTAATGAATTTTAAAAAATCTGTAATCAATAAGTAACTTTAAAAAGTATATTGAAAATATCTTTAATAAAACAAATATTAAAAAATAATTTTCTTTTAAAATAAAAAAGAAATTCTAGCACAAAAAATATTTATGTAATAATGTAATATTAAATAATTTATTTGAAAAAACCATGTCAAAGTCTAAATGAATGATATATGAATCAGAATACTGAAGCATTTTTTAGAAATTCCAGTATGAATTAAAATATTAGAAATTACATAAATTATGAATTATGGTATTATGCCTACAAGGTTTATAGTATTAGCTTTGTGAACTTTGCTGTTTGTACCATACTATAGGAATCATAAACTAGAAATCAATATTAGTTAGAATCTTATTTTACAACAACAACATTGTGTTTGCTCTATTTGAAAGTTTGCTTTTATACTCAGTAAGCACACCGACAATTCTGAACAATTATTATGATTAATTTTATTTTATATAACCATGCCATAATCAGATACTTAAATATAATGTGTTTTTTTTATTCCAAGGTAATAGATATGATACACAAATATGATTACTTCTATAAGATTAATAAGCGCAAATACATTTTATTCAGGCCAAAAGATAACAATTTTCAATTTTATTACAAATCTCACATGTTGCATTAAATATGTATATCATATAATTGATTATAAATTATTGTTTTAAAAATCTAAATTATATGTTCTATATCTTTATTTAAGTGCATTTAAAAAGAATAGGGAAGTATGAAGGTGTTTATTATATCTATAAGATATTACACATGGGAAACAGAAAGGTTAATAACTCCGTGTGTGTGTAAAATAAAAAAATCAGATATATTAATTTTTAACTGAGGTTTAAAGTTTATATTTGTCCTAGAGATAATCTCTAGTTTCAAAAATGATTAGTAATAATCATCATTGTATTTATCTGAAATGGATGGCGTCAAAGTTGTGAGTGGAGGAAGTTTGACAATGGTAAATAAAAATGTAACAATTTACATCTAAGAAGTATCTTTAAAAAGAACATTGTAGAATAAAAGTTATATATTTATATAGGGTATGCGTATATGCTTATTAATTATAAAACACATTTGTGATTGTATATTAAATGTATTTCCTTAAATAATATAATATTCAACTTATATATATATATTGAGTTGTTAAGATTTTATACGGCGATTATAGAAATAATATTTGAAATATAGAATTGCGCTGCCAATCAAGCTTATTTTTAAATTATATATATTTTTAATTATATATATATAAAATAACAAAATTATTTCAATAAGCAGTATGTGTTAAAAAGAATTGGCTTGTTTTTCTCTTTTATTTTAATTACATTTTATCTAGATCAAAACTGTTTATATATATTAATCTGGATAAAATCCCAATTAAATTTGTAATTAAAATCAATTATTTGACCCACGTATTTTGTTTAATAAAACATAAAAACATCTATTACATTATAACCCAAGAAATTGGCAATATATTATTGCGTATTTAAAAAAAATTTGAAACTCTTTAAAAACAAAATTATGAATAATTAATTATAGGGGGTTTGAACTCAGACTCTCAAGCTCTCTTTTGTCATCCACTCCATGTTCATACAAACGATACACACGACTACATACATGCGAAAAGGAATAAATAATAGCAGCAACTATGACTAGAAACAAGTTTGACAAATATAATTAAAATGAAAGTAAAAAGTAATCGGTAATTTAAAAGTCATCATACAATATTGGAACATTGGAATCCAGCTGTCTTATAGAGAAGAATAATTCAATTATTTTAACATTTATTTGTTGGCCAAAGCTTTTACTTAGTGAGTGGATAAAAAAACTATAGTTAATAAACTATAAATAACAGTTTTAGAAATAGTGTCAGTTGCCTGGTCTTGCATTTCTGAGTTACGTATACACGCGCACATGTTGAAGAATTAAATTGTTGAATGACATTTGCGCAAATAATTTCAAACATTTTATGTACTAAACCAAAATGTCTATTGGCCGGCATAATATGAGTTTTGTATCTGAGTTTTCAAATAATTTGTCTGTAAGCAAGATTTCTATTGGCAGACAGAACAGTTGTTTTTATATTTTTTTGTTTTATAAAATTCTATTCGTGCTATGGGAAAATAATGAGAAATAAAAAATAATCATATAATCACTATGAGATCAATCACAATTCCAAAGTTAAAAACGTTTCTGGACTTAAAATTTTATTTTAAATAATTATACATTGCTGAAATTATTGCTATGCATAGTATTTACTATATTTACATATCTTAATAAAATCCACACAAACCTGCAGATACAAAATTTTTTTTTTCCCCCAATTTTGATCATTAAGACATTATTAAATAATAATTTATAATTTACTAAATAATTAATATTTAATGTTGTCAATACTTTTATTTATTTAAAAATTAAGTTATTTGCAATTCAATAATTATGTTATATATTTGTAAGAGTTTCGTTAACAATTGGTAATGCATCATTTTGGTAGAATATTTTTAATTTTAAAATATTTAACCTAATTTTTTTAATATTGATATTTAGAGTATGAGCAGGCATTGAGTCTGACATTACTGTATTTTCTTTTTTTTTTCTTTTATTTCATTATGTAAACAACTTTTATATTAAATGTTATATTTGTTAATTAAATTTTATTGTTTTAACTTATCCATTACTGTTTTTTTTTTTTAGTCTACTGTAATCTAATACTTTTCCACTAAATTTAAACTTGAAATGTGATAGAAAAGGAGATTTATACAAAAGATGCCTTATATGAAAGATGGTATCTAAGAATATTCCTTCTTTCCAAATGATACCTGTGATATTATTAGTTGAAAATGAGTGATCATCCATACAACCACTTAATCATTTAATATAGATAGATAGATAGATAGATAGATAGATAGATAGATAGATAGATAGATAGATAGATAGATAGATAGATAGATAGATAGATAGATAGATAGATAGATAGATAGATAGATAGATAGATAGATAGATAGATAGATAGATAGATAGATAGATAGATAGATAGATAGATAGATAGATAGATAGATAGATAGATAGATAGATAGATAGATAGATAGATAGATAGATAGATAGATAGATAGATAGATAGATAGATAGATAGATAGATAGATAGATAGATAGATAGATAGATAGATAGATAGATAGATAGATAGATAGATAGATAGATAGATAGATAGATAGATAGATAGATAGATAGATAGATAGATAGATAGATAGATAGATAGATAGATAGATAGATAGATAGATAGATAGATAGATAGATAGATAGATAGATAGATAGATAGATAGATAGATAGATAGATAGATAGATAGATAGATAGATAGATAGATAGATAGATAGATAGATAGATAGATAGATAGATAGATAGATAGATAGATAGATAGATAGATAGATAGATAGATAGATAGATAGATAGATAGATAGATAGATAGATAGATAGATAGATAGATAGATAGATAGATAGATAGATAGATAGATAGATAGATAGATAGATAGATAGATAGATAGATAGATAGATAGATAGATAGATAGATAGATAGATAGATAGATAGATAGATAGATAGATAGATAGATAGATAGATAGATAGATAGATAGATAGATAGATAGATAGATAGATAGATAGATAGATAGATAGATAGATAGATAGATAGATAGATAGATAGATAGATAGATAGATAGATAGATAGATAGATAGATAGATAGATAGATAGATAGATAGATAGATAGATAGATAGATAGATAGATAGATAGATAGATAGATAGATAGATAGATAGATAGATAGATAGATAGATAGATAGATAGATAGATAGATAGATAGATAGATAGATAGATAGATAGATAGATAGATAGATAGATAGATAGATAGATAGATAGATAGATAGATAGATAGATAGATAGATAGATAGATAGATAGATAGATAGATAGATAGATAGATAGATAGATAGATAGATAGATAGATAGATAGATAGATAGATAGATAGATAGATAGATAGATAGATAGATAGATAGATAGATAGATAGATAGATAGATAGATAGATAGATAGATAGATAGATAGATAGATAGATAGATAGATAGATAGATAGATAGATAGATAGATAGATAGATAGATAGATAGATAGATAGATAGATAGATAGATAGATAGATAGATAGATAGATAGATAGATAGATAGATAGATAGATAGATAGATAGATAGATAGATAGATAGATAGATAGATAGATAGATAGATAGATAGATAGATAGATAGATAGATAGATAGATAGATAGATAGATAGATAGATAGATAGATAGATAGATAGATAGATAGATAGATAGATAGATAGATAGATAGATAGATAGATAGATAGATAGATAGATAGATAGATAGATAGATAGATAGATAGATAGATAGATAGATAGATAGATAGATAGATAGATAGATAGATAGATAGATAGATAGATAGATAGATAGATAGATAGATAGATAGATAGATAGATAGATAGATAGATAGATAGATAGATAGATAGATAGATAGATAGATAGATAGATAGATAGATAGATAGATAGATAGATAGATAGATAGATAGATAGATAGATAGATAGATAGATAGATAGATAGATAGATAGATAGATAGATAGATAGATAGATAGATAGATAGATAGATAGATAGATAGATAGATAGATAGATAGATAGATAGATAGATAGATAGATAGATAGATAGATAGATAGATAGATAGATAGATAGATAGATAGATAGATAGATAGATAGATAGATAGATAGAATAGATAGATAGATAGATAGATAGATAGATAGATAGATAGATAGATAGATAGATAGATAGATAGATAGATAGATAGATAGATAGATAGATAGATAGATAGATAGATAGATAGATAGATAGATAGATAGATAGATAGATAGATAGATAGATAGATAGATAGATAGATAGATAGATAGATAGATAGATAGATAGATAGATAGATAGATAGATAGATAGATAGATAGATAGATAGATAGATAGATAGATAGATAGATAGATAGATAGATAGATAGATAGATAGATAGATAGATAGATAGATAGATAGATAGATAGATAGATAGATAGATAGATAGATAGATAGATAGATAGATAGATAGATAGATAGATAGATAGATAGATAGATAGATAGATAGATAGATAGATAGATAGATAGATAGATAGATAGATAGATAGATAGATAGATAGATAGATAGATAGATAGATAGATAGATAGATAGATAGATAGATAGATAGATAGATAGATAGATAGATAGATAGATAGATAGATAGATAGATAGATAGATAGATAGATAGATAGATAGATAGATAGATAGATAGATAGATAGATAGATAGATAGATAGATAGATAGATAGATAGATAGATAGATAGATAGATAGATAGATAGATAGATAGATAGATAGATAGATAGATAGATAGATAGATAGATAGATAGATAGATAGATAGATAGATAGATAGATAGATAGATAGATAGATAGATAGATAGATAGATAGATAGATAGATAGATAGATAGATAGATAGATAGATAGATAGATAGATAGATAGATAGATAGATAGATAGATAGATAGATAGATAGATAGATAGATAGATAGATAGATAGATAGATAGATAGATAGATAGATAGATAGATAGATAGATAGATAGATAGATAGATAGATAGATAGATAGATAGATAGATAGATAGATAGATAGATAGATAGATAGATAGATAGATAGATAGATAGATAGATAGATAGATAGATAGATAGATAGATAGATAGATAGATAGATAGATAGATAGATAGATAGATAGATAGATAGATAGATAGATAGATAGATAGATAGATAGATAGATAGATAGATAGATAGATAGATAGATAGATAGATAGATAGATAGATAGATAGATAGATAGATAGATAGATAGATAGATAGATAGATAGATAGATAGATAGATAGATAGATAGATAGATAGATAGATAGATAGATAGATAGATAGATAGATAGATAGATAGATAGATAGATAGATAGATAGATAGATAGATAGATAGATAGATAGATAGATAGATAGATAGATAGATAGATAGATAGATAGATAGATAGATAGATAGATAGATAGATAGATAGATAGATAGATAGATAGATAGATAGATAGATAGATAGATAGATAGATAGATAGATAGATAGATAGATAGATAGATAGATAGATAGATAGATAGATAGATAGATAGATAGATAGATAGATAGATAGATAGATAGATAGATAGATAGATAGATAGATAGATAGATAGATAGATAGAGATAGATAGATAGATAGATAGATAGATAGATAGATAGATAGATAGATAGATAGATAGATAGATAGATAGATAGATAGATAGATAGATAGATAGATAGATAGATAGATAGATAGATAGATAGATAGATAGATAGATAGATAGATAGATAGATAGATAGATAGATAGATAGATAGATAGATAGATAGATAGATAGATAGATAGATAGATAGATAGATAGATAGATAGATAGATAGATAGATAGATAGATAGATAGATAGATAGATAGATAGATAGATAGATAGATAGATAGATAGATAGATAGATAGATAGATAGATAGATAGATAGATAGATAGATAGATAGATAGATAGATAGATAGATAGATAGATAGATAGATAGATAGATAGATAGATAGATAGATAGATAGATAGATAGATAGATAGATAGATAGATAGATAGATAGATAGATAGATAGATAGATAGATAGATAGATAGATAGATAGATAGATAGATAGATAGATAGATAGATAGATAGATAGATAGATGATGATAGATAGATAGATAGATAGATAGATAGATAGATAGATAGATAGATAGATAGATAGATAGATAGATAGATAGATAGATAGATAGATAGATAGATAGATAGATAGATAGATAGATAGATAGATAGATAGATAGATAGATAGATAGATAGATAGATAGATAGATAGATAGATAGATAGATAGATAGATAGATAGATAGATAGATAGATAGATAGATAGATAGATAGATAGATAGATAGATAGATAGATAGATAGATAGATAGATAGATAGATAGATAGATAGATAGATAGATAGATAGATAGATAGATAGATAGATAGATAGATAGATAGATAGATAGATAGATAGATAGATAGATAGATAGATAGATAGATAGATAGATAGATAGATAGATAGATAGATAGATAGATAGATAGATAGATAGATAGATAGATAGATAGATAGATAGATAGATAGATAGATAGATAGATAGATAGATAGATAGATAGATAGATAGATAGATAGATAGATAGATAGATAGATAGATAGATAGATAGATAGATAGATAGATAGATAGATAGATAGATAGATAGATAGATAGATAGATAGATAGATAGATAGATAGATAGATAGATAGATAGATAGATAGATAGATAGATAGATAGATAGATAGATAGATAGATAGATAGATAGATAGATAGATAGATAGATAGATAGATAGATAGATAGATAGATAGATAGATAGATAGATAGATAGATAGATAGATAGATAGATAGATAGATAGATAGATAGATAGATAGATAGATAGATAGATAGATAGATAGATAGATAGATAGATAGATAGATAGATAGATAGATAGATAGATAGATAGATAGATAGATAGATAGATAGATAGATAGATAGATAGATAGATAGATAGATAGATAGATAGATAGATAGATAGATAGATAGATAGATAGATAGATAGATAGATAGATAGATAGATAGATAGATAGATAGATAGATAGATAGATAGATAGATAGATAGATAGATAGATAGATAGATAGATAGATAGATAGATAGATAGATAGATACTGTAACCTCTACAATCTTCACCTACATCACTTTATACACAAGTAAATGACCAGGTGCCAATTCTATACAAGATAGAATAAAATTATAATTTAGGTTGCATCTCTACCTATGGATAAGACTCTTATTATACTATTAATCTACAGCTTATCTCAGATGGGGCTTATAGGATATCGTGGTCATCTAGAATACAAGTGGGGATGAGAGAAGCATTTATAAACAATAATTATAATGTTTATTTAGTTTAGTTATATTATAAGCTCTTATTTAAGTTATCAAAAGAAAGCAATTTGTGGATTAAATCAATATCAGTAATCATGATATGTTCAATTCTCTCATCATCCAAGTACATGCTAGACCAATCATGCCACTCATCTAATATATTTGGGGGTCACTGTAACTATAATCAATCTACTGGCATTTCATTTAGATTGCACAACTATATCAGTGTTTATTTAAATGATAAAATAATCTCAGGGCTCTGTTACATGAATAATAAGTCAATCCTAATATAATATGACTATTAAATAATGAGAACTATTATGAAATTGACAATTATTACAATAGAATAAAAAATAGACAATGATAAATATCGGGGAGCATTTTTATTTCACACCAACATCTATTTTAGACAAGATAATATCTGTATCTTGGCATTTTATACAATGTGTTGGATCAATTAATTCAGTATTATCTAAATAAATGGCATATACTATTAAACTGATAGGTAATACAGTTTTAAAGAGAGTATAATTGATTCTTGGCATTTTACAATGTTTAGATAAATTAATTCAGTGTTAGCGAGATAGATTGCATATACCATTATGCTGATAAATATTATAATTATATTATGTTGAACATATGTGTGTGTGGAAATGGTCAATCGAACGTATATGATAAAATAATTCAGAATCTTACTTCAACAACCATTTATTACAAGACACATTCTTTTACAAACACATTGATGATGATTTAACAGTAATTTCACATTAATTATAAACTTGACTAAATAACATTTAAATAAAATAAAATAATACTTAATATTTGGAGGCTCTTCCTCTTATCTGTTATTTCAATAATATTTATAACTCTATTAAATTATTAGCAACACAAAATAATTCTATATTATTCACATACTAATGTTTATATAATCTATTCCCATTCTGTGCTCTCAATAAACTAAGAAAACGATATCAAATAATCAATTAATGTCATTTAAATTATTTCCGTATGCCTACAAATCTATATTTACTATATGAGATTAAGTAATAATTTTATTAAAACTAGCCTTAAATAAAGTAAATCTTTGTAATATAATATTACATTCATACCCGGAGGATGAATTGCCAGTAATAATAATAAATGAAATAATGATAATGTGGATGATATGATTTGACACGCTACCTAGAACTTACAATTCCAGCGATGATCTTCTATATCTCTAGGTTTATCATATCTCTGAATGTGTGCGCATTTATAAATTCACAATCACAAAGCATTTTATTGATTATATTTTTCATCGGCGACTTGCTTCATAATACGGATGCTACAATGAGCCAATCACTAAATTATAAATCCAACTTCAACTATATTATAGAAATCACTAAAATATTCATCTGAAATAACTAACATATACTACATGACAATAAATATGTGGAATGAAAAGGGAGAGCAAAATAATATCAAATAAATATTTACATATGTGCAGCACGTGGAGGTTAACAACAACTCTAAACATCAACTTAATTCTATAACATAGTAACTATCAAGTCACACAAATAGTGCAGAACTCAGCCGACTTATTCTGAATGAATGGGGTATCTATCACTTCTTTTTAAGAATTATAATTATCGTATCACGTACTATCAAATAAAAAAATATACTACCACCCACTGCCCAATAGATAAATAAGTGGTATGAGCATTAATCAATCCGAATAGCATAATCATTCTCTCAATCACCTCTTCACTTAAAAGGCATCTAACACATTTCATATAAGACAAATAAATAACAGACAAACTCTTGAATTTCCACAATCTTTAGCCATAGCACCAACCGCAACCGATAAGAAACAAATAAGCATAAATTTAACTATTATATAATAGCTTCTGATAGCAAACACAAACGTGAATATATATATATATGATCATGTATGAAATATTTTTGAAATTACATCGACAATATTAGCATTAATTAAATTATAAATGAATCTAATATTTATGAAAAATTATGAACATCGAGTTTCAAATTAGTGTAGATACTATCCAATAAGTCTGACCATTCAGCAATACTGGCATAAATATTTTCATGCATCTATTTATTATTACCAACTAATGAATAATGATAAAGCATGCAAATTTGCACTAATAATATGAGCATGGGAATATATAATATTTTACATAATACAACAAAAGAAAAATATTACCCATTTGATATAACTTATACCAAAATCTCCGAGACATCCTAGAGGAGATAAGCATATAAGTACATAATAATAACAAACCACATTAATGTCAAATTAAACATGAAAGAAAATATATAAATAAATAAATATATCTACAGATCTATCATATATCAAACCTTCTGTCATTAAAATAAAAGTTCTATTTTATTTTTATTTTAGGTTATACTTGAAACTTTAAAGCAGAAACACACTCGTGTAGTTCACAATGATAAGATGAATACTATACAAACACTAAAACATACAAATATTATTCTTGCAGGTTGAACATGAATTTGGCAAAAACAGCAATAACCTCCAATGTTCTTAGGATTTCCTAATGGACATTATAAGCAACTTTGCATGTATTTGATTCAATTTATTTTTCATAAACTCTGTTTGGTTTAAAATTTCCAACATTTAGTAAATTTTCATAATGATCATGATCAGGGTTATTTGGTCATCCATGTTTATGCACATTTCTGTTTAAATAATTATTAAATATCATTAAGTCACACATTTTATCATTCCTATGAGTGTGAATGGTAAGGTAATTTACTATACATAATTATTCCAATAATGTAAAATATTAGAATGAATAATTTATCTTTTTCAGCCTTATTTTACACAATGAAAAATAGCAAATTTATTAAATAAGAGTCAATAAAATATTCCATTATACAGTTCAGCATATATTTTCCAATTAATATCATTATTATTACTTTATATAATTCCAATGTCATACTATTTATTATAAATATGTTATAGTGAAATTGTATTAGAGATTTTGCTAAATAATATCTATGCATTATGAATAAAATAAGTTCAAATTGTTAGTTGATAAAAGTTAGAAACTGGTGTACCTCTAAAAGTATATCCTTCCATATTGAATAATATTATCCTGGGTCCTTCACAATTACACATTGTCCTTTATGCTTGAGTAGTATAAAAGAAGTTTCCTTATTAAAAAGACAGAGTAGGGAATTCCAATGAAAATATTAAGTTCACTTGTTTTATTATATTTCTTTATTTTTAAAAAAATATTTCACCTTCTCTAAACTTTTCTTTCTGAAGTCTTCTGTCTACTTAGCCACATCTTTTTTTTAGTTATAATGAGGCTAATAATATGCAAGAACTTATTGCTTGTAAAAAAAATGTTAGGAATAGAGTTTTGAAACAAAAAAATTTATTAAGTTAGAAATATTAATTAATAATAAAATAAATAACTTTTACATTTTTTTTAAATGCAAGATTTTATACAATAAATAATTAATAATAAAAATCATATTAACTAATTGTGTGTGTGTGCGTTTATCTTTCCATTAATCCAGAGGTCTATTAATGACTGAGCTATTAGCAATTTCTATGGCGAATAAATAATGTTATTGTAGGATGGATATTCTGGGTGATAATTAAAAATATGAATGAAGTGTGAAGTATTAGATGATATGACTGGATACATATACCCACACATACAAGTCAAATCTTAAAATGGCAATAAACAATAGACTAAAAAAATAATGAATAAGCACTGATTATGGCCTTACAGCCAAACAATACTCATTCTCACTGGCTTGGCTCTCATACCAACAATTTCTGATATAATCTATCTTCTTCCACTATTAGATATACATAAAATAAAATATTTTAATGATTGGTACACCATAACTAACATCCTGAGAACTTTTCAACCAAATTATATGTCACAATTCATTTTTTTTATCTATTAGGTACCATTGATCACTACTGGCACAATGTAAACTTCCCACATTCCTTCATGGTGTCAATCTGGAAGGTCACTATATATATATATATATATATATATATATATATATATATATATATATATATATATATATATATATATATATATATATATATATATATATATTATAAGTCTCACTACTATACAAAATAAATATATCCAGGATTAATTTTGGTGTTTGTAGTTCTGCACTTAAACTTCTTATGAACTCACAAGCAATGAAGCCATTAGCATTTTGCCCTGAATGGTTTGGCACAATTGTTAGAGTGTCTGATTTGGGATTGGAAGGTTCAAGGATTGATTGTGCCTTTAGAACTTTTTATAAACTCCCAAGAAATAAAACCATTTAGGATTGTTTTAAATTTCTGTTTTGAATTAGGATTTGAATGTAAAAATAAGTGTTGTTCTCAAACAAGAATCTTATTTAATGAAAGGTATGGCTTCTCAAAAATGACAATATATGTTGGAACATTTTGATATCAGTGTATGTACCAATGAACATATGTTCAATTGAGAAAATACAAAAATATTGGATAGAGAAGAAAAGATACAAAGAAGAAAATATAAAAGATCTGCTCATATGACAATGACAAACAATCCCATAAGTCAACCTAGTGTGACTATATATAAGTATGGAAACCACTAATCAACTCTCCTCTTAGGAAAAAGTGGAAAAATCAGGAGGAACCTCATAGATAAGTATATAAAATTTCTACCAACTGTTGCCTTTGGGAGGATTGCTCAGTTGGTTAGTGCATTACCTTGAAATTCAATACTCAAAGAATCTAAGAGTCCAGGTTTAATTCCCATTCTAGTGCTGTCACTGGTCAAGCCAGGAAAACCTGAAAAAGAGAGGAGAATAATACCTCTCAGAATGTTGTACATATACTAATATGTGTGCTATTACTAACAGTTGAATATTTTTGGAATATTTAAATAAAGTTAATTTTTTGTTAAGACATTCAATACTCATATTAGAAAATGGAAGTAGTCCAACATATAAATACAACTTTGAAATTAAGTCTTTATAAAACATATCTTAGCAGAATGATGTTATTTGCCTGAAAGAAAATAAGACAATATCTTTATAATATTAGATCAGAAAGTATACCATGATAAATATAGTTAAATTACAGTACACACAAAATAATGATTATGCTCACTAATTGACTAAAAATAAGTTTATAAGTAAGCTAATAATAAAGTGGGAGAAGATGTCTACAAAAGAAATGTGTTTGAGCATGTGTTAATTTGCAGTAATTAACATCACACATTTTAGAAAATATTGAATTACATATAGCTAAGTTGTTCTCTAAGATTAATAATTCATTTTAATAGTTTATGTTATTAAGAGGTTGCAAAAATTAAATTAAAATGATTAGAAAATAAATTAGAGTTTGAAAAATTTGTTATAAAATCATCATTTGAAGGTATTAATGTTTAAAAAAATAATTAAAATAGGATAGCTCAGAATAGTGTAACTTGATGACTATTAATTGTATATGAGTGTTGCTTCTAATTTATCTAATTAGGATGTAAAAATAAAAGTTTTAATATTGATGTTCTCAGTTGTATTAATCAGAATACTATTTAATGTCCAGTATTAAAAATTGATGTAATTTGCAGTTTATCTATAAAGAATAGTGAAGAAAAATTTTCCAGTAACATATTGGAATAATGACAATGACTGCAGAAAGGAGTTTCTTATTAACTGAAAAGAGACTCTTTAATACCTCTTGGGAGACTTAGAGAAACATAGCAGGGCAAATTCATGATGTCCACTCCAAATTTTCTTGTCATTACAGATGTTATTACTATGTGATTATTTATATAGTATACAAACATGGATGGATTTCTCACTAACATGCATTAGCCATTGTGGTGATTTTAATGGCATTTTACCTCCAAGTTTAAGATCAAGAAAACCCATGGTCCTCTTTCTCAGTTGACCAATAGCTCTTAATTAAAATATCAGTTGAATTTACTTTAAAATAGAATAAATGTGTGCATAAATGAAATCAAGATAAATAAAAAATAAATCATGGGTTTTTGTTTTTGAAAATAAAGCTTCAGGAAATGTTGAAAGAGTTATCAGATGAAAGTAAGAAAATAGAACTAAAGTAAATGTTAAAAAGACTAAAATAAAGTTAAATGAATTTTTTCAGAAGATTAAATAAATATTGATAATGATGAGTTATAACAAGTTAACAGTTACAATACCTTGGTCAGATTATTACTACAGACAGAAACATAATGGATGAAATTAATCATAGAATCAAACTTGGTTGGAGTGTTTTTAGTAGGAATAACTAAATATTAAAAGCAAATATACCTTTTTGTTTGTAAAGGAAGGTTTTTAATAAATGTATTTTATCAGCTGCTACTTATGTATCTGAACAACACAGAGACTCCAGAACACTCAAAAAAATATGGAAAGATGCATATTAGGAGTAACAAGAAAAGATTGAAAATGAAATACATGGGTAAGTAAACAAACACGTTTTACTGATATCATTAAAAGAATTAAGAAATTGAAGTGTTGTGTTGGACATATTGCTAAAAGAGATGATAATAAATCAGCAGTTGAACTTTCAACTGGATTCCAATAAATTGTAAAAGACCTAGAAAGTGACCACATATGAGATGGATGGATGAAATAAAAAAGTTGTGAAGGTGACATGAAAAAGAAAGGTTAGAGATCAGAAAAGATGGATTGAACTTGGAGAGACCTTCATTCTTCAGTGGTATGGTAATTGTTGAAAATGATGATGATGTTGATGCTGATTTT
This sequence comes from Epiperipatus broadwayi, assembly GCA_028023455.1. Taxonomy (NCBI): domain Eukaryota; kingdom Metazoa; phylum Onychophora; class Udeonychophora; order Euonychophora; family Peripatidae; genus Epiperipatus; species Epiperipatus broadwayi. The sequence continues at coordinate 34,342 of JAQFVV010012471.1, forward strand.
ATTTGTTTCCATTAGAGATAATTTCAGATATTTTGAGAAATTTAATAATGATCCAAACTTAAAATTATTGATTGAATATAAAGTTAGAAAATATTAAATATCATAATTTTTAATGAAATATAATGACAGCATAATAGATTACATTAAGCAAATTAAGCCTATTCATATTTATATGATATATCAACTCTAAACCATTAATATCAACTGAATATAAACATTTAAAACTGAAAAGTTTTTTTTTGTTTATATAGAATCATAATCTATGCAAATTTGAAGCTGATAATAAAAATAACATCGATAAATATATTGTTTATATAATTTATAAGTATGACAACAAACATATATTGTTCCAGCATGTAAGATAATTTTACAGTAAGCTAAAATGAAATACTATATATAAAATCCAATTCCAGAGCACATCCACAAATAGATTGTTTTGCATTTACATGGCTAGAACTAAGTTGTTCTTATGTTTATTCTAGTGAATTGATAAAATTATTATAATCACAAAACTCTGGGATAAATTCTATAATATTCAAAATATGAATGTATAAAAATAAATACTAGGTATAGTTAGCTTACAACATATTTGCCATCCTGAGTAGCATTTTAAAGTTAAAATAAAAGAAACTTATTAATGTCATTATAACAAATATTTATAATAAAGTTAAAACATCTTTTATAGTATAATTCATATTTTTAAAACATGAAAAAATATTCAATCATGTTTTCAATGCTATGGAAGTTCAAATTATTTGCACCAAACATAATGGTAACAAATGGAAAATTAAAGAAGCATTGTTCATTAATAATATAAATTCAGTAATAAATATGAAATCAAATAGTGTTTGACTGACTGCATTTTAAACCAAGTAAAATTAAATATATAAGACATTTCCTTTTTTATTTTAAGCACAATATTCATCTTTGAAAAGAATGCTTTGTGTCCAAAATGCATTGAACTTATGCTTAATGATTTAAATTTATTTTGTGTTGTCATAGCATTTAATTTATTAATTTATAATCCAGATTTTGTCATTAGTGATATTTATGAAATTGGCATTGCTAACAAAGGAAATTTTCCTTTAGTTGGAATCAGAAATATTGTAATGTCAGCTTATAATAAAGAATATGTTATTTTATAATAAACTTTTAATAGGAAGCTTCAGATATCTAACTAATAGAATTTTATTAAAATATATCAGATATAGACTAAAAACATATGTTACAACTTAAAGTAGATAACTTAAACTTTAATATGCTTTTATAATTTTCTAACTAAGCATTTTATTATGTGAAATTTATTTTAGATTTTTCCAACAATTTTGGCTGTCCATCCCATTTGAAAAGATTTATGAATGATAACATTCCACTTTTATCTCAATGACTAGTTTTTGTATCTGTCATTAAATAGCTCATTGTTAGCACTTTCAATCTCTTCTTAATTTTAACATGTAAAACAGACACTTTAGTTCTGAAGAAAGTATAAAGGATTTAGGTATATTTTCCAATCACATCTAAAATGAATCCATTCATTTTTAATCTGTCTTATTTGAGTATCCATGTTTTAGTTGCTAACTGAAAAATGGAAAAATCTGGTAGATATCAATTTTAATTTGGAAGCTCTTAAAATAGTTTAGACTTTCAATATTCATTGCTATACTTGATATCACAATTATTCATATTTCATGATTATATAATAATTATTGTCATGGTGAATATAGATATTCAACTTTATTTACCACTTTAAAATCTATAATACTTCTAATTTTGAGGAAATTATTATTGGCAAGATCTATATTCATGACTTTAGTTTTCAAGGTATTCATTTAAGATAAAACTGTTTGCTTTTATCTGGTTGTTTTACCAAGAATTTTTTTAATTACTACCAGCTGATATCAAAATATTATCAGTATATATCAAATTATTTATGAATATTCTTTCAACTGTCATCTCATCATTTCAACATTCAAGAACAATGTGCATGATAATCTCATTATAAACATAAAAAAGACAGTGTGTGTGGAGGTATACATTTTAATTTAATATCTATAAGCATCTTAAATTCTATTAATACAGTTTTGTTTATATTTATTTTCCCAGAATTAGATTCACAGAGATTTTGAATGGTTTTATTAACTCTTAACAATCTCCTATGTTTTGAATAATATGTTTTTTTTTTATATTTTACAAAAAATGCTTCTGATAATGTAACATCTCATTATTACAAAAATAATAGAAATAATAGTTAATCGTAATAAAACAAAGATAATTACATTTTATAACAATATTAATTATAATTTTTACTTTCAATATCTTTAATAGCTCATTGTAAATAAATATGGAGATTTTAAATTCAGAAAAAAAAAAATAGCAAAGTCATACAAAGAATATAGAAAAAAAAATAATTAAAAGATATAAATATGGTTGCACAAACACACTATACTATTTTTACAGCTACAACAGAGAGAGGATCAAGATTAGAAAAAAATAAAAATCTTTATGTGGTCTTCCATAAAATAATAATCAGAAAATCATATGAATTCTTTATCAAGATATAAAGTGACTGGTAGTATGAGCTCTATATCATTTTAATGACTCCAGACAGAAAGTTATAAAATTTCAAAAGAGAAAATGAGAATTTTTCAATTATATAAAAAAAAGTCTTAATAATAAGCATGAAATTATTTTATCTAACAGATGTGTAAACATTAAGGAGTATATACCATACTTTATCAAAATAAATTACATTTACTAGAAATAGTGATTAATTAAGTATTTAAAAAAAAACAGTAATAGATATTAAAAATATTTATAATGAATGCTTTTATTTATTTTAAGAACTAAAACGAAGAAAATAATTGTTTCTTCAACCACAATTGGGTTTTTAATTTAACTTTCAATAAATGTGTATGTATAAGTAAATCTTTTATTATAAAAAGTAGAGATTGTCTTAATTGATTTCTTGCCCCCCCCACCCCATCTTTATATTTCAAACTAAATATAAACTTTCTAACTATGATTGAGGAAGACAATTGTTTGTTTTTTTTTAATTTTAGATAGTAAACAAAAGTGTTCATAATAATATGTATTTTTTTTTTAGCATTCTTATATTTTTTATAATAATTCTCAAGTCATCTTAACGTTTGAAATTAAAATCATGAGTATTAAATAAAGATCATTTGCAATATACATTTATTAAAGAGAAAGGATTTTCACCTTTTCATATATTCGATGTTCTAATTTATATAAGTTCAAGGATGCTGTGTTGAGTACTGGAAAAATCTCAACTCCAAACACAAGACACAGACTTTATGAAGATAAATGTAGATGTCTTATCTTCAAACTAAATTCTGATTTATATAAGTCAATCTGAAGTGTCTTGGATTGAGAGAATGAATATGTTAATCTGTTCACTTTTATATCTATAATATATGTGAAAACTTTTGATTTACTACAAATCAATTTTACTAGTTAATAGAAACTGTAATGCTGACATTTATTTATCAAGTGCAAAATCAACTTTTAAAATTTAAAAAAAGTGAACTTTTACAAGGAAAGATTTTTTTTATTTGAATTTAAAATATCACTAAAATATTTTTTAATGTTACCTTTTTACAAATATATATATATATATATATATATATACCATTCTCTCCATCATCACTGAAAATATAGCAATATTTGGAAGTAAAGTCATGCAGATTAAAAAAAATATGAACAATGTAATTTGTTTATTTAAAAAATATTTAAAAAATTCAACTATCAAAATAAGGAATGTCATGTACTTTTTGAAAATGGCAAATTTTATAATCAACATTTCTTATTATTTCAGTTTTAAAACATTGTTAAGATACTTTTTAAAGTAATTTTTTAAAAAAATATATCTCACTCTCTTGCACACATTACTGAAAACTTATTGAAATGAATTGAATGTATTTTGAATTTGATATCACAATATTTAAAATTTCATCTGCCCATTCCTTTCTTTTTAAGAAACTCAGTAACCTACACAAAATATTTTAGTGTCATATTACATTGTCAGTGATTTATAATAAATGAACCAAATATCATTAAATTATATTGAATATATTAAACAATGATTTCTAAATAGTATTCTAACTTTAATAAAAGTGTTTACAAACAAACCAATAAACAATCAGAAATTGTAAGTTAAATAAAAGCATTGCATTTATAAAATAAAATATAAAATGCTATCAAAAATTACATAAATATTTTAGTATATATAATAAAATTTGTTTGCAAACTTATAGATGTAAACATTAAAACTTTTAATGAGATTTTTTGTTATTGTCTGTGTAGTTTTACTTTTGATTTACAAGAATCAAACAAATAGATAATATTATTAGATAATGTAACTTCAGTTTGACAGTCCAATTTTAAATTGATTGCTTACATAGTTACATCATAGCTGAACTTTATTTTTTTTTTAAATATATGACAAATCCTATATCTATACATTGGAATAAGCTGTGTAATAGACTGACATTTAAAATTATGTTTAAATAATAATAAAAACTTTTATCTTTTATAATACCTTAATTGTCGAGAAACTAGTGATGTGATGTAAAATGACTTCTTAAATTAATCCAGAAATTTGTATACATAAACTATATGCCCAAAAGTCTATTAGCCATATTAAACATTCTTTTTCTTCAAACATTCCTCACCATATTAAATCCAACTATTTGTTGTTCCTTATTTTTCTACTCCTGATCCCTTTCATTATTCATCCTACTCCATTTTACTAAAACCTGTTTTGTTAGTTCCATTATCCTATCCCCATATTCCCATAATGCATTATATAGGCAAAAACAAAAATCATAAAATCTCCATCTCTTTTACTGTTTCTTTTAAATTTATCTCTGTTTCTATACAATTTATTATGACCTGTTCCAATTGGTTATAGAAATCTTTTAGTAATATTACCAAGTATTCATCAATTAAATGAGTAACTATATATATATATATATATATATAATTTGTAAAGATCAATTAAATGAGTAACTATATATATATATATATATATATAATTTGTAAAGAATGGGTGAGATATATTTGCTATTTAATGTGTTCTTTTTTATATAATCTTTTAGTCCTGTAACTTGATTATATTCATAAAATATAAAATTTACACTAATTAATATATTCAAGATAGAAAAATGTCTAATTTATAATTATATATTTGATTTGTTTTGTCTACTAAAGTTTTAGATCTTAACATTTGATGATGAAATTGTTGGAATTAAGTTCCATTTATGTAAATAGATATCTGATAAAATAATTTATATACAAGATTTAATCTTGCTTTTCATTTTATAAATAATATTAAGAAACTATGAAAATCAGAAAAGCATTGTTTATGAACATATGTACAATCTGTTTTAAATTTGCATGAAATTTTTTCATTTAAGGCATAAAAAATTCCAAACGCTTCAATTCTTATCCATTTTTTTAAATCAACAATTATAAATATAAATTAATTCATACAAGTTTTAAAAAAATATTAGATTGTAACAAAAAGGTTTCTAACATACACAATGGAAGTTCCACTAAGAAAACATAATAGCAAAAGCAATTATGATTTTTGTTCAATTAGTCTAAAACAATTCAAGATTCTCAGAAGAATCATTGTAATCAATTTAAGCAAAATGTACAAGAGAATCCAATGAGTCACAAAACCAATCTTAAATAATGTTGAGTTTTTTCTTAAATACTGGATTTTCATTGTTTAAGATATATATATATGAAGAGATTAATATATCAAAAAAGGGAGATTGAAAGTGAGAAAAATATAGGGCATAATTAATTTTAAAAAATTTAAAATAAATCATTATGGTAAAAGTCATGTCAAAATTAAATATATCTCTAGTAATGAGTTTTTTTTTCTTTTAAAAAGTAATGTTTTTTTTCTCTCTCTTTTAAATAATAAAAAAAAGCAATTACATTAATGAGAAGGATTTTGATAAATAAAATCAAATTTCATTCTTTTATTTTTTTTTTTTTACATTTTCTTCTTAACAATTAGATTAATGAAACATTTTTATTACAGAATCATAATTTTATATAATAATATACATACAAAACATGTGTGAAGGTTAGTAAATATCTAACAAATTCAACATATTTTTATATAAGTAATATAAGTAGATAAATATTATTTTATTTATATTATGTATAAATACAAACACACAATAAAAATGATTACTACATATTGATAAATCTTCAAGATTTAGAAATGTATATAAGTTTACAAAATGTTAATAGAAAACAATGACTGTTTTCAAAACAAAAAATATATTGCTCTCTAAGAATTTTATTGAGGAATATTAAAATAAATTTATTTATTATTAATTTAAAAATTTTAATACTGACACGTTCTAGCGCAGACTTTAAAAAGGATACCCCCAAAACAATCTTTATGTAAAAGAGCATTTAATAACTAAATATATTTTTGGATAGTTTTATTAAAAGCTCCAGATATACTAATTGAATATATGATCTTAAATTAGCATCAACCACACTATATTTATTAATAGATGGTCTATTAACAAAATTGTGTCTGGTAAATAAAGTCAGGAGGAGACATTTGAATAAATCATATGCTAAACTGCCTTTTTTCATAAATATATAATTTATTAAAAAAAAAAATTAAGCCATCTATCTCTATAATAAATACATGAAAATAGTTCAGTAAATTCAATAGAAGCAATCAAAGTAACTACAAAAAAACCATGAATCTCAATTGTAGGTGGAAAAAAAGAGATATCAGATAACAAACATTAAACATAATATTAAAATGTTGTTTAGGTTATAATAAAGATCTTAATAAGTCTAATTTTCTTCTTAAATAACTAAAATTAAAACTATAAAATAAAATTGTCTCTTGGAGATTTTAAATAAAGAAAGTTTTAACCCCAATTAATGTCACAACAAGCACAAATAGAAGTTCCACTAAACACTTAATAAAAACATCTATTCAAAAACAATGCATAATATTAAGGTTACTTGAACAATACTAATAAAATAATCAACATATAAAATAAATAAGTGATACATATTGTAACAAAAACTTCTCTTGCTGCAATTAATGACTCAATTTTTTTTTGATTCAATATGTTCTGAAAAAACAGTTTTCCTATTACCATCAGTACACTTCCATATTTACATTTATTTAAAAACACTGTATCAAAGGCAATTACAAAACTAATCCACAACTTTTAACATTTATTAATAATTATTTTTATTTTAATATTTATTCTTTAAACTTAAATATTGCAATAATATTAAAATATAATTTTTTTATTCAACACAATGAGATGGAATTTCAATGAACTCTAGAAAAGATTTTTGGACACTTATTTGAGAATTAATGGAGCAAACATAGCCAATAGCAAATGTTAATTTATAATATAAACTAAAGACTATATATGCATAAACCTTTTTAACCCAATACAATTGGTTTATTTATCTATAAAGACATTACATGTGTTTGCTAAATGTAGACCTTCAGTGTTAAAAAGAAGTTCATATGCAAGTAGATGATATATGCTAAAACAATAGTACATATGGCTGTCTCATAGTTTACATTTAATATCAGAAATAACAGGTATAATTCAACTTACATCAGTCTTACTTTGAAGTTATCTACATAATAATGAACAATTAATGGATATGAGATACTAGAATCAACCAAATCATCAAACTCATTTACAGATTTTAATTTTTCTCCATGAGTGAATAAGCTATATTAAATATAAACTGGAAAATCATGTGATGCATTGTTTTGGTATTTTGCAGGTTCAAATCATTTGTTTGAATAGTACAATAAAAATATAAATTGGTGCTAAAGATAATTAGCTGCCTCATACTGAAGATTAATAACCAAACAAGGTAAATAATCTAAATGGGACTACCATTTAGGGTCATAATAATTCATGCTTTCATAAATAGTTGCAGTGTAGTATAATGCAAAACTGAATACTGCTGTTAATATGAGTGGCAACATGTTTATTTTAATTATATATATATTGTACCAGTCGAAATATGTTGATTCATCTAACATGAGTTGGAACTCACAAAATGTACTTTAAACCCAGTCAAGCCTGATATTTAAATCAGGGACCAACCTGGATTTGAACCCATTCTCCAAGCACCAGATCAAACATCTAATGAATAACATATAATGATAGCACATGAGAATTTATTCTTAAGTCAAGCCCACTAGCAGAGTGGAGAAGACAATGAGACTTATATTATACTTAACTAACATTAAGACTTATTTAAGTAAGTATATGGATGGTTGTATGTGTGGAAGTGGAGAAAAGGAATTTGAACTACTCAATTAAGTTAGATAATAAAAAATAGTTTAATAATATGAATTAAGAATATACATATGATAATGTGTGCATGAATAACCGTTTTACCAAATGGAGATAATTACAAATTGAAATTCTTGCTAATGGTTTTTATATGTTTCTTTATCAATTAAATAAGGGATATACATTAACACACATCTTTGGTGGATATGGTAATAAAATGCCAATCAATTATTAAAAGATTACTTAAGATTGCTATTAACACTTTGGATTATGGTTCTGAAACATGGTGACTAACATATTATTTTGGCGAGCAATCCAAGATTCATTACATATATAATGAAACTATTTTCATGCCACTGAGGTCATGAAAATATATAAAATATCTTTGAAAAATTATATTTGATTATATGACAAACTATTTATTGAAAATTCTTTTAATTAGCACCTGTAAGAAAAATGCTTTATTTCCCAATGCATATACTCTTAAATACAGCAATAATAGGTTATGGCAGTGAGATCGTATAATAAGACTTAAATAACATTAATTAATAAAATTGGTAATATTTGGCATTTACATATATATTTGAGCAGAGTGCGATTTTATTATTACAGAATTAAAACTGGGTCATAAATCAAAATAAATAATAAATGAAGAAGTGGCAGTACTGACATAATGGTGAAGAAACAAGAGAAAGATCATGCTTCTGGATGATAAACAAAGTCTAAGAACCCTTCTTATGGCAATGTTTATAGAAAAGTGGATAGGCATAGTCTGGCTCAGATTGTACTGGAATCACCAATGCCAGAGGCTTTTTTTATACAAAATAAGTATCAGGAAACTCAACTATCCACAGTACAGGATATAAAGAGAAATATATGGGTTCAATTCTGTTGCAACCCCCATATTAGAAGCACATATATAAATTCATGAAGATGAGCAGAATGTCAGTAACAGTGACTTATTGTATTACTTATTGGTTGATTTATTATTTTATTTACCTCATTAATAAAGTATTTGTTTATTTATAAACTTATCAATTGTTATTTCACACATTCACTAAAGCAGTAATGGAATAAAACATTTCGTTATTTCGTGAAAAGCAGACAAATTAATTTTATTAAATTAGTGTATTGCTGCATTACTTTGAGCTTATATATAACATGTGTTAATAAAATAAAAGCAATAAGCACTAAACATGCAACCTGGAGAATAACTCCTCTAACATAACTCTGAGATAGCATGCTCTCCAAAATGTTATGTTTAGAATATATGATAGCTAAAGCAAATGAATATGTATATAAAGACCAAGTTCTAGATAAATAATTCCTAGCCTCATATTATTTTGTTTATGTATTCTAACACTTTTGCTGATATTAGAGAAAAAGTTACCATTACAATATATTTATATATACATGTCATTATTAAAAGTTATATTCTAAAATTTTACACACTTTGCTCAATACTATATAGAAAGACAATGACATTACCAAAATAGACACATGGCAGGACATTGGTCAGTCTGCTATTAACACATATATACATTATATTGATACATATATACTATATAAAAGACAAATTACTTTAAAAATAATTATTTATTCTTTTCAAAATGTCTTCTTTTCTTAAAATTCAATTTCTATAAGACAATTAGTGTATAAAAAACAAGCCTTTATTTAATATAGATATTTTTTAAAGCTGAATTTTATTTGCATGTTATCACAAAGTAATAAGCCTATGAAAATATCTTAATTTTTTTTCATTATATTTTAAAAAATTATGAATTTCTTATTTCTGGGACTAGTAATGCCAATCCTTTTATAGTTATCTGACACAAAGCAATTACTAATGACTTTGAAGTGTAGTATTTTTATGGAGGTCTATGATCAACAAATTAATAATCAAATTACTGGTCAGTAAATTAGTGATTTACTATTCTTTAAGAAGAACATATTCTTATCAATAACCAGTCATTTATTTGGTTAAGTAAGGTCTTCTTTATTGTTTGTCTTTGCAGGAGTGTTAAAGAATTTTGCTTATATGGTAACTATTTAAAGTTGTCCATGTGCATTAATATAAAAAATAAGTTTAAAAATATGAAAATAATAATGAGAAATCAAATATTTGAATATAATTTAAACTTATGCATAAGTTATTTTTGTTGGGAAATTAAATGTGTAATTTTAAAAGAATATCTATCATTTCCTCTATACAAATTTTAATTTTATGAGTTATCAATTATTTTTTTATCAAATACAAGCATAAACATATTGCAATGATATTCATTTATAGATATATACAATAAACAAAAATGTCAAAGCCAAATGTTTTTAAGAAAAAAAAAATTAAGTAAAACCTCATTGTAAAAAAATACAGAGAATTAAATAATTTGTTTATTGATGTGATGTGATGTCATTCCTGTGGCTTCTCTTTTCTCAGAGTCAGAAATCTCTCAATTATGATACTCAGAGAAACTTCCTTTCTATTCCCACCCTAAGTTTTTATCATATTTTTCTCTATCCTGCTCCATCCCAGTTCCACAACATTTGTCTTGGTAAAGTCTATGGCCTTTATAGCTAAATCCCCTTTATCTTTTCCCAAAACCTAGCATAAAAACTCATTTTCTATACACTTTGTTTATATTTATTATCCCAAAACTTTATTATTTGTACTTTCCAGCTTGTATACATTTACATTCAATTAACAGATGCCTAATATTTTCTATGCCTTCATTACATAACTTGCAAACTAATTCATCCATATTCTTCCATTTATGTGTATATTCCCTTGTTACTAATGAACCTGTTTGAGCCTTAAACAGTAAATTACTTTTCTTGCTATTATCATAACTTAATTTGCACCAAATATTCTGTTTACTTCTATATATATTTAAACTTTTTTACTCGCCATACTAGTTCATTTCGCCAACTCTCTATTTTTTATTAATGCATCTATTCTTCTATCCTATTCCTTGCTATTATAACACTCAACAATTCTCCTAACATAATCATCCCAGCTTTTGTATAAGTATACTGACATAAAGTCTTTATCAAAATCTTCTGCACACCATACTATATTTCTTATCCATCTGGTAGTCTGTTCTTTACTCATAACCCAATTAAATATTATTTCTGTTATTCTCTTATTATCCATAAATTGGAATCTACCGCACATTTTTAATTTGCTTACTATTTTACTAATTATTGAGAGATCTCTCTATAGTCAGAAAACAACGTCGCTTGACTATGATAAACGCTCAAGGCGCATATAATAAAGGTTAAAGTCTTTCTCTCAGGTATTTGCATACTTCCTATGCGCTTAATAAATAATCACAATCATATATATATATTTATTTATTTATAAATATAAATAATTGAAAAAGTATTTAAAGATAAAATAAACATTATTATTAAATCAATATTTTTCATTTATTGAACTATTGATTCTTTTTTTCTATATAACATTTATAATTTGTTTTAATCCTACTAGCCATATAAAATTGATCTTTCTTAAATGATCTAAATTTGTTGATTCTAAATTAGGAAATGTCGAATAGTGTGACAGAGAATTTCAACTCTTGATCTTTATCATCAGAGATTTAGGTTTTCTTTATTAATCAATATTTAATCTAAATTATTTTATTGTGTTTTTTTTTTCATGTTTATTATTAACCGTTTCAAAATTTTCAATAGATTACAATATATTTTCTTAAGTGTGTTTCTATTTGTCTCTTGAAAGTGTTTATTTTTATAAAACTAATTCATCTTTCAAATATTGATTTTTCTAGCTGTCATAAGTATATTATTAAAAAAAAATATTTCTAATACAAATAATTTTTTAAACTTGTGTTAATCTTACCACAAGGCAAAAAAAAAGTTATTTATTTAACGTTTTAGCACAAAATGGATCTAATGATGATAGTAATAAATATATTGTATCAACAAATTATTAATTTTATAGGTCAAGAGGGCAATGCATTCTTACTGTTTTAAACCAAAAAAAAAAATATGACCCGCAGGGTATGTAGTTTAGACAAAGTTTAGAATGGTGATTAAAGTTTGTTAACTGGTAATTACAAAATAGAATATGCTGAATATGACCTCAATTTGATATTCATTATTATAGAATTGGTGGTAAACTATTTTTTCGTTAATCATACTATTATTAAAATTATATTTAATAACACTCTTAAAAGGAATTGATAGTATTTGTAGAAAAATTAGTGTAAAAAAATAAATATAACCAAATTAAACTAATGTCTGTATTGTTTTTAAATGCATGTTTACTAAACTTTAGTTACTTTGTAATCTGTATAATAAAGTGATTATTACCATAGAAAAATTTGAAGACATATTTTGAATTAGTTTTTGTATTGATGTGTTTTTATTCAATATTGACATTACAACACATTTTACCCAGAACAAATCAGCCACTAACATGAAATAGAGATCAAATAAATTTATAGAACCTCTACTAAACATACAATGATTTGTGGGATTTAGTCAAAATGCTAATATATATATATATATATTGCAGTGGTAGGAACTCTGGGATGAACTGGGGTGATGGACTCATCATCAACCCCAGTTAATGAATCAAATTTAAATATACAATGAATATCATAAATATGTACAATGAGCCTAAGAGATCAGCAAAAACATAGACTAACTATAAGTTCAGCAGCATTACAGAGAAAAATAATACTCATTCATTATCATGAATGATCAAAAAAATAAAATCAACAGTTAACCTTATGACTGGATTTAAAAGTGGTTCACTATAAACCAGGCTAATATTTTAGCTTTTGCCAAACTTGGGGCATATTACATAAACAATAATTTCAGTGCACAAACGTAAGTGCAAATCCGCAAAAATATAAAAATTAAAAAAAATAATGCTGGGCTATAAAAACCTGCTGATCATCATCAATGCCTCTGGCCACTTAGTATGATTAATGTACTGATCAATCTTAATTTTCAATTAATAATAAAAATAAAATTTAGTGCATGAACTTTAAAGGATATCTTCTTTGTGTCATCCAGCATTACAGAAAATTAATGAAACCATCATCAACTGAATGTCTATAACACCAAATATAAACCCCAATCTATATTCTACATAACTGACAGTTATACACAAATCCAGCTTAGTGAACTAATAAACAAAAATGTAGAACTTATTTTAAATAAAGTTTTATTTCATTCAACAAAAAATATTTATTTATGCACACATTGATATATATATATGAAAAACAAAAACAAGTTAAAAACTTGCTAACTCTTGTATTTATGTCAACAGATGGCGTTCTACCAAAAACACCATCAAGCATATGTTTACATAAACGTCAGAGCATGCATTCACTATCTCTTACTTTAATTCCACTTTCAGATCATGATTTCAAGCTATTTGCTATCATCAGTGAAAGACGGGAATTTTAGAAACTAGATCTAAACCCAAACTCTGAGTGTTTATGAAACAGTTTCTATTCAGCTTGCAAGCGTGAATCTTTTAGACACATAATGTCTTCAAACTCAGCATAGCAAGCCAGATAGCTACATGGGTCTGATCTCAATTCAGCATCACCACATAGTAGAAGCCTCTGCAATATATATCATTGCTAGAAAGACTTCAAAGGTACATTTATGAAAAACAAAAAACAAGTTAAAAACTTGCTAACGCTTGTATTTATGTCAACAGATGGCGTTCTACCAAAAACACCGTCAAGCGTATGTTTACAAAACATACGCCATCTGTTGACATAAATACAAGTGTTAGCAAGTTTTTAACTTGTTTTTTTGTTTTAAACATACCTTTGAGGTCTTTCTAGCAATGATATATATTGCAGAGGCTGAAGTTTATGTAAACATACGCTTGATGGTGTTTTTGGTAGAACACCATCTGTTGACATATATATATATATATATGTAATCCAAATATTAAATCACTCCACATGTTTAAAAAATTCAGCTGCACCCTCTATGAAATAAATATAATAAGAGTCCATATTTCAAAATAGCCAGCTCAAAATGGTATTTTATGTATGTATAAATATTATTATCTAATATTAAAGTTTTTAACATTAATATTTTATAAGCTATTGAGTATTTAAAATGTTACTATACTACCAAAACTGCTTTAGGAAATAATATTTGTATTCCAGAAGTCCCTGAAATAATTATATATATATATATATTGTAACCAGTTGGGTTACATCACACACACTAATATAGTGTATGTGAATATTTATATATATGTAAAATAAAGGAAAAGTAGAAATAACTCCAATTTAAAATAAAAATTGTATTATGAAATTAATATTTTAAAAAGGTCTGATAAATATTATTTATAATTCTGATTTTGAAATTTAAATATGAGCTTGTTTTTTTTTTTTGATAATTTTGAAAACAATGTCTATTTTTAAAATCTTTTAATTAATACTTGTATAAAATATCTTTTTTAATTAATGCTTGTTTTCATTTCTACTATGTAGTTAAAAATCTTTGTAGATTAAAAATTCTAAAGGATTGTCACACCTTTGGTCAAATTCCAAAGATTAATGCAAAAACATGAAAATCACACTTTGATAGAAATTTCCAGCTTGTTTTCAAGTGGATTAAAGTTAATTGAAAACAGCCACTGTGTTTTTGTCACCTTACCTACCCAAGGTTATAAAAGACTGATAAAAAAATATCAGTTAGTTTTTTGCTTGTAGTTTGCAAGAGTTGACTAGAGGAGTCTGGTTATAGTATTTTAAGCAGTGGCCAACTAGTTCACTGCAAAGTCTGGAGAGTGATTTTTGAAAAGAACAGTTCTGCTTGCAGTTTTGTGAAGAGTTGTTAGCTGTAGCAGAGAGTTGGCAGAATAGCTACCATGAATTGATACAGCTGAAGGCAGGACATTAGATTTAGAAGCTACCTATTTTCCTTCACAGGAGTTTTGGTTTTGAAGCTGGGTTACTTCTGAATCAATAGCCTGAAGAAAAAAATGAGGACAAAATAGCTAGCAGAGTTGTATAAAGCTTCTATGAAGATCTAAGGGAGTACAGTCCAGTAGCTGCCTTATAGTTTACTGCAGTTTTGATTCATGAAGCCAGGGTCACTTCAAATGCATCAATTAGCTGCTTAAATATGTTCTAGAAGACAGCTTGACAAATGCTTGGACTACAGAAGTAAGCTCACGGTATGCCAACTAATTACTTGGATAATTTTACCTGAAGATGACAACAAACCTGTATTACATTTTCTGATGGACCAAAAACCAAGCTTACCAAGAGAAAGCTTGAAGAAATTGGTGTACTGATGCTACTGTTCATTTATGCAAGCAGGAAACCACAGATAAATACATCGCGTATGTATACAGCAGTGAGTTGTATTTTTTTAAATATTCTTATAAAAGACATTTTAACTTCGTAACTGAAAGTAAAATTTGCTCCAGTCAAATGTTTATAAGAAAGACGATTTGCTATATATGTTTTGCTAAGAAATAATTTTTATATTCATTAAAAAAAAGGAATATATAAATTAAATGCAAGCATAATTTTGTTTGAATTAAAATCGAAAAAGCAAATCTTTTAAATTGGTCCAAAAAACGTTTATAATTAATCAACAAATACCTGTCAAAAAAATTGACTATACTTTTAAGAATTTATAGATTGCAACTAATTTTAAATTGTATCTATATTTTGTTTATACACACGTATAGGTAGGAAATTTACGTATTAGAAAATTATAATACTATTGTAAAAAGTTGAAATAGATAAAAGTCAGTGTGCGTATGTATATACACGCACGCTCATATATGTAAAATTTTAATATATTTTTTTTTATTAAATGTCAATTTATTTTTATTTTTGGCGCGTCTGTGCGCATATATATATATATGTAAACCATAGTAATAATTTGAATATATTTTATTATACGTTTTGTAAATTAATGTAACAATTTGAATTTTGAATGGTAAATATTGTCAATTAATGTAATAACTTGAATTTTGTAGCAATATTGTAAATTACAGTATAATGACTTTTATTATTGTATATTATTCAAAATCAGACCTTAAATATCTTTTTTGTTGTCTTGCATTGGTGGTCGAGAGGTCAGCGCGACTGCCTTACACTTGCAGGCAGTTGCCCGGGTTGCGGGTTCGCGTCCCGGCCGATGCTATGACACTTTAAAAATATATATATATATATCTTTTTTTGTTGTTGTTATTAATAAACTTATATTTAATTGTTAAAAATTGTATTCCATCACCTCTTGTTCACATGCAGTAATGGAGCCCATGTTCTCTGAGCTAGATTGCGGACACAGATAAATGGGGATGTGTTTGGTACTTTGGGCATCCAGAAATGATCAATCATCATCCTGGTTGGCGCAAAAGAGGATACTCTTTAAAGCCCATGCACTATTATTTTTTTATTTTACTTTAGTCTTTATTAAAAGTTTAAGTTTATAGTTGGCCAGTACAAGTGGCTTGAGCATTGATGATGATCAGCATGTTTTAAATGTCCCAGCATTATTGTTTAGATTTTTTTATTCTTGTGTTTTTTAATGGATGGGCACTAAGATGGTACATCCAAATTATGTTTATATAATTGCCCAAGCTGGCAAAGGCTCAATAGTTAGCCTGGTCTACAGAATACCCATTTCCAATCCAGTCACAAGGTTAACTATTGATTTATATTTTTATGGTTCAAATCCAACCACAAGATGGTCTGTGAATTTATTCTGATTTATTGTACTAATTTTTTTATCCCCATCAATGTTGTTGATGGATGGTTATTTCTAATGAGTATTTACCCATACTTACTTTGACTTATTATAATGCTGGTTGAATTTAGAATTATTATGGTTGCTTTGAGGAGTAGCTGGCTGATCTTTCAATGATCTCGCAATGCTCTCAGAGATTCTTTAATCTCATACCCTTATAAAGTATTATATTACTTATTATATTTTGTAAATATTTCATTTTAAATGGACTGGGAGTGATGATGATTTTCCATCACCCAGTTCAAACTTTTTTTATTTCCCATCACCCCATCCTGTTACAATATATACATATATATATATATAACATTCAAATCACCACTTCACAATATGAAGACATTTCAGCAACATCCTCTGTGAATAAAAGTAAGTGTGAATCTCAAACAGTTAAACTCAAAAGGATCTTAACGTTGTGAAGTGGTGATTTGAATTTTTTCTATTTTACAGCTAACATTAGCATTATGTTATATATATATATATATATGATGGGACAGTAATCACAGCAATACTGATGATAAAATTGATGATCTAATGTATAGATACATACTGGGCTGTCATTATGTACTATACAACTACTACACTAAATAATCAATGCTAAAATACTCATAATTAAAATTTTATTCATACAAAAAACATTTGCCAGTAAGTAAATCATTACTAGAACTATTCATCTTCATTACTTTACATAGTGTCATTATTCAAACAATGACTTCACTGAATTAATACCAATAATTATATTTTCCTAGTAATAGGCATACTTATATCATTTGGACTGATTATAATAATTATCTTGACTAGCACAAACCACCTTTATTTAGTTTGAGATTAAGAATACTTCTATTCTTCTGTTCTATTTTTTTTTTCTGTTTTTGAAAGAAATGATTTGTTTATTCCTATAATTTCTTAAATAATAACTATTAACTCACTCATGGTCTAGCACAACTTGAGTACACTTTGAACTCTTTTCTGTATATTAAATGGCACATAATTATATGACCAACTAAATTGTATACTTTGCAATCAGGCTGAAAATTGAAAACAGAATGGATGCAACTACTGTTTTTTTTTATTTTGAAATACCAAATTTGATGAATTAACAAATTATGATGATGATGAATGATGATGATGATAATAATAATAATAATAATAATAATAATAATAATAATTGAAACTTTATACAAATCACATTTCATTACTGATTACTTGCCAATTATATTAAGTTACTCTTATATGGTGGGCAAATCTATAAATACATTTACATTATCTTAATATAGAGAGCCTATTTGCATATATCTCTGGCTTGGTTTAATATCTTACTTAGTTTTCCGTCTCTTAACATCTTCAAAAACATATATGCACATGCTGTATGGCATCATTTATTAATTATATTCACATTTTATGAAATAAAATTTTACATTTTTTTTAAATATCTCATAATAAAAACCTATTATGTAAAGACATAATATGTAAATGGTAATGCAAATTTTATAATATTTCAAAAAGAGAAGGGGAAAATAATTATAAAATTTTATGAATTAATTAATTTATTATTAATTAAATGCTAACACCTTGAAATATTCAAATTAACTAGGATATAATGAAAGTTAAAACCATACAAATTTTTTGCTGAACCACACCACTGCAATTTTTTATATTTTCATTTTTATTTAGTTTTATATTGTATTCTTTAGCGTGGCTTAATTTTAATAAAACACTCTTATAAAAGCTTTTAAAATAATTGTTCTTTGTAGGTTAATCTTTCTAATTAGAAAGTCTCTTTCAAATCTTGAGTTTTTCATTAGTATTCTTCAATATCAATAAATTAGCTATAATTAGAGGGG
Organism: Epiperipatus broadwayi; assembly: GCA_028023455.1. Lineage (NCBI taxonomy): Eukaryota > Metazoa > Onychophora > Udeonychophora > Euonychophora > Peripatidae > Epiperipatus > Epiperipatus broadwayi. Next base: position 53,288 of record JAQFVV010012471.1, read on the forward strand.
ATTTGAACCTTCATGCTCCTTTAGTTATCCACTTCATCTTATACAACTAATACACTTGGTTACATACATATGAAAAAATAAACGATTTCCAATATAAATATTTTGTGCTGAACCAAAACTCATCAGTTGGTCCGAATCATCGTAGTTCAGCATGAAATATGTATATTGGAGATCATTTATCTGTTTTACATGTATGTGGGCATGTGGATGAGTAAAGGGATTTTGAAATTCTGGGTTCAAATTCCCTCTAATTACTTAAAGTATATATACTATACTCATATTTTAATATATGAATTCTTTTCTACAATACAGGCTTTTTCATACTTGCACTCCAATATGTAATATATATGGGGTTTGAACTCAGACTTTCACATGACCCTTAACTATCCACACTATCTCATACTGCTGATACACTTGATCACACACGTATACTCGTATTTAAGTATTATCAATAGATTAGACGAATTTTGTTTTTTCGAAGCTTAATTTAATTAATAAATTTATTACAAAAGAAAATAATTGAAGTTTTCTTCCCTTTTTTATCTTTGAATAATATGTTTAGTGTTTTAAAAATTGAAGTCTAAAACTTTATAATTATTTGTACACAATTATTAAAATGAAGAATTACGGTTCCTTTACAAACAATTTAATTTATAATATCCAATTTTTGTTTCAAACAAACTTTAATCACAATTAGTTATGTACAATGAAAAGTTATTTACAATATTTTTAAATTGTCATTTCGAGTTCTAACCGGTAGGTAACAACAATTATCTAAGTCTTTATTACCATGTTGTCTTGGCATCCTTCTGGTTACAGGTTACAATTAAACTTGTTGACGCTAGCCATGGTTCTTTCTTTTTGTTCTTACATACTGGACTTCTGTTTGTTGGCATGGGAATGCTCTTGTAACTTTCACTGTTGATCCTGAGACAATTTTATTAAGCGATTGTCCTTTTCATTAATGTCAGTCAATACAATATTATATATTCAATTAACTCCAGGTTTTGTCAGCCAACCAGGATAGACAGGTTCTCTTGTCCTTTTCTTTAATGTCTTTGAGAAGGTTAAGCATGAGGTCTGCTACTGGTCAGTTAAGTCCTTTTTCAAATGCCATTTTGCATTGAATGGTCCAAATTGCAAAGTTTACAAATATTGCCAGTCTTATTTCAATGAACATGCCTTTTTTCAAGGCCAGTTTTAGTGTTATGTGGGACTGATCGGGTTTGACCATTATATTTAGAATTAATTTTCTGAGATCTGTCCATGCTTCACAGTGGGTAAAATGTGGTCCATTGACTCCTCATCTTTCTTGCATAAGGGGCAGCAGATGTCAATCTTATATTCTCTCTTATGGCACAAGAAGGCTGCAGTGGGAAGTGCACCCAGGTTTATCTTTATCAAAAAGTCCACATGTTTTGGTTCAAGTTTTCAGAATTTTGTCATCTTGGTGAACCTAGGGATTTCTAAAGGGAGTAAGCAGACAGATTTATTTCTCCCCTGGAGTACCACTTTGTAAACTTTCCAGTAAGACAATTTGGCATTAAATAGGGTACTTGAAATTCTCATGTTGTCCAACACTAAGGTAATCTGTTGTTGAATCCATAGTTTTTTTCTGTTTGGGAGGTGGCCTGTCTGTTGGTTCAACCTCTACTAATGAAAGTGAACATTTCATTTCTAGGTTATTGTGAAGTAATTTGGTTATTATATTGTGTGATCACTGTATTTGAAATATCTTGATGGAGTGTAATGACAGACCATGCTTTGGCTTCTGCAATAGTTTTAGACTAATAACTAGAGCCTTCCCTCCCCAGCATAGTCTTCTGCATAGCATCTCCACCTTTTTAATGAAGGCTGTCATGAATTTTGAATTTATAGATTGTCAATAATATGTAATTATTTACAACAATATCTAAAATAGATACAGATATTACAAAGGATTTTGCACCAAACAATTTTACTCATTAAAAATAAAATGAAACTACTTTCTCTTTTTTTCATATCACAATAAATATGAATTTTAACCAAAATTACTTTACCACTTCTTAATTAACTATACTTAATTTTAACTATAATATAAAAATTAGGTTTAAATCTTTGAAACAATTCAAATAATTCAAAATTTTGAAAGACAGCGTAAATTTTTTTCTTTATCATGTGAGTGTATGCATTTTTAAAGTACTGTATATTTATTAGTGTACCAATATTTTTTTTTTACAAAATCTATAGTTAAATAATGAACTTTAGCTAATGTGTCCCATATACCCAATCTTCTATTTTTTTTTTGTTCTTATATTTAATATATGATTTTTAATAGCTTAATTTTTATAGCTTTTTTCTTTTGTCTAAATCATACAACTTTACTGTCCCGAATAATGACAATAATAATGAACAGGTATCATTCTCTACCTTCAAATATAGGCCCAACTTTATGTAACAAGCATGTGAGACTTGAAATTTGAAATCAAGAAAAATGATTAACAATAATACAAAATACTAAGAGAATGATCTCTTAATAATTATAAATTTTATTTTAGAATAATTAAAATTCATAATCACAATTCACCGCATAGAAATTATATCAATTCCTTTGTGTAAAATAGATAAACATGAAACAATAAGATCAATTTTTATTTGAATATAATTTACATGTACTTAAGTATATTTTATAACACAATTATATATATATACTACCCGTGCCAAACGTCATTCTCACTTCCAGATAGTATATGATATAAAGTAAAACGGGTTCTAGCTCAGTTAATAATTAATAAACAAAAAAATATTCACCATTAAAATTAAATATGTCACTAGCTCAAATTTAAAATACGAATAAGGTTCATTTTATAAAAATAAATTGAATAAATATTTAATATTTTCATGAGACTTGGAAGTGAAAATACAGGTGACAAGATAGATTACATTGAGCCAACATCCTACAAGATATTACCTCAATAGCATAAGAACACTATCCCCCCCCCATTACTATTTCAATACATAAACTTATAGTATTCTTACGACTTTAAATAATTCCTACTCATTAAGATTAAACTGATAATTAAATCTTAGTCTTCTATTTATAATAATCTAGCTCAGTGAAATCTCAGGTTCATGAAATTTACTTTAAGTTAATTAAAATTACGATAGTAAAATATGAAAAGGGATTTTATGTCATAATCTACTACACTAAACTAATAATAATAAAGCAATAGTAATATTTTTCATTTATATAACTAACTCTGTATATCCTTTCTTATACTATAACTTTATTACCATAATAAAACAATAAAATAATTTAATATAATCTTTTATCTTCATGTAATAATATAATAAATACGTGGTAGCATTTGATAATCTGACAAATAAAAGTGTGTGGCAATTAATAGCATATAATCCAATGTATTATTATGATAACTAACTTATGACCATAAGATAATGTAAATGTGATTACTTAATAAATGATCCAATTCTTAAAATAATTCTTTATTTATTTCTGTGCAAAAAATATTGGGTTTACTTTTATTAACTCTGTGTTCTACTTCATGAAGATGGAAAAAAATAACAAACCAACACACAAATTTTGAGGAAAACAAAATTTTAATAAAGTTTATTATAACATTAACAACATAACAATTTATTTACAATATGTACATTTTAAACATCTGAAAGATTGGTACCATTATACATTCTTTATATTCGAACCTTGTTAAGTCTTTACTCTGACTTAAATAAAAATAATAATAAAAAAATGATACAATATTATTAATCCTTGTTTGATCAATCTTAAATAATAAAAAAATGTACTTATTTAATGCTTACTCAAAATATATTTTACATCCTTTAGCTATTTATTCAGTATGTTTCTTTTTTAAAAATTTTTATAGAAAACATAATACGGATAAATATAAAATAATACTAATCGAAAACATGGATATCCTCTTTTTACTAGACAATTTCACTTTAGCAATATTATCGATATTACGTAAAATATCTATTGATAATTTATCTCCAAATTATGGATATTATTGTTCACTACATTGGATTTATCAAGTATAATACATTCCATTATAACAATATTATACTACAATAAAATTATAATTACTAATACATTTTCTATTATTGAATAAATATAAATTGTACCTAACTTATTGTGTAGATCGTTTTTACTTTATAGAATTATATTTAAAATATGCAGTACTTTTTTTTAAAAAAAATTGAAATAAATACTTTAATATTATTTAATATTTCAAAAAAAAAAAAACAACTTTACTTTACATATTTTATTCTTAAGATCTTATATTTATTTTCCAAAAATAAATAACTTTATAACATATTTTATGATTCTTTCATTTAAAGTCCATTGGATTTCCAATTCCAATTCATACAAATTCTATTTCTTCATACAAGTAAATGAACTCATCTCATTCCAAACAATTGCATATATTTAACTCTAAAATCATCTATTATTTTCTTTTAAATATACTATACTGTATGATGTAGCTACTTTTTGAAAAATAGATAGCGAATAGATTTATAGGATGGGAAAGAAAAACTAGAGTGTAACACATAACTCATACCGAAATATATATCATGGCACAGTGTAATTATAAAACTAGAGGGAAGACTTTTTCCTGTCTAATATCCTCAAATACTATAAATGATGTCAAGCTATTCATTCAGCTTTATTGATCATCAATGCTCCAAGAAAATAAACACTGTCCAAAATAAGCATACAATTGCAGGGCTATGTTAACTGCATTGCACATTCACAAATATTATGAAATACTATTCATATCCCAAATATCCTAACTTAATAATCTCCTGGATTCATGTTTATTATATTACTAATACCAGGTCACTATCCTATTCTTTTTTCCTAAAGATCTACCAGGTTTTTACATCAACAAATTTACTAGCTTACATATTCAAATAATAAATAAGATTCAACTATACTTAGAGCAATCTTACTAAACCATAAGAAAAGTTTATTTTACTCTAATATTCTAAACTAAACACATAATATTTAGATCATCCAGTAATATGAAAGTTCTTTTAAAAAAATCATATAAATATTTATTATCATGTTGGGTTATATTATCATTATAAAATCATAATATGCATATTCTAAATAACTCCTGATCTCACAATGTTTTAAAATATGTTGTATAATGCATATTTAACATTCATACATCATACATTATGACATAAGCAATCTATAAAAAGAAAAAAAATACATCATAATAAATATCAATAATTCATTAATTGTTACCAAGTGACATTAGCTCATTTATATCACTTTTGCAGTCTTCTTTTCTCCAACAAGAAATATAACATCTTATACATAAAATACACATCCATGCTTCTATTTAAAATATTAAAATATTATACTATAGGATTCTATACCATAAATAATTAATATTCATGTTCCTGTACTTATTAATCAAAAATTTACATTTTAAAATAAATAATAAATAAATCAAAAAACATATTTACGTAAACTTCAGATGAAATATATATTTTTCCTAGGTTCAAATATTCCCATTTTTTTTCTCAAGGTTTTTCTTTTTCAAAAGTTTTTTTTTTAAAAAAAAATAAATGTTCTCTTCAAAAACGCTTTATTTCTTCAAGAGCATTTTTACCTTCCCCCATTGCTATGACGTTGCTATGATGACGAACAAGACAATTTGTCAGTCGGGCAGTGGTGAGCGATTTTTAAAAAAATACATAGTAAAAAAAAATAATACGGATGACGTCTTTTTGAATCTTGAAATTAAACAAAAATAATTATCAATCCGTTTTAGTAAAATTTATAGATAAATAGTTTATGGATTCTATAAACTAGAAAGATAATTATTGGAATCATAATAAAATACACTATTCAAAATAATAATTTGAAAATTCTGTTCTGGAATATTCCTATGTTAGTTAGGTGATGCATCCTTCGACTTAACTAAAAATATTCAGATAAACTTATTGCGCAATCTTTATTTCCATGGCTTCATCCTTTTATTTATTTATGTATTCATTTCTCTCATAAGTTTCTTATTTAGTACATTTACTTCCATTTAGTACTTTTTTCATCAGTTTAAAAACTTCAAGTTTTTTAAAAAAATCCTTTCTAAATGTGTTTAACCCTTTTAAGACCATAAGTTTTATATATCAAACACTTTAGCAAATATTTTCCGTGATTCACTTTCTTAAATAATTTCTTGCAAAATATTCTTTAAAAATGTTTCCTTCAGAAAGGATAACATTTTACTCTTTTAACATGAAATTTTATCAATTATCATAAAGTAAAATTGTCTTATTACTACTTATTTTTAGACAAGTTTATCTTCCATATAAAAATAATGCATCATTACTTTTAGACGGTAAAATATCTTTTTATCTGGGCTTCTTATACAATGTCCACATTACTATTTTATTCATTAGAACAATCCTCCTGTTCATTATTAATGAAACTGTATCAACAAATATTATATACATTTTTAAAATATTATAAACATATCCATTTATTATCGTGAAGTTCTAAGTTAGACTTCAATAAAATACCACCGGCAAAGGAACTTTAAAACTTTAGCAAAACATTTTTAATGAAGTTACTAAATATATTATAGTTTAACTCTCTTTTGCAAATACTTTTTAAAATATCAATTAGCTTTGCAAATAAAATTATAGAGAGTACAAAAGTGACTAAATAAAAATTTTAAAATTTAATATCACCTTTATATCTTCTGATATATTTTAATCTGACTTTTATCACCCCCATGCAATGGTATTTATCTTCCAGAAAACGTCATTTGATTGGTTGATTCTCACTTTTAGTTTGAGATCAAATTTACATATAATTCAGTTTTACAGAATTCTTTTTAAATAAAAATTATGACGTAATAAAACCCAAAATATTATTTAAAATATTACTTTCAAATTGATTATTACTTGGATAAATTACTTTAAAATATTTTAAAATTAACTTTTAGAATAATATTTAATGAATTTATTCCACTTTTAATATTTAATTTATCTATTTTTATTTAAACAAAATATCAACTTTTTATTAACTGTACTCATCTTTACTGCATTGTTTAAACATGCAATACCAACAGTTAACTGAATATTTGCTATTAGCTTTTATGATAAGTAAATAATTCTATTCAATCCTATGATACAACTTTTAAATATTTCAAACTTTGTTATTACTTCAAACAAGCATATGTGTGTTTAACCATGTATTAAAAGTCACATGATCAATATAAAATTAAGGCAGACGATTTTCAATCTATTTCTCTGTCTAAAATAATAAAATTGCAACACTTTATTATATTATATAAAATAATTATAAAATTTTGGAAAAATAATTTAAAATATAGAATTAAATACAGTTTTACTATCATAAAATTACTTTTAAAATATATGATATTAATTAATTATCAAATATAATTCATAACTTTAAATATAGCATTTATTAAATACAAGTTTAAACCATTAAAATTTAACATTTAAATATACTTTTAACTATTTATAGCTGAGTTATTTAATATGGCCAGCTTTTGCAACTATATGCAACCATATTTTAAGCTTTACATAACTATTCTTAAATGATTCACTATAATTTTATATACTATGTATTTTATTTAGGTTCAAATTGTACCCTATAATATTATTAACAAAATATAATTAACATATCAAAAGAACATACTCTAAAATTTAAAATTTTTAGTAATCTATTGTACTTGACTATTTCTGAAAACTATTGAAAAGGGTACTATATATATATATATGTGTGTGTGTGTGTGTATGGGGGGGGATGTATTTTTATCAGTACAAGTTGAGACTTCTACTCTTAAATTAATAACAATTAAGTATTCATTATTCTTTTTTTTCTTAAAAAAGTATTATTTTTGTTACAAACTCCACTAGTTCTATGTTTGATTCATTTCTATCATCATAAACAAATTTACCTATGTCACTTTCTTCAGTGACAATGTTAAAATGTTGTCTGGTCTGATCAACTGCCTTCTATGTAACTTGATAAAAAACTTCTACTTCTTTACCACAATGAGATATTGTTGGGGCATATGTCTGAATTATCTGCATTTAGTATTTATCATTAAGTTGAATAACAAATTTTGACACTCTGTCTGTTACATCATTAATTTTCAAATTGTAGTTTCCTATTTTTTATTTATAATGAATACTATTTTATTTTCAATATTTATACCTTTGTAGTACAAAACATGTTCACTTTTTAAATCAATTGCCTTTTCATCTTTTCTAAAGTCAAATAATATTCCATTTAATATTAGACAGTTTTTCTTCCAATTCTTTTTTCATTTGAAAGTTATCAGCAGTTGTAAGTACCTAAATGAAAGATCATTATTAAATATTAACTTGGATATACTATCAGGCGATTCTTAGTACTTTCTGTCTTTGGTCATTAACTATCATCATGGCTGATGAATTTACTATTTTCTTGGAATAAGGGCCATTATTCAGTTTAGTCTGCCATGATTGTTAATAGTTATTTTTAAAAAATTCATTAACACCACACATTCATTCTGCCTTCAAAAAAACTCAACTGATATTTCACCATACATGTTGGTGAGTAGCCCTTTCATGTTCGTATTCTATATAAATAATCATATAGTAATAACAGATGCAATGACAAGAATGTATGGAATGGACATTAATAATTTGCCCTGCTCTGTTCTTTTATGGCCTTAAAGAAAAATCAAAGAGTCTTTTCTGTTATTAGCAAGCTCTTTTTGCAGATATATATTATAATGGTAAAGCAGAATAGAAAACATGTACTCAATTATTAAAAATTATTTAAAGTTCTTTTAAATTTAAAATATTATTATGATTAAGAACTTTATGCATGTATGTGTGTGCAGAGGTAAAATATATGAAAGAATTTTACTTGGATAAATAAACATATCATTTATTAAAATAAATTTTAATAAAAAAAATGAAATCCATATAAGATAGCTTAAATTGTTAAAAAAAAATGGAAATAATTATATTTTTTGTGTGTGGTTTGAAGAAAATTTAATTTGATCAGATTCACTGATAAAAAATATGCAAACGGTAATTAAGAGATAAGAAATCTTCAATTTATTACTGTCTTTTAATAACTGATTGATTGTATAAGTGTAATTAAAAAAAGAAAAATGTAAAGAATTTTAATAAGAGAGAAAATATAAAGGGAACACATATTTGTGGAGATTAATCTTTCGTTCATTGTTTTAATCAGATCTAGACTGGAGAGTTAAACAGTATAAAATTTTTAGTTTTTGTGAACTTTCAATCATGGCTAAAAAAAATATTTATTGATTTACTGTAGTTTGTGAAGCAATAGTCATCCTTGACAGAAATATGGAATCCAAGGATTATTTGTTGATACGGGCAGAGAATATGCATTGATAGGCACTAAAGTATACTAACTTGCCATAAACTATGTAGATTTCTTCTGGAGCTTCCTGAACTCAAATGTCAATGCATAACCCCTGATTAATTTAGAACACCTATGGAAAATGTGTTTTGATTGGCTCTATTTTGTCTTAATAAAACAGAACATTTAAAAGAAAACCAGGGGACAGAATAATGTCACTATTTCCTTGCCATTCTGATCAGTAATGCAAGTATTAATAAAATAAAATATCACATAATACCATGGTAAGTGAATATTTGTAAAACTTAAAAAAATAAACTATATTGAAAAGGCCTTAAGTCAATACAATCTGATCTCTATTAACATACAATTTATATGTATTAGTTGCTTAATCATTGTTATCCATTTATTTTTTATATACTTTACTGTATGAATGTGTTTTAAAATAATTAGTTTTAATTTTGAGTGTGTGTGTGTGTATGCGAATTAATTTTAATTGTAAAATAAATTGTTGTTAGTTTTAATTCAATGCTTTTTTAATAAGCAACTTTCATTTCGAAATAGTCATTTTAGCACTTATCAATTAAGAGAAAATTATATTTTAATTAAAGAGTCTATTTTAAGTAAAGAAAATGTTTAATCATTGAGCAAAATTGCGTGGATATTTTGTAAATTGAAGGAACCTGGTTTTTGAAATTGATTCATTTAGCATGGCCCTCTGATAAACAAATAAAATGCATTATTTTCTTATTTAAATTAAATTATTGCCCAGTGAAAAGAAAAACTATTTTAAAATGGTAGTGTTGATTTTGAGTAGGTGATCGGGAAATATAACATGTTTTACATTCAGTCATATGCATTATTATTTAATTTAAATGTGATTATGAAATTTCCACTAGTTTAGTCATATTCAAAGATGGTCATTCAAAGTTACCAGCACAATAAAATGGCTTCCCAAGGTGTGACTAGATTAATTCATTTTAACCTGAGTTACAAGTTCAATATATACATAAAAGACATATTTTGCAACCCGTGAAAATATTCGTATCAACATATATATATATTAATTTTAATATTCTTATGAATAAATGATGAATTCATACTATTATTTCCAGAAGCTTCTGTGCAGCAAAAATATAATATCTAAATAGCTGACATTTCAGTATCATAACAACAACTTTTCTCAGAGCTTCTTCTTTCTCAAATCATAAAGTATATGGTGAGATTTAAAATCATTTGTTTTCTTTTGTTATTTTCTCTTCCAATAGCGTTTTCCAAATATTGTTAATTTTCTTCATTTCACAATATTATTTATGCTTTTAGGCCTTTTAAAAGTCTCTATAGCTTACCTTGGCAGTCTCTAGTTATACTTTTCAATTTTTGCCATATGTGTTTTATTAAAATTGATATCATGTTTAGTTAATTTAATGTGTAAATAAATGGCTGATGAATTGTAACTGCCAAAAATTGTTCTTTTATTATGTTTATTCTATGATTGATCTGTCCAGAACAATCATAGAATAAACATAAGAAAAGAAGAATACACTTTGGCAGTTAGATAAAAATCCAATTCATCAGCCATTTATTCACACATTAAATTAACTAACTATGACATCAATTGTAATAAAACACATACTCTAGCAAAAATTGAACAATATGACCAGAGATTGCAAAAGAAGCTATAGAAATTTTTAAAAGGCCTAAGAGCATAAATGAAAAGTGTGAATTGAAGAAAATTAACAAAATTTGGAAAAAACTACTGGAGGATAAAATATTTTTTTAAAACTTCTTAACCAATAGAATTTAAGAATGAGAAGAAAATAACAAAAGCAAAAAAAATAATGATTTTAAATCTTACCACACACATTCTTATGATTTGAGAGAAAAGTAATGTTATTGTACTGAAACATCAGCTATTTGGCTATTATATTTTTACTACATGGAAGCTTGTATTACATGGAAACTTGATAAAACAATAAATCATCATCATCATCAACCATTATCAATCTACTGCAGGATGAAGGTCTCTCCAAGTTTAATCCATCTTTTCCGATCTTTAACTTCTCTTCTCCACATCACCCCTGCATACTTTCTTATTTCATCCTTCCATTTCACATGTGGTCTCTTTCTGGGTCTTTTACAACCTCTTGAAATCCAGTTTAAGATTTCAATTATCCATCTATTATTATCTTTTCCAGAAATGGGTCCAGCCCAACTCCACTTCAATTTTTTCATTTTTTCAATGAGGTCAGTAACACCTGTTTGTTCTCTTACCTATACACTGCATTTTCAATCTCTTCTTGTTACTCCCAACATGCATCTCTTCATACTTCTTTGAGTGGTCTGGAGGCTCTGTATTGCTCTTCTATTAAGAACTTACAAATCGGTTTCAAGTATTAGTAGATTTTGAAAATGATTCAGATTTGAATGAAATTAATATGAAAATAACTGATACAATTTTAAAAACTGCAACAAAGATAACTGGTAGAAAAAAGCAGCAATTGACCAATAAAATTTCTACTGAGACTAGACAATTTATGAAGAAAAGAAGGAATATGAAGATATACAAAAATAATGCATTGAAAATGATTGAATATTTCGAATTTTGTAAAATGGTACAGAAAACAGTTGAAAATGATATAAGAAAGTATAACTGTGAACTAGCAAGGAAAGCTATAGAAGAAAATAAAAGTCTCAAGAATGTAAAACAACATTTTGGTATTGGTAGGAAATTTATATCTGCAATAAGAAAAAAAGATGGAATTATTACTAAAAAGAGAGATGACATTATGAAATGGGTAGAAGACTTTTATCAAGAATTATATAGTAATAAAGAACAAGTACCTTCTATTTCTATTACATCTTCTGAATTGCCCAAAATTTTAAATGAAGAAGTGAAACATACAATTAAATGTATGAAGAAAGGAAAGGCTCCAGGTAATGATGGAATTATAATTGATATATTAAAAGAAGCAGGTGAAGAAATAGAATTTTTTTTAGCAAAGTTATATTCCAAATGTCTAAATGATAAAGATGTACCAGATGATTAGAATAATGCAGTAATAATATTAATATTTAAAAAAGATGATAAAGAAAATATTAGAAATTACAGACCTATCAGCTTTTTACCAGTTTTATACAATTTTTTTACCAAAATAATTACAACTCATCTACAAAGAACATTGGATTTCCACCATCCAAGGGATCAAGCTGGATTTAAAAGTGGTTTTAGTACCCAGGTATTGAGAGAAGTTATAGAAAGGACAAATGAATATGAGTTGCCATTATGTTTTGGATTTGTAGATTATGAAAAGGCATTTGATTCTATAAACATTTCTTCAGTGATTAAAGCATTGGATCATCAATGTATAGACCCAGGATATTGTCATATTTTAAAGAATATTTATAAAAATGCAACAGCAACAATTAGATTACATAATGATACTGTAAAAGTCAACATTGAGAAAGGTGTAAGACAAGGTGACTCCATATCTCCAAAACTTTTTACAGCAGTGTTGCAAGAAATAATTTGTGAATTAAAATGGGAAACTAAAGAAGTGAAAGTAAATGGAGATTATTTAAGTCTTTTAGCTTTTGCAGATGATATAGTTGTTTTTGCAAATAATGCTTCAGAGCTGCAAGAAATGTTGCAAGAGTTATCAGATGAAAGTAGGAAAGTAGGAGTAAAGATAAGTGTTAAAAAGATTAAAGTAATATTTAATCGATTTGTTCAAAATATGAAAATAAAGATTGATTATGATGAATTAGAAGAAGTTAACAGTTACAAATACCTTGGTCAGATTATTAATATGGATGTAAACATAATGGATGAAATTAATCATAGAATTAAACTTGGTTGGAGTGCTTTTGGTAGAAATAACTTGATACTAAAAGGAAATATGCCTATGTGTTTGAAAAGGAAGGTTTTTAACAAATGTGTTTAAAATAATGTATATATATATATATATATATATATATATATATATATATGATCACTAGATGTAGCTTACCAATAGCTCTAATCAACCATTATTTTATAAGTGCTGAAAGAGAAAGTATTCAAAATCTCTATCATAAATCCCTATCTCCAGACTAATTGGTTTCGAGCATGTGGCACATCTCAGTGGAGCACTGGGACTCTAGAAACTAGAAACTAAATGCAAGTTACAAAATTTATGACTTGTTATATATATATATATTGAAATTTGAGATATATTTCATTATGTGGTAAGATGTCAGTCAAACTTTTTTTTAATCATTCTTTTTTGTTTGATTTTTGGATGGTGAATATGTTAACTTATTAAATATTGAACTGTGTTGCTATGATGACAATAATATTAATATAAAATTGTTTATTATTAATTGTAGAGTAAGATTGTAAATTGGCTTTATTCATTTTTTAAAAATGAAAATGAATATGTAAATAATAAAGCATATAGTTTGGATAAAATTATTATTCTTTTGCTATATGTTTCCTTTTGTTTTTGCATTCACTATAGTAAATTATAAACAATACAAATAATGTTTAGCATTTTAAATACATTTGATCTTTTTATTTGTATAATATTATACTAAGGATATATATATATATATCCTTAGTATAATATTATACAAATTAAAAGATCAAATGTATTTAAAATGCTAAACATTATTTGTATTGTTTAATATATTTCCAATGTAATATATTGAAAATGTGGTGTAAATTGTTTATTTTTTGTTAGAATAAAAAATAGTATTGATTTTGTAAAACATGAAAGTTTGTTGTATGTAAATTTTAAAATATTTATTCTTATTTGTTATATAGTACACATTTTTTTCAAAGAATACAATCAAAATCATTTAATGAATGAATATAAAGGATTACAATGGTTACATTGACATCAATGGAAAAATCTTATAAATAAAACTGAATAGTTTGAACTCTCCCTCTCTCTTGCTTTGCTTTAAATAGACGCACTTATAAAATTTCTTATGTGATTTTCTTTTTATTTCCTTTAAAGTATATTGGTGACTGAAAAAAATGGATGGGAAAGAAACAATATTATCTGCCCATAAAGTGGGCAGCATTGTGAAGAAAATATTATGGGAAAATGACAATTTATTATAATAGGGAAAAAATCATTTAAATTGCTTCATTTTATTAGATTGAATGACCAATTTTATAAAAGATATGAATTGGTTTAATTTCCCACCATGTTATTCTAGTATTTTGAAATAATATTTGTCCATGAAAAAATATTTATTCATAACATCGTAAATATAAATTAGTACTTATAAACCAAATAATTATTATTTGAAAGAATAATTTGGATATATATACATAACACATCAGAATTGATCAAATCTGCTTTGGATATAACAATTTTCACCAATATATATCTTCTTCTGAAGAAGGACATAAACATCAGAATTGTGATTCCAATTTGGAATATTTTTTTTTGCTTATTAAAACCAGAATTAAAACCTTTAGAGGGTATAAGTGAACTATTTAACTTTTTGTCTTCCTTATACAGTGAAACTTCAATATGCATTATTTATTGTTTCAAATACCTCATGTGCATCATACATCATATATAACAGCTTATGTTTTTTAATAATTAAAATAAAGTGCATTTTTATTGAACTGTAAATATGTAATAGAAATGCTTTTATTTGTATAGTAGTCATATGTAAATTAAGATTATAGTACAAATAAAATTTAAAAATAATATTAATGTAGTTATTAATAATAAAATGAAATAATATATTTACATATATATTTACTGTGTGCGTTTTCACTCATTCAAATTCACTCAACAAATAAAAATAAAAAAACAATTTATTATATTGTCTCTTTTTTTAAAACTAAAATAAACAGCAAAATTCCAAGTTTCATCACAATTAAATATGCAGTGTATGATCTTTTTTCTTCAGTAAGTTTTTTATAGAAACATAATAGCAGGTTTGTTAACAAAGAGTATTCCTTCTATAATTGTTGTGAGGATTTTTAAGACTCAAATTTATGAATAGTTTTAAATTTCTTAAAACTTTTAGCATTACACTTACAAAGCATTTTATCATGTAAAATGCTGACAATCAAATTTCCAAAGGATAATAAAATAAAAAATAAAATGATTGTGATTTTAACATCAGCTAAAGAAATGTTATTAATAAACATCATTACACACAGTACTCTGAAACAGATAAATTGCTTTTGTCATATTGTAAAATTTATTAAATTTACAAAGTTTAATGTTTTCTTTTGTTTACTTAATTGATACAATGTATCATGTAGCTTCACTGACATATATATATAATTCCATGTCTGTATTTCTTCAAATCAATATACATAATCTTATAATTGAATATTTATAAATACACTAATTAGATATGTGTAAAGTATAACTTTAAAAATTTTATCCACTTAAAAAGAAAAATAAAGGAAGCTATGCTAATATACAAATATAAACAAGACTTAATTAACAGACTGGCAGCAAATGTTAAGATGACAGAATTGTGGGAAGGTTAGCCGTTCAAAATGTTAGTTGTCAAAAGACTACGAGGATAGTTGAAAATGCTCCTAAATGCATAAAATTTTTAAAGTTATACTTTACATATATCTAATTACTGTATTTGTAAATATTTAATTATAAGATATATATATATGTGGGTGTGTGTTTTAATTAACTTTATCCTTTTTATATCCTAATGAAATACTCTGAAAATTTGATTTGATTCAAGCCAATATGAAAAGGTGTATCCAAATAGATATGAGTTAGAATATATCTATTTGGTTATATCTTTTCATAGTGGCTTCACTCAGTTCAATTTTTTAGAATATTGATGTTTTATAAATTAAATTGAAGATGTAATTTTCACAATAATTTTAGATTACATTATAATAAATAATGTGTGTCCTATAAAGCTCATATATAATAAAAACAATACAGCAGTTAAGAAAAAAAATAAACATTTTTAAAGTTATTGAGTTTAAATTTAATCATAAAGTAGTTATTTTTTGGTATGTACATTTTAAAATCACAATGCTGTTAAAGTGAGAAATAATACTACTTACTGATTGCATTTTTAGTAGTTTTTCTGTAAAAAGGCAGAATATTTTGTTATATCATTTTAAATCTAAAATTTTTGTCAAAGGTTTCTCTTTAATGCATTTTTATTTTTTTACATAATTAAATATTATATTATGTAATAATTTATTTTCAAATATTTATATTAATATATTATAACTTAAAAGTGCAAGTATATTTTACTAACTGCATTTGGGTAATTTATGTGCATATGCCTAAATGTATGTTATATATAGAGCTCACAAATAAATGTATGTATTTCCATGCACAAATATATATATATAAATAAACATAGAAGCTCACAAAAATAATACTATGAATTACTATGAATAATATTCATAGTATTATTATAACACATCCTTATGAATTGGAAAGAAGGAACTCTGAGAAAAGTACTTGCTATTGTACTCAAATGTCAGCTATTTAACTATTATATTGTTATCACATGAAAACTCCTGTAAATAATACTATGAATTCATTTATCAGTAATAATATTAGAATATATATATGAATTCATTTATCAGTAATAATATTAGAATATATATATATATAACTATAGGGATTTAAACTTAGGATTTTTAGTCTATATTTGTCTTCCACTATGGTCAATTTTTCCTTTAAACTGTTTATAAAATTATTTTTTTTTATATTAAAAATTAATTGTAAATTTTTGATAAACACATTTGAAATAATTTATGAAAACAATTCAATCTTTTATAAAATGAACTTGCTGAAAAATAATAGTTTGAAGTTATTCCTAAGAACAAAAAAGCTAAAAAAAGAAAAGGATAGGTTTTATCAAAAGAATGAACCATTAACTTTTCTTTTTTTAAAAAAAAAAAGAATGACACAAATCAAAAACTTCTTCAGTCATTCACTTTGGATGGAAATAATAGAACAAAAAATAGAATTATTTATTTTTTCTTCAAATCATAGAATTATGACTGCTTCATAAAGCAAATTTTGGTAGCTAAGGATTTATCTGTAGATAAACCAATAATAATAATAATATATATAGAAATAGAATCTCAAATAGTTGTAAGAAAAAAAAATAGCAAAACATTAAGTGCAAAAGTAGCAATAATGAAATCCAGTCTCATGGTGTAATAAATATTATAAGCTATGAATCTAATGACATAATATTTTAATTTTATCTTGTTCAAAAAAATGCCATAATTTAGAGAAAAATTACAACACTTTCCCAGTGGGCATACACTCAAATTAATTTGTAATGAAAAGTAGATTACGACTATAAAAAAAAAGATTTATTGATTGTAAGTACTTTCAAAACAACCAGGTATAATAATCATAGCAGAATAAACAAAGTGAGGAATTGTGATCCATAGGTAATGTCAAATATGATTTATGACATTGAACAACTAATAGATGAATCCCTTAAGAATGATTTTGGAAAAAATTCAAACTTTTATTATACTCAAAAAAAAAAACATATCTACACTTGAATTTTCCATGTTTTTTTATATAAAGAAAAAAATGTTTAAAAAATAGATTTTGCAAAAAGATTTATTTTTAAGAAAAGGGAAGTGAAATGGAAAATAAAAACACATTTGCATAGAGTTTACCATTTTATTATGATTACTGAAAGACAAATTTGTTCCATTTATATTTCTGAATGCTGATGTAATATAGAAAGAGGTTAATAATTTAATTTAATGTTTAATTTAAACTTTCAGCAGAATTTGAGTGTTTATAAAAGTTGGCTTAGAATAAAGTAGAAAAAATCTAAGATTGATATTTGCCATTCTGAAGTTTTGTAAACACAGCATCCAGAAGTTGCAATATAAACAAAATATTAAAATTTACAAAATTATTTTTCTTATCAATTTCTATTGTATATGCGTATAATAACAATAAACATAATAAATATAATTGTAATTAATTATTATATACAGTCTTTCAATCCCCAGAAGTACTTTGGTTAATTTCTTAATCCTCCTCAAATGCTGTTAAAAATTTAATGGCAATTGAGGAGGGTTAAGGAATTAACCAAAAGTACTTCTGCAAATTGAAAAATTGTATATAATAATTAATTACCATTATATTTACTATTTTTATTGTTATTATAATAGTTTTTACATAGTAAACATTTTATTTGTAAATATATGTTGAACCAGATGGAAGAAGATCACTCTGATTATTTAAATTAAAACAAATATTGATCTACTCTGGCTGCACATTATTATCATAGCACACTGGCCCTATGGCCACATTCCCAGGCTATAGAACTTCTCAGCAGCTAAATTCAATCCATGTAATCCAAAGCATTTCTATTTCTTTCAAGGTAAAACCTCAGGCGCCAGCTAAAAATAAGTTATAATTAGTATGCCTGGAAAACAGGTAAACAATTTAGCACTTGATTAATGCCTAACTAGCTCTTTTATGTCTAATAATTTCTTTATATTTTTACTTATTGTTCCCTTTGACACATCCTAAAGATACCCACTACTGTACCTTGTTCACTGTCTGTTTGGCAGTTCCTCTTTTCTCTTTATTGATCTTAGTGAGTGGGCATTATAGTTTCCCTTCTCCATGCCCTGTGCCACAACAAATTCATTGTTATTGTATTGTCATATTATTATATATGGACCATTGTAAATTGGTTGAACCTTTTTATAAATGTGTTTTTTTTCAGGATGGCTTACAGTTGACTCTTATCATGACCTTGTCTCCTATCATAAATACATCCTTAGCCCTTCCTTGCCTCTTCTGCCTTAATTCACCCATTTTCTATAGCTTAATTCACACTTGCTCAGCATCCTTCTTTTTATCTAGTGTGCCTACTCCCACTGGTAGCCTGATCTTAAATGGGTATGGTACATTCTTACCAAAATGAAGCCAGATGGGTTAGAACCCTGTAGACTCATTTTTTGATCAATTTATCATATTAAGTATCCAAGGGATCTCCTTAATCCACCACCAATGCTCACTGTTTATGTATACTCAAAACAGTCATTCCAATTTCTGCATGACCCATTCACATAGATTGGACCGTGGGATACAAATTGGTGTGGGTATATGTTTTATTCCACATGTTCCAGTCCATTTTTTCAACTTGTTGGATATGAATGGCATTCCTTGATTAGATATGACTTTGCCAGGAATTCCAATAGTTACAAAATGCCATTGTTCCAGAGACTATATTGTTTGTTTAGCATTTGCCTGAGACACAGGATAAACCACCACCTGATTTGAAAATACTTCATAAGCCACAACCATGTATTTCATTTTATTAAATGGAGACAATGGGTCATAAAAATTTATAGCCATTAAACTATTTAGTTGTTGAGCAGATATAATCATCATTGACCCTCCTCAGATTCATTAAGTGGTTTAGTCTTTGAACATATTTTGCACTCATCTATGGTGTCTAAGATACTAGGATACATTCCTGGCCAGTAAAACCAATGGCTCAACAAACCCTCAACTGTATTTGCACCATAATGCTCATACTTTTGATGAATATGATCAACCATCTGCTTCCACATAGTGACAGAATTGACTATCCACTTTTGTTTATCCTTTTCATTTTTATGTTGCAAAAGGCCCCCCTTTTAGGCAATAGTGCTTCCTATCCCTCCATAATGGATTATTTCTGATTCTCATCATAGGTTAGTGATATAAATACTTCATTATCTGCCTGCAATCATAATCCTTACTTTCCCACTCTTTTAACCTTTGAAGATTGTTTTCTACCTCATCACTTCTGTTTATTTCTGTCACAGTGATATATGTGACATCACAACTTAAATGATGTTGCTCCTGTGCTGCAGGGTATTGGCTTAATGTGTTTGCCATGACATTTTCTTTACTTTGGCAATATTTCATGCTCTAATTAAATTCTTGAAATAAACTCCACCTTATTAATCAGCTGTTTGTAACAAAGCTATGGCTTAAGAATTTGAGGCTTTTGTGATAAGTAATTACAACTACCTCAGATACTATCAGAAATTGGCAAAACTTTTTGAACACCCATACGATTGCTAAGACCTTCTCAGTTACAGTGTAGTTTATTACCAGACCTTTCAATAAGAGGCTAATGAAAAACATACACCATTTTTCCCTCCCTCTTGTATTTGTGATAGAGTAGCCCCAATAAAAACCCACTACTGTTGGTTTTCACAAAGAAAGCTTATGAAAGTCAGGGTATGACAACATAACCTTTTCTAAAAATTCCATTTTCATGTTTTAGAAGCTACATTCATGCTGTTCAGTTCATGCCCATTGCTTTTCTTTTTTAAATATTGCAGCAATGATTCCAAGTTGAAACATTTTTTGTAAAACTGGTTATAAAAATTGCATAACCCTAGGAAGAACTTTATATGTTTTTTTTATTCCTAGGTCTAGGAAACTCCCGGATTGCCTGAATTTTCTCATGATTTGGTTGGATTCCCTTTTTCACTTCTTATGTGGCCTAAAAACTTTACTTCAGTGCTCATTAAGTTTCTTTACTTAAATTTATTTTTGATTCCCTTTTGTCTGCATTCATGCAACAGCTGCTCTAAGTGTGTTAAATGCTCTTCTGTACTTTCTGATGCCAATACAATGCCATCTACATACATTACTACTAAATTTTTGATACTATCTGATAACACCTGATCTTAATGCTGTATTATCTATCTATATGTGTGCATGTTCTTACATTTTCCTGCTCATTTTCTAACTCTTCTATTTTCTATACTAGTTTTTGTCTTTCCTCATCCTCTTATTGCACTGTCCTATTTTTCAACCTCCACTGTCTTGATTCCTTTATCAGTGCTTCCATTTTCTCTGCACCTATCCCAGATTACTAATACTTTCTAGTTTTCCTTTTTTTATTTTTTACTTATTTCTGTTTATTCCTATTTCAAATATTTGTCCATAACTGAAGTATGCAACTGCCTCCAACCCCCTTAGTCCTTTCAGTCTCCATCTTGTCCTCAATACCCCAATCTGCATAAAATATCTATCTCTTTAGTCTCTCTCTTTTAATTTCGATTTATTATAATTTGTTGGCTTTGGTCTTTTTTCTTTCTACATTATACACCACTTTTATATATATAATGATGCAATTTAGCATTTCTTCAAAACCTTATTTTCATTTTAATTTTAATTATGTTTATAATTGCTAGTAACGTATGACAGTTCTGCACCTATATTGGAAAGCCAATTGAACTGCATGGGAGAAGATCACTCTGATTATTTAAATTTAAAAAAATGTCAATCTATTCTGGCTGCACTTTATTATTGCAGCACAGTAGCCCTTCAAGTGGAGAAGTCAAATACAGAAGGTGGAGGTGGATAAGACCAACAGCACCTATAACCAGATGAAGACTATACAAAATATAACCTGTGGCCACATTCCCAGGCTATAGAATTTTTTGGCTGCTAAATTCAAACCCTTGTCATCTAAAGCATTTCTATTTGTTTTGAGGTAAAACCTCAGGTGCCAGCTAATCTTAAGTTATAATTAGTATGCCTGGATGACAGGTAAACAATTTAGTGCTTGATTAATTCCTAACTAGCACATTTATTTGTAGAAAGACAAACTGCCTTATGCTTACATTTAATTAAAGACTGTCTATTAGGGCATAATTATTAAAGAGAACTGACCAAACAATAACTAGCAAAAAAACAATTTATTTTAAAACACTTCTAATTAAAAACATGATATTAAAGAATGTTATAATAAAGAAAATTATAAATTTGTTTAAGCACACAATGATAATAAAGAATAATACAATTAAAACATTATTGATCTGCATATGTACATACACCTTGAAATATAAATTCACTACTCAAAGGAAAGCTTTGCACATATTAATTAAAAATATATTATGAGAAAATTAAATATGCACACACATACTATGGTTCATTTTATATGATAATTATGGGAGACACTTAATGATTGCTATGGCTATCATAGTCTAAAATAACTTTTATTTGAACATGATCAGTTCATAAATGGGAATAAGGAAATTCATAATTAGATAGGATGTTTTCACATTATACTTCTGGGAACATGTCTCCTCTCTTTATTCTATTGTATTGGTCACCAACAGGTTGTATTTTTGAACTTCACTAATGATTTTGACTCCTGACTAACTTTCTGCACTTCTGAGGTAGACATTCCTTGGCTGCTAGATGGAGGATTTCTAATGTTTTGGAGGATCAGGACTGGACATTGGCCACATACTCCAGTGATTGTCTAGCACTGCATGTGATGGTTCTTCAATAAATGTGAAGACATATAATTGCATTCTGGGGAGGCTAATGGCTTTTCCCATCTTCCCTTCTCTAAAGTTCCATGGTTGTCATATGAGTACAACATTAATCTTTTTTTTAACTTTATTAGTAACAAAATATTTACAAGAATTAGTATATTTACATTAAAAGCTTTTTACATTTTTTTTTAATTTTTAATTTCTTAGGATGTTTTTAGAATATAATGATTTAAAACAAGATTATTACTATCATGGCATTAATGAGCAAATAAGGAATACATTGCTTTGCCATATTTTTCTTGTGACATTACTAGGTATATATTTCTGAGCATAAACATAAATGTTATACCATTCTTTATTATTTTTTAAAGTACATTCTATTTTTTGTTATCAAATATTACAGCACAATGGGCAAGCCATATTGTTCTTAGAGTGTAAACGGTTGCAAGGGCATTGAATGGTTTTAATTTCTTTATATTATTTATTAGGATATTTTTTAAATTAATTGTGTCTTTGTGGACTACAAAGCGGCATAAGGTTGAAAAGAATGGACATGTCTCAAAGATATGTGATGAATTTTCTGGGAACAAATTGCATAGTATACAAGTAGGATCAATGTTTAGTTTAAATCGATTTATGAGAAATAACTTTGTTGGTATTATATCAAGTAGCAGATTATACAGGAATTTTAACCATGAGTGAGGCACATACAAATTTTGAAATTTAGTCAGTGTTCTTGCAGTAGATAGTGTTGACCAAAGTTATCTATCAGGATAATTAATTTTTTTTAGATCTTTGTATGACAAACCAATTAGAGTATTAATGTTATAATTGTCCAGTAAATCAGCATGCTCAATGTCATGATCAGTGAAAAAGTGGCGATTCGCATATGGAGTAATAGCAAGCAGAAGTAGAAGTGGAGGAGCTGTCCTTAAAAAGGGATTAGTAGTGGAAACGAGGTACATCTTAGCTCTAATGTAGGAGATGAACGATTGAGGAGCTATTAGGTTAATCCCATCCTTGCATATTGGAAAACAGGCATTTTCTATTGATAGAAGATGTGATTTTGATCCCCATATATATTCTTTTGATATACTCATGAAATATTTAATAGTTTTTTTGAAGATGCATCCAAGGGCTGTAATAGGCAAGAATACCTCCTAGAATGGCATTGATGATACAAACTTTCATTATAGGGTACAGTAATCTTGAGTTGAAACACTTTATTTTTTTATTAAATTTGTCTATGACAAGAAGATTTAAGTGATGACTTAGTTGTGTTTTTGAGAGATTAATAGGTATGCCAAGAAATGAAGAAAATGAACCTGTAAAGTATGAGGGAAGACTGCGACCGGTAGCAATTTGCCATAAGGATGATTTGTTTATTTGTATTGTGGATCCTGTTATAGTTTCAAATTTCTTAAGTTTATGAAGTATCATAGGTATATTTTGCAGGTCCTTGAATATTATCAAAATGTCATCAACATATGAAATGATCTTAACAGTTGTGCCTAGGGGTGGAAAAAAATACCATCTATGCATTGCTCTATGTCCTTAATCAAGGGGTCTATGTTTATCGCAAAAAGTATTGATGCAAGTGGGGAGCCTTGTGGGATACCTCTACTTTTTTAAGGGTTGAGAGAGTCTCATGTAATTTTTTAGTCTAATCATTCTATTGTTAAGATAGTTTTTAATAGCTGTAACAATGTGTGCATGATTTGAAAGCATTTGATTAAGTACAGAGAATAAGAAGTTCCAATTTACAATGTCAAAGGCAGACTTAAAGTCTACCTGGCATTCCACGTAGTTCATTAGTTTGTTTTGTTTAATATAAAGTATTGCTTCTTGTGCTAATAATATTGCTTGAGATGCTTTTTGCCCTTTGACTGCAAAGTGTGAAGGGGAAATTTTAGGTAAAGCATAGATATTTAACTGTTTAAGTATGATTCTAGCAAACATTTTCTGATCAATGTCTTCTAAGATAATGAGACGCAAATCATTTACTGTTGGATGTGGATTTTTAGAGTTTTTTTCTTATACAGAATACTATATTTGTTGATAAGATAGGGATGTGATATTCCTTCAAACAAAGTTGATTGTAGTATTTCTGTATGAATGGAGATATAATGTATTCCATTTGCTTATATATGTTAGTTGGAATGAGGTCATTTGCTAGCGAGATATGTTGTTTTAAATATACTATTTCATCAAAAACTTGTTGTTTAGATATGTAGTAATTTTGTGTACAGTTTGTCTCATTTGTAAATAACTGTGAAGAGCTGTGAGATTTTTTAAGGGAAATATTCAAGTGGTGCAGAAGTGCCTCATCAACATAAGTACCAGAGAAAAGAGAATTATCTTTTGATAGAATGGAAATGCCACAAGCATATGGGATTGGAAATTTTGCATAATTTATTGTGGTTTTCGTTAGTGCTGATAGATTTGGTAAAAATTTTCTCAGCCTAAAAACCACGTTGTTCTGGTTATATAACTGAGTTAAATGTTTGTTTTCACATTGGAGCTTATAAATAAGATCTTTTGCCTCATCAAACCTTGTTATAGCTTTAAGGGTTGAGTTTATGTCTTCAATACGTTGTTTTATAAGGTTATTAGAGTTATAGTGCGATAGGCGATCTGAACAGCACATGTTTAGTATTTTTTGAGTTGAGACCATTTTTCAATTGGAGAGAGATTTTTTATCTGATGTAGGTGGTTGCTTACTATTAATATATTACAGAAATCATCTATGGTAAGTTTGAATTGTCTAGGGAGTTGTTTCTTATATGAGAATTTATATATAGTTTGACTGCTGTGCGGGCATTTTTGCATGAGTGTTACACAGATGTGGTCAGAAAATGAGACTGCAGTTAGATGAATTGAGGCTTTTAGGTTTATAGAAGAACCAAAAAATAGATCTATGAGAGAGGATCCTTGTGCACCCATGAATGTAACAGCATTTGTTGGATATAGGTATGCTAATGGTAGCAGGGCAACTTGTGAAAGTTTGGCTTTCAAGGAGAGTGGCAAACCATTGTAGCTGCAGTTAAAGCCACCGCACATGATAACTGTAATGGGCTTATGTAGTATTTTGTTATGC
Source organism: Epiperipatus broadwayi (assembly GCA_028023455.1). Lineage (NCBI taxonomy): Eukaryota > Metazoa > Onychophora > Udeonychophora > Euonychophora > Peripatidae > Epiperipatus > Epiperipatus broadwayi. Next base: position 79,064 of record JAQFVV010012471.1, read on the forward strand.
GCAACTAGTCGGGTATATACAACATCCTTTGCCTTTTGACATGAATATATTCCTATAATATAGTAAAGCTGTGAATGGAACAAAAAAGAGATAATTATTGAATTAACTGATAAAAGTATTATTTTAGGTTTTGTCACTGGAAATTGATTGTTTATTAGAATTGCAACACCTTGAGCTGGTCTGATGTTTGGCTTGTATGTAAAAATGTATGTGCTGTGCAAAGTGTTAATTATGGTTGGATTGGTTACTCTGCTAATTTTTGTTTCTGTTATGACAAAAATGTCAGCATCATGATTATTTAAGAATTGAATCAGTTGTGAAAGTCTGTTATATGAGTTAATACCTCATATATTTATTGTGGCTATTTTAATGTTAGACATGTTCAATGTTTAATGAGTTTGATTTAAGCTTTTTGTTTGTGTGCTTAGTATCACAATTAGATATTTTAATTTTTTTACTATTGTCATTTGTAAGATTGATATCCAAATTTACTATTACACTATTTTGCTTTACTTTATCTCAGGATAGTTTTTACTGTACAAAGAATCTTGGCTATGGCTTAAAGATGAACTTTGTGTCAAACTGTTATTCAAATCCATTAATGGTTCCTGTGGATCATCAATGGAAATTGAGTTTTGTGATTGGTAATTATGCTGTGAATGCATGTCAGGCAAACAGTTATTTATACTAAATTCTTGGTTAGGGAGAATTATGGTTGATTCATTATTGGGAAGATTAGAGAGTTGTATTGCCTCTGTATTTGATGGGAGAGTGTAAATTTTTGAAACAATGCTGACCCATGATAACTTTTCCTTATCTTTACTACAAAGGTGACCAAGTCTATCGATTTTGCCACAACTTAAACAGTTACCAATGTTACATTGTGAAGCTATATGTCCTATTCTGGAGCATTTGAAATATAGAGGTTAATGACCTTTAATACTAATTGTGATGGAGATGGATCTCATATAAATTTTATGTGGAAGTTCATCTGGTTTATGATTAGGTTTCATTTTTAGTGTAATTTTCCAGCAGTTTGTTGGAATCTCAAATTTTATATTAGGTGTGAGCTTTCTTGAGATATTTATTATCTGTGCAATTTCTGATATGTTTTTTTGTAGTACAACATCTGTAAAGTCTGGAGGTGCATGCATGATGCGACCATAAACTATTGGATTAGGAATAATGATGAATGAATTTTCAGTCCTTTTATATGATTCCTCTTTATTGTCTCTCTACTTATCACTCTGATCTAGTTTAATTTAATTTATAAATGTTATTAATTACATTTCCATTGTGTTTTAATCTGCATACTTGCATAAATTAATCTGGCCTTTGGATAAGATATTTTCTTGAATTATTTTCCATTGTTTTCATTTAATGCAAGTTATAGTTATTATTCCTTTTCTTCTGTTTATGAGCAATTTCTAAGTGGATTTAAGTTTTAAATGCTTTTCTTTCACATTTTAATTCTATTTTTATTTTTACATACACACTTTTTTCTTTAAGTTTATAAAAAGAGAGAACTCTATTTTTTAGCCTTTTACTTAGTTAGCCCCCCCCCCCTCTACTCACTCATTAACTAGCAAAACTTTATTATAACAACATGAGGCAGCCCTTTGTATTTTGGTGATCTGAGTTTCTAAAAAAAAAAAAAAAACTCTTTAAACTTTCTAAATTACACTTCTGTTTCTTAAAACTTTTCCTAAATTATATTTCTATTTCTTAAAACTTTTACTTATTTCTTTTAACAAAATTCATTCCAATCATTTATTGATATATTACAAATCATGTAGTGCTGTTCAGTAGCAGTACAATGTATTCATGGATAAATAAATGGCAGACATGACAATTGTGAATGCAGTGGTGAGAAATTATAAAATATACTCTATAATAATATTATAGTTTGATACCACTAATCGTAAATAAACTAGAAACTTTAGAATTTATGTATCTCTCAAAATTATTAATATTCTTAAAAATATTATACTATATATAAATTCGAAAGTATTTTTTAAATGTATAAATATTAATAAATCTTTTAACAAAAAGTATAGCAAAAAAATTAAAACAAGGCTAAAATATTGCAAGGTAATATATTATAAACCACAAGGTATTATATCTTTTTATCATGATTATTTTAATTATTTACATATATATGTAGTAAATTGTATTATCTGATTGTTATATCTTAATTAAATTATTTTAGATTGATCTAAAGTTAACTTAAGTTTCACTTTTTTTTTTACAACTTTTATTACTTATTGCTAACAGAACAAATTTAATTGTAATTTTATTTTTTATTACAACTAATTTAGAGAGAAAAATAAAAGTAATTAATTTAAATAAATGAAATCAACAAATGGAAAAGTAATATGGAAATTTTGAAATATATTTTTTAAGTAATTCTACAGAAGAGATATTAATCTAAACTATGAAAAGTTATCCTTTAACTAGAACTTCAAGTTTATTATTTATATAACTTTATGATGTGTGCTTTTAGTTGGCATCCATATTTCTGTCTGTCATAAAACAAACAGTTAAAATTGCTTGGAAGGTCAAATGAAAGAAAGGTCAACTGTCAATTTGAAGACACTATTTTTCTGATATGGAAATGAAAATATCCAATAGTTAGTAAATTGTCACATCCAATAATAAGGATTAATGTATGACTCATTTATAATTAATACAAACATACATATGATTTCATGTTAGAGATCAATATTATATAGCATTATCATAATGTTAAAAATAAACTCTAATTATTTATTCATATTTATGACATATCTATTAATAAATAACACAAACTTTTTGAAAAAAAGACAAACAATGAGATGTGCTAGACAGAAGAAAATCTTATAGTCACAATGTGGATAAAAAGAAAAACTAGAAAGCTTAATAGCATTAGTTGAAAGAAATAAGAGAAATAAAATGATTATAATTGCAAATGAAAGGAGATTTTAACAGGAAATGATAATTAGTAACCTCTAAAAATATATCCCTCTATATTAAAAAATACTTCACCAAAAACATACATCTTGAGATTAATCTCACATGAGTCAGTGATGTGGGCATAGCTTGTATCTGAAAATACAAACACATTACAAACCTGAAATCCTTGTTTGCAACATATAATGAAGATATTATACATGGTTAGGATGAAAAATGAGGATGTACTGCGTTTGATTGAAAAAAAAAGTATTAGTCATTTTGTGAAATATTTAGAATGGTGCAGGATATTATTGGACGGAATAATGGAAGAATGGATGATATGATATAACTAAAATGGAATATCTGGACAGAGTTAAGAAAAATTGACTTATAGATTTAAATTTTGCAATAGAAATAAGGCTAAGCTGTCCACTAGAGAGATTTTTATAGACATATAACAATATGATGTTTATTCTTTATTATCATACACATTAATTAAATATTATTCGCATATAATATAAAATCAATTTGTTTTGTGCTATTATTATTACACACACACACACAAAAAAAATAGAACTTTCTTCCTTAATTAAAAAAATGATATTTATACTAGATTTTATTTTTTAATATTCATTAGACATTGAAGCAGATTATGTTTCACATGTAAGATTTTTTTTTTTAGAAATAGAATAAATTAATGATATTACAAGTCAATTTCTATAATGTAAATTAATACTGAACAAATTATATTGAAAAAAAAATTCAAACTCACATTTCTTGTGAAACTAAACTTAATAAAAAATTACTATTTTAATATTATACATTTAATTTTTTTTATATAAAAATTTATAAGACAACATGTGACTACACTAAGAAATTATTTTGTACTGTAGAGTAGTTTAATTCATTCAATCTCAAAAAAATTTCCGAGATGTGAAATGACAGATAATCTGTCTTTTGTCAGTGGATTCTAAATGATAAAAATTTAATCCAAATATCATTATTACAAATTTAAAAAAAAAAAAAAAAATTCTTTCTTCAACATCCTAAACATTGATAAATCATATATATATATATATCAGCTAAATTAACAAATTTAATAATAATTTCATATTATTACATCGCTAATTAATTTCATAAAATAAGACCGCACTTCTCATCTTTAAGAACCTTCATATTCTACAAGCAAATAATTAATTTAAAAGAAATGCTTGAGAAAAATATTAAAATTTTTAATCTATATAATATTATAGTAATTATTTACACTATTAAAACCATGTGGCTTGTCCCCTGTTCTATAATTTTCGACAACAAAAAATATAATGTTCTAAAAAAATAATACAGAGTGGTACAATGTATATTTATATGCTCTAAAATATATATTCAAAAATACTATTAAAAAAAATGTGGCAGTAGAATAAAAATTATACTTTAAAACTGAATCATTGTATCTGCCTTCAGGCACTAATCATAATTACTATTGTTTTATAAACCTTGCACCTTATATCATATAAAATCCCCCCCTCCTGTACATATGTTAATACTTGTACATAATTTGTAATTAATCAAGTTTATTATATATATCATTTATAGCATACTAAAAACAAATGCCTTTTCAGATTTCCCTTTTTAAAAAGTACGACTACTTTTTTTTTTAGGTCCAACAAAAACATTCACAAAACTAATATTAAAAGAAGACAACAGTTCAAAATAATAATGCAATAATTTAATATGAGAGTTAAACAATAAGTACTGAATTTAGACCAGAAAAGTAAATGTTGACATTGTGCTTAAATGGGCATTTGTGTGCGTGGAGGAAAATTATATCTTCAAAACATAATCAATTTGAAAAATATTTGAATTGAATTTATTATAACTAACATATTATTATCTTACTGCTTGAGAAACTCTTGTGAAATTCTCATCAGTAAGTTTATTTTTAGAAAACATTCTACATTATTTATGGAATGCATTGTTTGATAGCTATCAAACCTTTGAGCATTTATTCTTTCTCTTAACAAAGCTTCACTTGTTATCAGTAATTTTTTCAGCTTTCTGGGAGTAAAAGGTTTTAATTGGAAATATGTAGGAAGTATTCCTTCAGATTTAAATATACAGAAGAAAGTTAAATGATGTTCTAATTTGGCCAACTTTAGACATAATTTTTCATATTGTCTAATGTTTGATGTAGTATCAGGTCCATACTGAATACTTAGTGTTTTCCTAAAGGTTTGTGATGATGGTGTTTTGCATAAAAACTATTTCATATTTACCTAAAATTTGGTTTCACTATGTGGATGACACATTTTTATATAGCCATATGGTAAAGCAGTGCTACAAACTTACTGAAAACAAATCAACAATATATTCGCTTCAATTAAATTCACAATAGAATCAGAACAAGAACAAAAATTGGCATTCTTAGATGTTCATGTGACAAGACTCCTTCATAGCAAAATTAAAACTAGGGTTTACTGAAAACCTACACATACAGGAAAATACGTAGCCTATACATCTAATTATATCACAAACACAAAACGTGGAGCTATGTTATCACTATGGAACAAAGTGAAAAAAATTTGTTCAGAAGCCAGCAATTTGGAAAAAGAAAAGATCTATATAAAACAAACTATTATGAAAAATGGTTATCCATCAGTTGTCTTAAGAAAACCTTAAATAGACAACAAAAAGAACCATCAAAAGAAAAAACAATTATTGGTATTGTAGTGTACCCATACATTCCAAAAATAGCAGACAAATTAATGAAAGTCTGCAATCAGTATAACATTAGAACAGCTTTCCAGAGCCATACCACACTATGAGCAATTCTAACATCTACAAATTCTAAATTTGAAATACAGAAAAGAAAAAAACTGCATCTATGGAATACCATGTAAATGTGGAAGAACATATATTGGTGAGACCAGTTGTCCTATTGAAAAGCACTTGCACAAACACAAATTGATGATTAGAATAAAGAAAACAAATGTGTCTAAGGTGGAATACCATGGACCAATAAACATATGTTCAATTGGGAAAATACAAATATATTGGATAGAGAAAAAGGTACAATGAAAAAAATTAAAAAAGCTACTCACATGACAATGGCAAAAAATCCCATAAGTCAACCTAGTGTGACTATACATAATGTATGAAAACCACTAATCAACGTTGCTCTTAGGAAAAAGTTGAGAAATCAGGAAGAATCTCATAGATAAGTATATGAAATTTCTACTGACTGTTGCCTTTGGAAGGATGGCTCAGTTGGTTAAAGCATTACCTTAAAATTCAATACTTAAGAATCTAAGGGTTCAGGTTTAAATTTCATGCTAGTATTATCACTGGTGAGGCCAGCAACACCTAAAGAAGAGGGGATAATAATACCCCTCAAAATGTTGTGCATTTACTCATTTGTTTGATGTGCTATTACTAACAGTTGAATTTATTTGAAATATTTAAATAAAGTTAATTTTTTCTAAAAACATTCAATACTCATATTAGATTATGGAAATAGTCCAATATAAAAATACAATGTTTTTTTTTTGTTTTCTTTTGTAATAAACTGGTTTGTTTTTTTAATAAAAATTACAATATTATTATTTTAGAAATGCTCATAATTAAAAATTTGGCTCAATGTATCTATATTTATATATTAAAATAAAGATTTTCATGGGTTACAGATATAAATGACATGTTATTTGGGTACATCCATATTGTAACAGTCAGAATCGTCTATCGCGCTAACACACTGCAGAATTCAAACCCCAGACACGAAACTGAACATTCTAGGAGGGGTTGCCTTCTAGATATACTAAGTTTGAATCTAAAGCCCAAATTTCACAGCGCCATCTACATGACAACGCATCTGATGCCACTACTAGTATGACCTTTGACCGGTGCCTGGTGGTCAGGGAGAAACAAAAGACTCTATACTAAAGGAAGTTTGGGTGGCTAATTAACGTCTATGGATTTACAAAAAAAATGCAGAAATATATATATATAGATCGAGACAGTGATAGGAATCAAATAAAATAAGAGATCAAATTTAGTTTTAAATAATTTCACAAAATTTATTCATATAAATTATATATATATAATGCCACTGTCTGCTTATATGAGACAGGGACGCATATTAAATAATTGTTGGCATTTTATTCCCACAACTGACAAAAAGACTTTAAAACAAAGTGATATATTCTATTCCTCGGGCTAATAGCATTACGATAATGTGCTTGACGAGATAAGAACATGTGCGAGGTGCTTTGAGTAATTATACAAGTTTAAGAAAATATTTGAAAATTAAGTGTTCTAAAATATTTATTGATTTCGAGAATAGCACGGACTAAAGCTTACTAAGCAACAAAGTGGGAATGTGATCAAAGCATTTATTTGAGAATAATAATAGAGTTGCATTGGGAGGTCAGTATTGCTGATAATGAATTTATTAAAGTTGGAGGGTGTGACACGTTTAAGTCACGGATGCTTTGTAAAATAAATATAAAATAAAACAATATTGAAGATCCGGAATAATTACGGAGGGCATCTCACCACTAACCTGTAGGAAAGTATTTTATGAACAGCTGAAACTTAGCGACTGTGTAATGATTGCGTTTAATTCCCAGGTGTGTCATTTGGAACACACTCTGCCTGGAAACTTGCAATATATGAAAAGAATGGACTTTGCCATGTAAAGAATCCTTGGAAAACTAAAACAAAGCAGTCTCAACAACCAATTTATTTACCAGCAATATGAGACTAGTGTATATAAAAACATACTGAATGGGTTTTACTCGGATTAAGAGAAATGCCCAATCAAATTCCCCGAAATTCATTTAAAAGGGTCCGCACATTCTCGACATCAATGATGAACTTTATAATTAAAGTAGAACACGGTAATTAAAATAGGAAAATGCATGCTTGCGGGTTTGAAAAGTAAGTATAGATTTATATATGCAATCATGCATTAAAGGACACATTTAATCATTGACCTCGCACATACTCTCATATTAGATTAAAATCAATAACATGTAGATTTTAAACTATGTGATTATATTATATATTAAAGAATAGAATCGCCCTCGAACGAGTGATTTGCAAGATAATAAAATTGGAAAATTATAAATTTAAAATATGCCTTAATAGCGGCGTCTTACTTTCAATAAAGGGAATAGTTCACTCGGTCAAAGACGATTCTGACACATTATCATAATAAAATAAAAGAAAGCTTTATAAATAGAAAATATTAACCCAAGGATAGAGAGCAAAATGTTGAGTATATTTAAACACGTTAAAGAAATACATAATGAAGTTATGTGAAATATAAGAAAAACAATTTTAAATAGCTATAGCATGTTAGTTATCACAAGAGCTCTTGGGTTAATTTAGGGTTACCTCTGGAGAAGCATTTTCAGGTAGATGTTCGGCAGGTTTTATAATTCAGCAGCAAAATCTGGGAATGTTCATATTTTTGGCAGCAGCAGCAGTTCCGGGGTTCCTTGTGTGATAACTTCCGATAGTCTATGGCAGCATATGACCATTTCGGAGAGAAATAGCCTTCTTGCACTCTACTCTGTCATGTCAAGATTTACAAATTACTACTATAATTTTGGTTAGAAACATTAGACCTCAGAATGATTTCTCTTAGAAACATTAGAAGAAAAAAACTGAAGAACAAAAGAAAACCCTTTTTTTTATAGTAGACATTAACAATAGAACTGCCCTGGAGCATTACAAAAATATATAGGACTTATCAGCTGTAATTAAATCTATCCGAATGTCTAAAGGAATTCAACATTAATTAATTTCTTTTGTTAATTTCCCTGTCGACATTCGGATTACAAACTAGATTTAATTAAAAATTACTTTTACTAATTAAAGAAAACCTTAAGTGGACATCTGCTGTTTTTAGATAAACTTATATAATATTAACTAATTAAACTATTGTCCCTGATTTATTTTAACAGAAATATTTGGAATAACTTTTATTAAATTAAAGAAAATGATTTTACTTTTTAAATTGCAATATTTGAATCTATTTACTAAACGAATATTTACTAAATGAATTTTATTTTAAATCAAAATATATTATGACGGTAATATATTTGTAAATAGATTCAAACAAAATAACTTTAACAATTTATAATTTTGATATGTTTTAAAATGCATATCATAGTGTGTGCGCAATTACGACTTATATAACCTACTTTTTAATAAATCAAAATTATGTGAACATACATAATCTATAATCTTTTTATTTTATTTGGGAATGAGTTATATATATAATACGAGCATTGTGCTCGTGGTTTAAAATTAGGCAGGATTTTCAGTATATAAGTGTATTGCAGACACACTACGATAGATTGGGGTTCAAACTAAGGTATGAGGGTAGGAAATAGGTGAGAAAAGGTGAAACGAAGATCTGCAAAGCAGACCTTACTGTTTCAATATATAATTTATTGTATTAAAATATATATACTAACATTTTGGCCAGGTCTCACTGGTCATCAATTGGGTAATAAATGTTATGAAAATAATTGTACAGATACTATAAATATTGACATATAACCTTAATGAACATTCTATTAATAGAAAATAAAAATAAGAAATATAAGAAATTATTTAGATTAATGAGTTTTTAATTATACAGACACTATAAATATTGATGTATAACAATAATGAACATTCTATTAATAGAAAATAGAAATAAGAAATATAAAAAAATATTTAGATTAAAGAGTTTTTTTTTTTTAATTTCTAAATAGAAAGTAAGTTACATGTATCATCATATTTGTTGATACTTTCTGGCTTTTTAACGATCTCAACAGCATTTCTGATCTGACATTTTTGGAGACTGCTACATCTTGATAGAATTCTCATGTAAATATGACCTGTCTCTATAGCATGGACAGGTAGTGGTTATGAGAATGAGTGTTCCTTAACTGTGTTAATATGTACATCTCTTCAAGCATTACTGTAATGATTTCTCATACTTATATAAAAAGTTTTACAAATGCTATATTTAATTTCGCAAATTCATAGACTTCAAAATGGATTGAGACTTTAGGTTTGAATAGAATGCTACTAATATTTTGCTAAGTGGTGTATGCTGTTTTTATATTATAATGTTTTAAAATATATTCAATATTGTCTATAGTTCCTTTTATATAATGAATTATCTGCAGTTTCTTTTATATAAGAAATACTAACACTAATATTGGTGTCTTCTTTTTGCTTTTTATTTTGATTGTTTAGGGCTAGAATTAAGGCTGTTTATTGTTGCATTATTAAATAAGACCTTATTTTCATGATTAATTTGATCTTCTAAAAATATCATTAATCTAAATAATTTCTTATATTTATTATCTTTATTTTCTATTAATAGAATATTCATTATTGTTAATGTTTATAGTGCATTTATATCCAGTTGATGACAAGTGTGACTGACCACAATGTAAGTATATATATATATATGTTTAAACAAAACAAGTTATAAATTTCGTAACTTGCTCATAGCTTGCATTTTATGATCACTAGATGGAGCTTTACCAATAACCCACTAACAAGCTTTGTTTACATAAATGCTGAGAGAGATAGACAATGAAAGAGATATTGAATTCTATCTCTCTCAGCGTTTATGTAAACAAAGCTTGTTAATGGGCTATTGCTAAATCTCCAGCTAAAGATCATAAAATGCAAGCTATAAGCAAGTTACGAAATTTATAACTTTGTTTTGTTTATCATAAATGTACCCTTGAAGGTTTTTGCAATGATATTGATTGTAGAGGCTTTTACTATATGGTGAAACTGATCTGAATTCAGACCCATATAACTATCTAGTTTGTTTGAGTGGATTTGAAGATATTTACATATCTGAAAAATTCTTGCTTTCAAGCTGATAAAAATGTGTTTCATAAATGCTGATTGTAGAGTTGCTGTTTAGATCTAGTTTCTAGTCTTCCTACCCTTTACTGACGTGAGCCAACTAGCTCGAAACCATGGTTTAAAGGTTGAGACAATTTAAGAGATATTGAATTCTATCTCTCTTAGCATTTATGTAAACAAAGCTTGTTAGTGGGCTATTGGTAAAGCTCTATCTAATGATATATATATATATATATATATATATATATATATATGTTTATTTATACAATAAATTATACATGGATGTACCTGGATAATATTTTATTTAGATATATAATTCATAATAATTTTCAGGATTATGTCTATAAAATATTAAAGTATTTAATTACTGATATTTCAGCAGTGTAACATATTTTTAAATCAGATAAAAATGTTATGTGATTATTGCAAAGACATAATAAGTTGTTGTAAATGCTTAATTAAGAATTGTTAAAAAATAAAGTAGAATACATGACATCAGAATAAAATAGAACAAATTAAAGATTGCAAATTTTATTAGTAAAAATGAAAATAAATAAAGCTCAAGGATCAAACTTGAGATGCTGAAAACTGATTGGTTAAATTTAAATTTAATTGACTGTTTTTTTTATTAATTTTCATTAAGAAGCTCTTTTGATTAGATGATAGATTGGCTGCCTTATTATATTTATTACTATAATTTTGTGTCATCAAAACCTCTATAGCTGTTCTAAATGTTCTTTGATGATGATTATTACATCTACATAGAACTTTAATTTTGTAGAAATCTTTGCAATGGTCACTTTTTAAGATATGAAAAGGCTTGAAAGATGAGTAATGTTTTATTATATTAACATTCTTATTTTTTCTAGCACAGATATGATAGTTATTCAATCTTACATATATGGTCTGGAATTCACCATAAAGAATCTCATAGATTGCATAAGCCTCAATAGTGATTACTTCTTTAGGTTTGATTATAATATTATTAATTTTTTTTGTTCAGTTAAAGATGAACAATTGATCCCAAAAGTTATATATTGTAAAGCATCTTCTATTTATTAAATATTTATTTCAATACCTTTAGCATATTTTTATTCATCTTTTAAAACCATCTATAAATTTCCTCATGCTTTTCCATCGAAGATATCTGTAAAATTATAAAAGTAAAAATCAAATTATTATCTTTTTCTTTTAACTTGCAAAGAAGAAGAATATAGTGTTTTGACTTTTACAATTATATCGTTGTGGATTAAAATGAGAGATACAATACTGCTTGTGGATAAGTTCCAGAAACATTGTCACACTATTCGGAGACATTACTTAAACTTTATACCAATTGGTATACTATATACTTTTCGCCTACCCTGAACACACACACAACAGAAGATTTGGAGTATATATAAAATATCAGCTGATATATTCAAACTAATAATAAGATATGAATGCTGAAAATATCTATAACTTCATTATGTAGTTTAAAATTTATTTCAGACTATTTAAATTTATTTGAAACTTTTTAATTAGCAGACAATATTTGTTATATTTGAGACCAATCTCTTATTGCCTGTTTGATGATGAAAGTGTTAACATTTGGTTTATTTAGGATATCAAATGGCTTGCATATAACTTCTAGTCCATGACATTTGGAATGTTGCTAATATTTATAAAGTAAAAATTTAGCATAGATTTAAAATAAAAATATTAATATTATTAATTTTTAATGGTTATCTACAACAAACATTGCATTTAATTGCAAATATAGGTATATTTAAAATATTTATATTATTATATGTTTAACTAATCATTCTTTTATATAGTCATTTCATAATATTTTGCAAATTCAAAAATTATTATTGGAAGTTGCTCTTTCATACATTAACCATGAAAAATTTTTCAAATGAAAAAAAAAAGAAGAATTTTAAATATTTTTGTCAATTAAATAAAAAATTTGATAGCCAATCAACAGGTATGTAACTACTCAAGATGAAAACTTTAATGAACATACAGTATTTAAAATAGAATATATTAAAGACAATTTTATAGACATTGGGAAAATAGAACTTAGATTGTTAGCAAGGAAGAATATTTTATAAAAAAAAAATTGATATATATATATATATTGAATATCACCATTTTACTGTGTATTTTTTTTCTTTCTGATGAAAACCAGTCCTCTGGTTGAAATATTATATATTTCTTGGATTTATAAGTCTTGTTTTGTTTATATATATATATATATATTGTACCAGTTGACAAACCCACCAAAAGATCTGCAAGTCGGATCCAAACTCAGCTGAACCAAAACTGAATTCAAACCCAACTCAACAGCTTAGATTAGTAGAAATCCAAATCGATGGCACAGTGCTATGCACCAAGAAACTAGCTCAACGGTTGGTGAGGATTATATACCCCTGAACTGACACTAATAGCGGATAATTAATTAACTTAAAATACTTTTAAGTCGAATCATATATATATGTTCGGGTTGCCAACACAGACAGCGAGTATTAACATTAAATAATTATAAAAGAATTAAGAACTAAGAAACCAAGTGTGTTTAGAAAATATTTAATAATAATAATTTGTTTTGTTTGAATTTTAAATAATGAGTATATTAATCACCTCTAGCCTTTAACATAGTTTATAATTATAATACAAGTGACGGTCCTTATTATATGCCAATGAATATTACACAATATTTGAAAGTCTATGTCTATGCCCCCAACAAGGAATAAAAGGCAGATAAAGGTATTCATTAGTAAAGGAAATTATTACTCTAATTTTATACGAAAGAATGTGATATTTATTTTCACATTCGCAAATCCATTCATGAAGAGCAAGATACGTATTTTAGGGCATAACTTTAATCTTGATTGGAAAACTTATTTAATTAAATATAACTGAGAATTTGTTCGACTTTAATTCAAATCACTTCATCACGAATTACGAGCATCAGAGCGGGCTTTACCGGAACAGAGAGGCAACGGTGCTGATGAATTATGAGCTATAAAGTGAAATTGAAAGATGATGGCTAGTCGATAATCGAAGTCCTATGGTGGCTTGCATCTGACAAGTCTTATGCCCTTTGACTAATATGAACAGGAGAGGAAGTGCTTTTTTCCTCAATAATTTAAAATAACAGAAATTATCACTGACCAGCCTAACGGAGCGGAAGATTGCCCTATGTCAGCAACGTTCGGAGATGATGACTTGATAGTCATCGTTTGAATGCTAAAACCCATATAGAATGCTCTACGTGATGACTTGATCAATTAATTAAAGTCAAATGAGCTTTTAACTAAAACTATTTTAAAGTATTTGTAAATCATATTAATTATGCCCCAATCATCGTGCCCTTCCTGAATCTTAATAGCGAGTAACAGAAATTTGAATTAGAATATATTTGATTCCTTTATCGGCCCTTTTGTAATAAAAATATTTTAAGATTATATATAAATAAATAAATATTAATGAAATGAGAAAATAGTGGTGGGATAGATTAGAAGTGGAGCTAATAATTTATTATTAGCCAATTATAAAAATAACACACATTTAATAATTTCTTTCGACTCGATAATTGATAGAATGGTAAATCTAGTTCTAATGGTGAGAATTACTATTAGAATTAATAGATTATTATTTGCACAAGGCAAAGGAAACAAGGGAGATCATCGAGTCGAAAGATTATTGGCATATAATTAAAATAACAACATTAATAAATTACACAAATATATGGATAATATAATAAATGAACTGCCAAGTAAGAAAAGAGAAAGTTAAAGACTAGAAGTTGGGAGAATTATGATATAATAGCATAAATAGAAGTAAGTTTACACAGAGATTATTACACAGAGATTATGACATTTATAGAATGAAAAGAGCTCTTAAAGGGAGTGTAAAGTAAAGTTTGGAACCGGCCAGAAAGTTTAAGGTTCATTATGGAAATATATTACCCATTTCTTCTGGGCTGGATCCTTAGGTTACACGTCCGAGTTGGTAAAAAATGTAGGCACGCATTTAGTTGATTACTTGAACAGCATTTTATTTGATTTTGGCAGCATGATTTGTCTGGAAATAATTTAGCAGCTCCATTGAAGATTTTTAGGGGACTTCAGGAACAATAGCCAGATTTCTGACGTTTAGCCCCTTACCATGATAGGAACACTTTTTGAATTCATGATTTTGAACAGCACATAATTTACTGGCGCTTTTCTGCAACCAAGATGGCTTTTCTCTTTTTTTTCCAAACTTTTCAGAGCTATATATCCTGTCCTCTGATGCCTTCAGGCTAGTGCTTCTTTCAATATCAATGTTTTTAGATTTGCTGGTTGTTTTTAGATACATTTCTTCGATAAGGCTTTCAAACTCATTAACTTGAATTCATTTTCTAATTAGAAAATGAATTCTTAAAATCAGAAAATGATTTAATTAGGAAATCCTTATCTTTTTTTTCTAATTAATAAAACTTTAACTTTTGTTTTTGGAAAGGGAAAATCTGAAAGCTTATCAAAAGAATGTAGCTTTTAATCAATAAAACTTTAGCAAATTATTTAAAAATAAAATCAAACATTCCTGACACAATGAAACTTTCGAACAATTATATATATTTAAAATTTACAAATATATATGCACAATCCATGCAGTTATAATATATAAATTCATGAATAATTTTATCATGAATTTATTAATAGAATTGATCAATTTAAATCTGAAACTAATTAATTTTAATACGCATTTATGAAATAAGTTATTCTTTATGGAAATTAGCATGGATTGAACATATAAAGCCCCATTGCATTGGAAATTTAAGGTTAGTACTAGGAAATTGAAGTGGGCTTATGGCTAGATGTCATGAAGCTAGGATCAAACTCAGATCCGACTGCTTTAATATATTGTACCGGTCAAGCTAGCACATTTGCGCAACAGAATCCAGAGTCCAAGCAAAGATACCAAGCCGACCAGTATGAGATGGTTAGATCTCGAGACTGACCGCACTTCAACTCCTTCACCTGTGCTCCAAGACTCACGACCCTACGGATGACCACCTTGAAGATACATATAGATATTATTTTAACCGCGAGCCGACATAGGTCAGGGAGAAGCAATGAGACTCATAACAAAAAAAATGGAATTTATCAACTATATATATTTAAAACTAATTAATGCATAGGAAATCACATATATAATATAAAGAATTTTGAATTGGATTGAAATAAATAAGATCGAGAGCAGAGTAATTTATTAAATTGTATGTTTATTTTTGCAGATTAAATTTGACGATTTTTATATATATTATTCTGGCATTTTACAATTAAAATGCGCGTAGCATCTAACATTTTTGGAGAGCGCTTTAACATTCTCTCCTTACAATTAAACTTATTTTACATTTGTTATGCTATTTGATGAAATTAAATATTGTTTTCATCATTTGCTTTATTATCTTATTGATCAGTCACTGCATTGTAGCTATGGGGCAGATTATGCTAATCCCTCTTATTTCATGGTTTTCAGCTAAGTAATCAGACGAAGCCTTGTTTTCACATGTATGTGAAACATTTAAAGTCAAATTTATCCATAACATTATTATTTCAAACTATTGTACATGAGACCGAAACTAGCTCTTGACTATGTCAGACAATGGCTGAAACTTAATTTAAGGGAGGAAGAGTTGGCAACAAAAGAACCAATGTGCTATAGCGCTGGTAAACAGTTATAATAAAGGTTGCCCTGCGGATGGATTAATATTTAGGGTTTTGTGATCAACACCGGAGCCCTATGACCGATCGCCATGCTGCTAAAGAGGGTTGGGGTAGCTAACACTATTGCCTGGAATTTGACGTCAGGTCTTATTCGTGTGCGACCCAAGGAGTGTAAGAGGGATGGCCGTTCCGAGTCCCATCTTAAAGAAAAATGCAACATAACGAGAAAGTTTAAATGTATAATAAAATTATCACATCCGCCAAGCAAAAGAGTTGAAATAATTTAATATTTAGCCACGAGAACGATAGCTAATCAGTGTAATCATTAGCGCCAACTCTAATATAGCATTTTAATAATCATATGCTATACGTGGGCGTACTTTTAAATATTCTTTGCTTTCTAGTTTCAATCTCAAATAACACATTTGATTACGCGATTAATAAAAAAAAAGGGGGGAAAAGTATATTTGGAGGGCTTTTACAAAATGAAATAAATAACAAATATACTTATTCAAGGCTTGGATATTGCTTAGTGAAAATTAAATTGAAATTTACTTTGGGTTAAAACAAGATTCCCATTTTAAAATTGCCAACAAATAATTAAATAATCAAGGTCAAAATAATAATCAGCACATAGCCAATTCTTGACAGTTATTTAAGAGGGTTTCGAAACAGCGTGCATTAAGCTACGATAAATAATTATTAAATGAAGAGGGGTCATTCTCTCTTCTCTTTATTATTAATATTGAATGCTCGCTGTTTCGAGGCATTAGCATATAATTTATATTTTAAAATAAAAAAAGAAATAAAGAAACCATAGTCACAACTGCAGTGAGAAAATTGAAAATAAAATTATTAAAATCATTTAGTTAGGAAACATTAGAAAGTAGGTCAGAATTATATAAAAAAAATAATTAAATTTAAGAATAAAATTTTACATTTAGCAATTTACTTGAATTCAAGATTTTAGAATTAAAATAAATTTTATAAGTCTAGACTTAAAGAAAAATTAATATATTGAACTGCAGTTAGAAATGGTGATGTTACCGGTCATCTTGTAGTACTTGAGCTGGAGTTACGGGAGTCTTTGTGGCGGCTTGCGGCATCATCTTCTTCCCACGGTTAGAGCGGAGATGTTATGGCGGCATACTGGTGATGGTGGTTTTTGGATGGAAGTAAAGGCCCGTCGCCTTCACTCTGGAGCTTAGCCAAGGCTGCCTGTTTTAGCCCGACATTTTCTCTCGAACAGATATAAAAATTATTGACTTAACTGGATGTCAAAATGTTCACGGTTGCTTTTGGTTCAGGATACACGCTGGATTCAAAAGCTTAAAGATGATCAAAGAAGGCAAAAATTCACAGATGTAGCATTCAAGCTGTAAAGATTTCAAAAATTCAAAGCTGTCAAGGTTTCAAAGAAGTAAAGATCTAAGATGGCTCCTCCACTTTACATGGCCTTTTTAAAAATGATCCTTATCAGCCCACACACCTTGGAATTTCATCTCCATCAAGATTACAAAATTTTTAATTTGCTTATGAAATTAGTGGTTGATTTCAAACATGCTGACATTCCTTTTAGGTGTTATAACTTTTCTCTGATTATCAAATTTTTAATTAAATCGAATTTTAATCAGTTTAATCCGATATTAGATTTTATTTTTAATTAGTCAGGAATTTTGTTCTGATTTTATAATTTATGTGTAAAATCTTTGCTGTAAACATATTTTTAATTAGCGAGGTCTCCAAAATAATTTAGAATCAATTAGCTAGATTATTTTAAAATTGGCTTTTCTTTTTAGAAACCTAAGGCAGGTGTGGCATATACTGATACAATTGTTTACAGCAAAAACTTTACTAAACTTTTAATTCTACGAAAATACTTTTATTTTTAGAAAAAAAATCTTTTTTTCTTTTTAAAAAGAAACTTGTCAGCGCATTTGCAATCAATCACCCTTTCAATGTGTTTTTTACATTAAATTGGTTTATAATAAAAATGAAACTTAAAATTTAATAAATATTTTAATCACGCCACTATGCTATATATATTCAATATAGGTGGATTATATTCCCACATACGAATTTAAGTAATGAATTATTAAATTGACGCTACATTATTACTGTACTAAAAATAGTTTAAAAATATTACGCGATAAAATTATACGCTATAACTCTGGCAATACTATTCAATTATAGCGTTCTTTCGTATGTGCGTATATAATGCTGTTTATATAGCCGTGATTGCAATTTTTAGCTTACAAATATTAATTTAGACTTATTAAACAGGTTTGAATCTAGCACAGACGAGTGGGTTATTAGGATGGTTGGTGAAACGGTGAGGGATTTGAAGACAACCATTTCAATATATATATATATGAATTCCATATTTGTTTGAGATTTAAACTATAGTCAATTATAAATGCATTTCTGGTTTTTTTTTAATAAATATAAATTATTTTTATAATATGGATGACAAACCTTTATAAATTATATGTTCTGCATGGCCATTTCTTTTCAGAAGTAGCTGCTATGGTTACATTTAAAATAACAATCATGAGACTCCTGTCAAAGAGCTTTTTTATGACTCAGTAGCATACAAACATAATAAAAGCAATCTGTTTTAATTATTTTTGTTTTATTTTTGTATTTTCTTTATTCCTGGTAACGTTTTGTTTAAGTTTTGTGGAATATTTTTGCTAGCGAGCCTGTTGTTAAATGAAACCCCAGCCTCACAATACTTATTATGCCACTCATATTTTTAACAAAATATTTTCAAATAATAATGGAATGATCTTATATTTTTACATTGTTATATATATGACAACTTTTTATTTCATCACTCCTATTTGATTATGATAAATGATTCCAATATATATTTCTGCACCAGGTTGTAATCAACTATTGTACCTTAATTTATAAATTGTGTATATATTTTATTTCTGAATTGATGTGCATGCAATTAAAAATATTAGTATGATTCTTCAAATTGTAATGCTATTGTCACAATTAATGCTGAAAGATTACTGATGGTATTAAAGGGTCATAAAAGCTAGCCCTAGATTAACTACTTGTTAAAGATAGATTAAAAAGAGCATAAAAAGAAGACTGATAATTCTATTTGTATCAAACACAGTACCTATATGTTTGTGGGATAATATCTTATCCTTTGAGGCATTAAGCAATATTCTTGGTTAGACAATGCATATTATTTATTTAATTCTTATATTTGAAGTTCATTCCTATATTTACTAGTTGAGAACCTAAGCAGTAGTTTGACGTAAGGGGCTGTTATTTTTTAACAGTTTAAATAATAGTACTACAGCTACAGCATTGTCATTATATTTTGCTAACAATGTTTGTGCTCAGAGCAGTTTCCAAATATTTAATATAAAGAAGCAAAAATTTTAAACAAAAATATAATTTTCAAATTATTTTTAATATAAGAAAAATATATGTTTCTTCCAAGGTCATTAGCTTATGTGAAATTTATTTAAAATTATGAGCAAAATAAAAACATTTTTTATTAGTCATCTAAACTTTTGTAATTTTTTATTTTATTTATTTATTTAAAACAATATTGGGTTTTTCATTTAACAGATAAGAATTTAGAATTAAACGTTTTTTTTTCTAGTTTTTTACTCATAAATATAAAAGATACACTTAATAAATATAAGTCAGGATGTATTACAAAGTGCAAAACAAATTGTAAGATTTGCAAAAGTAAAAATTGAATGCAAAAACTTTAAACACATATTTCAGATATGTTTTTTTATTTATATTTGACAAAAATAATATTTTAATAAAGGATATATATAACTTAAATTCATGAGAAAGATTATTTATTTCAATTAAATGATATATATATATATATGTTATTAATATACATTTATAAATACTTTCATTCTTTTATTAATGTTTCTAAAAAGAAAAACCATGAAGTAAAACAGTGGCAATTTAACACAGTGAAAAAATAGGTAGAAGAAAGAAAACTTAAAAAAAAGAAGAGATTTTTATATGTAAAAAATGGGTGTTTTTAAAAAAGTACAAATGTAGTTAATGTAGTACTTATATATTTTTATTATTATTAATCAATCTTAGTATTGTAAAAGTCAAACGTGTTAACAATAGGTCATCTATTACTTTTATTATTTAAATATTTTAAATTATATTAGTAATAATGGAAATAAAAAATATATATTAAATACTTTTATTAACTGTGCACTATAAAGAAATAAAATAATGATTTTTTTCAACCACAATTGGAGTTTTTAGATTAAACATGTAATAAAAGCATGTGGGGGGATTTCAGAAATTATTTAAATCATAGCCTGTCCATTAAAGTATGAGGTTTGACTATCTTAATATATATCTGAGCGCTTATAGCACATATGTGTAGAGATGGTAATCTGGACCAACTGATGATTGCTGATTTAGCATGAAATGCGTATATTGGTGATTGTTAATCTTTTCAACATATATGTATTCAAGTGTATCAGTATTATGAGATAGTGTGGAGAGTGTTGGGGTGTGTGAAAGTCTGTGCACATATACCCTATATATTAAACCAATTGCTTAAAACAGGCAAAACTCTCTATATTTATTGCCACTCAGTGCAAGCCAGAGTAATCAATTGATGCCAGAAAACATATTACTCTGGCTTGCACTTCGTGGCAATACATATAGAAAGTTGTGCCTGTTTTAATAACAGTTATGTCCAAGCATAAGAAATGGTGATCATGTGATGTTTATCAATTCCTTGTTATAAAAATAATGATTGATTTAATTAATTTTTGGAGCCCTCATGCTTTTATTTCAAGTTAAATCTAAAAACTTCAATTATGGTTAAAGAAACATTTATTTTTAGTGCACAGTCAATAAAAGTGTTTAATATAAAAAAAATTAACTCTACAATTTTAAAGTTTTTAGTATTGACTCAGTAAATGAAAATTGAAAACTATATCATACTTTAAATTGACTGGAATAGTTGATATATATATATATATATATGTAAAATAAATAAAAATATCCGTTAATTAAAAAAATAATATTGTAATTATAATTGAAATAATATTTTTAAACGGTTTATAAACAATTCAAACAATCTTTAAATCCGCAGAAGTACTTTCGGTTACTTTCAAACCTGCCTCAACTGCTATTAAATTCAAAAACTAAAAGCGGAAGCAAACGTCATCAATTCAAATTCCACGAATCTCGTATTTTAATGTTAGAAGCTTGTCGATTTATCAAATGTGTTTTATTCCTGTTTATAAAAATTGCCTCTTTAATTTTTCTTTTACTATGGTTTCTCTCTTCATGAAGAATTTTCACATTTTCAAAATTAAATTTAATGTTTACATGTTTTTTCATGATCAAAGAAAACTGAAGAAGATATTAAATCACCATTATTTTTATTTTTTACACGCTTATATAACAATTCGTGTTCCTTCAATCTTTTCTCAATGTTGCACCTAGATTCACCTATATATGATATATATATATATCTGCTATAAGTTAAAATGTATACCCCTTGTGTATATATAATATTTTGTATGTGTATATTATTATATATGTGGGTATAAGTGATTAAAAATATGAAATAGTCTTTTATGTGAAATGTGTTTGACATTTGTGCTTTTGATTGGAAATTTTTATTTTTTAAAAAAATGCTATCAAAACTATATTGTAAATGAAATTCACTTATTACATGTAATTTTACTTTAAATCAATTTCATATATATCACTAGATATTTCTTCAGTAAGTTAATATGTATATTTTGAAGTATATATCTAATAAACTATTTCACTTATTTAAAAAATCAATGGGTCCTATCACTTTCATAGACATTTTAAACAAATGTGCAAAATTTCAATTAGTTACAATGAACTTAAATATATTAAATATCAATTTTAAAAAATTTTTTAAAAAAATACCATCCTCTAGCAAGTTAACAAGAATTTAAAAATTTTATTAGTAAAAGATGGATTAAATAAAGGTTTTTTTAAGCAACATACTTTTATAGAAAACAACTTATTTTAAAATAAATTTAATTATACTGACATCCCTGATTCTCACTGATAACTGGATGTGGAATAAATATCTTATATGAAGTTATCAAATAGGAGTTGAATTAGCAAAATAAAGAACAAGTAACAAAGTTTATTATTAAAAGCAAAAAAGTTTTTTACACCAAAACTAATGATAATAATAACTTACAATCCTTTTGAGCAATAAAACCCTAAGTTAATAATTTATCAAAACTTAATAATAAATTAAATCGTTATAAATACAAATATGTAGATAAAAAACTAATATTTCATCATAGAATAAATTTTATTTAAAATTTTAAAAAAATAAAATAAAGATAGTAGGAAGTTACATAGTACTAAATACCTACTCTACTGAATGTGAACTAAGAATTTTTTTTTTTCAATTATATTCTCCAAGAATTAATGTGAAGCAGCACTGGAGACTACTCACCTCTAAGATCTACTCAAAAGAATAACAAAATCCTTAACATTGATGTTAACTTTGTATAAGGGCAGTGATATCTTATCTTTTTCCAGTTAATTTTTGCAAGATTTGCACCAAGATTTAATGTATAGTTAATTTCAGAGATTATGACCATATATTTTTTAAACTAATTCTTTTTTTTTCATTATTATTTAAAATTTGCCTATATTTAATCTCTAGATGACCATTAACTTTATTTTCGAACATGTGAATAACTTTTATTATTTGTCTTCTGGTATATTTTATAAAATAAACTCATTAACCATTACCATCACTAAGTATAAATGTATGCAATACACATCAAAGTGCATTCATCTGTTAATACTTCTTCAAAATGCATTTTGTTAATCTGTCAGACCTGCTATTTCTATATTTTATTCATATAAACTATTGCAAGTGCACTACTGTTATAGTTACTTAATTACTTTTAATTGTTTTTGTTCTAATGAATTTTATTGTGTTATCTTAGATGTTACATTTATATTTACTTCCATATTTATATAAGTCAGTTAAATGATAAAGCAATAAATGTGAATTGACATTTTATTTGCAATCACTAATATTCTTTATATTGCTTTTAATGATTACAAAATTGATAGTTCTCTATTTTTTTTTAAGTTCATGAAAATCAACAGCGCTTCTTCTATTACTTTTCCAAAGAATAAAATTTAAGTCAAAGTTCAGATGTAACCTCTAGATCCATCACAAGATAGTTCATTACATACTTATTTGTTCATATACTATTTCATCATATCAGCATTTTTCATCATGTATGTTATTTATCATATTATAAATTATCTATAACAATAAATTGCATGGCTTCACATGATGCATAATTTTAAAGGCCAACTCAAAAATAAATTGATAATTTCAATTTGTAGAAAAAGTTTTGATTTGCAAAAATAATAGAAGCAATCATTCATAAATAGGTGTAGCCATAGCAACTCGAAAAAAAAAAAACATAGACAAAAATAAAATACACTATGAAGTTGTAATGTAATTGCTATGCAAATAATTTATAAACTATAAATAACAATTACATATGAAATGTGGTGGTCCATTATTCTGTTTATTTAATATTTTGATATTCTATATTTAAACTTATTCTGCAGCAGAATTTGCTTTCTAAAAGACTTCATCATTTTGTTTAATTGTAACTCTTCACTGTATTCTATTCTTAGTCATAACATTTCAGTAAGAGCAAACAATATAGAACTTTCTTTAGAGATTTTTGACAGAATCTGTATAAAGTTAGTGGATATATCTCTCATAGAAACCAGATTACATATAACATGTCATTGTGTTAAATTGTTAGACAATAGATCATTCAAATAATTTTAGATGCTATCAAATAAAAATTAAATATTTATTAAATTTTATATATGTGTGTGTGTGTGGGTGTGTGTAATGAATATTCATTTGACTTACATGTATGAAAATACTAACAGTAAAATATGTGAGGTGCATATTTATTTTAATAACAAAAATTATTTATTTTGGTATATATGTACTTTTATAATAGATATAAATCTATGATGACTTACGTGCTTGATGAATATAATTAACAAGTATATGATCTTTATTAATCTTTAATTTATATAGTAAATATATAAATTTTTAAATTTAATATGATATAACTGTTACTAAAAAGAGAGATGACATCATGAAATAGATAGAAAACTTTTATCAAGAATTATATAGTAATAAAAAACAAGTATCTCCTATATCTATTACATCTTGTGAATTGCCCAGAAATTTAAATGAAGAAGTGAGACATGCAATTAAATGTATGAAAAAAGGAAAGACTCCAGGTAGTGATGGAATTATAATTGATGTATTAAAAAAAGCAGGTGAAGAAATAGATTTTTCTTTAACAAAGTTATATACCAAATAACTAAATGATAAAGATGTACCAGATGATTGGAAGAATTCAGTAGTAATATTAATATTTAAAAAAGGTGATAAAGAAGATATTAGAAATTACAGACCTATCAGCCTTTTATCAATTTTATACAAATTTTTTACCAAGATAATTACAACTTGTCTACAGAGAACATTGGATTTCCACGAACCAAAAGAACAAGCTGAATTTAAAAGTGGTTTTAGTACAGTAGATCATATCCAGATATTGAGAGAAGTTATAGAAAGGGCAAATGAATATGAGTTGCCATTATGTTTTGGATTTGTAGATTACGAAAAGGCATTTGATTCTATAAACATTTCTTCAGTGATTAAAGCATTGGTTCATCATGGTTTAGATCCAGGATATTGTCATATTTTAAAGAATATTTATAAAAATGCAACAGCAACAATTAGATTACATAATGAAACTGGGAAAGTCAACATGGAGAAGGGTGTAAGACAAGGTGACTCCATTTCTCCAAAACTTTTTACAGCAGTGCTACAAGAAGTATTTTGTGGATTAAAATGGGAAACTAAAGGAGTGAAAGTAAATGGTGATTATTTAAGTCATTTACATTTTGCAGATGATGTAGTCATTTTTGCAAATAATGCTTCAGAGCTGCAGAAAATGTTGCAGGAGCTATCAGATGAAAGTAGAAAAGTAGAATTAAAGATAAATGTTAAAAAGACTAAAGTAATGTTTAATTGATTTTCTCAAAATATGAAAATAAAGATTGATTATGATGATTAAAAGAAGTTAATCATTACAAATACCTTGGTCATATTATTAATACAGATGGAAACATAATGGATGAAATTAATCATAGAATTAAACTTGGTTGGAATGCTTTTGGTAGAAATAACTTGATACTAAAAGGAAATATGTCTATGTGTTTGAAAAGGAAGGTTTTTAACAAATGTGTTTTACCAGTTCTTACTTATGGATCTGAGACTTGGACACTTAATAGAAGAGCAATACAGAGACTTCAGACCACTCAAAGAAGTATGGAGAGATGCATGTTGGGAGTAACAAGAAAAGATCGAAAATGCAATGTATGGGTAAGAGAACAAACAGGTGTTACTGACCTCATTGAAAAAGTAAAAAGATTGGAGTTGAGCTAGACATATTGCTAGAAGAGATGATAATTGATGGACAATTGAAATCTTAAACTGTATTCCAAGAGATTGTAAAAGACCCAGAAAAATCCCACATATGAGATGGATGGATGAAATAAGAAAGTCTGCAGGGGTGATGTGGAGTAGAGAAACTAAAGATTGGAGAAGATGAATGGAACTTGGAGAGACCTTCATCCTGCAGTGAATTGATAATGGTTGATGATGGTGATGAACTGTTATCTGCAAATACTTTCTTTAAATCAAATAACAAAAAACAACAATGATTATAAGCATATTTATTGAGAATGAATTTTCTCGGAGACAATAGATCACTTGGTTGAATTAAAAATTAATGCATTCAGCTTTTCAGTAGATCTTTGGCACTTTTTGTTTTCTAGTTTCATGAGATAGTTAATTCATTCAGATTTTGTCCCTTATTTATTTTTTCTTTGTAAGTTAAATTAAACAAAATTATTTCTCCAGAAATATATTTATATTGTATTTAATTTTCATAGCATTTCCTTAACATTTGTTTGTCATTCCAAATAAAGATTTCAAATACTGTATATCATATATATTTATCATTTACACAAACATTCATTCTGCCTTATCAGGCACTGAGAAGAAAGACCATGGTGTTTCTCAATCTTAAACTCAGAGGTAAAAAGCCAATAAACTCATCACGCTGGCTAATGCGTGTTGGTGAGCAGCCCATCCATGTTCGTATACTATATGAATAATCACATAGTAATAACAGTTGCAATGACAAGAACGTATGGAGTGGACATTAGGAATTTGCCCTGCTCGGTTCCTTTAAGGCCTCCAAGAGGAATCAAAGGGTCTCCTTTCAGTTAATAGCAAACTCCTTTCTGCAGCCAGAAAGAGACCACATGTGAGATGGATGGATGAAATAAGAAAATGTGCAGGGGGTTTGTGGAAAAGAGAAGCTAAACATCGGAGAAGATGGATTAAACTTGGAGAGACCTTCATCCTGCAGTGGATTGATAATGGTTGATGATGATGATGATGATGATGATATCATATATATATAACTTATACTAAATTTCACTCCTAATAATAGTTGGCTTTCTATTTTTTATTTATATATGAGTATATGCAAAAATAACTATTTGTTTATGAGTAAGTCTAAAGAACCTATGATTATTGCTATTAATATAATAATATTAAGTAAATTTATTTATTTATTTACTGTATAAATCTACATTGCTATAGGATAATTATACATTCCACAGAAATTACATAAATTGAATAAGTAGAATTAACAATAAAAACATAAATTACAGAAAGTTTCTAAAAATAATAAAAATGATACCATCATATAATAAACCAGACTGAAGTCGTTAACATTGCAAAAGTCTTTGTTATAAAAATCCTATAGCCAAAACAAAAAGAGAATTTAAAAATATCTAATCAACAGGTTTTAAAATAAAAAGAAATGAATGCTATGTTTAAATTTTATAGAATAGATTGAAATATTTATTTTTCACTTGTATACTAATTACTCTATTAATTATGATTTTATATAAAATTTTAAATCTATTATTTTTCTTCTCAAAACAAAGTGTATATTTATTTAAGGTGTTTTTAAAAAAATTCCACTAATGATTTGATTTTAATAATATCCCATTTGAAGTTAGGATTTCAAAAACAGATCTGTATTTAACAATATAAAAGGTTAAACATTTAAATAATTTGTACATTGTTATTGAAGAATTGGCATTTCTGTTAATTTTGAGAGCACTATTAACTATAGACTCAATGTGTGTGAAAAGATTTATTATTTGTAAATATAACACCTAGATATACAATTTATCCAAACCACTTCAAACACTTTTTAGCAAAACTCTTTATTTGTACATATGCCTACATTTTGACTGTCCTGCAGTCTTCTTCAGAAACAGTTAATTTCTTAAAAAAATGTTTTTTTTTAAGAATTAAAATGAACTGGCTCTGAAGAAGACTGCAGGACAGTCGAAATATAGGTGTTTGTACAAATAAAGAGTTTTGCTAAAAGTGTTTGAAGTGGTTTGAATAAATTGTATTTATATGATATTACAACAAAATAAAGAAAAGTGTGATTTTGATAATATTTAAGAACACTTAGATTTTTATAAAAAGTGTAGGATATAATTTCATGGGAATCTAACACAATAAAAAATACTAAGATATTTTTACTTATTGTGATGTCATATTAATAAACATTTATCATTATTGATCACCATTTTATATGTCATTATACCATCACAAAAAGTTATTATATTGATTTGTAAAGAAATATGATTTTTCAATAAGATTATTCGCTTAAAAATCTTGCAATCTCAGCTTAATAAAATTGAAAACTTAATATAATTCTTAAGAAAATCATTATAAATGTTAAAGAGTAATTAAGTTAAAATAATGATCTGTGGCACACCAAATTACAATTATATAAACTATATATTAATAAGTACAATGATAGTAATTATAATAATAGTGTATTCACCTATTATTTATTTATGCAATATATGTATAGATATTTTAGAATCAATTTATATTAAAAAAAGTTCGTTTTAATATATGTCATCTTATCAATACTAAGTAAGTAATTTGTATGCATTTTAATTTTTGAAATTTGAATACTATACATTTAAAATAAAATTAGTTTTTTTTAGATATAAATAACACAAATCATTTTACTAGCACGATTTACATTAAGCATTTTAGCACCTGTTGAATTTGTAACTGCAAGTAGTTGGGGTTTTTTTCCTCCTCCGTCTATTACATGTTCAAATGATCTATGTTTTCTAAGTAATTTTAATTACTTTTTTTTCCTACTGTAAAGCAATTAAAATCTAATTTACTATGTTTACTTTAACTTTTGAGGTTTGGATATTAAACAAACATTTTTTCATTTTTTATTCAGTGAATGTTCATAAATATAATTAAGATTCAGCAAAAAATATATCATGAACTGAAAATATTTCATTATAAAACTGTAAGATATCTGCATATTTATCTCCTTTTTAATTTAAAAAGTGTATAGAACTTGTTTATAATTTTTAAAAAATGCATGAAAAAATAGTTATCTAATTTTACAAAGAAATACCTGTAAAAGCAAGCTTTCCATTAACTTCATATTTATGAGGTAATAAAGATTTGAACTTAATGCTTTTACTAAAACTTTATAATTGAAATTTTTTTATTGAAGGTTTGTTTAAATTAATAATTTATTGTGACAGGCAATATGCAAAGTAAATAAAATAAAGATTAACCATAGGCCATGCCAGCTTCCTTACAAGAGGTGAAAATTTCATTATATTGCAAACATGTTTGGTGCACTGACATTTATTTAATGAATTTATATTATTGTCAAAACTTTATTAAAAAAAAAAAAAAAAACTTTATTCTACAGTTAAGAATCGTTTATATCCATTTAGCCAGAACAAAACTAAATAATTGTGCAAATGATATATAGCACTGAGCTGGTGAAATTTAATGAGAAGCAATTGATTATGAGTATTTCATATGTTTATGTATATAATCATAGTTAAATATATATTATTCTAGAAATTATTATTTTTTTAAATAATGTAAAATATGTCTTTATGTAGTAAATAAATTGTTTATTAATCTTTCTGCATATATAACATCACTGTTTCAATGCAATCCAGAAAAAGATCTCTAATTGTTGTTCAGTTTGACACTGAAGTTGTATTCAGTTCAGTATCTCTTCCTAAGCATCTACAGTTATTCCAATCAATACAATACTTTTTTATCCTTTGCTACAATATTTTTCTTAATAAGACAGTCCAAATGACCTTAAATGATAAAATGCATACTAGTTTTTTACTCCATAATTTCATTTCATAATAACTTCCTTCCCTAGTTTCTTTTTTATTATTATTGTATATAATGATCTTCTTCTAGAAGATGAGTAAAAACTGTTTGGTATACATAGGTAAACACTTAACATTTCACTTCTGAATAATTATTCTGGAGAATATCCTTTTACATTTAATAATGTTAAATCTTTATCATGGAGAATTCTCACAATGCTAATGTCATTTAATAGAATTAATTTAACACAGGTAGTTGAAAATGCACTGTTAATTTTTTTATCAGTTTTTGGCTAGAAATCATTTTATTGTCTTAAGGAAATTGAAGATAAAATTAAAGAAAATTTCATTACATGTTAAAATAAGTGCTTATTTTTTTATTTGCAATCAATAATTTTAGTATCACTAAGTTCTTGAATATATACAATAATCAATTTGTCTATTTAATATATCTGAATATGATAAATCATGTTATGTATACATATATTTTCAAATGTAAAGACATAATTTAATTAATAATAGTTGTTATATTATAATTTTTCTTATTTTGGTTAATGTGATCTCTAATGTTTATTACTTTTTTATGCATTGTAATTGAATGATCCCAAGCATATCAAGAATATTACATTTTCTAGAATCATCACTGGATAATCAACTATATTATGGACTTTAACATTTTATATAGTTTTTAGAAGATGTTTAAATATCATAATTACTACTTTTTATTCATTATCATTTTTTTTTATCTTTTATAAACATGGAAATCATTATTTATGATGGATTGTCTTTATCTTAACTCTGTTCATTTAAATGTTAAAAGATATTGTATACATTTTGCATTAGATATAATTATATATTTACAATATCTAGACATTGGAATTCTAAATCTATTACTCGTGATATTTAAAGTTTTAATTTTTTTTAAGAATTCACTTATCTTAAATATCTTTGATTTTTTCATTAAATTAAGAATCCAAAATCATTGATATAGTCAAGCGTTGGTGGCCGAGTGGTTAGCACAGCCATCTTGCAAGCAGTTGTTCCGGGAATCGCTTCCCGGCTGTCGCTTTGATACATAAAAAAAAATCATTGATCTAGAATGCAAATGTACTATTTATTTGTTATATTATAGTACTATTAATATTAGTTATATAATAATTTTACAGAAATAATAGTTACTTTTGTTTTTAAACCTTGTTTTATATAATATTCTTTTAATTCTAATTTAATGACTGAAATTTAATTTTAAATTTAAAGAGTAAAGAAAGCAGAGGTGTTTTAGTCATTTATCTTTTGCCAAAATACTGATCAATAAAAGCCGATTTGTATTTAAGATTCTATATGTAAGGTTAGTTAATACCAAAGAATTCAAATAGAAAATAAATTATTTCAATATTGTATTTAAATCTAATTTTGAAACTATTTCATTATATTGTTAAACTTTAATTTTATTTACAACAAACAAATTTATCTGGATTGAATGAAAATCTAATATAAAATACTTTATCACTATTATTTAATATAAATCATTCAGTTGAAATAAAATAAATTATTTTAGGTTATAGTTGTCAAAGTGTTTATTTGTCCATTCTCTTTTAGATTACTTAAATAATCCCCACCCTCAGCTAAGTTGAACCAAATAAAAGTGTTTCAACATTTATAGAGTCACACATGGATGAAAAATATATGTTAATGGTATAAAGAGTTGCTCTAAATTTTATGATGTATTTTAAAATATTAATATATTAACATAAATTCAGATAAAAAAGATTATCAAATAGTAACAATTGTCATTAATAATAAGTACAAATTTTAAAACAGGAAAAACTCTCCATACAGTAATGCTACTCAGTGCCAACCAGAGTAATCAATTGAAGAAAATGAAGTCACTACAAACAGAATAATGGTAGGAATATATATAATTTTTAGTACACATTTATATGCTGCATACGCATTTTTTTTAATATTCATGGGAGCATTATGTTTTCATGGAGATGACATTTGGAAATCTCATTATTTCTTTTAACATGAATATATACTTATGGTTAATATTGTGAATATACTATTGAAACTAAAAACATTATTTTGTAATACCATACTCCTTTTTTTAAGTTATTCTAGATTGATTTATTTATTTAGAAATTAAGATATAGAAATAAGTACATGGCATTTATTTTTTTAAATAGACCAAAACAAGGAAATCCAGAGATAGCACAGAGCAAAAAGCTTTCTCCATGTACAGATATTGTTGAATATTAATAGTGAGTTTAGATATATATTTTTAGAATTTCTTGCCAAAAAACAACATGGAAAATGGAAAGAACTAGAAAATGTTACCCATTATTCTATTTCATTTCCCAAGATATATTTATCAGTTTACTTATTTATGTATAGCTATTTATTATATATTTCAAAGACCAGTAGTTAGTTAATTAATCCAACCACAACTTTTCAAGCATGGTTATTAATATTTTGTAACCAAAAATAAAATAATATTTTATGCCATATTTATGCATAAATTTATTACTTACCAGAATAATCGGATTTAACATTAATTTGCAACATATACATGCTTTATGTTAATATTCTTTGACCCATACATGTATGTTTTATCTATGATTATAATTGTGTATATATATAATTCAATGTCTGTATTTCTTTTTATAAATATTCAAGTATAAGATTATATATATATATATATATATATCTTATATATTTTATAAAGATATATATATATATATATATATATATATATTCTTTAAAAAAACCAATCCTTTTAAATTAATTTATTTTAAAGCTAAGTATTAATATATTATATCAAGAAAATTAAAGAAAATTTAAAAGCCTTTATTTATTTCATTTTCCTTTCAAATATATATATTTTAACCCTCTCCCATAACCTCCATCTTGTTCACTTATTTACTTTATTATATTTATAATTGCCCAGGCACCAATTCTATGCAAAATAGAATAAAATTTATAACTATAAATTATATTTAAACTTATTTAAAAGGTTTTATATGATAACTATTCCATGGCCTAGCTCAGTTGAGATTATAGGATATGGTCTTTACATATGAGGCCGACAAGGATGATAAAAACGTCTATAAACAATAATACTATAAGATTAATTTAAGTATGTTCAGAGCATCTATTCAATACTAAAACTGTTGCAAAATTGACAATTCTCATATTTAGCACAGGATAGATAATGATTAGGACCGGGTACCTTTATATCCATATCACCATCTATTCTAAGCAAAGTAAAATGTATTATTGGCATTGTAATACTGATATTTATTACCACCAGACAAATTAAATAAAACTTGAATTATATTGACAAACTTATATCTTCTATAACTATGTTATATTAACCAGATGTGTGTGTGTGGAAATGAAGGATCGAACGTAAATAGTCAAGCAATTCATTTGGACTTTTAATTCATTAAAAGTATTTATTTAAAAAAATTAAAAAAATAAAAGACAAAAGAAATAATTATAATTAAAAAAAAAAATTATTTATGCACCTTGATAACCAGTTACATCTCTTCTAAGATAAAATCAAAATTGACTACTATTTAATATGTTAATCATATATCTTCGAATATGTGCATTTGATTATATTGTAAACATAATGTATTCATGAAATATATTTTATAAGATTACTTATAAACTTGTATGATGTCACAAATCAATCATCTTTTACATATTATAAAAAAAATTATATAACACTTATCTGTTACAATCGGTGTAAGTCATCTAATAGCAACTATACAAAATAAATAAAGGCAGGGAAAAATAATAACCAAACACTTATACCTATATGCTTAAGAGTTAACGAATATCTCCAAACTTAATCTACATAATCTAATTGTCCCTTGACTATTTCTACCTTCAATTCACATTCAATATACTTCCTATATATGGAACTTATAACAGATAAGGTTTTAATTCTTTATTTTCCTTAAATATACCCCATTAACTAAATTGCATAATAAATATGACATTTTTAAAATAATAATCTATAGCATTATGCACACATCTGAATATCCAGAATCACCTATTATATACTTTCTAAATCATACAAAATAATAAATTATCATACTCTAATGATAATGAAATTACATTGTTTTGTTTTGTTTTTTTTAAAAGAACACAAAACAAAACAAAAAAATTGTTTATACATCTATTGTAATCAAAAAAAAAAAATTATTTGTCAATATCCCATTATTACATATTAAGTTTTTTTAAAAGAAAATTGAAAGTTGAAAGTTAAAGAAACATACATATTAATTTTAAAAACAATGGTAAATTATAACATAAAAAAAAATGTCTATCCGATTGTTAAGCATAACTTGTTAAGAATGATAAGAGTTTTTTTTTTATCCTAGAATTCTGTGACGGGCATTAAAAATGATATTTGCATGCATTGACATTATTTCACTATATATATGCGACTAGCAAAGTTATACAGTAGAAAATGATCTTCTGGTTATAAAATTAAGTAGATAATTTTTTTTATTTTAAATTTTAATTTGCAGAAGATTGATAAAAAATGATTAGAATTTAATATTAAGCGTCTGGTTTTAGCATCTAATGAAAAAAAAATTGGTGCTAGCTTTATTTTACACAATTTTGCCATTTTAATATTATTTACTTTTGGCAATATCTTGAAATAAATTATAATTACTTATCTTATGTGACATCAAGGTAATTTTAAAAGGTAGCGAACTTGAACCATCATTTAATAGAAGTTTGGAGCTGATTTTCCCTCTGGGTCTATCTCTTCATGGTTTTATTACTCCAGTAGTATAATAGAAATTTTCCATAAACATATCATTAGAATCCTTGCGATGTTTTTTTTTTTTAATATTTGTAATACTTTTAGAGAGTTATTGATTCCTTTAAGTTTTTTTATCTTCTTCCTCGGAGCTTTTTTTTTTTTTTTACTTTCAAGTTTTACACTCTATGTTTTTCTCCCTTCACGCCCTCTGTGTTTCTATGACAATCAACTTTGAAAGCTTGCCAGAAATATTATTTATAAAAATTTTAACAATAAAATGTTTGAATATAATAAACATAGTAAAAAAAAATATTAAATACTAATTATTAATTTTAGAAATGTTATTTACTATTACAAATAATCTTTATCATTTTTAAAACATAAGATTCTAAGACAATATATAATCAGTAACTTATAAATAAAATATATTAAAGAAAATTCTAATTAATAATATATTTATGCATCTGCCTATTATGACATGTAAATCCTCTACTATACACAAACATCTACCACTAAACATATAGTCCAAAACTCCACCTATCAATATACCCATTTAAAATTTTAATTTTGTTAAAATCCTAATTTTAATTAGAAAATTACATCACAATTTAAGTTTAGTTTTCTTAAAAAAACACAATTTTAAATATTAAATTACATCACAATTCATTTTTCTCAACTAATTACCTTTAGCCATTGTTAGCACAAATGTGACCTTCCCACATTTCTTTCTGGTGCCAACCTGGAAGGTTACTATATATATACTACAAATAAAATGTCCTTTAATTATAAAACTATTAACAATAAAATAATAAGTATAATTCTCCTCAACTGTTGTTAATTTTGAATTTAACTGTAGTTGAGGAGGGTTAAGGAATTAACCCAAAATACTTCTATGGATTGAAATAATGTATATAATAGTTAATTACTGCCATATTTATTATTTTTATTGTTATATATATATATTATAGTCATTGTGTTTGTAATTTTTTTTTACTTATGAATGACTTTGTTTTTTTTTTAAATTTAGTTAATATTAAATAATATATTTAATACATTAATAGATTGATATTTGAACCCTAACATATTATTTAATTATGGGTATTAAGTGGAGAGGTGTGATACATTGCCATTAGGATATATTTTATTTAGTCAAGGCTTTCAACAAGATTTCATAATTACACACATTAAAGACCCAGACTCATATATAAGAAAATACATTTAATATTTACATGGACTAAATTTACATTTAAATAATTACATAGAAGAAATTATAGACTTATGAGACATCTATGCAATAAGACATATATTTAGTATAAAATTTTTATAATGTTATTATTTAGGGTGAATTTGAACTCAGATATTATGAATATAGTAATATTTAATAAGATTAAATTGAGTTTTGATATAATAAAATGTACTCTTTACCTCCATATAGATGCACTCTGTATTTCTTCCATCTCTGGTCTACATGGATCATTGCTGTTTTGGCTAGTACAATATATATATATATATATATATATATATATGTATATATATAATGTATAAATTATATATTTATATATATATATATATATATATTGTAACCTTATATTTTAGTATAAAATATAAAGATCAATATAACTGGTATAAAAATTTCTCTGTCTTCTTTTTGGTGATTTGATTGCCTTGGTTTGCATTTTGAACAGATTATTTTCTTGCATTCAAGATAATTTATTAGAGAGAATAAGTAATATTTTGCCTTACTTATTGTCTGTTATTTTAATGTATTTAAATTGCTTCTTTCCATCCACTGATTTGTATCAAAATATGTTTAACTTTTTAGAAATTGACAACACACATTAAATTTAGTAAAATGTGATTGAAAATAATAATAATTCTTATTTATTTAAAATAGTCTTAGAAATTATTTTCATTGAATTAAAAAACCATTTGTCTAACTAATTTTAATTATTAGGAAAAAAAATATAGTAATTACATATGCGTTTCAATGTAAAAAAAAAAAAGAGCGTGCGATTAAAGCAATCATCTGAGATAAGGTTGCTGTTTGAAAAAGAAAAAGAAAATGGTGTAAGAATAAAATGGATACAAAATATGATAAGCTTATTTTTTAAAAATAGTTAATAAGTAAACGGATTTACCAAAAAGTTTTCTACAAATGTAAACATAAAATGGTGGTATTTAATAATACAATGAAGTGCTAAATTTAAAAATCTGTTCAGGTCGCCTAGCCAAGTGGATCAAATCGCTAATAATTTTATCGATATTTACATTTAAAAATATGTCGGAACTCTCAAAGTTAAAAGCAGAATTAATTGCAGAATCTCGGTATGTTTGGAATATTTTATTATTCTACAATTTGGCAACCCTAAATAAATGTTTTAACTACAGAAGTTTTTTAGATATGAAAACTTTCTTTTTAAAAAAGAAGAGGTTTAAAATCAAAGTTAAATGTTAAAGTTATTAACATGGTTTAATATTTCTGTTTATAATTTAAAATAATATTTCATTGATTAATTTATTTAACTATATACTGCCAGTAATGTATTTGCTATTTAATTTCTTTACTATTTGAATAATGGTAACAGTCTTCAAATAATTAACTAAAACTACTTTCTAATTTTTATCGTTAATTTGGAATTATTAAATTATTTGCTCTAATTAGTATCCCTAAATTTAAACGTGGATAAATAAATATTAGCCTGGATGTTATAAACTTGGAACAGTTTTATATAGAAATGTAGAATTTAATAACTTATGAAGAACATTTTCATTTAAACTCTGCATGTCATGTTTTTGGAATTGTTTTATATTCATGGAGCCACGTAAAATCATTAATTTAAAAGTGCTTATAATAACTAAGACAAATAGATATAATTACATTTATGGAATTCAACTATAATTATAATTATCACTTTGTGTATTTATTGTTCAAGACATTTTTACATGGATTTCACGGATCATATTTATTATTATAAAATGCTGTACAATTTAATTTATGTCACATGCACACCTGCTAGAATTCATGTATTTAAGTAAGAATGAATTAATTTAATTTTATTGTTATATGAACTTGTATGTGAAGTTCATGAGTTATATTTTATTAGGTTTAAATTAAATTAATGGGATTGAATAAAATACTTATTCAAGGGAATAGCGCTTGCGAAAAAGCTTGAAAATTACTAATGAATTTATGATATGTGTCAACCTCTCATGAAGTGTCTTATGAGTCTTTCCAGAGTTCTATTCCTATACTAATGTCACTTATATTACATTGTTGCTATGTTTTTATTTTAAGCAAGATAATTTAATATATTAGTTGTCCTGATTAGTGAAACACTTTTTATTATGCATGAACCCACATCTGCTAAAATGCTAGTGTTTTCTGAATGGTCAGAATAACTGAGGAGGATGATTTTTGCACTTTAAATATGAAGTAAATAGTAATATTGCTTTATAATGTTAAAAGGCATTAATCTGTGCTGGTGGTTAATCCACAGATTAATTAATTGCCACTTTCTGTATTTTTACACTCATTCCTGCGCTGGTGGTTAATCCACAGAATTGTGTAATTATATTTATTGCTTTATGATGGTGTATAAATCCACAAGGCACTCAGTGTTATATAATTCCTATGTGTAGATGAATGCATCCACAGGAATATGATTTTACTTCATAAATATAAGTTTGGGCAAAGTATTTTGGTTATTCTGCTAAAATCATCTTCTTCCATTTATAAGCATAATTTATAAGTTAAGTCATAAAGTGTATCAGGACATTCTATCTAAGTTACCTCATAATAATTAACTGTTTGTTAATTAATATTTTATCTGAATTCAAGTTTAAATTTTCATTTTTATTTAGTGTTAGCATTATAGCTAAATCCTACAAATATAATATTATTTATTACATTATCATAGGTCTACAGTATAGGTTTATTGGTTCTGGAACTGACACATTGGATATTTCATGATTTGACGTTGAATTTTTGTATAATTTTCTCAAGACATCAATTATATCAAATTGTAATATAATGTATGATTAGGCTTTATAAAACTGTGCCTATGATATGTTATTGAAGGAAGCCAATGGAATTATAATTTATTTATTTATTTTATTTGTTTATTTATGTATTTAGTTATAACATTAAACATCAATTACTTATTAGTCATAAAAAATTGTAAATAAATATTGATTTATAATTAAACTTACTGCGCCATTGCTATTTGTCATTCATAAAATCAGAAATCATATATCTTGAATAGAGCATACATTGAAGTACATACTATTGTCAGCATGATATAAGAGTTTAGTAATATTTTGAGAAAAACATTTGAATGCTTTTTGTCCTTGGTAGTTTATGATGTGTAAGGTATAATAAAATTCCATTTAACTTTTCCATCATTTTAGCTTTGCATAGTTGATTCGAGTACTTGGTACAAAATTGATTTATAAACTCATAAACAGATTTACCAGATAATAAAATGATTAAATGTATTTACTTAATGTTTTAATT
The DNA here is from genome assembly GCA_028023455.1 of Epiperipatus broadwayi. NCBI lineage: Eukaryota > Metazoa > Onychophora > Udeonychophora > Euonychophora > Peripatidae > Epiperipatus > Epiperipatus broadwayi. The sequence goes on from JAQFVV010012471.1 coordinate 118,233, forward strand.
GTCATTCATCAGTATAACAAGAGGCTCATTGATATTTATTAAATTATAGAAAAGATCCCAAGTATTCCATGTTTATTTATTATTGCAAAGCTCTTACCTAAACTAGCATTTGTATTAAAAATCATATATGTAATTTTAAAATTCATAATCTTTAATAGTTCCACAAATTATACCATCTTGTCCATGGTCGGCCATAAGGTCTCATGCAATGAAAAATCGCAAATTAAGTTTGAAGGATAATAAATTGCATACTTATAATTTGTCTAATGTATTTTCACATACTACTATGATAGGTCTCCGTGGTACACCCTGGCTGCGACCAGATTAGATCATAACAATTTTATGTTATATCATTAGTTTTGTTTGTGGTAATTTGCTCCAGATTTCAGTTATAGTCTTTGGTGCATAATGTAGATGGCATGATATGCTTTTGGTTATAGTTCTTGGCACCACAATGATGGGAGCATTCAGTTAGATCGATGGGTACAGTTCTTGGCTGCACAATGATTAAAGCCATTGGTTATAAAGAATTCTATTACAGTTCTTGGAGCCAATGTGGTAGGCATTGGTATGTCCCTTCAGTCTATTAGGTTATAGTAAGGTGGGTCTGATTATAGTAGTTCTCTGACGTCAAGGTATTAAGCTTGATTAATGTTGATGGTTACAATATATATATATATAACCAGTCACTTACATAAAACTGAAGAGCAATTCTTTTTTTAGCATTTGAATTTATATAATGATGTAACTATAATTTAATGTAAAAAATTCTTTATATGCATATTTCTGTTTTATTTTATAATTAAATAGAAAAATATAGAAAGCTTGTATTATGATACTACATGTATATTATTCTCAGCTACTAATCTTCCAATATTAATATTAGCCTATGGCTAGTTTATAATCTACTTTTGTTTTATGTATATACATATATACGGTAGGAAAAAAAATTGAAGACTTTTCAAATTAGTTAAGTTTAATTCAAGTAAGCAGTTATTTGATGTGTTTAGAAGATAAATGCCAATGTCTTTCTTACTAAATTCTCAAGTCTCCATCATTGATTTTTTCTTGATTATTATAATCCTTAAGATCTTTAAATAGCTTTAACATCTGAAAAAGCCAATTCAAAAAGCAATGTAATGTCTATTTTATTCTTCTTGTCAAAATAAAGACTCAATTCTCAGTTTCAAATCTTCAAATTTTCTATTAGCAATGTGACCTGATATATATATATATATATATATATTGTGAAAGGTAAGTATTCTTTAAAGGTGTGCTATTTTTAGAAGAGATGTATTTCTGAATTACAGTTATATAAAATTTAATATATCTCAGTATCAAAGTCCAGTTCCAGGTAGAAGAAAAGTATGGTCTCTGCTATATTGTGAATGGTAGATTTAGACAGTGATAAATAAGAGAAAAAATATTCAGCTCATGGAGATATTTTATTCACTTCATTTAAACTGGACTTTAGATAGATTTAGATGTCAAAGTAATTAAATACACATCTTAATGACTTTGCAACAAACAATTATGTGGCAAATATATATTATTTTAATATATTATATCTAAATAATATGTAATATTTTTGAATCATAATCTTCTAAGTACTGACTGTATTTGCCATGTGGTAATCTTTTTGCAATGTTATTAAATTGAGTATTTAATTGTTGTCTTGTGAATATAACTGAAAGGGAAGTTAAATTAGGCTAAGAAAATATCTTCATGACTGAAGGTTTTCTATCCTACTTATCATTGTCTAAATTTACCATCCACATTTGTGGAAGAAACTATTCTTCACACATGCACTAGAATTGACATGCATTCTCTTCTATCAACAACTGGTTAAAAATCACAGGTGTGACTATTGGTTGAAAGATATTGACATCTATAATTCAAAGAAATTTATGTGAACCTCATTAAACAGGCAAATATAATCTGTTTTCGAAAGAAGACTAACAAGTAGTCAATATTAACTTTCAAACTGCACTGAAACCATATATTTCTTTGGTAATAAAGCTAATAATGTTCAAGTCCAAAGCAATCACTAAATAATACCAAGTATCTCTATCTGTTTGTTGTCCAAGACACCTTTTAAATTGTGATGATGGTGAATATCTATCTTTATTTATGAACTAATGTGTTTATATAAATATTAAAGATTGACACTTAATTGAAATTTATATATATATATATATTAATTCTAATGTTTTCACGGATAAAAGATGTCATATTATTATTACTATTTGCGGGATATTCCGTGTACTGAAACGTCAGCATTTAGCTTTTTCACTACACGGAATATCCCGCAAATAGTAATAATAATATGACATATATATATACTATGAAGCTTTAGATGATTTCTCAAATTATTCTATATAAATTTACTTGATGGCAGCATATCACTGGCTTCATATTAAAAGATGCTAAATGCTATTTTTAATTTTTATAATATGGAATACAATAAAGAAAAAACAAATTTATCATTCTTCATGATTATGTCTTCATTTACCATATATGCCAATATTACACTCTTTTATGTAAAAGGATAAACTGAATTCAGTATGTCAGAGTTTTTTTTTTTAAATATGCAATCTGGATGTTTCAAGGAATGATTATTATCAATGCTATATTCAGAAAAGTAAAGAAATTATTAGACTTTATCATTTACATGTGTTAAATGCCACTGAAAATAAATAAAATATTACATTTGTTTACTTTTTATGACTATATGTACAATATAACATTTAGACTATTTTTAAACCTAATTAGACTTATGAGTGTGTTTCTATATGTATATTAGGTGCCATCACGTTGAGCACTGGTGGCCTAGTGATTATCATAGCTGCCTTCCAAGCAGCTGGCCTGATTTCACTTCCTGGTCAATGCATTTGACATATAAAAAAAAGTCTCTTCCTAGAATCATAGAAGTAGTATTTCTCCAGAATTATTTATCACCTATTTGTTATTTAGTCTGTTCAATGGCACAATTTTTATTGTAATAATGAAGACGATTCATTCTATCTTAGATATCATTTTTTTAATATGATCAATATTTTCTAATATATGCTTTTTTAGTAAATTGGATATGATAATTAAGAAATTAATAATATAAAATAATGTAATAGCTAAACAGCATTAAGCTGTTGCACATGCGCTTTGCAGATTTTAACTATAAATGACTGAATACAAACACTTCAAACACATGATAAAGTCTTTGGGAAAAGATAGAATGGCCATCTATCTTTTCGAACCCAAACTCTTTTGTATGGGCAAATCTTAAGTGTCTGAAAGTGAAAGCGTGAAGATAATAAATAATCACTTTAAATTACTTTTACATGCTTGAATGAATGACACTGGTGAAAATTACTAGAATTTACGATACATCATTCTTATTTAAAATTAAATATATGTAAATAAATCAATTATTTATATAGCACGATGTTTTATAAACTGTACTAGCTAAACAGAATTAAGCTGTTGCACATGCGCTTTGCAGATTTTAACTATAAATGACTGAATACAAACACTTCAAACACATGATAAAGTCTTTGGGAAAAGATAGAATGGCCATCTATCTTTTCGAACCCAAACTCTTTTGTATGGGCAAATCTTAAGTGTCTGAAAGTGAAATTTGCAAAGTGCATGTGCAACAGCTTAATGCTGTTTAGCTATTACAGTTTATAAAACATCGCGCTATGTAAAATAATTGATTTATTTAAATATAAAATAATACAAATTTCAAACTAGAAAATAGTGTTTCATATGAAAATTCATATCTAATATGATAAAGTATCTTTTTCTTTATATATATTTTTATGCTCTCAAAAGTATCTGGCAGCATCATTATTTAAAAACCAATATTTTTTTTCTATTTTTTCTTCTCAACAATTCATATATTCATTTTTTCAACATTTGGTTTTATCTTTAAAAACATATTTCATACTTTTTGTTTGATTGAGTTTATGAATATTTTTGCAATTTTCTATTACTTCACCATCACTTTTAAAATAAGACACTACATTACCATAATCATTGTCTTTCTCATACTTAGTCAAAGTTATATATTTTCTTTATAATGTATATCATTTTTTATTAAGTATCTTGAAATTTTTTCCTGTTTTTAATTTAAAAATGTGGAGTCATCAGTATATATAACACTTTTTACAATTTTTTTCTAATAAGCCTATCTTTGTTCAATTTGTTTTGTTCATTATACAAGTTGAATAGGTAAGATAAGATTATATTATTCTGTATAACATCTTTATTGATATAAATCAAGTTTATTTTAACTGTATCTTTTTTGGCTATATAAATATATGTAATGAAAAATAATATTTTTGTACTAAATAAATATAAGCATGTGATAATCACTAAGTCTAATTAATTAATAGTTGACCTGGCAGTAGAAGGCAGTTAAACTATTAGTTAAATAAAATGGGTTTTAGGTGAGAATATTCAGAAGAATAGAAGTAATAGAAAAGTGAGAATTAGTAAAAGTGTGAAAGAGAGGAGGAAAGCATGCAAAGAATATAAATGTGCTATTAAAAACAAAGAAAGTGAAAAAAAATGTTAATATTACATGGAAAAAACTATTTTTTTTAAAAAAGACGTTTGTTAAAATAGATAATTATAGAGAAAGAATAAAAATAAATAATAAATTATTTGAGGATATTAATAAAAATGGAAGAGATAACAGTAAAATTTTTTGGAAATATAATAAAGGAAGAAATGTAGGGAATAAAGAAAGAGTATTACTAAATAATGAATAAAAGGTGTGTCATTCTAGAGAAGAATTAAAGACAATCTTAAATAAGTATGTAATGGATATAGAAAAGATATTAGATGTCAATGACAGAGTAATAATAAACATAAAAGCACATAGTAATGGAAATATTAGTTTCACAGAAAATAAATTGAATGAGGCAAGGAAAGAAATTGAATGTGGAAAGGAAAGAGATTTAGATAGATGGGCTGCAGAGATGGTGATGAATTTGAGAAATAGTGCAAAATTTAAATTTATTATAATGTTTTAATAAGATGGCTCCAAAGACAGAATTTTTAGATTGGTGGAATAATATAAGAATGAGGCTATTATTTTAAGAAAAGAGTAAGAACCATAAAAGATAAACAATTATAGACTGCTAGTGGTAATGTCAGTGTTATATAAAGTTTTTGCATATACAGTGTCTGGAAGAATGGTAAAGTGGATGGAAAAAAATAATATATTGGAAGAAATGCAAGGAGGTTTTAGAATGGATAGGCATATAGGAGATAGTTTATTTAGATATGAGTAGGAATGCAGGTAAGCAGTTATATATGGCCTTCATAGATATAGAGACGGCATATGATAGAGTAAATAGAAATAAATTATGGGTAAATTTAGTAAATTTGGGAATAAATGGAGATTTAGTAGATCTTATTAAGAAATTGTATGAAAATAATTATTATATGTATCAATTAGGAATTATAAAATCAGTTTGAGTTAAAAATTGGGTGGGACAAACATAAGGATGCCCTATGTCATCTATTTATTTATTTTTTGCTATATTTAAGACAAATTGAGAAAGCAATCAAAATACTAGGCAGAGGAGTAATAGATGGCAAGGGAGTGTATACATTACCAAGTCTTTTATTTGCTGATGATATCTTCTTATGCACAGAAAGTAGGGAAGATATAGAAGTTATGCTGAAGACATGAGCAAGGGTAGGTAAAGAGATGAGGATTAAATTTAGTGTAAGAAAAATCAAAAGTAATAATGATAAATTCTGGTAAAAGAGAAGAAAAAGAATTTTTATCAGAGGATATAAAGTGAAATATGCTGACTAGATATAACAGTTTGGAAATCATCTTAAGTAATCAGAGGAATTGCTTGGATGAATGGGAGAAAAAAATAATAAATGAAGCAAACAAAAGAAAGGGACTGGTAAAGAAATTAATAGTGTTTTCATATGATAAATATGATGTAGCAATAATTATATGGAAGAGAGTGGCAGAGAGTTAACTTATGGTAATGATGCATTGTGTTACTAAATGGATATTAGATTGCTTAGAAAAGGTACAAAGAAAAATAGAAAGATATGCATTAGATATATATGTGTGGACAGCAAAGAAGGCAATTCAAGGAAAAATGATATGGTCAGGTTTTTATATGAGAGATGCAAAAAGCAAAATGAAAATGTTCAGTGGATTACAATTTATGGATAGTAAGAGAAAACCAAAATAGTATTTAATTGGATTACAAGTAAAGGACAGGCAATAAGATGGGAAATAAAGGTAGTATGGTACTCAGAAGATTTGGATAAAGACTTTATGACAGTATACTTGTATAAAAGTGGGATGATTATGTTAGAACAATTGTTGAGTGGCATAGTGGCAAAGAATGGAATAGAAAAATAGATACATTAATAAAAAAATAGGGAGGTGAAGAGATAGAGAACTAGTATGTAAAATAAAAAGATATATATATATATATATAAGTAAACAAAATATTGTGTGTGAGTTAAATTATAACAGCAAGAAAAGTATTTTACTGTTTAAGTCTCAAACAGGATCATTAGCAACAAGGAAATATAGACATAAATGGAGAAATGTGGTTGATTTAGTCCATAAGTCATGTAAGGAAGGCATGAAAAATATTAGGTATTTGCTAATTGAATGTAAATACTTACAAGCAGAAAGCATACAAATATTGAAGTTGTGGGAGAATAAATATAAAAAAGTGATTATACAGAAAGTGGGTTCTTGTTTTTTATGCTAGGTTTGGAAAAGATAAGGGGGGTCTATATATAAAGGCATAGAGTGAACAAAGTTGATGTTGTGGAAATGGTGGGGAACAGGATAGAGAAGAATACAGGAAAACTTAGAATGGGGGATAGATAGGGAAGGAAAGATCTCTAACAGATTTCTCTTGGCATAGTAGCTGAGAGATTTCTGACTTTGATAAAGGAGTATCCATATTACTTCACATCACATCAAACATAATGATTATCACATGAGTTTATATATATCCCATATAAAGATAGTATTTACTATTACTTGTGATTACTTATTATAGGATGTGTTTTACATGAGTAAAATATTTCTATTCTATAAAATTTATGCCATTCCATTTCAAAATCTATTTTTCTTAAAATATATGAATTGATTCAAAATTGCTCTTGGATTGTTGTTTGGATAATTTTATATAAAAGATGTAAAATACAGTAAAAAATTGTCATTTTACTATTATAAAAAATTACTGAAAACATGGCAGCTAGAGTGTTGTTCCAATATTAATTAAATCGTTCAAAGTTTGTTACAAACTTTAAGGAGTGGGTCATTAAAAAAAAAATTATTGGTTACAAATATTTATCAGGCATATTTATAAATTTATTATTAATATATATATATATAGTTTATATTTTGAAGGTTAATATATATATATATATATATGTGTGTGTGTGTGTGTGTGTAAAAAGAATGCAGACTAACTTTTATGTGCTGTCAAGTAAGTATGCCAGAAAAACCTACGATTTAAATAATCAACTTGAAAATATTAATGTATATATTACTGATATGTTGAATGTTGGTTATGGAAGGAATATTATTTATAATACAATTACAAAATATAATCAAAATAAGAATAATAATAAGAAAATTTTAAGTAAATTAAAAAGTGATAAATGGATTTCTATTCCTTTTATATCTAATCAACAAGCTAAATTAATTAATAAACTTTTTAGTGGTTTGTGTAGAATTTCTTTTTTCTCTTCAAATAATATAAATGATATGATAAATAACTCCAAGGCCAAGATTTCTAAGTTTGAATTAAGTTCTGTTATATATATATGTTGGAATGTGGTTGTGGAATAAAATATATAGGGGAATCCAAATGTACATTACAAAAACGATATAATGATCATAAGACATTATATAAACGTGTACAGAAAGAAAATATATCTTCAGTAAATATGAATACTCCATCAATTATATTTGATCATAATAAAACATGTAATTATGGTTTTAAGTTTAATAATAGAGATATAAAAATTATTCAAATTGAAAGGTGTAGTGAAAAATGTAAAATTAAAGAGGCAATGATGATATCTAGGAATAGAGGTGGTTTTATGAATAAACAATCGGCTAATATAAAGACAACAGAATTGTGGGAAATTTGAATAGATTGAATGATGGGTAATGCAAGTTTTTATTTTTTTACGTTTGTATTAACAGTTGATAAAGATTGTCAGTGAAACAATTGAAAGTACTTCTGGTAAAGAATATATTATTTAATTTTGAATACTGTGTTAAATATATTTGTTTGAATTATTATTATATAATTTAAAAATACAGACATTTAATGGTTGTAGTTATTTATATATATATATGTTGTGTAAATATAGTAAATAAAATTGTTTTTGGTTTTTTTTTTGAAATTTATTAAGTTGTCAGTAATCTTATTGCTAAACACTAATCATATTATTATTACTATTACTATATTCATACATTATGTTATTGCTATTACCATCGTCATCACTTAATATTATTGGTTTTATTATATGTTCAGCATATCATTAATCAATTTCGCTAAAGTCTTATGTTGAGAGTATATAAAATTATAATAATGATTGAGCAAAATATTGTTAATATTATGCAAAGATGCTATTTTAAAATGATATATTAAAAGTAATATATTCAATTTTAAAGAATAATATTTCAATAAGTTGTCAAGTGCCATCATTCACTAAATTTGGTCATACTGTTCAGAGAGGTCAAACTTAAATTGTTCTCAGATGATGTTATCATTGTCTTATTGTTATAATAATTGTGATCAAAATATTTTAAGATTATCTAATTGTGAAGCTGATTATTACGTTTACATAAGTATTACGGATTTGTTGAGTTATTATAAAGTTTAGATTTTATCTTTGTTATTACTAGTAAAAGAGTCAAATATCTTTTAGTAATTCCCTTTTCTGTTGTGTAATTTTTTTTTTTATATTTGGACAGCAGTAAAAACCCTCTTGCTGATCAAGATATATATTATAAAATTATTAGATTCTAAAATTATATGAACCCTGAGAAATTAAATCATTGATTAATAATTTGAAACTTTGATTTTGTTTGTTAGATTTATTTCTTAAGTTATTTTGTATACATTACCTTGGTCTCTTATTTTATTCTTATTATTTTTATTAATTAACTAAAATTCCAAAGATTTAAACCTTCTTCTTTAATTATTTAAACTTAGAACCCTTGCTTTTATTTTAATAGTATCAAATTAATATTTCAGGTTTCCATTCATCATCACGAACATTGTCATTATACTTCATCCATATTTTATTTTCATTTAATTTCATCCTCATCTCACTTTATTATCCCAACACAGTTTATTCATCCTTCATTGATCCCCATTTTATTACATCAACTATTTATTACCTTAATGTATTTCCTTTTTCTTCTCATTCTTAACTCTATTTATTATTCATTTACATTATTTGCTCTTCATTACTCTTTTTAATCTTATACATCTTTATTCATTTGTCATTCATTTCATACAGCTAATTTTATGATTATTCATTAGATAGTTATCTTCCTGATTATTAATCATCTCATTTAATTGCAAATTAAATAGATGTCTTTTAACATTATTATCCTTCATGTATTAAAAGTTAGTTTAATTCATATACTTTGTATAATGTTAGATTATAAGGAACTTATTGTTAATGTACTGTAAGATCTGTAGTGTGTTGTAACCTCTCCTATTCATGCTCTACCCATATACTCATGCTATATTCATATTCTATTTATATGTATGCTCTATACTCATGCTAGCCAAGCCAGGTCTGTTCTTATACATTTTTTTTTGCTTTATTGTTTTATTTTAGTCATACTCTACTATTATTGGGGAGTGAGGGTTACAATATATAATTTAATCAGCCATGCCATTTAGTATTATAGAGACCCAATTACAAGCATATGGAAAAATAGAATTATTTTCCTTGTGCTTATCCAAGCTTCTAAATCAATCATAGTTTAGACACAGAATCAATCCAATTTTTCAATCACAATGGGTCAGTAAATGGTTATAAAAAATAGTATTTTTTATCATATGGCAATGGATAATTTTGGTAAATATTATTTTTATATAACTGGTGTTCTTTGACAGGCAATTAAAAAGATCTTTGCCTACAGTGATCAACTTGTTTATCTTAGTTGAAATCTACAAATTACACCAGAATTTTCAAATTGCTCAATAATTTCTAACTAGATATTTTACTTTTTCTATAATAAATAACTTTATATATAGTGTTTTTATTACTAATGTTTGGATAAATTCCAAGATTGTTGTGCAGATGTAGGTTGAGTAAACAGATTATAAAGTACTATAACCAAGAAATAACATGCCCTTGATCAAGTGATTTGCCATTGCTTAACAATCTTTTAACATATTTTATTACTGGCATATCATCTTAATTTAAGATCTACATCATAAACTTTACACCAGGGCTACTTGACCTTAAGTAAACAAAATGCCACAATGCAAAAAAATATATTTATATCTGAGGGCCACATCCACAAATAAAAAATACAGTGCATGCATTAAATTATTGGACAGTCCTACCATTAGTTACAAACAAAATATAAACAAACAAAATTAACTGTGCATTAGTCTTGCACATATTTACAATGAATGGTCTAAGCATGTGCAATGGTTAAAAATAGTGTAAGACCAATTCTTTGATGCATTTTATATTTGAAAAAATTGTAAGTATACAATGATGTAAATATAAAATATATTGTCAAGATTATCAATTTAGTTATAAAATTAAAATACCTAATAAGCATTCTATTCAAATCATTTTATTTTTTCACTCGAAAAAACAAACTCTAGGCAAGCCACACAAATTCTTACATGGGTTGCTTTGCCTTTTATAGCATTAAGATAAAAAACAAACAAATACAATTTTTTTTTGTTTCAAATACTGTGTTGAAAATATATTGAATAAATTTGATTAACATTTATATAAAAAAAACTTAATTATTACTACTATTATTTATACTGGTGGGGGTGGTTATAGTAGTAGTAGTAGAAGTATTAGCAATAGCAGTAGCAGTTAGTAGTATATATAAAATTATTTAATTAAAATATATGTACTAATGAATAATTACATAGCAAAGAGAAAAAGAAAAAATATATATAAAAAGAAATTTACAATTCTATAAGTAATTTTAAATTATTATAAAACTGATATTTAATTAAGATTAATTAGATTATTAGAAAAGAAAAATATCATACTTAAAGAACAGCTAAATCAAACTAAATTCTCTCTCTTTTTAGGTATTAATATCAAATTATTTGAAAAAAAAATTATTTTGTTGCAAAATATCAGTTCCTCTGACATCAAATTATAGCTTTGAAGGGAAAAAGCTTAATTAAGACATTTTCATTTTGCAAATCTATATAATGCACTATTGTATAATTTTTAAAACCATCCAAATAATTACATCTAATCATAATTAATTAAGCTACTGAACTAAAATAAAGTTATAATAATATATTAACAAAATATATATATATATATATATATATATATATATCAGAAAAGTTATGATAATTATTAAGGGATAATAAAATTTTCTTTCTCCCACTTAGAAATTTGACTTGGAATAATTTAACTTTTTATGTGATGTTATGAATTAATTATTTTCATTTACATAAGTATATATACATAAAATCAAGTCATATGGCACATGACTTATATAGCTTGCATTTAAAAATATGTAAAATAAAGAGCATGCTAATAGCTTTAAGCAAGATTTTTTATAATAAATGTTACAAGAGAAAGCATTCAAATCATCTTTATCTAGAATTGTCCCCATCCCCAGACCGATTTTGAGCTATAGCTTTCTTCAGTGAGGAACTAGGACACCAGATTTAAAACACCATCTCAAGCTAAGAATTTATTTAATAGTTAACTATTAAGAAGAAGATCTGAAATTTTCAGACATCTACATGTCTCAGCTCTCCAACTAAAATAAGCATGTGGGCCTGAACTTAATTCAGATACACTATATATTAATATTGTTTAGAGCTATTAGTATGCTCTTTATTTTCAATATATATATATATACATATATCTATAATAAATTATTATCATAAATAAACTTTTAAATTATTTTTTGTATTATATTATAACGATCGAAATGAAAGTGAAGATCGAATCTAACCGCAAAAACAATATCTGCAACTACCAGGGCGCCATCTAGGCATTTGAGCCTAGAAAAATTTATAAAGTAGGCAGATACGCGCTGTTAAGATTCCACTTTATTTAAATATTCCGATCGTTAGCCCAAGTCACTAGCTCAGCGGAGACGCAGAGATAAAAATCTATATCTTAATTTATATCTTAAATATCAATAAATAAAAGCCACTGCCAGAAATTAACACATAAAAATATTTATTTACGCACATATAAAATAACATTTAAATTTTGAGGAATAAGTTTAACATTTTAGATTTTTATATTAACTTTTAATTTTACATTTAACTAAGTTTCAATGAGTTTAATATTTTATTTAGCTAGTCAAGTATGAATAGACTACATAGATCTGCATTTGAAAAGAAAATATTCTTCCCTGATTTAACCTTAGGCCACAAATTTCGCAACCAAACTGGCGCCAATCCATCTGATACATTCATGTATTCAATGTAGCATGATACGACAACACAAAATACTATACTGTCAGGAAAGTACATCTGAACAGTAAGTAGAATTAGAGAAGACATTGACTCTCCACCAACAGGAATGTCACATCTGTTGGCAAGTAGAACAATAAACAAAAAACTCCATAGGAATGGACTGCGGTCTTCTGCCGACTTACCAACCCATCCATAGGCAAACAGAAGGTGTGTGGCGTATATATGCAATCCTGCCTGAAGCGGATCTCATACTACATCTACTAATTACACAAATATATCCAATCCATTGAGCCAATTCAACTACGAAACGAATAACCTAAGATTACCCTCCCTTAATATAACTTTACAAAACTATATAGCCATTCACGCCCGATTTAAATTTAACATTTAGATACATTCGCACAAATGAATTTTATAAAATTTGTTTTAAAATGTTGAGTATAGATCAGCTGCACAGATTCCACGGTCAAAAACATCCCAAATTAAACACAACCGATCAAAATACAAAGTCATCGATAAGCGTCACTTGCATAGGGAATATACAAATCCCATTAGCATTCATCGTAAGATGCTTGCAGTGATATCGTTGACATATATTCTAATCGAATGTGAAAACCACAACATTATCAACTGCTAACGAATCTATGCAACGTCTATACCCAACCTTAAATTTCATCATTTAAAATTTAAACAACAAATAATTTATACAATAAGAGAAAAAAAAAATGAAAATGATTTTTATCAATCGGAAAACATATAAAATTAAACATTATTAATTTGATTTAAAAACTTACAAAAGTCAGATAAGAGTCCATTTTTAACATTTAAGTTGGCTTGTTTATCAATTTATAAAACTTGACAAAAGTTCTTAATTGATTTTAATAACTGTTCATTTCATATAGCTTATGGTAGAAGAGTCCAGGTTCCTGCTTTTAATTCCCGCGACATCTCCATTGGAAGATAATGTTCTGGAGATGGCAATAGCTGGTTCAAGGTATCACAGTCTTTTCATTTTTCTTTTTAAATAGAGAGTGTGGTATGTGCGTCCTACCGCATCTCTCAAACACACAACGCTGGAACTGTCCGAAAAAACTGTATTTCCCTTTTTATAGTAAATCTCCAGATTGAATGAACAAAGATGTCACTAATCCAAATTTTCGTTTGGGTCTGGGCTGAGGCTTGGTGCTTCCATTGGTCAAGCTAAAATCTCTTTATTCTCTTATCTAACTTTCATCAGATCATTTTAATTATACAAGAGCCCAAAGCTAGCTTGCTTTTCAAACAATTTACAAACAATTATTTCCATTTACAGATTACATTAATTAATACCTGTTTTTATTTTTAAATCTTGTACTTTTTTATAAAAAAAAGTACGTTCAAATACTTATTTGTTTTTTAAAAAAAAAAATATTTTTAAAGTTTGGCCTCTGTGCGAATGTATATACGTTTAACAAACATTTTAATTTTAGCGTTTAGTTTTTTACTTTTATTTGCGAACTTTTAAGTTTTTATTTTAAATTAATGTAACGACATATTTATATATCATTACAATATATATATATAATGTTCAAATCATTCACCCAAATGTTGTTTTTTCAACAACACCCTCTGTTAATAAATATAAACTCTGAACTTTAAACAACATATCTCAAAAAGGTTCAGACTTTATATTTATTCACAGTGGGCATTGCTGAAAACACATAACATTTGGGAGGGTGATTTAAATATTTTGTATTTGAATTTTCAATTAAGATATGCACTGGCATATTTTCTTATGTATATGTAAGTATCTATAATATATAGGCTAATAACTTTAATAAGCAAATAAACAAATTCCAGATGTTTAATATGTAATACTAAGAATATAAACTTATTTATGGAGCAATGAAATCTGAATTTTATTATACTTCTCAAATCACATTTCCAAAGAATCATTTTCAACAAGCTTTTAAATAATCTCCACTTTCTCATATCAGTATTAAAAAATGACAACTTTTATTTGACTTTTCTATTGTTATATGATTAATAAATCAATACTGACATTTGAAAAGGCTACTATAGATTCAGATTTTTGGGGCATTAGATGTTTGATTTATTTATCATATAACAATTTGAAAGTCAAAGAAAAGTGACCATATTTTCTTTTACCAATAAATTGACATAGATATGAGGAATTGACATTGTTTTCAAATTGATTAAAACATGACTCTTTGAGACTCTGACTTAGATTTAGTTTACTCAATAAATAAGTTTACAATATCTATTGTATACAAGAGTGGAAGTTAAACTTCAGTTAGATTTAAAATAATAAATCCTGTTCCAAAGTTATTATTTATTTAAAGTGTTGAAAACATAATTAAAAAATATTAAAAACTACTAAGATTTAATTAATTGACTTCATTTTTTATAAAATATTTATACAACAGAGATTTTACAGTAATGATTATTTAATATACCTTATTAAAAACTTTGTTTATAATTTAGTCATAATTACCTCTAAGTCTATCTCATTGAAAACACTTCTGCATTATTTTAATTGTTTTCTTCTTTTACTTGGTTATATGTTTAATAATATTTTTTGTGTTGTTTTTTTTCAATTAAAAAATCAAATATTTTAATATTCTATGCCCTTTTTATCAATGCCAGCCTTTTTATATGTAGCTATGATTTAAAACAAGCATTGTAAATATTTTTTAAGCAGTGGGCTATATGAGATATTGCTCACCAAAAATCATTGCAAACTTTATATTTAGTAGAAAGTATACCAAAAAAGTATTTTTAAAGAAAATTTGTGCAAGTTTTATATATCATAAAAAAGAATATTAGTTATATGAAAAGGGTGGTTTGGGAAAAAATGAAACACTAATTGTTATGCTGATATCATCATGAATTAAGAGACCAGTATAGAAAGTTATAAAAATCTGAATATAATCCCACAATCACATATTTCACATGTGCTATAAAATAAAATAAATTATTATTAAATTTAAATTATTTAGAAGGTTCAGAAAAACATAAAATATACCCAAAAAAAATCACAAATTATAGTACAGCACAATTTTATATACAATAGTATATACAAGCTGTGATACATATGAACTGAAATGATGAAAAAGTAATGTTTATGAAAATTTGCATTGCATTTATAAAAGCATTAAAAATTTATTAATATGTTATTAAAATTTTTAAAAACTTAAGAATTACATTTTAAAATATGAAATAAAAATGTATAAAATAGTACTAGGCCATAATATTGTTTTTAATCATAATTATATATACATACAATAAATCATAAATTTACAATAACTAACTGATTTCCATATATAATTCATAGCAAAATAGCCAATATTTAATAAACCAAAAGAAAATCCATAATCTGTTATCAAACTAATCTCTATAAAAACCAGCTACCTATTAGGATTTTATGGTTTATTATATCTAAAGTATTGAATAAGAGTTTATTTTAAAGATCGTAAAAATAATTATTTATTTTATTTTGAAGCAGTGTATGTTTTCCCATGAATAGTGTTTATTAAAACATCTAGAGAGATTAAAATATCAACCTGTTAATGTCATAGGTCTTTACTCTTGTCTATTTAAATATTTTAAACTAGAGTAAAATTGTAATCCAGCTTTGTCTATAGAGGTTGCCTTGACAACTGATTATGGATAGTTTATTAATTAATTATTTTTTGATGTTGTGCTTTGAATGCATATATATAAAAGATATATTTTGTGGGTTCATCTGTGTAAGAGTTTAATTAGATATTCCAATATTTTGATTTCATCACACAAACTGGGAAATGAATATTATATAGTACTTATTCCCCAGTTGAGGGTTTATGTGATCAAGTCAAACCCTTGGAATATGTAATTAAAATTTTATACAGATGAACCAGCAAAATATGTCTTTTATATCTGTAACCAGTGAAAATATTTGTATGAATATATATATAATAATCTCAGTGCATAACGCTATACTGAAATAAATATATAAATAATATTCATGTGGGGTGATTTAATGCTTAATATATATATATATATTGTATATATATTCCATTACAATATATATATATTGTAATGGTATGATATGGGAAGTATGTATGAGATCGCTATAGAATTGATTTAAAAACATCTACCTCATATATATTCCAAAATGAGAGACCTATGTGAGGAATCTATCATTTATATGGCCCATGAGCTAGAGATTCTATTAATATTTATGAAATTTGTAATTTAGGACTACAGAATTATGCTTGACATTAAGATCATATGAATATGTATGAAAACCCAATTCTCTCACTCACACAATTGTAATCTGAATTTATTTGGTTAGTAAATATTGCTAGTTCTTGTGATTAAATCTACCATCAATGAATATTTCTAGTAATATGAATTGATGTTTAATTACATAGACATATCCAAATAATATAAAACAAGGTAACATAAAGCTAGGATTTTTAATTTAATAAATAAATATTTTATTTACATTGATAATTAGAACGTACATCATAAAATTGCATACTAAAATAACATTAGCTCATAATAACTAGTACATGTGTTTTTATACTATGGGTGATGTTAAACATGGTACTTTTCTTGAATTAAAGGAAGATACACATTCCACATAATTTTGCTGATAATAATTTAGTATTGTGAACTATAACTTTTTATGGTCAACATTAGTGAATAAACCTAAATAAATTATATTGCCAAGTATCATTCAACAATTATTTATTCTTAATAGTTTAAGTCAGCTTCCTTTAAATGAATATGTAAATGTGATTGTTTAATTTGTATAACAATATACATGAAATCATTCTTTAATTCTTTAAAGTAGCATAATTTAAATAAAATTAAAAACTTGAAGACATCACTGTAACATTTAGCATTTGAATATTCACTATACTGGATAAAGTGGTCATATGGGTATAAAATTTTGTACTTACCCAAAATAAAACAATAATAGCATTAGAGAATTTGATTGCAGTCCCTAGGATAATTCAATATAATCTATTCCATACTCCTTTTAGTGTTTTAATTCCTTTATATATGTGGTAGGTAGTTGATAATTATATAATCCAATTTCAATACATATATGAATCTATCCAAAAATAAATTTTAATAATCACTGACTCTGTAGTATCATAATTCCTTTTAATACCAGCTATTAGTATCCATCTATTTTCTAGGGCATCCACAAACATCAAAATATAGGTGTAGAATTCTAATATGTGCATAATAAATATGTTTCCAGTGATAATAAAATACTGGATCTGGTAGGTGGCATTATGATCCCACGACCAAAATTTGGTATGTTTGATATTCTATATTTGTTTTCTTTCTTTTAGTGAACAATTCTTAAAGTAGGTGTTTTAAATTGATTTGTTTTCTTCTATGAAGTTGACATTATATTTTATTTATAACAGCCAACTCTTTATTGCTAATATGCATGCGACAATTTTGTTTTATATACATATGTTGTAAATTCGAATAGCAATTCGAATGATAATTTTACTAAAAGCAAAAATAAATGTGTAATGTGCTCGAAGTTATTCATTAGATGATCTTAATTTAAATCCATGGTTCTTAGGAAACAGACGTCAATATGTTTGAATCTAGCAATCCATTTTTATTAGTCTTTTTCTATCTGATCTTATGAATACAGACATTTCAGTAATTAGATTACGCTTATTGAAATATAGCTTTTTCTATGTACTTTATAGGAGCGTTTGTATGTAGATTCTCCCCCCAAAAAGCAATTATCCCATAAAGTTAATAAAAGAGTTTCATCCATCTTGATATGACTTATGGATCTGTTATTTTCATAGAAAAAAAGGATATCTTTTCATAATTTCCTTTCTTGCTACCATATCACTTTTCTCTCATGGATTTCATTCGATTGTCACTTTAAATAATTGACGTAATAATGTTTATATAATATTTAATATACTCGCACACACATATATATATATTATTACATGTGAAGTGAAACATGTATTAATCATTTATCAATGTTCAAATAATTAATGTTATTTTAACAAAATTATTTTCCTGAAATTAAATTGTTTACATTTTTCTTCTTTTCTATTAGTGATTTCAAATATAGTGTTCGCAAGTTAAAATTGTTATTGAAGTTTACCGCACTTAATATTTGTACTAACTACATTCTGATAATCCTTCATTGATTTTAATTTTGAATTAAATGTGATAGGTGCCGTGTTTTGCTAGATAAAGTAGAGAGGCAATTGGCAGTTATAGTGATTATTATTTCAGAGTGAAATAACAAGTTAACCTCTAAAAAAAATTTAAATACTATACGTATGTAATCATATTTTGAAGGGGCCTCCTAAATGGCACAACATATATACAAAAAACCATGTTGAGATGTTGCTTTTAGGCAAGCCAAACAAGATAGAACTCTTCTTTGTTCTCAAATAAGTAATAGGTGAATGGCTCCCAAACACAAACATAAATTAATGAATCTTATATAATTATAAGTTAAATAAAATCAAGCATACTGAAATAATTTCACTTCAACATAATGTGGTAATACTGCATTCTTCCCTAATTCTCTTATTGCCCTGAGTATTTGTCTGCTTGCCTAACCTATCTCTACAGCTTTGTATATATTGGAAAACTAGAATTAAGTGATAAGGAATGTTAAAAAACAAAATTTAAAGTATAATATGCAAATAGTCTAGTTAATTTTCACAAGTAAAAATTCATTAGATTATTTTAAAATGAAGATTCATCAAACCTTTTATTTTAATCTCAAAAGCTTTTATTTATAAAAAATAATGTTTACATACTTTTAACAGACAGAAAAAAAATGTTTTACACATCATCAACAGTCTGGGACCATTTATATATTGATTATCTTCTGATAAATAATAGTATACTGATGTAGCTTTTCTATTCACCTATCAGCATTGATGCAAAATGAATCTATTATTCATCATTTGCGGTGTATTTTCTCAGCAATTTTTCTAAAGATTCCAAAAAAATCTTTTCTTTAGTTGAAACATTCATTTTGTGTTATCTTTTAAATATTCTTTTATCCAAATGGATATATGTATTAAATAGCTTATTTTATGGAAAAGTCTTTCTATAAGCCATCCAAAAAAAAATAAGCTGTACAACTTCTGCGTAATGAAGATTTAATATCCTTTAATATTTACAGATAAAAATAATTTGATAGCAAATTTACCAAAAATAATTGGAAGTTTGACTTATTTATCAAAATGTTAACTATCAAAAAATAATCGTAAACCTACTTGTGGCATGAAAAAATTTCCAAGTTTCACCTCACGGAATTTAAACCCAAGTTATGGATAAATATATTAATTACAAGACCAAAAACATTTAGAGTAATATTTTTATTATAATTACAGCTCATAAAAATTGAAAATATTGATTAAAAATATTTTTTGTGCTTTCTGTATATATTGTCTAAATAAGTTTCATGTAACATCTATTTCAATATCTCAGTATAGATGTAAAACGAAAAGCAAAGTTGTAGACCTGTTATAGTATTTAAAACCTTAAATTTCTGAACAAGTTGAAAAAAATAAAAATCACAATAAAAACGTAAAACTTCTGAACAATATATTTAATCAACCATTAAATATTTAACAAAAGATATTTTGCAATTTAATATAGTATATGAACAATGTTTATATATATATAATATCAAAACTACCCCAAATCCAAAATTAAACCAGACCAGCATACAAATAATATTAAAACACAACCTAAGGTTTCACTGCTACAAGCAGACTTCTCAAGTGTAACCTTATTTGTATGCTGGTCTGGTTTAATTTTGGTTTTGGGGTAGTTTTGATTTTATATTGACTAGTTTAGCTTTATGCTTGTAATATATATATATTGTAAGTAAATAAAGTGTTCAAAAAAATTCAAATATAATAAATAAAGATAGAAAGTGGTCTATAATGTATAAGATCATGATATTTATAATAACGTTGGATTAAATCAAACATACTCCTGGATAGTAGCTATAATAGTAAATAAATATTAAAATGATGAGTAGGAATAAATTAAACATATTTCTATAATTTGATTTCTCAAGATATCACAATATCAATAATTATAAACAAATGCCTGTAGACTAGTCATTTAAGGTGTCTGGCCTATTTCAAATCCTGGTTAGGCAGGCATGGTATCATCAATAAACAAGTAGATCAAACTATAAGCAATTATTATTCAGAACAAACTATTATAACTCAGCTATATGGAAATCAAGTGAGTGAGTACACTGGTAACTCAATCAAATATCTCTCAATATATCCAACTGTAGATTTTATTCACTCTTATCTCTTGGTTGGATCTCAAGTGCATATCTATGTGAACAACAAGTGAATATGGTCTATCAGGGCGCCACTAGGTTAGCTGGACCTAGACAAAGTTATATTTATAACTCTTTCACATGTACTGGGTTTGAATCCCTTTTTGGTACTTTATTTCCAATAAAAATGGAGGATTTTGCTTTTAGATCCATATCACTGTATGCAATAATACTTAGATAACATAAAACATCTTTAAACTAAAGTGGAGCATATAAAGTTTATCAGATGGTAATCATCTCCCAGATCTTACATAATAAATGCATTTCAATATTTTTATATAAGTTTTACTAGCTCAGATTATTATTATTAATTTAGGATGGCAATTCACTCATCCTGGCATGACATAGATGATGGAGTGGTGGTTATTACAAATAATAATAAGAAATCAATATTTATTTATGGCCTTTAAACATTTAAACAGCTCATTAATTAAAATGTGATGATGACGATGATGATAATGATAACAATAATGGTTAACCACAGCTTTAGGACTAAGCCTAATCATAAACCTAATTTTTATATAGAAATTCATAATTATTGCTTAATTTTAGTATATCTAATCGGAACTTAAATAGCTAATATTCACCTTGATGATGAATGATCACACTTAATAAAGACTACTCTTAATGAAATATATATGCCTCGTTTAATAAAATAAACTAATATTTATTACTGCATTTCTAACATATACATAAAAATTTCTATATCTACATGAAAATTGATATTAACAATAACAACAATAATCATAATCGACTGTTTTAAAATCATAACATTAATTTTAAATTCTTCTCCCTTTCCTGTAAATGTACTTCCAATTGGATGTCACATTGACCATGATTTTCACTCCACAAAAAAATGTCTCAAAAAAAAAATAATAAACACTCTTTTTTTTCTCTCTCTTTTCTCTTTCGCACACATACCTTTATAAATCTAACATGTAAAGTAGAATGACAAAAATAAATGTTAGTAAAATTGGAAAGAGCAAGTTTTAGAAACAAGTTTTAAATTATTTTTCTCCCCCTCTCTTCTACCCTCAGAAATGCTATACTTTAACTAAAACAAAAATCTAATATTTTTAATACCGCCTATTATTTTTTTTACATTCACACCATTACATATATGCAACAAGTATTATTATATTATGTATGTGCATGTTTTATCCCCATAATAACAAAATATTATTTAAAATAAAATAATATAATATTAAAAAAAATGTGTTACATATTAATAACATTTCATAACTTTAGGTTAATAGACAATCATAATTTTAGTACATATAAAATCATTAATGAAGCTTATGTTTATTGTTATTAAGAAATTCTGGGTTTTCTGTTGCCAAAATTTTACTAAGTCTCTGATTTTATAAAGAAAATATATATAAAAAATTTATATTACTAGTTCGATTCTTTGTGGCAACTTTCAATGAGTCAAATTTATCTTGTTCAATGTCTACATTTTTTGCAGATACCATTTTCGTTTTTCTTTGGAAAAATCTTTCTTGAGGTGTATAATTATTTGATGATGATGATTCCATTGAGTTTATTTGCCTTAGTGGACAATTTGAAAATCATTATATTAACTTTTTTCTTTTCCTGTCAAGCATGATTCTTTTAGTGGATGAAGTACAGCAGTTGTTTTCACATTTATAATTTTTCTTGGGTTTAAATTCAGTTACTGGATTTAATTGAACTCAATGATTTAACATTTATCTGTAGATTAATCATTTTTCTTCTGATCACCTGCAAATGCGGGTGAATGCTTTCTTCTTTCTATTTAAAAACATCTTATTTTTCTCGGTCAGTTGAAAGGTGTAGAATATTATTTTTCAGACAAGACATCTTTTCTTTCCTATATGATATGCTGGTTCCAAGGTGGCCTGGAATCTTCCATATGAGAGTATATATATTTTTTCTAGCCCGACATCCTTATATTTTTAACCTTCAAAACTTTATATTAAAAAAAATGATTTTAAAAAAGGATATCGGGTCGAATTAAAAATCCTTGTCTTTTCTAGTTTCAATATTTTAAAAGTCTCTATAATAACAACTGATTGTTTTCTATTTTTGACCACCTCTTTTAATTAAATTTATAACTTATTTTCAACCAAATTGTTTATTAGCTGGATAGTACTAAAAATCTCACTATCCTGATTTTTAGACAAACTTTGGTTTTGACAGAAAAAATAGTCTTAATCCTTTTTTACACCTATGTAACATCTCAAATTTGAGCTTCTTTCTTTTGATCTTAGAATGAGACACTTTTAAAATTAGACTTCTCACATCGTTTCTAAGTTTTAACAGAAAAACAACCCTTACAATACAAAATACAAAATTGTTGAGTAAAAAAAAAAATTAACAGATTTTCTTCTTTTTCTTTCAATATTTAATAAATAAAAATGTAGTTTATGTATGCAATGTACACACACACTCATTCAAATTATTTATAAACTGACATTAAAATAATCTAATTGCTAGCTTAGTAATTATAACCCTAATATTTAAAATTAAATCCTTAGCTTCTAAATCCAAATTACAATTATAGAAAAGCAAAAATAGAAGTATAGAATAAGATATTAAAATTTAGCAAGTGTAGGTTAGTTTTAAAGAAAGTTAATATGTGTAATTTAAAAGTGACTAACTAAATAGCTTTTATAACACACACCAGCTATACATATGCATTATAACTTTATTTTTTTTAACAAAAAAAAAAATTAAATACAGAATAATTAACTGTATGTAATACTCTTTTTGAGTTTTTATCAACACACAAACAAATAAAGAATATAACTGTTGTCCCACTCTCTTTCTATCTTAAGCTTTTAGAACTTGATCTTGTAGGGTTTAAACTTGGATGCCCTACAGCTTCCTTTTTATATAAAAATGTGATGATGATTTTTATTGTACATTTTCTTTCATGCACATTACTACAAATTTAGCTAATGACTAAATAGTAATGGCACAATATATATATAGTTACTGTATTTACAAATATTCAGTTATATAATTACGTATATTGCTTTAAAAATAGATATCGAGTCATAATATTATATATATATAAAATAAAGTTTGATATCTGTATTCAAGTTACACTTAATGATTACAGTTTGGATTATCTTATGTTAATTAAACCAATTGAAACTAGAGGTTTTATTCCATATGAATCACATATTACCTATATGTCATAAGCTATCTGGATTGAAATCATTCTTATTTCAAAATGAAAAATTGTGCAAATATTCTAGTGATAAAATTTAAAATGTACATTTATTTGTTAATGACTTGTTGAAAATTGGTTATTATAAAAATGCTATTACTAACTAATATTATTAAAAAATTTAAAAGAACTCAACACTATAATAAAATTAAAAATAAAAATATCAAAATGAAATGGATTTCAATGCCATTTATATCAGATGAGCAGGTCAAGTTTATTAGGAGAATTTATAATGGTTTGGGTCATATTGCTTTTTTCTCAACAAATAACATAAATAGATTACTTAATAACTCTAAAATTCAAAATTCAAAGTTTAATAAAAAATTTATTATATATAGATTGATATGTAAATGTGGCTTACAATACATCGGTGAATCTAAGTGTACATTTGAGAAGAGAATAAAAGAGCACATGCTTTTATATAATGAATTCAAAATAGAAACAATCTGGAATAGATGTAAATAAATCTTCATCATCTGTTATATTTGATCATGATAAATCTTGTCAATATGGATTTAAATTTGATTATAAAAATATGAAAATTATTCAAATTGAACATTGTCATAATAAACATAAAATAAAAGAGTCTATGTTGATTTCAAGAAATTGTCAAATGTTAATGAATCGCCAGTCATCAAATGTTAAGATAACAGAATTGTGGGAAATCTGAATTGAACTATGGGTATTGTTAAAGATTGTCTTGTTTTGATTATTCAATGTTATATAGCTGATAAAGACTACAAAATGTATAGTCAAAAGTACTTCTAAAAATAATATAATTTATGTAAATTGTACTGTATTTTGATATATATATATATTGATTTGTATATATATATATATAGAGAGAGAGAGAGTAGAAAGTATAATTGATATTCTAGCATGTAATGTTAAAATAACAATTTCAAAAATATAAAAAAATTAGGTGGACTTTGAACATTCCATCATCAGATTTTCAATGAAATAGATGGCTGAAAATTTGTGAGGTGAAGTGTTTTGAAGCCTGTTCATTAAAGCATAAATATTGGCTATCTTAATATAAGCTGAGCTTTGCATATATATATATATATATGTGTGTGTGTGTGTGTGTGGAGATGATAATCTGGACCAACTGATGTGTGCTGATTTAGCATGAAATATCTTTTCAACATGTGTGTAATCAACTTTATCAGCAGTTGAGATAACATGAATGGTTGAGAGTCATGTGAAAATCTGAGTTCAAACCCTATATACTACATATAGATGTGCAGGTATGAAAAAGCCTGTATTATAGAAAAAATTCATATAAAAAGTTAATATATTAAATTTATTAAGCACAAGCAGATGATATAATAATAACATGAAAGGTTAAAGCCTTCGACATATATCACATAAGCATTTTAAAGCACATCTGTCGAAGGTTTTAGCCTTTTACATTATTATTATAAAAAGTTAATGTAACTTCTGTGATTTCAATACTCAATATATAAAACGATTTATGCTATATTATTCTAGTCAGACTAAAGCAATGGTAGGATGGCTGAGAACTATATTCTTTGGATTAAAATTAACCTATAGCATTTATAGTTCTCAAATGGTATATGATCTCAAAAGTTATGAATCATTCGATTTTTTTTTTTTTATTATACTTATTCTGTATTGATATTACATATTGAAACATTTAAAAAATGATGTTCTTATACATAATTCATTGAATAATGAAATTTAGATAATAAAGTTCACAAAAAGAAAAATATTTGAAGTTTTTGGTAGCTATCTATTTAATTAATAGTACTAAAATTGAACTTATGCTTTACATGTATAATTCTACTTCTTGGTGAAAAATTCAAATGAAATTTTTGTTTTAGTTTTTTATATAAATGAGTAATATTTAATTATGCATCGTTTTACATTTAAAATAAAATATTGTTTATGCTTCTATTCTACAAATTATCTTTTAATTGATTTGAATTAAAAACTTAAATAGTATTCAGTAAGATTTCTTAATTCATTTTTCAAGTTTTCTGTCATTGACTTCTTCATTTCCTGCCAGTTCCATTTAAAAAATGTTAGATGCTTTTTCAAAATTTAGCAACAATGCTACTCACAAGTGGTAACACAACACCAAACGTTGCGACAATGATATACAAATAATATATACTACAATTTTAAATTATATTTTTTTTTACTTGATTCAGTTCATAAACATAGTTATGTGTAATTTAGTACATCTTTAAGTTTACAAACTTGAACTTTCTTTCAAAATCCTTGAATAAGTACAAATTATATTTAACATCTTGTAAAAATAGAATAATGTAGTGTTTGAAATATTTTTTTACAATATATCATTATTTAAAAAAAAAAAAAAATGTTATCTAATAAAAATAATTTTGTTATTTATTGCAAATGTAAGACAATTATTAATTTCAAGATGTACTTAAACTAAGCATTTATAATGTGATTGCTATCATTATCTATCTATTTTTATGATTCTATTGTTTTATGCATCTCTCGCCATTTTAATTTATTGACTAAAATTTGATTGAGTGGTATGGTTACATTGAACTAGTTGAAGTTTACAAAACAAAGCCAAATGTGAGAAATAAACAGATTCATATGGAAATTAAATGAATGTGAATTCTATAGATATTATGCAATATTTTTAATGATTATTTTTAAATATCCAAAAAGTTGCATTATAGGTCAATCATAAATTTTCAATAATTCAGTCTGGAAACTTATTGATACAATCAATTTTTTTAAATCTAATTAAAAAAAGTACTACTTTTCTAAATATCTGTCACTATGTTAGATGTTGCACCTAATTAAAATTTTAGTAAAATATAAATGGTCTCTTTAGTCTATCTTAAGATATTGCAAAAGAAAATTTAAATTGCATAAATAAAACTTTTACAATATGTAATTTTTAAATAATTCTGAAATATATATATACAATTTATTTAGAATTACATCTTTTAATAAACTAAATATGACACTTTCATTATAATTAAAGTAGGCAGATATATATATATATATTTACATACATGCATTGTGTAGCATTTTCCAAGTTTGCATAATTTTCTGATGACTTACCAGTTTTTATTTTACATATAAAGCTAATTAAAACTCCAATTTTTACCAATTTTAGTCTGCTTCTATGTAATGTATATGTACACATTAACACAGTTTTCTAATAATATTTTAAAGGGAAATTTTAAGTATATGTCTAAAACCCATTTAAACTGTCAATGTCATATGTATTTAAATCAATTTGAATAAGATGTCAGGCGGCCGAATTTTTATGCTACTTATTTAGAACTTTACCATAAACTTTTCCATGGTAGGAGATATAGTACATGTATGATATTTTAATGTGAATATAGAAAACATTCATCAAAACATATGTTTTAAGTTGTAAAAATGTAAATTATAAGAATATTTTTTTCTATTTTTCATTCATAACATACTGAATGAAAGGTATGTACATATTTGTCTTCTCATTTAATAATTTTTTTTTCCAAATGATGGACAATTTATACAATTTACATCTTTCCTTCAAACTATTGAACTTTTTAAAACTTTTCAATACTCTTTCATAATAGTCTACAGTTATGTCTAGTCTCATAGGTCTTTTATTTTTTAAAATATGCATTTCTCTGTTATTGACATCTGACTTGTTATTATTGCTATCTTAATAAAATGGAGCATGTGTTGGAGATAATAATCTGGACTAACTGATGAGTGCTGGTTCAACATTTAATATATATCATTTTTCTTTTTTATATGTGTATGGTCATGGACTTATAGTATGCTGATAAATGTGCTGTTATTGTCAATTTAAAAGATAACTTACAAAATGTACTTTTTAATGCAATAGATAAAGGCTTTTTTATTAATTAATATTCAAAAAAATTCATATTCTTCATCATCAGTGACAAAAGTAGAATTTCTGGCAATACTTAATTTAGATAGTTATCAAATTGAAATATAAAGCAGTTTAAATACTTTGTACTTCATTAACTCCAATGAGCTGTGAATGCTTTTAACAAGTTAAAATTCAGAGAATTTCATCACACATAAATAATTACTGCAATTAAGTTAGCTGCATATAGAACTGCTACTTTACATAAATTATTGTATGAAAGTGAAATTTGTATGTTCTATTGGTGCCATAAAATTTTAAAAATACAATGGTCAGATCATAAAAACAGTAAATGTATTTTTCAATTTGCTATGTATAACACTATGAAATCCATTGTTGCAAAATCACATCTTTGATGTATTAGACATTTAAAACTAATGAATAATGTAATATTTTTAACAAAATATTTTATGGTGAACTTGTGCACATTTTTTGTGAAAGAGGTAGACCCTATTTACATGATAAAAAATTGTCTCAAAAAGATGAATAAAGATGTGTAATATTGATTATTTCCGTGGGGGAGATTTGAAAGAGAAAAATGCATTGGAAGACTGCAATTCGATATGGTGTTAAAGTTTTCAGAAGGAAAAGTTTTTGTGCTAATGAAATTAAGGCATAACATTGCAAAATATCAAGTAAATAGAAAAATGGACTTATTTGTTTTATATGTGAACATATTTGTGTTTCACCAATTGGTTTGGATAATCATTACAAAATTGATTTTAGAATTCTTTTTTCTTCTTCTTTTTATCTTTTTTTTTTTTTTTTTTTTGGAATTAGAATGGCCATAGTCATTTATGAGTGATTGTGCATTAGTAGTAGCAAAATAGTAATTGTTTATAGGAGTTGTTTGTACATTTTTATAAACATTTTAAAGTGTTTTATTATTACTGCATTTGCAATAAACTGCCTTTCTGTCTTCTCCTGTTATTTTTTTCCAAAATGAATATTAAGAACATTATTAAAAAGTGGACACAAAACAGACAAAAATCTTGACAAATAAAAATATGAAGACACTCCATATAACCTACTTTTAGATTAAAAAAGATTAATATTAATAAAGATTTCAGTATAATTAACGGAAAAAAAGATGACATCTAGCTACAGCTACTTAGATTTTCCATATTCATACTCAAGATACTGAAGTTAAAATTTTAAATAGTGTTTATAATTAGTTAATTAAATAATTTTAATTATATTTACTTACAATCTCACATTGATGGTATTAATCAAAAATTATATTTTCTTTTCATAAGTAATCAAGTTCAGCATTTCTAACAAAGCTTATTAATTAAATATGGTCATTTATTAGTGAAAAATAAATAAAGTAGTGAAAGTAACTTCACATGTAATGATCTAATAATATACTGCATGATAAAAACTGTAAAGAAGCTTTTGATGCAATACTGAAGATTAAAGACAAAAACTATTTGTCAGGTTCTAGAGGATCAGATACTATTAATCTGGTATCAGAGAAGCAGACACTAATTTTCAGTGTCAGAGGAATTGATATTACTTATCAGATTCTAGATAAATAGATTTTACTCCCTATGCATGATAGAGCAGACACTTTCATACACTACTAAAGAATATACCCTAATCACATGCCTGTAAAACAGATCCTATTCTTTAAGCACTGAAGGAGTAGATATTATTTATCAAACAATAGAGAAAGATTATGAATCCTCAATTTGTACAGAATGAGTAAATATCAAGTTACAGAAAATCAGACTCTAATTTTGAAATGGTAAAGCAGAAATGACTCTTCAGATGTTTAGAAGCAGATATTAATTTTAAACCAATGAAAGAGAAAATATGATTTATCAGGCACTCTAGAAGCAGTCACTAGTCATCAGATACTTGAAAACCAAATGTATCTCAGTCAGGCATTGGGTGATCAAATGCTATTCATCAGTAAGTTATTAATAATAACTTTTATAACTTTCACTTTCTTGAATTATTTTCTCCATAAAATTTATATATAGAGCTCACAAAATAAGCTCTTAACAAGCTTTGAAAATATCCCCAATCCCAGACAGTTTCTGCTACTGGCATTAGATTAAAAATACCAGGATAAGCCTAGCACTTTATCTAAGGTATAACTATTAAGTAGAAAATCTATTGGTATTTTTAATCTAATGTTTGAATATCCTAGCACCTCACTGATGATGCCAGTAGCAGAAACTGGTCTGGATTAGGAATATTCTCAAAGCTTGTTAAGAGCTTATTTTGCAAGCTCTATATATAACATTTGTAAATACAAGCTTATTAAATTAGGTCATGTGACATCTGACTTGATTTTTTTTATTTCTCAATAAAAATGTGTGAGTATCTATTTACTGACTAATATTCAATTAATATCTTGTTGTCCATGGATTACCACCTACAGATATGATCTTGATAGTCTAACATCTAGTGGTCTTCATCCATCACACATTAATGGCATTTACACATTTAAAGAAGTCATTCAATAAATATGGGGAAAAATTGTAAATGATTCTAAAATATCTCTATATAGTATTCTAATAATTAAACAAAAAAATTGTAATTTATTTAAGAATGTTGTTTAAAAAAATATTAATTAAAAACAAAATAATTGTAAGTTTATTGTTTATTATGTTTGACATTTTATCAAAGCAAAGCTGCTTCATGTGTTTTGATTTATTCTTCTGTAGTTTATCTTCAACATAAAAAAAATTCATAAATTCTTGCTTGTTTACATTTTTCTCGTTGCATAACGTATTAAAATTGTACTTATATTTAGGGTAAGGAATTTTTATAAATATTTAATAAAACAAATAACCTTTGTGTGTTAAAATATGTAAAAATGATTAATAGAGGAACATTTACTAAGGTTTAATAAAAGAATATAGATTATTTAAATATTTACATAGTGTATAATTGTAGCATGAATAATAAATTAAAATAGATGGTATAAAAATACGAAAATATTTTTTTAATTTTTATATTTAAAACATCTAAAATTTAACTTTCTCTCTATAGCAATAGTGATATTTATCATAGATACCATTGTTGCTATTTGTGCCTATTTTAAAATCCACAGTTAGGAATGCACACGTAATAATTACCCTTTGTATACATCATATTCTTATCCTAACAGATGTGCTACGCACATTGTATTCTGTCCAAATAATAAAAAATTTAATACCATGTATATTTTAGAAAAATAGTTTATCTATCATATAATATCGATTTAAAAAAATTATATTATTATCCATCACTTTATTTATATTGTATCTGCATTTGAATATAATTTTAATGTTATTTATAAAATGTTTAGCCACTTAAAAAATTTATATCTATTCAGACATATATATATGTCACATCATCTTATTAGATACTTAAAGTAAATTTATAGAATATCAGCAGTCTATCAATGCAAGATCTAGATAATAAATGAACTTATTGTTTATATATATTCCAATTTAAAAATAGTATTCTATAGTGTATAATCTATTGAAATAATTATCATATATATATGTGTGTGTGTGTGTAATTATTTCATGCAATTATTAGAAATTTACTAAATAAATAATAGGTCGCTTTATTATTTGGCAATTCATAAATAATTTGAAAACTAGAAGTGATTGAATTGGACTGTGATCTAAAGACCAAAAACTATAATTGTATATTCTCTATTGCATCAAATCACGAAGAATTTGATATTTACAGAGAGATAGAAAAATTAGTTTCAAGAAGTATAATTTACACCATGCTATTATATATTGTAACTTATATGTAAAATTATAGTTTTAATTTTTTCCCTTATTAAATAAAATTATGCATTCAAATTGAATTTTATAAGTTATCAACTTAGTTTATTGGGGGTTTGAAATTATATGTATAGAATCATATTATGGATTCACAGTTCTGGTAATAAATGTTGTATAAAGACAATGTAGTTATTTGTTTTTTTTATGGATTGATGTGGTTGATTGAGCAATTTGATTATATATATTTAATCATATTTAAACACATTTTGGATTTATTCTATATGTTTGATTGGGAATTTATTAATTATATTTATGGGTAATTATTCTATGCTGATAATTATAAGATTTTCAAATGGATAATTATATTAAAAGATTGAATTTCTTTATAATGTGATATTAAAATTTTTATAACTTGGTGTAGTGAAAATATAAAATGTTGATTAATGTGAACATATATGTTCAGTAGTATCATATCTTAACAAGACTAATTGCCTAAGTCTTTCTTATTATATTGGAACTTGTAAAGTTAAATATAAAACTTTGCAAAAGATTCTAGTTATTCTATTTATAAATAAAGAATCGTTCTATGTGCATGTTAAATTCATAATTAGCAGAGATTTTAAAGTTATGGGAATGACTTTTAGATATGGCATATTGTTTAATAATCAAACAAAATATAAATTGTTCAGAGCTTTTATTCTTCCTATTATTATATATAGGGTATATGAGCACAGACTTTCACACAACCCACCACTCTCCAGTCTATCTAATAACACTGATACACTCAAGCACACATATGCTGAAAAGATAAATAATCACCAATATACTTATTTCATGCAAAACCAGCAATCATCAGTTGGTCCAGATTATCATCTCCCACACATATATTCCTATTATTGAATATGAATCTGTTGATTGAAATCCACATTCGAAGAAGAATATTATTAAAATTCAATCATTAAGAGAGAAAAATTATAGACATGTTAGCTTAAATAAAGACAGCATATTAACTTACCATTCAAGAAAAAGAATAAGAGATCTACATTTTTTATACAAAATTGTAACTAAAAGAGTAATTTATCGAAATGTGATAACAAATATTTTGTTTAATACAGCCGAATTTAAAACTAGGACTTGAATTCTTTTTTACCTCAGATTCTCTTAAATTTTCTCCATTGTTTCAATTATTGTACTCTTATAATAAAGGTTTTTCCACTAATAATTGTTTTAGTCTAAATAAAAAAATTATAATGCAGTACTTTTTGGAAACTATAATGTTTAATTTATTACAATGAAGTCATGTATCTTTTTTTTGTTTTCGGGTTCCTTTTCTTATATTTATGTAATTTAAATTATTTATAAGTAGAGGGATTTGAACTCAGAAATTTTCAGTCTATTCATCCTCCACTCTATCTCAAGCAGCCAATACACAGGATAGCACACATGCAAATAGATACATGATCCCCAGTATTGTTATGTCATGCATAACTAGCACTCACTGGGGAGCAAGTATTTTTTTCATATGTATGTGGTCTTGTGTATCAGTTTCTTGAGATAGAGTTAAGTATACACAGACTGAAAAATCCTGAGTTCAAATCCCTCTATTTACATATTAAAAATATTCAGTATAAGCAAATTACATACTGCTTTAGAATTAAACTATGTATGATTTTTTTTCTTTTTTTTTATAATCTATATGTACTATTTAATTAATTTATATGCAATCCATAATTGGCCTATAATGCTGTGGAATTGTCCATTAAGTAAATGAAGTGAATTAAATTAAAGAGATTTTATGATGTAACATCCACCATTTTGAAAATTCAATATTTAATCACATAAAAAATTTTTTAAAAATTCACTTTGTAATCTAATGCATGATTACAACTTTAAAAAATGTGCTGGTTAGTTGAGTGATACTCAATGCAGGTCATAAATGAGTATAGAGCAATTCTCAGTTAGAGGTTAAAATGAATTGGGAAATCTACCCAAACCTGCACCATTGATAATTTTGCAAGTCAGGAGAGAAATACTTTCGTTTGTTATTGATTCTATATGCAGAAAGGTTTTTAGAATAAGATTTCAAAGATTGTTTTTTATATATTGAAATGAATTTAACATAGTAACCCTTTGATCTTTTTTCAAAAGACCAAAACACAACTAAAAAGAGATGTTATGCATTTGGTCTGGAAAGGAAGAAATAATTAAATCTATAACTAAAAATTTATATATTACAGATATGTAGATCTAAAAATGTTTTGAGTTAAAAATATAATGACAATAATATTCTTAGTCATTTCAATTTCTCAACTTCTCCTCTATTCCTACTATATATATATAGGTTCATTTTCATTTGTCTGTAATAAATGAGGGAGCAACATCAAGATGATCAGATGTTGTGGTTAAGAAGTTACTTATTATATTCATAGTTATTATAGTTTCTTGAATAATACATTTTGGTATGTGGTTGCAAAAATAGTCAAATGTATTCATATTGTATAGCCCAATATGTTCAAAGGAAAATTTACAACAGACATATATAGTATAACAAAATAGTTATTTTTGAAATTTATCAATAATAGTAACTAACACAACTGATGATGTAATATTAACTTTTTTTATTTGGTAAAGATTTTCCCAGTCAATTGTTAATAATTATAATATTTCATATAATATAGATACTGCATTATTTATATATTCAGTAATAGTAAATATTAATTAGGATTAAGGATAAACATTGTATGTAACAGCATTATTATAGAATTATAGAATATTTTATTCTAAAATATATCCATAAAATATATTTATTTTGAGTTGTGTGTGACTATGTTTTTCTTACTTTGTTGTGCAAGAGAGAAATTTATTCCAAAATAAAATATTTAAATGTGATTAATATTTATTTGAATAGAATAATCTAATAAATAAAATAATTAATATTTATGTTTTACAAAATCATTAAGTTATAAAACATGATTGCATCATGCAGATCATCTTTCATTCATTTATTTTCTACAATTATATAATATCTCCATTATTAAAGTTATATTTATTATATTTTATAAAAATGTCATACCACATTAAAGTCATGAAATTACTCTTTCATGTGTGACATAGCTCAACCATTTAATAGGTTATTCTGAAAACTAACAAAATTATGGTAATAAACAAATATGATATTATTATTAGATATCAATTACAGAAAAAATATATACTAGAAAAGATGAAAATACATGTGGATTTTCTCAAGTGACAATAAGTAACAGATATATAATCTTGTCAAAATAATGACTATCAATAGTATCATGTGTTAGTTATGCAAAATCTACTATGTTTTAGTAATACAAGTATTCAAGTAATCAATTTCCTAATGGGCAGCTTTTTGCCACTTTATGAGATCTATCCATTTTAGCACAAATATGAAAGAGGCAGTTAACTACATATATTTAATTTGATTCTCAGCTTTAATAAAGTTGTCTACAGACATATATTTAGTTGAAGAAAATCTATATAGCACTCATCAAGTTTTTTTAACTAAGGATAATTACAATAAGATATTGATAATAATATATTTTAGATAATAAATCAATTGTTTGAGATCTTATAAATAGAATTCCTATTTTATCTGTTGTTTGATTGGTGAATGTATGAATGTTCATCTGACATCACTTGTCAAATTCATAACCACTATGGTCATGCAAAGGAAGTAATTCAACTTGGGAAAAAAATCAGTACATGTGCTTTTAACTACAGAGATATAATATTTAAATTGTGAAGAAAATGTGATTACAGGAAATAAATTCAAGTTTCAAATGTGATATTTAGTAAGAAAAAAAGAGATGCTATAGTATTTTATTTACATTTAGTTTTGACTAGCATATAAATGAAGCTGAAATGACTTCCTTTCAGATCAGTATACAATTCTCATACTTAAATCTTTTTGTTTAATCTATAGTAAAAACAGCCTTTATAAGGCCAGATACATTGGTTTAATTATAAAATTATAATATTCATGAACTTTGAAATAAATACCATTTCCCAACATTGTATTTTTAAATACACTTGGATCATTTACATCAATATTATTATGTTAATTAAATAATTTTTTGTTTAAAAGAATGCTTATAGAAATGCTAAAATTGAAAAATTCAGTCAAATAGGAATTTATACTTAAGTATTGATTTGGCAGATATGTATGATAAATAGTTTCATCACAGTTAAGTACTGCTTATATAAAAGGTTGTTTATCATTAAAATAATATGTGTGTAATACTAAAATGTCATTGAAACCAAGTTATAAAATTAAATGTAATAAGGAAGTTTAAAGTATATATATATATGCTTGTTAAGAGCTTATTTGTGACCACTATATATAACATTTGTAATACAAGCTTGTTAAATTAGGTCATGTGACATATGACTTAATTTCTTTGTAATAATATTACTCTACATTTTATTTTAATAAATGTTGTAATTGATTCTAAGATTAAGTAACTATGTGTTTTGATTTTTAGGTATACTCTTATACCTGAAATTAATATTACAAATAAGAGCAACAACAGCATTAATATTAATGACAAAAACAATTAAAATAATGGAGATAAAAATATTTATGATAAATGCTTTTAAACATTAATTCTTATTAAGCACATGGGCAGCACATAATTACATATAAGGCTTTTCCCTTAATAATGTGTGCCTTGAGTGCTTAATTTTACCAAGAGATGAACTTTTATGTAATTACCATGCACTTAAAAGCAAAAAAAAATGTTTTATTTAATGAATTTTTTTTTTAATTTGAAGTAAAAACTTGGGAGAGGGGGTCTAGAAATTAATTAAGTCAATCCATTGTTATAAAAAATAGGAATTGACTTATCTAATTTCTGCCCCTCCCCCATAAGCTTTTTTCAAGTTAAATAGAAAAATCCCAATTATAATTGAAGAAAAATATTTTTTTTTGTTTTTTAGTGCACAGTAAATAAAAGTGTTTATTATAAAATATTTTTTATGTACATTATTTTTTTATTTTTTAGTATTCAGAAGAAAATCTGATTGAACAATTTAAAAATAAAGAGAGTTTTAAATATTTGACTTTTTTACATCTGGATTTGTTTATTTATTATTGTTGTGACATTTTAATTAAATAAACAGAAACTAATAAGTTTGAAGTGCAACCCTTCATTATAAAAACTAGGCATTGACTTAATTAACTTTTTGATCTTTCATCCACATTATTAAAAAAATATTAAGTGATATGAACATATTGAAATTTGATATCAAAATATTTGAAATTTCATCTGCCCCATACTCTGCATTCAAGAAATTATGTAACCTAATTCAAACAATTTAATGTCATATTGTATTGCTAGTGATTTCTATAAATTTCCCCAAATTTAAACAAATTCTATTGTGTATAAATATATTAAACCTTATTTTTAAAATTTTATTTTAACTTAAATAAAAGCACTTAATTGAAATAATGACGAAATAATATATATATATATTGTAACCTCATTTGTGGTGCTAGATTTTAACCTTACTCTGTGCACCTTTCACTTGTTTAATCTTAATAAAACTCTCATTTATATCAAGTAGCTAGTCAGTTAAAATTTATATATTTAGGATCAAATGTATACCGGGGGTGCCAAATTGCAGCTATAAATTGTAACCAGCTCTCATTTCTATCTGACTGGAGATAACTCTGTAATAAATGCAAAGAACTCATAATCTATATTCAATAGCCACAATTATATAACACGGAATGTCTGTGTTATGTTCTCTAATCAGAGAGTTCTTATTCTCATTTCTCTCTCACATATATTCTTAGATCAACTATAAATTCATGGTCCCTATTTATAATAATGGAATAATTTAGTACAGTATAATAATGTTGTTATACTAAGCTACTTGACTTCCAAACTAGCTCTGAGATCAAAATTGAATTGCTCTTTCTCAAGGTCTAGATCTATCAAGAGGTGCCCATATAAATGATTATATTGCAATGGATATGATCCCATATCTGCCAAATAAATTTTAATAAAAGTTCAATAGTGGGAATCACTCTGAACACCTGAGAGCAGGAAAGGGATTTTATGTCTGCTCCCAGCATTCAACACATTACAATGAATCAAAATTTAAATTGATCAACTTAATTTAACTATTCCCTGTCATTTTATTCTGTTATTTCTAATTTATCTTTAATTGATAACCTTAATAAATTTTATTTTGCTGAAGTAAACTATGGAAGTAAACCATGGACATGATTCAGATAATTAATTAAATTTTACTTATGAAAGTAAATTACGGAAATAACCGTAAACTAGATTAAGCAAATTAATCATAACAATAAATTATATAAACTGAAGTCTATAAAATGACTTATATAAAATGAATTATATTACTGAAATATGGCAGTATTAAATCACTATTGTAAATCAATAATGAAATAAATTATTAATATCAAATTAACCATGTGAATCGAATATGGAAACAATATAATAATGACTACTGCAAATCGATTTTGGAAACAAAGCATCATTATAAAATAATTAACTAAATTTAAAATATAACTCATATTACCTTAAATATAGGTGCTGGATATACGGATTCTGGAGATATTTGAAACACCAAAACACAAAACACAATGTAATCTTATAACAATAATAAAACTTTATTACATGAAATAATAAATATAAAATTAAAACAAAACACACTAAATTGTAATATTGTTCCACAAATATATGCTTCTGATCTATGTTTGAGTTAACTAATTTCTTGGATGACTCACTTTCGGTTTTGACCCATTCATTTATTATAAATGATTAATAACAATCATAAATACAGACGCTGGAAACAGAATTTCGTATATTTTAGCTTTAAGAAATCTTAGCTTGAGAGAGAAGAAAACCTACAAATCTCTACTTCCCCCTCCTTTTATCGTAAACATTGTCTATTGGACTATTCCAAAATATTATATTCGTTTCAATTATCTTAACCAGCAATGTGAAATAATTTGAAAATTTAAATCATTTTATTAAGTAATAATTTTCACATTTCCAATGAAGAAGGATTATACGTCACAAAATTTACCCTACTAAATCTTACAAACGGGTTTAAATTCAAAACCCACACTTTCACATTCATGCTTGTCAGATCTTTACGTTTTGACTGTATATATCGTAACTAGTTCGGTATGCCCACCCAGCTTGACGACCTCAATTTACCATCATTCAAAAAAAAAAATCAATATAGATCGGTTAGTTTATTACCTAAAATCCTTGTCATCTTCCTCATACATATATATCTGACTGAATCCTTATCCTTTCTGGGCAACATTGGTATGTCTCAGATAAGAAAAACTCTCTTCACATCACATTACCATACAACGTCTATAACTCGATAAGGGAAATATAACAACTACAACGGTATCGACTTTAAACTTAAACGATTTGCTTGAGCCAGGGAGAGATCTATCCTAAGATCCAGAATTGTGTAAAGAGCTTGTCTTAGACACTTATTCCCTATATTGGCTTGCAACATTTTCTGTACTTAAACAGTAACTTTATTACTGATTCCCTATCTTAATAAATAAATGGAAACTTAGTCTTCTAACTGCTATGGTATCTATAAATCTGGAGACAACCATTTCTCATCCATTGGGTGGTAGGATTACTTTCATTACTAATGATAAGCATTTATAACTCTAAATCTGCCCACACATACATCGATTCTAGTCTAGATAATGACAAGACTAACCGGATCTCAAATCAATACACAGATGAATTATTTTAATTTTAACCGGTCAAGCCAATAACATACCTAATATCTATATCAATAACAGATCAACACTCACAGCATAATAATGGGTTTTATGACCATCCTCTCGCTCTTCATATTTACGATTAAGCACAATTAAACTTTTGTTACGAGTAATAAAATATTTATCTCATTTCTCTCTTTACTTTTAAGTCTAAATCTACGTGAGCATCTATATTTAAATGGTATCAAAATCTTTTTTTTTTTTTTTTACATTTTAAACATAAACAAAATATTAAATTAAATAATCTAGTGATCAGAGTGTTACATAGCATATAAACAAAATGACATATAATACTACTAATAATAATAATAATAAATAAATAAATGACATATTATATTAATGAAATAAATGAACAATAAATATCAGTATTACAGACAGTCTCTCTAAATTTCTCTTTTCTTCCACAGTTCATTAATTAATTACTATATTTGATTCATCTTTCTTGAGATAGCTATCAATTGCACCTCAGACAGTTATTTTAAGTAAAAATGCACAGACAGTCATTTGAATCAAGATAGATATAAAACGTAGATAGTTAGTTACTTTAAAATTTGTAGATATTTAAATCAGAATGTAGATACATTATAGTTAATAAATTTAAAAAGTTCTGTTGTTACCTTCCACTTGATGATTCTTCCGGAGATTGAATTCACTTTGTTCTCCTTTCTTCTTTTCTTTGATTGTAGATATTTAAAGGTTCAAATTATGGCAATATGCAGCTTTTGATTACTAACATGAATAAACTTTATTTTCAAAATATTGTAACAGAAGATCGTTGTAATTCTTTAAACGAATCTTAAATAGCCATATAAATGGAATTGATCTTTTAATTTGATAAAAGAAATTTGACCCTTTTCTCCTTATAGGAGATTTTATAAGTAGATTGGATAAAATTTGAGCAGACAATAACTTATCAAAAGTTGACCTCTTCATGATTAATCTTGAGAAGACAGAGATATGCACCATGATTCTTGAATTAGAACTTCATATTTTGGTCTATTATGCAATTTGATTTCATTATTAAAATTGTATAGAAAATTTTTAAAAACTTACAAAATATATACTTTTAGATATGAATTTTAGTTTTAGTTAGCTAGCTTAGTTTCAATCAGCAAAAGTTTCTTTTTTTTTCTCCCCTTCTCCTTTGTTCTTTTAGTTTTTATAGTTTTTTAAAAGAAAAAAGAAAGTCTGTTACCCCCTCCCCCCAGTGATTTCTTCCCAAGTCTAGTCATAAAACAATTTCCATTCAGAGCCATTACTCTCACCAAGGTGTTATCCTTCCTAATCGTTTCTCTTTGATCTTAAACCAGATCCTTTTAATTAACATGTCTCTGGTCAATTTATGAAATTTAGTTTTAAAGACGGTATAATTAAAACATAAGCTTGCTAACACTTGTTTTGGTCAAACAAAGACGACAGTCATTCCATCTAAATAATTTCTTATTTAGATTTACATTTTTAATAATTTAAAGAAAAAATTATTTCAGTTTCTTTAAAGGAAAGAGAAAAAATCAACCCATATGTCTGCATTACACACACGCATACACTGTACAGACTATCAAACATAAAACTGATTGTTGTACAGAAAAAACCTCTTGAAGACGTTATCGAAGGTCTAATGGTAGACATTAGCAACGAAGCCTTCATTGGAAGTTCGCCTAATGCAGAAATACAAACAGCCAGCTGTAGCAATCTTACTGAAGCACCAAATCCATTGAATCAAAATATGTCTTTTGGACAATCCTTAAATATGTCTAATATAACTAATTTAGGGGAAATAAATAAAAGTAACGAGTTGCAAGATAACGTAAATATGAACGTAACCACAAGGCCGCACTATAACATGAACCTAGGCTCTGCACAAAACGCTGAGTACTTTGATTGCGGTAAAACAGGGCCTGTTGCAGAAGAGCAAACAAATAGTCTCGATATACATTCCATTAAAAGCTCATGTAATATTAAGAATAACTATAACAAATGTCTGAAATTAATTAAAAGTTACAATTGTTCAAACCCCCCCAAAATTAAAGAAATCAAAGATTTACTTACAGATAAATTAGTTCCTACCACGGCTGACGTTCCGGCAAAAGACAGCGATGATACAGCCAGCAGCTCCAACGCATTTACCAAATATAAAAAAACGAATCATAAGAAGAAGAAACAACAGTCGCTTAGATTATTTAAAAAAATCTAATAAAAAAACCTGCTACAAAATCAATAATAATGGTATTGATAAAAAAAAAAACACACTGATAAAAAACCTCTAGAAATGGACACCGGGAAGTCAAATGAAATGATTAATGATCGCATCAATTTAGATTACTACTCGCCATGCTTTGATATAACTGGCGCTGCAGTCGAAGTGACAAAACATAGAAGCAATAGAATTAACAGTGCGAATAAAAATTCGAAACGTAAAGCTTAAGTCTAAGGCTCTTAATAAATGTAATAGCGATAGCGGAGACACACAACATATCATAGAAATAATTGAAAACAGTGAGAGCAATTATGAAACAGCACCTAATATTTCAAAACAAAATAAAACTAAAGTTCTATCTGATGAGGCAACCCCCATTAATAGTAATGAACTCACAATAGAAGACAGAGTTGAAATAAATATAAATCTCAATTCCGATAATGCCGATATTTTGTGCTCTGGGACTAACGTAATAGAGACCAACGTAATTACGCCAACATTGTGTATCAATTACAAGACACCCGATGAGCATAACTGTCAGGATAATGATTATAAATCGGACAATCTCAATAAATCAGGTCATAATAGGAATAATCCGGAATTTAATCAAAAAGAAATAAACAAAAACCATTCCATTCTTAATACATCAATTTCTGAGAATATGTCAATTGTACACGTGAAGGCGGATGGCACTGCCAATGGCTGCAAAACCAAACTTAATAACCGAGAGTCGCACAATACACCTAAATCTAACCCCAGTTTGAGTCATCAAACATCCAAAATCCTGCCCAAAAATATACTAACATACCAGCTAACTCAAAATCAACCCATTTCTGGTGAACAGAGGGTGCTAGCCGATGATGCTGATTGTTTTTCTTCCACATCAGAAGACAAAACGAACATTATAAACGCATATAGGCCAAAAGCTAATAAAACTGTATATACAAATCCCCTTGCATTAAGCCTGAATGATAAGCATCCAAGCACAAAATTACTATCTAATCATAGTCAAATACATAGTGAATCATTTCCCAGTTTAATTTTTCATAACAGCACTAGAAATAACGCGGGATGGCTCAAAGAAATACACTATCCAAATAGAAATAAAAATAATTTACAAACACAATCGTTTGAATATCCGTTAGAATCTCATACCATAGCTGGTCATCCACCACTCAGCACTTGTCACAATAATGTCTCCCCTCCTGTCACTTCAAAACATACCTTATTGATGGGAAAACAAGATGATCCTGATCATAATTTGTTAAATCTCACACAAGCAAATAATGCAAATTTTACTAAACTACAAACTAACCCTGCTGATGAAACTAAATGTTTCACACTTCCTATGTCATATGCTAGTGCAGCTCGGGCTGGAATGACACAATCTGGGTCGGTTAACCACTCTAGCAATGGCCAACCCTTTCTTCCTGCAGGTCACAATACTGATCAACAAGGCAGCAATACAAATCAAAAAACTGTGGGAATGGACATTCTTGAGTTGATAGAACAGCAATCACACTATGAAGATGATCTGGTTCAAGTGGATCCAATTGAAAGCAATATTACACTAAATCAACTTTCAGTGGAGCAAATGGATAATATTGTCTCAAATTTTAACCTGACTATTCCAAACATGCTTCTGAAATCACTGGCTAACTATAGCAATGATAAGAGCATTATACTAGCGGTAACGGACCTAAAGTGTGCTCTGTTTAAATTTCCAATGAATGCCTTGTTTGAGTTAATTAGAACAGCAAATATTGCAAACGAAATTCATAGGATTTCTACCCATCCGAATGACCGCTATATAGCAGTCGAATTCAAGACCTGGGCTGGCAGGAATAACTTTAAAAGCAAATTTAAAGTATTGGATGATAAGATCATAGTAACTGTAGATATAAACAGATCATCCACTCTAAATGGGTCAATAAAAGATTGCATTACAGGAATAGATGAATCTTATTTACAAGAGATATTGGAACCCTTTGGCAAGGTGACAAGTTTCACCTACCTTCCAATTGACAAAACATTTAACAACATTCTCTCGAACAAAGCAACATTTAGACTGCTCCTTAAAAAGGGAATAGTGCCAACAGATATTCCAACAGTGTTGTCGGCTAGAGGCTGTCCCATGATATTATCTTTTTCAGGTGTTAGGCCACAGTGCTTCTACTGCGGACAAAGAACTCACCTGATTAAGGAGTGTTTGAATCGTATATGTTCATCTTGTGGTCAAAAAAAAGGTCGCACTCACAGATGTAGGCAACAACAGACTTCACATTCAGTTCCGGAGGTACAACATTCTTCACAACAACCGAGTGCACAACACTACAATGTAGAACAGCAGGATGAACTCAACTTAAAGTATACAAATAAAAAAAGTATCCTAATACATGAAAGGAATCAGCCCTCCTTAATTAACAGTAATCAGGATTACAAACATAACACATCACATAACTATAGTCACCAAAACAGTAATCAAAGGCCATTGGAATCAAAACCAAAAGATTCACACAATTCTGGACCTAGGAGTTTGCATGAAGGCCTAGGCTTTAGCTCAGTTACAGCATC
This sequence comes from Epiperipatus broadwayi, assembly GCA_028023455.1. NCBI lineage: Eukaryota > Metazoa > Onychophora > Udeonychophora > Euonychophora > Peripatidae > Epiperipatus > Epiperipatus broadwayi. Next base: position 162,717 of record JAQFVV010012471.1, read on the forward strand.
TAGTAATAAAGCTGGTGAAAACAATATAGACGATGATCAAACCAAACAAAAAAAAAGACGGAAATACCTAAACCTAACTCCATCCAAGGTAAATATAACATCTCACCAAGTCCTAGTGATACACTGATAGCTGTGGCTAATGAAAATATCAATCCTTGCCAAACACCGGTAGATTCTGCCGCTTCCTGGTCTGCAGATGAGATGGAGAGATTCATCACTCCTAGCACCAGTCATAAAAGAAAACCATGGGTTGTATCTAGTCCTAGCTCAGGAGAAGAAGAGATGGCATTTCCAGTGAGGCAAAAGTCGAAACCCACAATTTCAAATGCAACGAACAATAAGCATAAAGGAGCCACAGAAAAGAAACGCAAGATTAATCTTCCATCTGATTTGTTAACTGGTTATCCTACCAATGGTTTGCCTGTGGACCTCCCCACTTCAGATTTAAACATCCCTCAAAACATTCGCAAGGAAATTAATAAAAAAAAGAGTCTGCTGATGCTTCATTGAAACCGCCTGCGGTGGAGTCTAGCGGGCCATCTTGCAATGGATAACAATAAATGTTTAATCGCTGCTGTCAATATCCGAGGTATTAATTCCCTCGGTCGTATTAATGCCATCAGGCATTTCTTTAGGCAAAACTCACCACATATGTTGTTCATAGGTGAAACAAAATATCACCTAAACTCAAACTACTTCATAAAATCAGAACTTAGTAAAATAGGTTTCACCCATTTATCTACAGGTCATGTTGCTAGGGGAGGAGTTGGGGTAATAATAAATAATCTTCTGGCTCCAACCTCCTTCAGAACAATTTATCTAGATCAGAACCTAATTGCCTTGGAGTTTACCTTCTCCTTGAATACTTTCAATGTGATTTATGTATACAGCGCCAATGTTCATGCAACATTGCTGAAAATAGTCCACACAATTAACCTAATTACTAATAATAATAATGCACCTACCATTCTGCTCGGTGACTTTAATATCTCCTATGAATCCTTCACAAAGAAATATTTACCCCTACTCAACAAAGTATTTCTCAATGGGAGGGGATTCTTTCCACCTGATGCATTTTCATTCTATACAAAAAACAGTCGTACACTCATTGATCTAATGTTCTACTCGGCCGAATTGCACTATGGGATAGAGGCTAAACTGCAACCGACAGCCTTTTCGGATCATTTTGCGATTATGGCATCCATAGAGCTGAACAACTTTCAACAAATTAAAGTCAACCGGAGTCTCAGAATGTTCACTAAAACCAACGCCACTGAGGCATTCTTCTCAGAGGCCTACATTCTTTTTCACAAGGTGAACCTCATATACCTACACCCGGTCGAGGCCTGGAGTACATTTATAGGCATTATTCAGTCACTGATTACTCAATACACCTTCAAGCTTAAGGGAACAACCACACTGATGCGTGAATTAGACAGCCTGAATTGGAAAATTAAAAACTTCAATGGTCAGGATCACAACATTGAATACTTACTTGAGTTGAAAACTTCATACAGATCAAAACAATCAGCAGTAGCAGAGATAATAGCTACAAAAAATGCAAAGAATTACCTGCCAGCTCAACATTGCTGGACCCGGGGCTATCTCAGGTGGGCTCTGGGGGCCAGAAAGAAACAGGAGGTTCCTACTTCATTGCTCATCAATGGTGGTAGCCTTACTGGTGCGAATATGATTTTACACATAGAGAACCACTTTCAAAACCTTCTCTTAGGTCACCGCACAAACCCTGCCTTGGAGTGGGTGGGCACAACCGGAGAGGCAGATCATGGTATTACACTCCAAGACATCACCAGTAGGTTGCAGGGTCTCCCTGACAGTGTTCATCCTGGGATTCATGCTATCCCGAAGTTTGTGTTCACTCACTTAATTTTTTTTACTGCGAGGATTATATTAAACATGTTAACCTACCTCGCCATTGAAAGGAGAGTAATTCCTAACCTATATCCAATCGCCATGGTTCCATTCATTAAAAAGAACCGGGATCCTACCTCTCTTAGCAGTATCAGACCAATATCGATGACACCAATTTTGTTCAAAGTCATGGAGGGTATAATAAAAGAAAAAATTCAGAATGCCATTTTACAGGATATATCGGCCTCTCAATATGCAAGGAGGGGATCATCGGCGCTGACTGCAATTGGCGAAGTGAAAATTCTGCTTGATCACATTAGATCTAACAGAAAATCCCGGCCTGTGGCAGTCCAGCTGGATGTGTCCAATGCTTTTGATACAGTAGATGTCAACATTCTTCTTGAATTGCTATCTCAGTTGGACATATCAAAACAGATAATTCAGATATTGGACAATCTCCTGAATAATAGGCATATTCATATTTCCATAAATGGACATTACTCAGATGGATTTGGCCCTTCAAGATCCATACCACAAGGTTCACCGTTGAGTGGTCTTTTGTTCATAAAGTACATCGACCCTCTGATTAAAGAGCTAGATCAGCTACCAGGTATATATGTGCCCCGGCTTAAGAAAAACATCAAGGTTTTTGCATACATGGATGACATACTTGTGATTCTTCCATCTCGTAAATATCTGAAGACACTTCATTCCATAATTACCAATTATACTAAAGATTATAAATTATCCATCAATCCTCACAAGTCGTCATCCTGGTGCATCAACACTGGTAGGAAAATACTATCCAATTTTTTAGCGGAACCTCAGTGTTTTCTGGGGTTTCCTATCTTCAAGTCACAGACTGCTATGTCTGTCTGCCTACAAAAATCCATCATAAGCAATGCTACTAAGGTGGTTCAGTCGCTGTCAAGGACATACCTGTCCCTACAAGGGAAGATTGCTCTTATTAATATGAAGATTATGGCGAGCATAAATTACTACCTGCCAATAATGTCAGTTACCAAATTATTCACTTTACAGATTCAGAGGCTCTGTGGTCAGCTCTTATGGAGAGGTCGGACCACTGCAATTAGCATCCGCAGACTTCAGTTTCACAGGAAACAGAATGGTATGGGTCTCCATTCAATACAGACAATCAATTTCCAAAAAGGGCATTCACTTTTAGTAAATCTGGGGAAAAATACCCTCTATTAAATATTATAGAGACTGTAATACCTACTGACAGACCTCCCCCCAGTAAACACACATGGCTTGACACCATTATTAAACAACAATCTCTATACATCGGGCACTCAATAACAGGGTTTAATAATAAAATCAACATCTGGCAGGCACATTGCCTGCTGAATCCTGTTAATACAGTTATTTATGCTCACCTAGGGTGCAGCAATCATAAAATCACCTCAATATTTAAATATCTGCTACTGGAGCCCAAACTTTTGGATTATCTGATTAAGGTGAATATGGATTCCATGCCAACTAATACATTCTTATACTACAAACGGTTTCTAAATAAAATAGACCCTATTTGTCATGCCTGTTCTAGAGGAGAGGAGTCCTTTAATCACCTGTTAAATGTATGTCCAGGCTATAACAGTATTCGAAGAATTATCTCTCAACACTGCATTATAGCAGTGGATAAAATTCTGGACATCAGGGGTTGTCTCTTCTCTGGAGACTTTACAGTAATCAGGTTATCAATCTTCCTGACATATGCTTTTTGGTACACAAGGTGCAGGACAAAGTTCACACAACCAACACCGGATCCCAATGCTATATTTTGCGATAAGCTCAAAGCTCTTCAAGACAAGGATAAGATACTATCCTCTAGATTTTTGTTTAACAATACATGGAGCCTACTAGTATGGCCTACAGACTCTACATGAATTTTGGACCCGATATATCCACATTGTAGTGTAGTCTGTGTTGCAACATGTCAGATTCTTCTAGAGGGGCATTGATATCATTCTACATCTATCCCAGCTGATAAGTTAGCATTATTGGGTCATTCTTTGCACTGGCAGGGGTGGGCAATGCCAACTAAATAGTATGTATCTGCTCATTTTATAACCTGCTAGTGCGGAGAATGGCTCTTGCATACTTTTTCCAGACCAACGCCAGCAATGGATGAGTCAACATCAACAAAGTGTTTTTATTATGCATCTGTACAATTTTTATGATGTCAATAAATATATTTTAAAATAAAACAATTGCTTATAATTTCAAGCATATAAATTTATAATTTTTAGATAATCATAACCATAAATATCTACCACAATCTCCTATAACTGTAAACTTATTCTCTGTTAACTAAAGCTACTGACAAAATGATTCACTCTTACTTCTCAGCAACTCTTTAGTAATACCTTGCAGACAAACACACAAACTGTCTCTATATCTGTTACTTGTAATCTATATAGCCATTACTTTCTCAAGCCAAAACTTTAACTTTTCTTTATCTAAAAAAAAATTTTCCATCATTACTTAAGTTTATCATATTTGGTTTAGATGGAATAAACCAAAGGGTTATAATATATATATATATATATATATATATATATGTGTGTGTGTGTGTGTATACCACTCCTCATGCACATTACTAATAACTTTTTGAAGTGACATCAACTTATTTTAAGTTTGATATAAAAATATTTGAAATTTTGTCTGCACACTACTTTGTATTTAAGAAATTAGAGAATCTACATAAAATATTTTAATGTCATATTGCATTGCAGTGATTTATATCAAATTGACCAAATTTATTCTAATTTAAATAAAAGTGTTTAATTGAAACAAACACACAAGCAGAGATTGTAAAATAAAACTATTTATTAATTTTAAAATATGTGTGTAATTAAATTATTGTGTAAGTGAGCAATTTTTTTAATAATGAATATTCTTGGGTAATTTTAGTATTATAATTTATTCAGAAATTTTTCTAAAAGGGTAATGTTTAATACAAAAATAAATATAAACTTATATGGTTTTGGAAATTTTCAGTTGTTTCAAAAGTGATTAATTAACTGGTCATCTGACATGGCTGAATCATGAATTTTTATGGTCAATTATTTATATGATGTTTGTTAATAGTGCTATTAATTCATTGTATGGGTTGTCAGATAGTGTCCAAACTTTTCACTTTTTACACATATATATACTCACTATATAATACTATGAGTTGTGGGATTGATAATTCCTATTTGGAAATAAAAAGATGCAAAATTATACATTGCAAAGTATAGTAATAAATATCCTGAAATAATATCATATTTACCTTAGGGGAAGGAAGGATTTAAAGGCCACTCTTTCATTTGGCAGTTAATGATTATGAATTAAAATTCCATTTACTGATTAATCTCTTAGAAAACTAAAATAAATAATGTAATTGTTTTTTTTTCATGATTTGTAATGAAAAAATATATATTAAACTTGTATTATATGTATATCTTTTAATAATAGCATGTATTATTTTCAAACTCTTTCCTTTTAGTATATAAAACTTGAGATGAATATACCATTAATTCAAAAACTACTATTTCAAAAATCACTATTATTCAGATAAAATATTAAAGTATTGTTTTGAGATTATTAGTTATGAAATTTATAACTTGTTTTAATTTTATATATATATCTGATGTTCTAGTAAAATAACAAGTGTTTTTTTTTTCTTTCAAGAAAGTACTTATTATTGTAATGAAACAGCAGCTACTTAGCTATAATATTTTTATTACATCGAACCTCCTGGAAGTAATACTATGAATTTATCATTTATCCATTAAAATATTAGAAAGCTGATCTGATATTATACTGATTGCAAATTTTCCTTAATTTGTCTGCTATTTTTGGAATATATGGGTACACTACAGTACCAATAATTGTCTTTTTCTTGATGGTTTTTGTTGTCTATTTAACATTGTCTTAATAACAGCTGATTGATAACCATTTTTCATAAGAGTTTGTTCTATATAGATCTTTTCTTTTTCCTAATTTCTGGTTTCTGAACAAAATTCTTTTGCTCTGTTCCACAGTGATAGTATACCTCCATCATTTGTGTTTTTGGTGTGATTGGATGAAGAGACTAGGTATTTTCCTGCATGTGTAGGTTTTTGGTAAACTGTAATTTTGATTTTGTCATGAGGGAGTCTTGTCACAAGAACATCTAAAAATATCAATTTGTGTTCTTGTTCTGATTGTATTGTAAATTTAATTGAAAGGGAGATATTGTTGATATGTTTCCAGAAATTTTGTAGCAATGCTTCACCATTTGGCCATACAACTAATGCATCATCCATATAGTGAAGGCAAATTTTAGGTGAATATGGAGTAGTTTTTATGGCTAAGGTTTCAAGTTCTTCCATGTACATATTGCTAATCACAGAAGACAATGGTTAGCCCATAACCATTCCTTGATTTTGTTGGAAGAATTCTGTGTTATATTGAAAGTAGGTTGTACTTATGCAAAATATTAATAGTTCCAATGTAACACAGAATTCTTGCAACAATATAAAGGAATGGCTATGAGCTCATCATTTACTCCCCTGATTAGCAATATTTATATGAAAAAACATGAAACCTTAGCCATACAATCTACTCTATGTCCATATAAAGTTTGACTTCACTATGTAGATGATACTATTTCTATATGGCCACATGATAAAGCACTGCTACAAACTTTCTAGAAACATATCAACAATATATCCCCTTCAATTAAATTCACAATACAATCAGAACAAGAACAAAAATTGGCATTCTTAGATGTTTTTGTGACAAAACTTCCTCATGGCAAAATCAAAACTACAGTTTACCAAAAACCTACACATACAGGAAATACCTAGTCTACACATCCAATCACCCTAGAAACCCAAAAGATGGGATGATACTTTCAATATGGAGCAGAGCAAAAGAAGTTTGTTCAGAAACCAATGATTTGGAAAAAGAAAAGATTTATATAGAACAAACTTTTATGAAAAATGGTTATCCATCAGCTGTTATTAAGAAATCATCAAATAGACAACAAAAAGAAGCATCAAGAAAAAAGACAATTATTGGTACTGTAGTGTACCCATAATTACAAAAATAGCAGACAAATTAAAGAAAATCTATAATCAGTATGACATCAGAACAGCTTTCCAGAGCCATACCATCCTATGAGAAATTCTAATATCTACAAATCCTAAACTTGAAATGCTGAAAATAAAAAACTAAATCTATGAAATACCATGTGAATGTGGAAGAACATATAATGGTGAGACCAGTCATACTATTGAAAGTGCTTGCAAGAACATAAACTTATGATTAGAAGAGAGAAAGAAGATGTGTCTAAAGTACCTGGCCATGCATGTACCAATGAAAATATGTTCAATTGGGAAAATATAAAAAAGAAAATATATAAATAAGAAAATTTAAGGAAATGCTCACATGACAATGGCAAAGATCCCATAAACTAAGCTAGTGTGACTATACATAATGTATGTGAACCACTAATTAACTTTTCTCTTAAGGAAAAAATGGAGAAATCAGGAGGAATTTTATAGATAAGTATATGAAATTCTAACAGACTGTTTCCTTTGGCAGGATGGCTCAGTTGGGTAGAGTGTTACCTTAAAATTCAATACTTAAGAATCTAAGGATCCATGTTTAAATCCCAGGCTAATACTGTCACTGATCAGGCCAGCTACACCTGAAGAAGAAGAAGAGTAATACCTCTCAAAATGTTGTGCATATACTAACCTGTTTTCTATAATATTACTAACAGATGAATGTATTTGGAATATTTAAATAAAGTTAAATTTTTCTAAAGACATTTAATACACATATTAGATGATGGAAATAGTCTAATATAAAAATACAACTAAAACACCATCATTACAAATCTTCAGGAAAACATTCAAGGTTGACTTTCTTATAGTTAAACCAAGATAAATCAGTGGAAGAGTTCATAATTATTTTAGTTGTTTTAGATAATTTTTAAATTGATTTCTGGAATAGGAATAGCTATTCATTTTATAGTGATTTTTCTTCAAAGTCATGCCTGTTGATGATTTATCTTTCTTCCTACAGATGGTAATTATAAGCAGGAGGAATTAAATTCATCATATAGCAACTTCTTTTCTCTACTCAGTCATTATTTAATAGAGTTGAATCCATATAAAGTTTTAAAGTTATGTCAGGTAAAGAAATAAAAAAATGATAAAATTTATTATTTTTCTAAAAACAATTGTCAATAATCCTCAGTTATTATGGCATCTGATCTACACTTTCACAAGACACTGACTTAAACTATATTGTTATCATAGCTATCAATCTTCAAAAAAAATCAATATTTTACAATGGTTAAATATATATATTCTATAATCTAAAATTACACCAATTTCACAACTCAACCAGACAAGCCAAAAAAAATAAACTCTAAAACAATATCAATGGTTTCCCTGTTACAAGCAGACTTCTTAAGTGTAAAGAAGTACAAAATAACATTTAAACTAAATATTACCCACAATTCCACTTACCTGCTATCAATCATTAATACTAAAAGAAATTTTAATAAGCTAGCTTCTCCAGAATGATAAAATTTTAATTATAAAGATTTTTAAATTCTTGTTTTTATTTCATTTCTCTCAAAGATGACCATCTTGGCTTTATCAAAATCCATAATGTGATTTGTATCTTTTATATGGATATATAAGGCAGAACTAAGATATTTATTTCTAACCCTACTTATATATAACTACTCTGACCTACATATAGGTACTAATATATGCTTTTAATATATATTCTATGTAGACATAATAGTTTATGATATATAAAATAAACAAATACATTTATTATTCGCAAATCCTTTTTTTAACAAACAAATTATATTTTTGTACATGTTTTTATATATTATAATCATTAATATTTTCAAAGTGATTCACATAATTTCTTTATTCTCTATATTAACTCCGCTGTTGTTGAATTTCAGAATCATAAATAGGCATATATAAACCACAAAAGAAGGTGAATAAACAGGTAAAAAAATAATACCCAAAAAAAAATTGTACCAAAATCAAATGAAGATTACAAACAAAGGGGGGGGGGGGATCACCACATTCTCTTGTGCAAGCCACCAAAAAATATCACAATGTTTTATAAAATTATCAAATCTATAATTAAAAGACATATATCTCTGAAAATAATAAAACATCCATTATCCTTTGCTAATAAACAATTCAAATCTTATATAATAAAAAGAATTAATATCTTTTTTTCTAGACATATATATATATGCCTTAAAAAAACCCACTATGATACTGTAATTGATGGATTCTTTCAACATTTTGTAATATATATATATACTTTGTTAAACTAAAATTAGTCTGTATGATTAATATAAAACTATAAAATAATTGAATTGATTAGTATTAGCACTCTCTGCCTTAAGTATTCAGGACTAATTTCTTTATACACAAAAAAGCCAGTAAGTAATTGTTTTTATATTCTTATTATATTGTTAAGTATTGAGGTGGAAATGTGTATTATTTTCTGTAACAGCATTTATTTAAAAATTATGATATTTAACATTATATATATATTATATTTAATGTTTTCATGGTTATATGATGTAAACAAACTAGTTTTGGAGCTAAACCCTGGTTATTTTTGCTTACTACCAAATGTTTCAATAAAATAACATCTTCCATTGTCAAGGTTAACTTTTCAAAGTCAAAAAAAAAGTTAACTTTGACAATGACAAATGCTATTTTGTCAAAACTTTGGGTAATAAACAAAAATAACACATGGTTTAATCCAAAAACTATTTTGTTTATATGTATATATAAAAATAATGTGTAACACTAGCTGAAATCTATGTAAAATATTTAAAATGCCCCATGGCGATATTATTTCAGCTCTTTATATAAACAAAAAATTTAGACATTTGTTTATTTAAAGGATGTGTGATAGCTATGGTGCGCATATATATATATATATATAAAGCGGGAGGTATCCAATCCAGCATGAGAAAATACAAGTCTTATGTTTTGTCAAAAAAAAATTGATTTATGTAATGGCTGGAAGGCATTTAGATTATTGTTTATAATACCTATTGCATTGGGATTTAATCTCAAGTATTACATATATAGTTGCAATGAAAGCATTCAGAGTATATATTAAAAGTGCTTTTATTTTCAAAATTGATTTTTGCGAATAAAAGATATCCCCACAATATATACTTAGCTTTAAAATAAAATAATTAATATGAAAGTATAATTCCTAGATGAAATATGAATTATTGTAATAAAAATTTTAATTTGTATCTAAAATATTATAGCAGCTGAAGTAATAGAGAAATGACTTAGTGTTTAAATATTTTAAACTAAATTAGCGTGCAGGAAGAATAAAATAATTAATAATGTAAAATATTGAAATAAATTTTTGTTTATCTAACAATGAAATATTTTAACATTAAGCAAAACGTTTCAAATACAGAATAATATTCAAAAATATCTTTAAAAGCGAACTTGCTTTAAAAATATCACATCTTGTCTAAAAGTTTTTAATCTAAAAATGACCTAAATGAGGACATAATATTATAGTAACTAAAGTAATGAATATAAATTTATTTCTCTCTGATAGTTAATCAAAAACAGCAATTTATTATAAGGCATTACTGTTGCACTTAATAATTGAGTTGATGGATATTGCCTTGAAAAACTAAAGTATCTAACTTTGTTATAACCCTGGGGCATATTTGGAATACGTCTGTTGTATACACATATGAAAGTAGATAAGTGATTCATTAATTATTTTTTCTCAAGAGAATCTTTATAGCCAATAACCTATTTTTAGCAGATCATTTAATCTGCATTAATATTATTTTGTTTAAAACAAAATCTTTATTAATTTATTAAAAATATATGTACAATACGTGTAATATTAAGAGATTTGAACACAGTCTTTCAATTTCCCTTCAGCTAGCCACTCTATCTCTTACAACCGATACGCATGACCATTTACATGTGAAAAAGATGAATGATCTCCACTAAACATATTTTGTGTATAACCAGCATTCATTAGTTGATCCAGATCATCATCATCATCTCTCTCTCTCACACACACACACATATATATAATCAGTGCTGTGTTTATATTAAAATAGCAAATCTTTAAATTTTAGTGAACAGGCTTCAATCTAATCCACCTTCCAATTCTTCAGCCATCCATACCTTTGAAAATCTGATGATGGAACATCAAAATCCCTTGTTGATGCCAATATTGATTGACTTTAAGTCACTCTGACCCTTCATGTATTCGACCTTATCTATTTAAATACATAGAAGTGAGATAACAGAATACAGGCTGAATCCTGCCCATCACTTCTCTGCATATTCAAATGAGTGTTTCTTCATGTTAAACTCAGAGGTAAAATGCCAATGATCTTTCCATATTGGCTGATGTATGTTAATGAGGAGCTCAATCCTGTTCATATATAAATAATAGCTGCTATAACAAAACATATGAACATTTGGAATTTACTTTCCTCAGTTCTTTTACAACCTCAAAAAAGAATCAAAAGGTTTCTTTTTAGTTATGAGCAAACAAAATGTATACATTATTTCATGAGTAATATTAAATCTACTAATTTACTATTGCTAACAATATATAAATTATCAGACAAATATAATTACATATGTAATAAGCCATTAAAGATCTTTATTAAAATATTTTCATTCAATAGTTTATAATAATTCTTATTATTGCTTTAACTAATTTGTTGATTTAAAATAAGAAATTCTAATTTTTTTTTCAGAAATGACAGACAAAAGTCATTTAAATGAAGAATAAATTATTTGAATGATTCTCTTTTTTATTTTTTGTATTTTTGCTTGGAAATTTAAAATTACTCTTTTTTTTATTATTGTAAATGTGGTGTTTTCAAGACTTATAATATTTAAGCCACTTTATTATTTCTTAGATAAAAATGAAGGCAGAACGTAGAAAATTTGTTCAACAACTGATCTTTTTTATAATACAAAATATATAATAATAGTTCACCTTTGTTATGGCTTGTAAATTATTCAAAGTTATTTGTTTAGTGCAACAGATAATGTTTTGGGAATAAATAACAAGACTTCTCTTTAAAACTCTTTCATTTCTAGTCATAGTATGGGTGGTTTGCCTTGTAAGGAGAAAAGGTGATGATTGTAAAAAAAAGCTTTCTGTTCCAGGCTTGATCATGCCTCACTGCATTCTACAATGTTGTGGACAACATACATCCAGAAATTTAATATCTTACAGTTGTCTGATGTTATTTGTACATTATCTGAACATCTGTCTAATTTTCCCCTCAAAGGAACCTCAGTATAGAACAAGATCCTATTTTTTACTGAAAATAATAGGATTTGATTGTATATTTACTTTTATTGTTATTTGATTTCTCAGTCTTATAATAAATTGAAACTGATCTTTGATAATATTGTAATAAGTACAAGTCCATTATTTGAGGGTAAGCTTAGATGAGTTAGGATGTGTTCACAAATTTTTTTATCATGGCAAAAGTTAGTTTTGAAGTACATAGTCCTTAATATAGGTTGGTTGACATCTAGGAGTTTTTTCTCATTTGATTGCTTGGTCTATGTTTTATTATTTTTAGATCTGTTTTCATCCTTAGGTCTGGTTTTATCATCTGAACTGGATTCGTCATCTGCACTGGATTTTTTTATGAGATCTCGTTTTTTCATCATATCTTGAATCATCATGTGATCTGAATTCTTTATGGGATCTAATTCTTTATTATGTCTGATAAATTATTCATTGTTACATGGTGTGCATAATCTCTGTATGTGTGTGGATAGTATTGCTCATCAACACTCTGCATAACTTCTATATGCAACTCTTTTATATTTATGAATGTTGTTGGAATCCATCTCTTCATTCCACTGAACATTTGGCATAGGGTTTCAAAAATTTTATTTTTGTTTGCATGATAACATGATTAGGCACATGAACTGACACATTCACTTTTATTATCAAGACATCTGGGTAGTCCCTTTGGTGCATTTACATCACTGTATAACTTAAGTGGTTGAAGCAATCATAGACTAATATATTCCTATGCTCACCAGTGAAAGAAAAAGAGACAAATAAATAATTTTCTATAAAATATAACTTTAATTCTTGTTTATCTAAGACTAGTATTTAGTTGCTTTTGTAATCAGTAATCATTCTACAAATAATTTTCAATAAATCATTAACAATAGCTCATATATTTTATATATAGGGCATTGCAAATCCAGTATCCCATTCCATTGTTATTCACATAACATTAATAATAATTCATGCTTTGAGGGCTTAATCATTGCTCTCACATTATTTATATAGGCATTGATTTTGTTTGATTTGACTTTACCCTTTGGATATTTTGGAATGGGCTCATATTTCTTTTTGAATGTCTTTTTCTTTTTTAAGCATATGATTTCTACATTATAGACTATGGTCATGATTACAATACATACACATTGTTTACCAAAGCAAACATTATGTATATGCATATTTTGGTATGCCCTCTATAGCAAAATTTTGCATTTGTTTTTCCTGATTTATTCAAGAAGTTTTTATTATTTTTAGCTGCAGATTTCTATTTTTGTTTTGATTGGTTAGTCATTTGACCCAGTTTGTTAATCCACAATTTTAATACTGGGGTCAATATTTTTAATGCATTTACCTTATTCATTGTAAAATCAACTAGTGTCACTGGGAAATTGCAGAATCCAATGTGGTAATTGAATGCATGAAATATAAAACTATGAACCTTCATTCTATAAATAAATAGTTTCTTAATACTTCATTTTAAAAATCCTTGAAGTTGCAGTTCAAGCAATAATTTTTTGAGTTCTGTGGTAAAATTTCTAGCCTTTTTTCTCCTCTCCATGAACACAGAAATGGAAGTTGTATTTATTTAATATAGTGCGAAGTTTTGTATAGAAATAAACCATCAGGAAAGATATTGCTATATTGAATCTAACTTGAATGTGTTGGGATTGACTGTAAATGTAAGATTTATACATGAAAGAATCACAGATATTTATGAAGTCACTAATTTGACTACTGATGTCTTGATTTGGTTTTCCATTTTTAAAAATGAATTTAATCTACATATGGTGTCCAATTTTTTTGGATTTCCAGGATAAAACTCATCCTGGTAACAATTTTTGTCATTTTTATTTTTTTTTTATTTTGCCTTATAGAATCTGTTTTTCTTTCAACTTTCTTTAGAAGAGAAAGACAACCATTAGCTTTTGGTTTCTTTTTTATTAATATGCTAATAATATTAGCGTCAATTTTTTTAGATACAACAAGCATTTAAACAACCCATGAAAGTAATTCCTGTAATAATTGTGTAAATTCTATTGCATTTAAACTGTAGTATAACCAGCAGTGATAATATTATGAAATATATACAAACATTTAGATACAACAGTTTGCCTCCATCTTAGTTGATGAACTATGCAAATTTAATCATTAGCAATAGAGCTTAAACTTGGGGGTGCTGTGATTTCTCTTTAGAACTCTGAAACTTCCAGCCTATAAGTGCCTTATCTTGTCTGTAAGTACTATGATAAGTGTAGATAGCATTTTTCTGTTTGAATCTTGAGCATGTCTCATTCTATTTTGCAATATTGTGGACAATTTATGTACTGCTGTTTAATATTTGACAGTCATATAATGTTGTCTTTACATCTAAAAGTGATCTGATTTTATTCAAATGCAACTTCAAAATTATGATAAGATCCTATTCTTATTAGAAACAATTGAATTTCTTGACCTAGCTTTTCAATTGATCTGTTTATGCCATTTTCTGCTTATTTACTTTTATCATTATTTTATTGATCGAACTTATTGTAACTGGAATCTGATATTTGATAATTTTGTAGTAAGTACAAATCCATTATTTCAGGGTAAGCTTAGTTGAGTTAAGATAAATTCACAACTGCATAATAAAGGATTCCTTGGGCATTTTTCTTGTTAATAGTTTTTTTCCCCTCAAGAATGGTAACTTGTTATGATAGATGTTGTTAATTTTGGGGGGAAATATTTATAAAGGTGCCATTTTTATAGACTATCTATTATTGATCATATAACAGTTTTATCTTTTTTTATTCAACAATAAACTTTATTGACTTATAATATATATATATGAAAAACAAAACAAGTTTTATATATGTAAAAACCTGCTATTGCTTATATTAATGATCAATAGATGAAGCTTTACCAAGACTTCCAAACAAGCGTATTTGTTTACATAAATGTCAGAGTCAATATTCACTGTCTCTTTTATTTTGCTCCACCCTCAGATCAGCTGATTAGCAAATCAGCTTGAAATTAGCTGATCTGAGGGTGGAGCAAGATAAAAGAGACAGTGAATATTGACTCTGATGTTTATGTAAACAAATACGCTTGTTTGAAGGTCTTGGTAAAGCTTCATCTATTGATCATTAATACAAGCGATAGCAGGTTTTTACATATATAAAACTTGTTTTGTTTTTCATAAATGTACCTTTAAAGTTTTCTTGCAATGATATAGATTGCAGAAGCTTTGATTATGTGGAGAAACTGAACTGATATCAGACCCACATAGTTATCTAGTTTGATAGGCTGAGTTTGAAGACATTTAGGTGTCTAAAAAATTCATGCTTGCAAACTGATAGAAACGTTTTGCATAAACGCTTGGAGTTAATATTTAGGTCTAGTTTCTTACTCCTATCCCTTCACTGATGAGAGCAAATCAGCTTGAAATCAGCTGATCTGAGGGTGGAGCAAAATGAAAAAGACAGTGAATATTGACTCTGACGTTTATGTAAACAAATACGCTTGTTTGGAGGTCTTGGTAAAGCTCCATCTATTGATCATATATATATAAATGACTGGTTAGACTACATGGGCTTTTTAATTTATCAGAAAAAAAGTCCATGTCTATTTTGCATCATTTTCCATGGTAATTTACAAATATATTGTGTTGTATTGCTTCTGACCATTTGTAATTTGGAATAACATTCACATAAAGGTGTTATACAAAGCTTAACTATCATTTACCCTTGAAGTTTTCAAAAAAGAAATAGTAATATCTTCAAATGTTCATGAAGGAAACCCCCTTTTGCATTAGTCTACCACCACCATGCAAGTAGACCATTCAGATATGATTACCTTCCTGTTGGCAACCTGTATGCTTCAGCACACATTAAGGTACATCTAATAATTTCAAGTCTACCAGTGTCTAATGATTCAATTCAAGGAACCACCAATACACCTGGTAAGGCAACACAAATCAAACTGGGAAAGTCAACCACCACCTTGCCATTTATCTGATCTGATTTTTTTAAAAAAATAAAGTCTTTAATTGAAATGTATTTTTAAAAACAAAATTATCCCAGACTTTTTCTTAGAATTAGGATTGCACAAAACATTTAAAAATATGTAAAAGAAAAGCCTGTTTTTTTTTAATTAAAATAAAAAAATAAAGAGGGGGAGGGGGCATGCATAAGTTTGAAGTTAAATTCAAACAAATTAAATTAAATAATTGAGACATTTATTTTATATAATACTATGTTTTTTATAAACTGTAATATTAATAATCCAATAAGCTAATGCACATGTGCTTTGTAGATTTAACTATAAATGAATAGTCTCACTTTCCAAACACAAGACAAAGTCTTTGAGAAAAGATAGAATGAATCCATCTATCTTTTTGATTCAAATGTTTATGTATGGGCAAATCTTAAGTATTTGGAAATGAGAGTGTGAAGATGTTAATTGATCACTTTAAATTACTTTTTATTATGCCTGAATGAATGACGCTTGTGAAATTTCTAGAATTTACGATATGTCATTCTTTTTAAATTAAACATATGTAAATAAGACATTTATTTTATATAGTGTTATGTTTTTATAAACTGTAATATTAATAAGCATCATTCATTCAGACATAGTAAAAAGTAGTTTAAAGTGATTGATTAACATCTTCACACTCTCATTTCCAAATACTTAACATTTTTCCATACATAAACATTTGGTTGAAAAGATAGATGGATTCATTCTATCTTTTCTCAAAGACTTTGTCTTGTGTTTGGAAAGTGAGAGTATTCATTTATAGTTAAATCTACAAAGTGAATGTGCATTATCTTATTGGCTTATTAATATTACCGTTTATAAAAACATAGTGTTATATAAAATAAATGTCTTATTTACATATGTTTAATTTAATAAGAATGATGTACCGCAAATTCTAGAAATTTTGCAAGCATCATTCATTCAGGCATAGTAAAAAGTAATTTAAAGTGATCATTTAATATCTTCATACTCTCATTTCCAAATACTTAAGATTTCCCCATACATAAACATTTGGGTCAAAAAGATAGATGGATTCATTCTATCTTTTCTCAAAGACTATATTTTGTGTTTGGAAAGTGAGAGTATTCATTTATAGTTAAATCTACAAAGTGCATGTGCATTAGTTTATTGGCTTATTAATTAATTGACTAAAATTTTTAAAATATTGTTAGTATTTAAAAATACACCTGGGTCTCATTTTATACGGACTATTTTAATGTGATTTTGAAATTATGCAATTCATGTTTCTTTTTAATATCTTTCACATTTCACTATATTTATTAGATATCAAAAAATTTAAATTATTAATAACTTATTTTCACTTGAAATACTTTTTTTTTTCAAAAAATATAATGGTATATTGGCAGTTAATGTGAATATGGCCTGAAGTTCTATTTAGAATTTTAGCTTCTATGTAAATAACCTATTTATACTAATGAGTAAATAATAATAATAGATTTATACTTACATATAAAAATATTGCAATAAATATTCAAAAAAATTAAACTTTTAAAACGTATATTTTGTTATATATAACAGAAATAAATATTTTTTTAGATTTTTAAAATAAAAATAAAAAGATTTTATAAACTGATAATAATCCTTCTAATGATAATGTATATTTTTTTTTGTTTTAATTATGATCTCATTTTTTTAATATAGAAACAGAAAACCATTAACACAGCACAAGACTGAAAATGGCGCTAGTTGTACGTCACGAATAAAAATAAAGTGGATAACAGGTTTCTCTGGGCATAATTGCTTAGAGATTCTTGACTTCCTTTAAGGAGAAGGTACAATACATCCCATCACATTGAATCTGATTTCTTTCCAGTTTACAAACGAACGCTAGCGGTAATGATCAAAATATCTATGAAAAATGTAAAATTAAATACTGTAGTTAATAAAAAAAGTAAAAAAAGTTTGTCTTGTATTAATTTTTTTCAAATATTTGAAATTTTTTATTAGTCATACTTTAATTGCTTATTTTTTTAATGTGAATTTTAAAGTAATTTTTCCATGTTGCTTTACTTTTATGTGAATTCTGAAAAATACAGACCCTATCCCCCATTTTTCAAGGTAAATTAAGTCTATTTTTGTGCAATTTTTTTTAATGTGGGTTTTCTGTGGTACCTTTCTACTGCATAAAACAAGACCCAGGTATATAGCCATTTAGATTTTTTAATACTTTTTTTTCATTAAAAAGATATGCATGCTCATACACTGTACATGCAATATATACATATCTGTCTGTCTCAATGCCATCACCAAATTTTAAAATGCATCTAAGTAACTCATCAATGTATAAAGCTTTTTTTCTGAATATCCTTGTCTAGATACAATTTGGATCTCTATGTCATAAACAAATACCCTACTTATTTTATTATTGCTTAAACAGTAATAATTATTATCATAAGAAAAAGTTATATTCATTAATTTAATAATATTATAAGAGCAATCAATGACTTTTTATGTTATCACAAATGTGACAAAATGTCTCCACTTATCACAATTAACATAGGAATATTTTGTCTCTAGTATTAATCTCCCAAGGACTCTTTATTGGTGATCAATAAAGTTTTATTTTTAAATCCTATTACTTATGCAATTATGCACTCGTTTTTCTTTCAAATCATTACTTTAACATAAATACTATTTGCTTTCAACATCTAAACATTAAAAGTGCTATAAGTAATATTGAAATTGGATCTACGTTTAATTTAAATTATCATTTTAACCTTGCAGTGTACTAATGTATCCAACAATATGCTAATATTTAATTCCTATAATCCACAAAATCTTGTTTAAACATGAATGCAATGAATTTGTTTACCTGACCAGAATATTAAAAATAGTCAATCCACCAATTATGTGAAAATTCACATTTTTGCAGGCCATCTTGCATTAAATTTTCCAAGAAAAATAATTTAGCCTTTTAATGGTAACAAACATAATAACATTATCCAACAATGAATAAAAGATTTCAACTAATACTGAAGCATAAACTTCAATGAAATAGCCACTGATATATTTTCAAACCAATTTATATGAGCATTAATTCTAGTAAATGAAATTACTAAAATAAATCTCATATCAAATCCAATGTCACTCTCTTTTTTTCATTCAATAGGCTTTCTAAAAACATTTATAGTTATATGAATATTCATATTTTTTTATTGGACTATTTTTATCATCTAGTATGAGTATTGAATGTCTTTAGAAAAATTTAACTTTCGTTTAAATATTCCAAATACATTTAACTGTTAGTAATAGCACATCAAATAGGTTAGTATATGCACAATTTTTTAGGGTATTATTCTCCCCTCTTCTTCATGTGTTGTTGGCCTGGTGACAGTACTAGCATGGTATTTGAACTTTACTCTTAGATTCTTGAGTACTGAATTTTAAGGTAATACTCTAGCCAACTGAGCTATCCTGCCAGAGGCAACAGTCAGTAGAAATTTCATATACTTATCTATGAGTTTCCCCCTGATTTCTCCACTAACACCTGAATAAGAGAAGAGAATAATACCTCTCAAAATGTTGTGCATACACTAACCTGTTTGATGTGCTATTACTAATAGTTGAATGTATTTGAAATATTTAAATAAAAAATAATGTTTTAAAGACATTCAATAATCATACTAGATGAAGGAAATAATCCAATATAAAAATATAACTAGAACATCATCATCACAAACCTTCAGGAAATCATGAACATATTCAATTAAGCTTTTTTAGTCTTGAAACTTTTCTACATTTAAATCTTAAAGAGTTTCTCTTTAAACAAACATTTATATACAAGCAAACAACTCAAGGTTTTTTTGCACCAATGCTTTCAAGAGCAGTTCTTTTTACTTTATTACAACGCCATCTAATGTAAAATTCTGAAAATAATTATAGGTGAATGATAAGAATAACCATTTTTGATTTCCTTATACAAGTTGTTGTTTATTATTTTAGCTTCAATGTTTAAACCAGATTTCTATCCTATTATCAATTGGATATTATGAGTTGATCCTTAGAAAGTATTGTTTATAAAAATATTTGTAACATACTAGTGAATTACTTGCATGGATGAGAACAGGTAAAATGTGGTCAAATTATTACAATAATATTAAATATTGTAAATAATAAAATACATAAGGAATGTCTCAAAATTATTTTAGTACCAGTTTAGAAGGCACTCTCTGCCATTGTGATTTTCAAGGGGAGCATCAAAACCATGCAACCAAGAGATAAAAGAAAGCAGATAATATCCTATGGCAAATCAAATGATACATACATTTCTAATATATATATATATATCACTGAAATAACACTAATTTCAATTTATAAAGATTAGTATTAACTGAAACACAGGCTTGTTATATACCTGTGTCTATATATGTAATATAGGGTATATGAGCACAGACTTTCAGATGACCCATCACTCTCCACTCTATCTAATAACACTGATACACTCAATCACATATATGCCGAAAAGATAAATAATCACCAATATCTGTATTTCATGCTAAACCAGCAATCATCAGTTGGTCCAGATTATTATCTCCTACACATATATACTATAAGTGCTCAAGAATCTTGGCCTCAGGGTGGCCTTCGAGCATTCCATCATCAGATTTTCAATTGGATGGACGGTTGAAGAGTTGGAGGGTGTATTATATTGGAGCCTGTCCATTAAAGTATGAAGATTGTCTATCTTAATATATATCTGAGCACTTATAGTATATATGTGTGGGAGATGTTAATCTGGACCAACTGATGATTGCTGGTTTAGCATGAAATACTTATATTGATGATTATTCATCTTTTCGGCATATATGTGATTGAGTGTATCAGTGTTATTAGATAGAGTGGAGAGTGATGGGTCATCTGAAAGTCTGTGCTTATATATCCTATATTAAAGATTAGTGCTATAATTTATATATATATAGAAAATATATATTGCAGAAGTTTTATATAACTGAAAAATGTAAAAAAAAAAACTACCAAATTGTTGTTCATTCAGTTAAAACAAAAAGAGTTTCCAATTGAAAAACTTTACTCCTGTTATCACTTTAATATCTAATAAGAAGTTTGAATGATTATCAAATAACAAAAAAAAAACTACAAACAGAAACCATCATGGTCATAATAAGACCATCACTTTGACACCACTATGCGTGAAAGAAAACGTTAAATCTCTTGGGATAATTCTTAAATCTTTTTTTTTCTTTTTTTGGTTTCTCTTGCCTAACAAAATAAATCTCAGTGGATATGAAAACAATTCACAATGTCTAGATGTGTTCAAAGATTCATATTGACTTTTTAAAGAGCCTAGAATGATTTTTTCTTCACTCAGTCAAAATTTTAAATATTTGTCTTAAGAAGAAATGTGATCATTTGAGTAAGATTCTATTCCAGATTGATCAAAATAATATAGAATATGAAAGAATAAAACTAGGTCAAAGAAAAATGTTCAACTTTACTAAATTATACTATTTTGTCAGTAATAAATGCGATTTAAATAAAACTTATCTAAATTGTTATGCACTTATCTACCTATAATTATACATTCAAATAAATAAAGTTAAAAGAGAGCCCAAATTATTATGCAAATATTCACCATATTATTATATGTTCAAATAAAGTTAAACAGACTGAAATAACTCGCTGCAGAGTTAGGCCTCACCAAACCCCTCCACGAAAGAGAAATGTAACAGACAATAATCACTCAGTGATGACATTCATTGTGTTTTTCGTCTCTAATTATTCCTAACTAGTGTTAGTTGAATATATATTTACGCAAAGCTTACTTCGATTATCTTCTCTTATTTAATATATAGGGTATATGAGCACAGACTTTCAAACGACTCACCACTCTCCGCTCTATCTCATAACCCTGATACACTTGAACACATATATGCTGAAAAGATAAATAATCACCAATATTCGTATTTCATGCTAAACCAGCAATTATCAGTTGGTCCAGATTACCATCTAAACACATATATGCTATAAGTTATCAGATATATATCAAGATAGCCAATCTCTATACTTTAATGGACAGGCTTCAATATATTCCACAGTCCAACTCTTCAACCGTCCATCTAATCGAAAATCTGATGATGGAACGCTCAAAGACCACCCTGAGGCCGAGATTCTTGTCATACCCATGTTCTTATTTAAAAAAATCTTCAGAGCTCATCTGGATTTAATATCAGGACATGCAGAGGAATTTTTTTTACTATTATGTTACATGGCACTTTCATATAGATAAGTAAATTTGATGAATAAAATATATACACAGTAAAAGGTAAAATAGCTTAAAATTGTACTCCTTGACAAAGGCTTTCCAGCATAAAGAAACAACGAAGGGGAAGGCTGATCATTTGCTGGTTGATAAAGGTTTATCTAGTTTTTATATATTGGATTAGCTATATTTAAAAATAGACACTCTATAAATATGTATTTTTATATTTATACATTTTAATTGTTCCTTATTAAAGAATTAGCATTCGCTTTGGATTTTAATACTATTATATGAGTAGTTTGGATCGCTGAGTAACACTGATAGTTCTAGGGGCAATGACAACAACAAAAAAAAAAAAAACAGACCAGATTACTGTCAATTGACTTTGATGTTAATTATTGCACCCAATTTGAAATTTATAAGAGGTCAGACTAAAAGATTAATTTGATATGTATTGTTTTTGATAAAATGACTTTTAAAACAATTGCATTTTGATAGAAGCTTTTATGTTTAACTTAATATAATTATTTTTTAAAATTTTTCAATGGCATTTCTGATATGTTTGTTAAATAGTTTATGTCACATCTGAATAAGATTTTTAGCATTAGCGAAGCATATTATTTTCACAAAACATAAACTGCAGGTGTTGGTGATTATTATTGCATTCTATTAACATACTCATGACTTATAGAAAAAAGCTTTTATAAACCCTTCAAAAATATTAGACACTTTATTTTAATATATACGTGTGTGTGTGTTTATCAAAATGTATACATTTTTATATTTCAATGGCATCTCTGCCATTAATGGGGATTCTTCAACAGATCTAAATAAAAGCATTATATGTTTTAACTTAAAAAATATAATAAATAGTTTGTTGTTCACAAAAATTTTCAACATAGGAAACAACAGAATTGAAGTTGTGACCATGAAATGTAAACTACGGAGTCTGCAACTCTATATATTTTAACAGTGGTAGCAATGTTACTAACAACATCTCCAAAACATAGTTCTTTCTAAAGTAAATGTATAAGTAACACTTTCTCCTACTGATCCAAAACAAAAT
Source organism: Epiperipatus broadwayi (assembly GCA_028023455.1). Classification (NCBI taxonomy): domain Eukaryota; kingdom Metazoa; phylum Onychophora; class Udeonychophora; order Euonychophora; family Peripatidae; genus Epiperipatus; species Epiperipatus broadwayi. The sequence continues at coordinate 186,278 of JAQFVV010012471.1, forward strand.
AACTATATATATATGGATGGAATATGTTTTTATTATGGGGTCACTATGAAGAAAATAACAACACTATTCTCATTATTTATTTATTTTAAAAAAATTATAAAAAGCCTGAAAAAGTCTTTGTATATAGATTCTCCAAGAATCATCATCATCAAAATGTTCACAAATATACCACATATATAATTCAAATTATACTGTCCTAAATATGAATTTCTGAATTCTGGCTTTATTAAATGCATTGCCTTGTAATAAGTATCAAAACCAAATTACAAAACAAAAATATATAAAAAAAATCTAACTTAATCTGTAATCTATGTTATTATTGTCTAAATTTATCATCATATGATAACATGAATTGTGGAGAAGATGGATTCATTTTTTTTATTTATTTTATAGCCTAACTTTAGAACTCTGTGTCATTTTATTTAGAAGTTAAACTCTCCAAAATATTATATATGTATTAAGTCCCAGAACTTTTAAATATGATATGAATGTTGCCTGGTGTTTCAGTATATTGTATTACTTTAAAAAACTTTTTATTTTTTGTTGATAAATGAGGAAAAACTTTATGTTTATTTGAATCTCTTTTACAAACACAATAGTTTCTACTTTTATATGGACAATGATTATTTTAATAAATACAGAAAAGATTGCTACTAATCTTTATCAGATGATAAAATATTACATCTTTGTAAATTTCAGATATCATTAACATGATTGATCTTTTATATAATTTTCTCACTTCATATATATATATATAGTGTCATCTATAATTTTATGTTTGAACTATAAAAATTATAATCATAGTTTAATATATAGATAGTGATGCGGAATTTTTATCCTGATGATTGGATGCCATGATGAAATTTGAAGTGAGCTGTGGACTCATAAATTTAAACTATGTTTGGTTAAATATATTTTTCATCTCAACCATTAATTATATATGCCGTGATCTAATATTACTTATAGAACTAGTATTCATAAAACAATATTCTAATAGTCATCACCTAAGGAAATGAATGTAAGTAAATTATGTTTAAGCCAACAACTTGTTTGTGGGCTTGAAGTATTTATATAATCATTCATACATTTTTAACCACTAACTTAATTCTATGGATTATTCTGTTCTACAAATATTTGCTTAACGGAACATGTACTCAAAATTGCTTATTTATTTGGAAGCTAAAAGTTTTAATAATTACTGTTTTGACTTTATAAATTTTGCTATTTGTTTTGTTGATTTAATTATAATTTGTCAGTGCATTCGTTATGAAGTTGATAATAAGAAATCTAAATAAAAATTGCAAGCAGACATGAGTAAATATTAGAACTATAGTATATATAAAGTCATACCATTAGATAGAAATTATTGTGTCTATATCAACTTCCCATATAATGCAGAATTTTTTGATTAGTACCTTCTTCTATATAAATTAAAACCAAATAAAAAATATTTTAAAAGTATGTAAAATTTGAGTGCATTATCATTTAGTATCTAAATATCTGCTTAATCTTAAAATAAAAAGTAAACAATGTAGATGTGATTACTGGACACAATACGTAAAGTTAACCTTGGAAAATAATTTGAGAATTTATGTAATATATGCATGTATTATATATATATATTTATAAAAAATCTAACTTTAATTTTTCAGAAATGATAGAAGAAAGCAACTATATCATTTATTGATATTGTTTTAATTTAATGCATTCATACATAAAAAAAAAATGTACTTAATTCAAAAGTCTAGAATAGATTAAATTTTTGAGAACTTTCAATGCAGTCATAAATACTAGTTTAGCAAAAATAATAACACATCCGTAAATTTACAAATTAATAAAGATAATGGAGCAAAAAAATATTGCACATTTATCTTTTGTAATATAAGAACTTGAAAATAAAAGTGTATTTTTACTTGCAAAAGTTGCACATGCACACGTGTGCATTATAATATATGTATGTATGCATGTAAATTGGTGTAATAATAAATATATATTCACTCAAATATTATTAATTTTCATAGTGTAGTATCACAATATAATCTGAGAATAAAATTAAGGAATGTTCTATATACATGTGCTATATTTTAAATATTGGCAGTGAACTGAGTTCAAATCCAGATATTTGAAACCTGACGTGTATTTAAATTAGAAAGGCTATTAAAGTAACAAGCAGGATTATATATATATGTATTTTTCGCAAATAGTAAGCCATAGCTAGATATTAATTTATTCATCAGTAAATGATTATCTAGCTATTGTCTACAAATTTAGAAATGCAAAAAAAAAAAATGTTTATCTCACCATTTTTTTGTTGCTGGTCGTGTGTTTTACCTTTTCTTACAAATAATATTAATCAGATGTAAGTATATTTTAAAGGTATCATTGACAATGAATATATTAAAAAAGATTCATATCATTAAATAATAATAATAATAATAATAATATATCAAAGGTATAATATTTATCATTTTAATTGCTTCCAATAAAATTAATCAAAACTATAGATATGAAATATTAACATGAAATAATTATTGTTAAGTTTATCAAGCGTTGGTGGCCTAGTGGTTAGCATAGCTGCCTTCCAAGCGGCTGGCCCGGATTCGCATCCCCGTCAACGCATTTGACAAATGAAAAAAACCCATTAAGCAAAAAATTTAAAATATAATACACAGATTTTAAATGCACAAGTGTATATATAAATAATAATAATAATAATAATAATAATAATAATAATAATAATAATAATAATAATAATAATAATAATAATAATAATAATAATAATAATAATAATAATAATAATAATAATAATAATAATAATAATAATAATAATAATAATAAACAATAAATAAAAAATATACTAAAAACACATTATACATTTATTTTTAACAATCTTTATTTTGAATTAAAAAATAAAATTAGCGTATAAACATGTTCGTATTGCAGCACTATAATAAATATTTAAATTTTCAAAAATCTTTTTATAATTAAAAATATATAAAATAAATTTTATTTTTAACACTTCTAATTAAAAAAAATTAATGCAAAATAATCTTTATAAATAAATTAAACTCTATAATTTTTATCAATAATTGTAGCTGAGTAATAATGTTGAAATAAGGTTCTGTATAACTTGGAATCCTATTGAGTTATCTTTCAATGGTATTTTCAGCATTCTGAACACATAGATTTTATCTTTTTGAATGTTATTTTAAAATAAAAAATATATAAATAAAAACAAAATTTTTCATCAGATTTTACAAATAAAAGTATGAAGTGCAAAAATAACACTATGATAATTCATAAGTTGAAATTAATCTCAAAAAATTTTAAAATAAATTTGCAATTAATCTCCTACTTTCTTAAATAAATACCAATCTAATCATCAAAAAAGAGAAGGTACTGTCTGATGAATTGATTGATCATGATATGAGAAAATTGGCTTTAATTGGAAATTTATTTAGATTATTCCTAAGGTCTGATTTTGTCTTATAAATTAGTATAGTAATGTTTTCATTCCTCATGCTTTTATTTTTGACAATGGAAAAAAAATATTTTTTAATGCATTATTTATCTATTTATTAATGCATTTATCTAAATACACAAGAGATGACCCAAAAATAACTAAAATTGCTTTCTGGTAGGCAGGTCTCTTGTAGTAGATATCTCTTGCAGGAACCCTTCTGCATCAATCTGCCAAATTCTATCACTGTGTAAAATCATAATACTATAAATAGTATTTTTTGTAAAGTGTATTTCATGTATTTGTCAACTTTTGTAATGGCTGAAAAGTTGGAACAACATGAATTTTATTTTCTTTTAGAGAATTAGGTAGAAAATGGTTGAAATGCTTAAACCAGCTTACAAGCAAGTTATTCTGGGGGAAACACAAGTTTGTGAGTGGTTTAATGGAAATCTCAAATATCAAAATAATGCTAATTTTTTATTAATGCAAATGGCATTGTTTACTAAGTACTCATTCGTAACAATCATGCATGATGCAGTAAAAGATAAACATTCCATTTTGTGAGAAAGTGAGGAGTGTATGCTTCATAATGACAGTGTAGTAGTACCCAAATTCTTGTGTGTGAAACAATTTATAATTAAATTCAGCATGACCCAGCTTAATCATCAGACATATTCACTCGACTCATACTGTGTGATTTCTTTTTATTCTCTCAAATGAAGAAATGTCTTTTTGTTCAGACTTAGAAGTAGTGAAAAAACAATGTAGGTGTTAAAAGGCATCATTTTTTAATTCCAAAAATGAAAAACATGTTTAGATAAGTATATTGTATTAAATAGACTATCCTTTGAAAGAGATTTAATTTATAATACTTAAAAATAAATACAGAATTTTTTATTACAAATTCTTTTTATTGTTCGTAAATGTTTCTTTAAATTTTTTTTACATATATTTTCTATTTTTTTTGTTTCATTTTATATGGTTCCAGAAATTATGAATGAAAAAAATAAAAACAATTTAGTACTGCTAGATAGCAGTAATGTAAGAATACTGAATCTTATATACTTTTGTCCCCTAAAATTGTTTGCAAACGCTAGAAAATATACTGTCAGTGGGGATTCATATGCATACAAAGGGTCAACAAGATTGAAAATTGGATCATTAAGTGTAAATTGAGTAACAAAATTTAACAGCCAAACAGACAAAAAACATAAATATAGTAGTATGTTAAATAAATATACAGAGATAAAAAAATTAATTATCATTTATTAAAAAAGGGCCTTTTCCAAAAATTACCAGTATTAAAATTTATTAGAGAGTCTCTCAATCAACATATTTCTATCATATTATTTAAACAATTATAATTAGTTAGTACAATTAAAATCTAAATTTGATTCAATCAGTTTAAAAATATTGGTTACACATTTTAATTATTTGTCTCCATCTCAGGTTTTCTCTTTCTTTCTTAATTAAAACTACTTTCTAATTACACTAATAATAATTTCTTTTTAATATTAAAATTTCTTATTCTTACATATTCAAATATAAATTAATAAAGGCATGATAGATATTTTGTTATTTATTCAAAAAAAAAAAAAGAAAAAAGAAACAAAGAAATAATAAAAATTAAAATAACATAAAAGGAAAAGCATTAATAATAATTAGAAAAAAAGTTATAATTAAAAAATATTAATAATTTTAAAAGATTCAAATAGATTTCAATAGAAACTAAGTAAAGATTACATTACATTAATTCTATTTCTCTGTCTTTTTTATAGATATTATCCAATAATTATCTAATGACTAAAGTTGATTTTTAACATCACTTTTAAAAGCTACAATGTTATCAAGAAGGAAAATCACATGACATTTTCTATAGATCTGATATACAAAATTATTATACACCATGAAGCACAGATGATTTTATTTTGTGGTTTCATAACTTAAAACTAATAGAATAAATAAAAAATGATAAATAATAAATTTAATCTCAAATATTCAACTTTCTGTACAAAATTAAATCACATTAAAAATGTAGTTGCAACTACATATAGTTATAATGTCAATAAATATAACTTTTAGAATATATGATGTAAACCCTTAAAAATAAAAAAGTTGGTATTTGTGTTAGCCGAGAGGTCATCGCAGCCACCTTGCAAGCAAGTACTTGGTTGCAGATGGTTGTGGGTTTGCCTCCCGACCGATGCTATGACATATGAAAAAAAAAAGCCATTATGAATTTTTAATATGACATCATGTTACTATTAAATCAAATCACAATAACTTGTGATATAATAAACAAAATTTACATATTGATTCAGATTTTATGAGTTACTATTACCTTTTTGTATATTAAAAAATAAATAAATATGGAAGTATCAAAGAAAAAAAAACATTAAAAATATTATAAAATGTAAATTATCATGAAGAAAATTTAAACAGAAATACTCAAACTAAAAGAAACAAGGAATAAATGTGAAAATATGTTATACCAGATATGTTATACCAGACTTAATCATCTGATTTCATAATTAATTTTTAAGTATCTTGTTTGAAGAAATTGTCATATGTCTAACAAATTAACCTCTTGTATAAAAACTGAGAATCAAGTTAAAGATTCTTGGTAAAAAATGTGAATACTAATCTGCCATATCCTTTGTAGTGGTAGAGATTGAAATGTTTTACACATTTGATGTAAGATAAATTTTAAATGAATAGAAACTTTTGTTTCATTCTTGCAAGTCCACTGTGTGGGTATGAGGTATCTTTGTGCAAAATAAATTTCAGCCTAGTCTATATGTATTCTATGTTGTTTTCTCAAATATTGATTCATTAAAATTGCACAATATTATATTTATTATAAATAAGCAATTATTTATATATTACAAGTACCAATTTGAGCATATTTTGATATATCTACATTTGCAAATAATTATATATATATATATATAAACGTTTTATCATGTGAAAAGACCCCACCTCCTCATAAAATAGAATTAGTTAATTAAAACAATGAATTCTATATAACATTGTTTAACAAAAGACACAATCAAATATTAAAAAAATTATAATTATTTGCATTTACCTTTTTATTCACATATTAACTCTTCTGACTTTTGTGATCATAATATGACAAGTAGCAATCAATTATAACTAAATTGGCTCTAACCAACCTCTTGTTTTTTACTTTATGTCAATTTTTTTTTTTTTTGTATACTTGCTATTTTAGTTTAAAAACTTATTCACACAAGTCAAGTATTGATGGTCGAGTGGTCAGTGATAGCTGCTTTACAAGCAGTTGTCCTGGGTTAGTGGGTTCACTTCCCGGCTGATGCTATGACACTTGGAAAAAAAAAAAAAACTTATTCACACAATATAGTCAGGTATCTAGGAATTTTAAGGATTTATCTTACATTTACTTAAGGGTAAAAATTTTCTCACATTGTTTATTCAATAAATTTTTAGATGCCATTATACCACACCTTGCAGTTTCTTTTTGCAATGATAAATTATAATAAAGGAAAAAATCAAACAATTGAATTCTTCCACTGGTATAGATAAAGAATCAATCGAACAGTTACAAGTGAAGTTATATAATGTTACAATAATGCAGTGTTAATGAAATGTAGCAATATCTTTTTAAAAAAATATTTTTAATAAATTCCATTAGCAACAACTTGATAAAAATACATGTTTTAAAAATCCAACCTCTCACAAATAACTAATTTACATTTACCATTAACAAAAATAGCCTCTCTTGTTTTCATTCAATAATAAAATACACTACTTTAATATGTATTTTTTAACACTTATTAATAACTAAGCTGTATTATATATATTATACTTTATTATACAGTTTGACAATTAGGGATTTAGTCAGAATTTATTTAAGGGAAGTATTTTAAATTTTATAAAAGGCAGTGAAGAAGATAGAGCTCTGATGAAGACTGCTGGACAGTCGAAACTGTAAGAAAATAAAGAAGTTTTTAAGAAAATTTGTTGCATTAACATGTATATGAATAGAGTGTTATAAGCAATATATATGATTATATAAAGATATGCAAAGAAAGTGAAGGAGAAGAATAAGAGAATATTTTAAATTTCCATACTTAGTATAATTTATTCAATAAATTTTTCAAAGCCATTAAAACCCTTTTGCATTTTATTTTCTTTATTCATATGTCATAACAAATGAAACACTCCTCTAGATATATTTTTTAGACTTTTTCAATAATGCATTCATGTAACAGTTTTATTATTTCATGAAATTTGTTAAGAATTAAATATTTTGGCATGCAATAATATCTTTTTAAAAGTTATGTTTTTTACTGATTCTGTTTTACTTAGATTTGTATGGTAGTGTGATTTATAGATCAATTACAAATTTTTATCTAAAAAACAAATAAAAAGTTAATACTACATTTAAAAAATATATATCATTGTTAAAAATAGAAAAGAACTATTTGATAATATGTGTAAAAAGGTTATATGGCATAATAAAAAAAGATAACACTGCTATTAAAAATAGTTTACATAAGACGACAGCAGAATCAATCCTAGAATCCCATATTTAGGAATCAGACACTCTTATCACTATTCTAAACTGAATGAAACACATAACCCATCTAAAATATCATTGATAAACTAAATGTGATTATATGAAGAATTATTGTAATTATGAGGCAACATTTTAAAAATAAATCTTATTTTTAAATAAATTATTAGGTACTCTAACCCGACCTACACAATGGTCACTAGAGGCGCTGTTTCTGTGTTAGCACACAGAACATACAGGGTAGGGGCTTCAAAAGCAGATGACGTTTTTTCCTGCCGCTAGGTGGCGCTGTTCGCGACCTACACGATAGCCTCTAGAGGTGCTGTTTCTGTGTTGGCACACAGAACATACAGGGTAGGACCTCGAAAGCAGATGATGCTTTTCCTGCCGCTAGGTGGCGCTGTTCACCATGCGTAACAGCGCCGCCTAGCGGCAGGAAAAAGTGTTGTCTGCTTTCGAGGCCCCTACCCTGTATGTTCTGTGTGCTAACACAGAAACAGTGCCTTTAGTGGCCATCGTGTAGGTCAGGTTAGAGTACCAATTATTAATAGTAACGTGTTATTTTTGTATAAATTAGGATATTTAAATACAAATGATTGGGGAATCTAAACATTTTCATTTCCAAATAAATTTTCTTCATTATAGTGACAAAAGGATCAAACTGTTTGCTTTTGTGTAACAATATAATATATATTAGATATTTTGAGGTTCGAGCAATTATCACAACATATCTAAGTAAAGAAGTAGTTAAAAAAGGTAAAGATGTATTCCACTGATATTTAAATAAAAAAGAGGGTGTTTTTAACAATAGAGTGACTTGGAAATCTAAACATTTACTTATGAGTTTTATTAATTATCACAATAAAATGGGATCAGCCTGTTCAGTTTAGTGTAATGATAAGAGTATATTTGTAATATATTTCAAGCTTGAGTCTAATAAGGGTTGAGCAATTGTTGCAATAAGTTTAAGTAAAGAAGTATTTCACTCATATTTAAATAAAAAATATTTACATCCATATTTCTAACAAAAGAGTGATTCAAAAATGTAAACATTTTAATTTACATATACATTTTAAAAATTATCTTGATGCCTTGACTCTCCCATGATGAAGTGTCTTTGTGCCTCACACAATCTGCACATCTGCAGATATATATATATATATATAGTTGCTATAATCTAGTTGCTATAATCTAATATATAATCTAAACATGTATACTAATAGAGAATTAAGAACAGAAATATTAAACAATTATAATATCACTTTAGGACTTGAAAACATTAAATTCAAGATAATTCATTTCACAATTTAGTAATAAAATCATTGTTTTGTGATTGAAATAATTAAAAAAATCTAAGATGTATTCTAAATTAACAACATGGAAATTATCATATGTGAAGACTTTAAACTTAAGCAGTACTTTTCTAAAATTCAAAAAAAAAGTTTATGTACTATACTATCAAACAGAAAAATCCTGAATTCAAAATAATACCTAAAAATTGATAATATTTTTTGTTTATTTAAGATACAGTAATAGAACTATTAAGTTAAGATTACTATTTTCTGATCAGTTGTTATTTTGAACTAAAATTTATTTCAGCTGGTCTGAGAGTGTTAAAAATAATTTACTTAGCTTTTCAATTTTTTTATATAAATCTCAAGGTTTCCTTACTTGGTAATATTTTTGGTACAGTTGGATTTAAAGCCCACATGTTATCATAATTTCTACTAAACTAGAGGTGCTAAATCCTATCTGTGTAATGGAACATGTGTAGCTATGAGGAATCTGAATAATCAAGTATTATAAAAGTTTTAGAAACTTTGAATTACCATTTATTAAAAATAAATATTAGAACTTATAAATGAATAATTACTATGATAACTTTGAAATCAATTTAAATTTAAAAAAAAGTTTTCAAAATATTTTTTTTTTCTGATCACCTTGAAAAATAAGATATTTGTCTTGCGTTGTTAGCCAAGAGGTATCGCAGCCGCCATGCAAGCAAGTAGTTGGTTGCAGACGGTTGTGGGTTCGCGTCCCGGCCGATGCTATGACATATGAAAAAAAATAATAATAAGATATTTATAAGATGACCTTTTTGTTTTATTACATTATTGTAAATAATTAGACTAAATATTGATTTAATTTCAAAATCTGATTTTATTTATATTTAAGAAAGACCTCATTACATGTTTACTTTTTAAAAATATATATTTATACAATAAAAAAAAAGTTATATATAATAATATAATTATTAGAGCAACCTGAAATAGATTTAAGTTTACATTATATTATAATGAATTAATAAAAAATAACAAAAATGCAATAAAAAACACACATACACACTGTACATATATATTTTGCTTACCCAAATGTGATTTTTTTTAAGAAAAACTCTCAAATTCATTTCATTTTAAGAGAAAATATATGCAGTGATAGTGAAGTAAAGTAGATATTTACCATATTTAAATTCCCATTTCGAAAATGATCTTTATTAGCATAACACTATTATCCTCTTTAATACCTCTTTTTTTTTATTTCTTTAATATTTTATGTCAAGAGATTGCCAAAGTTGTTATTAGAATAACTTAATAAATATAAAATACGTATAATATTTTTAAAAAAGTGGAATGTGATTGTCTTTATCTTTCCTTGATCATGTGAACCTTATTCATTTGGATTATTACATGGGTAACTGATGATTGAAATTCATTTAATCAGATAATTATTATTTTATTGTTCTAAATAAAGGTAGGAAGATATGTTTCACAAAATCTTACTGCATCATCAAAATCCAAAATATTTCTGATATCTTAATTTTTATTAATGAATGGTGAAAGAAAAATAATCAATCTCTTTGATAGAATTTTCAGAACATATTTTTTTAAAATATGTTTTCTCTCTGTATCTACAATTTTAAAGATACTTATCTAATCATTAAATAAATTTTGTTTTATATAATGATTATGAGCTTTTGATTTACTTGTTTTTATGACTGATATATACTTGTCCAAAACAGACCTTTTTCATACGAGTTAGTCCATAAGAGACATGGTTTTGAAATAAGAAAGAATTAGCTTTGTTTGTTAATGATTGAATACTTACTACTTCTAAATTTTGGAAATTTTTGATTGTGCTACTTCTCTTTATTAGAATATATAGTAATTGTGTGCCTATTTTCAATATTTTTTATCAGTAAATATATAAGACTTATATGTATTTCTTCTCAAATAAACTTTATGGTTTGGTATTTTAGTGCTACCATTCAGATAATACAGATATGTGTTAATTTATTAAATTATTTATATCTTGAGAATTTGTCAAAATATGGTTAGCAACAATGTGATGATGTTTATAACAATATAAAAATTAGTTGTCTAACTTTCAAGTGCAATATACATAGAAATCAATAATTATATTATTATTATGTATAGCATTATCTCAGTATACTTTGTTAATTTTTGGTGAAGTCAAAGTTGTAGTGTAAATAGTTGAAGGGTGCTTGAAAGTCTGTGTTCAAATTCCCTATGTTTAGAATTAAACTTCAAGCTATGAGAAATGCCTGTATTTCAAATCTTACATATTAAGCCTGCATCCTTCTCATCCCTCTTCTAATCATTTAAATGGATAAGGTCCTATATATTGCAACAATAAGATGTGCCTTTCCAATCTTAGTTTCACCCTGCCTTCCTGTTTCCTACCCTCATGCCTTATTTAAAACCCTGATTTTATCGTATTGTGTGTGTAGTGGGTATATTTACCAAAATCCCGCCTAAATTTATATGTCTAATGGGGTTCCCAGGGTTGTATAATAATTAAAATTATTTTTAAACGGTTTTATTTTCAAATCACTGAGTATATATTACATATATGCTTGTACAGTAAAGTAGGTCACATATTCTCATCTTCACACATACTGCGATAATATTTAAAATTTATCAAAATATTTATTTAAAATTTGTTGTTTTTGAATCTGTTTATTTTGTGATGTTATTTTGCTATAATTATTTGCCTTTAATAAAATAATATCACTCATAAATATATTCTGGAAATTAAAATCAAAAAAGAGTTTTATAAATGTAAAGTGTTAGTTAGTTTTTCAAAAACATGTCATTTTCTTTAAATCAGGAAGGATAAGGAAAGAACAATAGTGGCTTATTTTAACCATATTGGCGACAGTTTTACTAGTAGATTTGATAAGATTAAAACAGTGTTTATGAACAGATTTTAATTAGAAAATGCAGTCCGTGTTTTCAAATGTATTAATAACCTAAAGAACGGATTTTATCACCACAGGATTAGATTGTTATCAGAGAGAGCATATACATAGAACTGATTGATTGTTATTGATTAGAGAGAGTTATTAATTAACCTACCTGATTGTGACAGCAGAAGTTATATTTTCTGTAAACTTTGAAACTATTTTCCGATTGCTTGTTTATTCGCGTCTTTGGATCGACCGGCTTGCTTTGACAGTAAATCCATTTTAAAATCGTTTAACCTCAGAATGTCAGGATAATGGGGCAATAGGCTGTTTTCCCTCAGGAGTCCAGTGCCTCGGCTATCTGTCATTCAAAATCTAATGTCCTGTCACTGTATCATCAAATCCAACTGAACCAGCCCAAAGAAATGCTGCTCTTGAAGTCTACTAACTGCTGCTGTGGAACCATGAAACAAGAAAAATCAACTTTACTTAAGAACTTTGCTACCAACTTGGAAATTCCCATGGACAATTTGAAAGAACAAGGTAATTAAAATCAACCCAAAATCTCGGAAACCTCCAAGCTATATAGCTAATAATTTTGTATATTCTTTAAATGTATTATTCAAGTGTTTTCTTATTAAGGCATGCTGAACTTGTGCATGGATTGATTTTCTATTATATTTATAAATGTCTTATTTCAATGTATTATGATGAAGTATCTAATTAATTTATTTAGACAATAGCGAGTTACATAGGGAAGTTAAATAATGCATGGTTGCCATCTTAGTTTGTAAACCGCAAACACGCATTTTACCCCTCCCATCTCTTAAATATGTTTTAAAGTATTTTACATAAAATAAGTTTGTTAATAGGTATAACTATGTTAGAATAAATATTTATTTATCTTAAGTTTGTTGAGAGTCAGCTGGCATTTAAAATATGAAAGTTGAGAGCGAGCTATTTCTGTTCCTTAATAAATTGCCCTTTATTTTATTGTCTTTTAAAATTAAACTGTGTTGCTAGTAAATATGCATGGGTTCTGGAATCCTACTGTTGGAAAAGGTCATCATTGTTCAAATCCGTATCCTTATTTTACTCCGTGGTTCCCAGTACAGTGCTACAATGGCACCTGGGAATTATTTTGCGTACATCCCCACAGTTACAAAGCTCCTGGGTGCAGGCCAGGCTTGAGCTGTGAGTGGGCTAGAGATATCCCAAATAAAAGGTGAAATGCCTATCCAATGCCAAGACCATTCGTCATATTTTAAAGTTGCATACTCATAAACTACACCCCTCCTCGGCATGTGTTCGCTGGCACCACCGTATAGTTCCCTTATTAATTATTTAAAAGAATTCTAATTAAATGAATTTTAAGTCCATTCAGTATAGCTCGATCTTATGATCTAGTTAATCACTTTGCAAGTGACTCTCGATCTCCATTTAAGTTTCCAATTATAAATATTTTAGAATATTTCAAACTCTGTTAAACTTTACGTGACTTGTATATGCCTACCCTGTCACTATATTTTAGACACGTTATTTAAACTAACCCAAGTATGAGGTATCAGCCATCTTGTTATTTATTGTATAATGCTATCCAATTTATATTGCTAAACTATTTTATTATCAAATTATTAAAATCTTATTTGTAAATTTATTTCTTTTCTTAATTTATTCGTGGTGCAATCTAAATTACATAGCACATTAAACTTATCCTTGGCACATCTATAAGTTATTGTTAAATGAACCTAGGGCTATTTTAGATTTAGAGTCTTTTGTTTTCTCCCTGATCACCGGCACTGGCATGAAATTATACTATTAGTAGCATTGAATGTGTTATCACGTAGAAGGCATTGAGGAGTTTGGACTTTGGATTTGAACTTGGGATTTTTGGGAAGTAACTCTCCTAGTGTTGAGTTCTATGTCCCCAGTTTAAATTCTGTAGTGTGTTAGTGAGATAGTCATGTTTTGACTGTACGTAGTATTTTTTCCGGGTCCACGGTGCTTTACAACATGAGGCTTCGATTTAAACACCCACAATTCCATGATAGTATTTAGTTCATTTAATTACCCATTTCCTGTAGTTCAATATTTTCAATATCATGATTTATATTTTAAGATATTTTTATATGTATTTTGTTTGGCTCGGGCATTTAGACAATTACTTGGAGATTTCAGTTTAATATAGTACAAAATGAGCAATATATATGTAAAATTTTGTCAGCTCTGGTCATATTATAAAAATATATGTGTGCTAATTACCTTACTAAACATAATTTCAAAAAATAGTGCAACATATATAGCTTTGTATTGAATAAGAATTATAAAAATAAAATGTATGATTGTCTAATTGAACATCCGGAGTCAAACAATATAATTAAGTTAAATATCCCTGGGGGAGGTTAATGATATAGATGTGGCCACAGATGGGTTTGCACCTTGAAATAATGATTATGAACAAATTGGTTCATAAATATAAAGCTGTAAAATTTGGATTTGGTCAATTTATGTAAACAAGTTTCTGTAAAAATAATAATCATAATCTTTTGTAAATCTATCTATCTGATATCATTGAACAAGGGGAAATGACAGTGAGATACCCATTGAGATACATGAGTCTAGCGAATAATTAAATAGTACACCGCCAAACAGTTGAGCGAGCAGCAGAAGAAACCTGAATAATAAAATAATAATATTTTGTTTCATATTTCCAAAATAACAAACAAGCAGCATAATGAAATCAGTACAGGACAAAACAAGGATGCACGGAAAGGCCAGAGACCAAGTGGAAGACAGCCAGTCACCATTATTTGATAAAAGAAAAAAATTAGTTAAAAGAACTTTAACAAAAAAAATACATATATAAAAATATAGCAAATAATAATAACCAAAAAATTAGTAATCCAGAATTGCCATTTACAGCAAAGAATTATAATAATGTTTCAGAACAATAAAACCAAAATGGAAGAGTTAGAACAAAAAGACACAGACACATTCAGAGTTCCAGAATCTCCAACACCAATATCAGAAATAAGCCAGCAAACAACAAATACAGACTTACAAATTAAATATATAGAAGAACTCTTCAGATGACAAGCCGAAGAAGCCAGAACCAGGTTATGAAGAGGACCAAATAGAAAAGCGTGAAATGAAAGAACTGATCATATTCCTACTTAAAGAAGTCAAAGAACTCCATGAGAAACAGGGAGAGCTCCAACAAAAACTCGACAAGAAACATAAAAGAGAAGAGAGGCTCACACCAAAATTAAATTTGAAAAATTTAGTTATAAAGAGAGAAGACAATAATAATGGAACAAAAGAAGAGGAAGAGTGTGATCAAAACAAAACCACCCCGAAAATTCCACTACCGATCAATGAAGAAAAAAATACTAAAAGCCCTGAGATCACCAATATCTGTAGAGTCATGATGCCTGACCAAAGCATTCAAACCCAGTTCGCCAAGGTCATCCACATCAAGATATTCTGAGGGGAGATTGGGGAAAACCCTCATTTGCACATAGATAGCTTGAAAGACCTTGTCACATTCTCTGAGATGGAGCCAAAAGAACGAATTGCTATAACCGCCCACCATTTACATAGCTAAGCGAAGGACTAGTGGAGCCTCATAAATGAAAAACCTGGAGACTTCACCGAGTATAGTAAGGCCTTACAGAGAAACTACTGGAGCAAGGAATGCCAGAGTGGCATCTTCAATACCATATCCTGAGAAAAATACGGGAGCATCAAAGAAACACATATACAATTCTATATCCAGCAGGTTAATCATCTGAGATCACTCACCACCTTCTCATTCTCTGATCTGCACATTATCCACCCCATCCAGAAGAACATGCCTCTGTCGATCCAACAACTGATAGCTGGAAGCAGAAATAAAGATGCAGAGGAGATGGCAGAATTTCTGTTGACTTCAGTCCTTGGGCCAACAAACCGCCAGACAAGGGAAAGAGATCACCACCCAAGAGGAAATTCTCTGAGTATGAGAGATCGGTAATACCCACCTGATCTAGGAGAATAACAAAATATATATATAAGTAAAAAAAACCACCACAAAAAAAGGACTGTGAACTTGAGCATTTTGCATAATTTTTGACTTACAATAACTTGAATTTGGACATTTATCTATGCCTCAATTTGGACACTTTCGTATAGACTTTTAAAATTTATATATATATATTTCTATAGACTTTTAAAATTTATATATATATATTTCTATTTGAATTTGAACAGTCAAAAATGCATCAAAATATATATATATGTTTTACTAGTGAAAAAAATGTTGAATAATGTTGAAATATGATTCTGAATTTGAACAGTCAAAAAAATGCATCAAAATATATATATATATGTTTTGCTAGTGAAAAAAATGTTGCTAATGTTGAAAGATGATTCGGGTAGATCATAAAATCTCATTGCCCCTTGTCAAATTTTTTGTGCTGATATTCAAAAACACTAGTAAACACTGGGTGTAAAACTTTTTTTTTTTTAAAAAAAAAAATTTATATACTAAGGGAATGTGAAACAGTAAGATGTGCCTCACCAATCTTAGTTCCACCTTGCCTTCCTGTTTCCTACCCTCATGCCTCATTTAAAACCTAATTTAATCGTATTGTGTGTGTACTGAGTATATTTACCGAAATCCTGCCTAAATTTATATGTCTAATGGGGTGCCCAGGGTTATATAATAATTAAAATTGTTTTTAAATCGTTTTATTTTCAAACCACCGAGTATATATTACATATATGCTTGTACATAAAGTAGGTCACATATTCTCATCTACACACATACTGTGATAATATTTAAAATTTATCAAAATATTTATTTAAAATTTGTTGTTTGTGAATCTGTTTATTTTGTGATGTTATTTCACTATAATTATTTGCCTTTAATAAAATAATATCACTGATAAATATATTATGGAAATTAAAATCAAAAAAGAGTATTATAAATGTAAAGTGTTAGTTAGTTTTTCAAAAACATGTCATTTTTTTTAAATCAGGGAGGGTAAGGTAAGAACAATAGTGGCTTATTTTAACCATATTGGTGCCAATTTTACTAGTAGATTTGATAATATTAAAACAGTGTTTACAAACAGATTTTAATTAGAAAATGCAGTCCATGTTTTCAAATGCATTAATAACCTAAAGAACAGATTTTATCACAGCAGGATTAGATGGTTATCAGAGAGAGCATATAAATAAGGCTGATTGATTGTTATTGATTAGAGAGAGAATTATTAATTAACCTACCTGATTATGACAGCAGAAGTTATATTTTCTGTAAATTTTAAAACTATATTTCCGATTGCTTATTTATTCACGTCTTTGGACCGACCGGCTTGCTTTGACAGTAAATCCATTTTAAAATCATTTAACTTCAAAATGTCAGGGTAACAGGGCAATAGGCTGTTTTCCCTCAGGAGCCCTGTGCCTTGGTCATCCATCATTCAAAATCCAATGTCCTGTCACTATATCATCAAATCCAACTGAACCAGCCCAAAGAAATGCTGCTCCTGAAGTCTACTAACTGCTGCTGTGGAACCATGAACCAAGGAAAATCATAACTTTACTGAAGAACTTTGCTACCAATTTGGAAATTCCCATGGATGAATTTGAAAGAACAAGGTAATTAAAATCAACCTGAGATCTCGAAAACCTCTAAGCTATATAGCTAACAATTTTGTATATTCTTTAAAAGTATTATTCAAGTGTTTTCTTATTAATGCATGCTGAACTTGTGCTTGGGTTGATTTTCTATTATATTTATAAATGTCTTATTTCAATGTATTATGATGAAATATCTAATTAATTTATTCAGACAAATGCGAGTTATGTAGGGAAGTTAAATAATGCATGGTGGCCATCTTAGTTTGTAAACCGCAAACACGCATTTTCCCCCTCCCATCTCTTAAATATGTTTTAAAGTATTTTGCATAAAATAAGTTTGTTAAGAGGTATAACTATGTTAGAATAAATATTTATTTATCTTAAGTTTGTTGAGAGTCTGCTGGCATTTAAAATATGAAAGTTGAGAGCGATCTATTTCTGTTCCTTAATAAATTGCCCTTTATTTTATTAAGTCTTTTAAAATTAAACTGTGTTGCTAGTAAATATGCATGGGTGCTGAAATCCTACTGTTGGCAAAGGTCATCATCGTTCAAATCTGTCTGCTTATTTTACTCCACGGTTCCCAGTACAGTGCTACAATGGCACCTGGGAATTATTTCGCGTACCTCCCCACAGTTATGAAGCTCCTGGATGCAGTCCAGGCTTGAGCTGTGAGTGGGCTAGAAATGTCCCAAATAAAAGGCGAAATGCCTATCCAATGCCAAGACCTTTCATCATATTTTAAAGTTGCATACTCATAAACTGCACCTCTCCTTGGCATATATTCCCTGGCACCACCATATAGTTCCCTTATTAATTATTTAAAAGAATTCTATTTAAATGAAATTTAAGTCCATTCAGTATAGCTCGATCTTATGATCTAGTTAATCACTTCGCGAGTGACTCTCGATCTCCATTTAAGTTTTCAATTATAAATATTTTAGAATATTTTAAACTCTGTTAGACTTTACATGACTCGTATATGCCTACCATGTCACTATATTTTAGACACGTTATTTAAACGAACCCAAGTACGAGGTATCAGCCATCTTGTTATTTATTGTATATCGCTATCCAATTTATATTGCTAAACTATTTTATTATCAAATTATTAAAATCTTATTTGTAAATTTATTTCTTTTCTTTATTTATTCGGGGTGCAATCTAAATTACATAGCACATTAAACTTATCTTTGGCACATCTATAAGTTATTGTTAAATGAACCTAGGGCTATTTTAGATTTAGAGTGTTTTGTTTTCTTCCTGATCACCAGCACCGGCATGAAATTATACTATTAGTAGCATCGAATGTGTTATCACGTAGAGGGCTTTGAGGAGTTTGGACTTTGGATTCGAACTCGAGATTTCTGGGAAGTAACTCTCCTAGTGTTGAGTTCTATGTCCCAGGTTTAAATTCTGCAGTGTGTTAGCAAGATAGACATGTTTTGACTGTTACAATATGAGGGGTCAGAGTGACTTGAGGTCAACATGAGCATCACAATAATATTGGCATCCATCTAGAAATTGGGCTTTTCATCATCATATTTTCACTGGTATGGATGGCTGAAAAGTTGGAGTAGATTGAAGCCTGTCCATTAAAGTATGAAGATTTGCTATCTTAACATAAACTGAGCACTGATTATATATATATATATATATGTGTGTGTGTGTGTGTGAGAGAGAGAGAAGGAAGAGAGACAAAAATAATCTGGACCAACTGATGACTGCTGGTTCAACACAAAATACATATGTTGGTGATTATTTATCCTTTTTACTTGTATATGGTTATGTGTACCAGTGGTATGAGATAATGATGATAGTTGAAGGGTATTTGAAAGTCTGTGTTCAAATCCCCTTTTTTATATATAAGCATGAAAGTTCCATTCTATCACTGCCATATTGTTTTCCAAAGTTGCAGAAAGCAATCATAAGCAGTATCAAGTAGTATAAGTGTTATCTATTTTGATATGGTAGATTATAATCCTTTAACAATTATTATGTTTTGTCACCATTCAGCACTTGAATTTTAATTTCTTTTCAACTAGACCTCTATAATTTTATATCAAAAAACTTCTTATTTGAAATAAGGAAATAAATTAATAGTCTCTATGGTGCCAATAACTAATATTTTGTGAATTTTACAAACAAAACATCTCCATTAGAAGAATTAAGTACACCTGGGTCTCATTTTATGTGGATTTTTTTAATGCAATTTTGAAGTTATGTGATTCATGTTTCTTCTTAATATCTTTTTATGTGGTTTTCTTTTATGCAATAAAGAAGTTTATATTTCACTATATTTATTAGATATCAAGAAATATAAATTATTAATAACTTATTTTAACTTGAAATACTTATTTTTAAAAACATAACATTATATTAGCTGCTAACGTGAATATGAACTGAAGCTATTTAGAATCTTACTTATGAGTAAATAATAATAATAGATTTATACTTAAGAATATAAAAATATTGCAATAAATATTTAAAAATGTTAAACTTTTAAAACATATTTTGTTAGATATAGCAAAAATAAATACCTTTTAGATTTTTAAAAATAATCAGAAATAATAAATATTTTGATTTTGGAAACTGAAAATATTTTTTCTAGAAATGATAACATATGAATTTTTTTGATTTGATTATAATCTCATTTTTTTAATATAGAAACAAAATGTGAACATTTAAAATTTATTTCAGTAGTAAGCAAAAATATCTATCAAATAAAGACAAATTTATTATTTTCTGATAAGTAAAAATCATTTAATCATAGATTTTATGTTGATGTGTGAGACAAAGAAAATTCAGAAAATGCTGAAATTTGAGTTTGCTGCAGTGAACAAGCTTTTAAATTCCAAGAGCTAAATATTAGTTGTATATCTATGTTATGTATGTGTATGTTTATATTTTTTATACACATATATACATGGAGAAACTTTTAGACAGAAAAAAGTTATAACTTTTATTTTCTTCTTAAAAAGAATGTATCTTTAAAATGTGTTTATATTTTCTTTTATACACATATGTACATGGAGAAACTTTTAGACAGAAAAAAGTTACAAGTAAAAATATTTAAGAACTTTTAATTACTACTTTAAAAAAATGTATCGGTAAAACTTTTTAAATATTTTTTTTGTAACTTTTTTCAGTCTAAAAGTTTTACCATGTATATATGTGTATAAAAAAATTTAACCATTAGTCATTATTAACACCCTTGTGAGAGAGAGTTGCACTAGTGGAAGTGCATTCTCTAACACCTAGACATAGCAGTCTGGATATTGCGAGCTTCATAAACAATTAGTAAAATCATCATCTCGAAGTTTAATCACCAATTACATTGTCGATAGAAAACCAATAACACAGCACAAGAGTGATGGTAGCACTAGTTATATTTTTTCTTGTGACAAATCTGATTTCTTACCAGTTCACAAATGAACCGCATATTGTCAAATAGTGATAATGATTAAAATATGTATGAAAAAATGTAAAATAAATTACACATAAAAACATATTGTTTTGAATAAAATTAAATATTGTAGTTAATAAAAAAAGTTTTTATTCTATCTTTTTTTTTTCAAATATTTGAAATTTTTTATTAGTCATACTTTATTTCCTTATTTTTTATGCAAATTTTAAAATAATTTTTCCTTGTTGCTTTGCTTTTATGCGATTTCTGAAAATTATGAAACATATCCCCTATTTTTCAAGGTAAGTCTATTTTTGTGCAATTTTTTTAATGCAGGTTTTCTGTGGAACCTATTTACCACATAAAACTAGATCCAGGGATACTAAATATTTGGAAAGTTTGTGAAGTCCTGGAAAAATTAAATGCATCACATAATTTGCAACGATAAGAATATATTTTTTAAAGAATAGAACAGTTTATTCATAAAATTCATTTGTTACAGATGAAGCTTAAATTTATAATTACTATTTTTTATTTCTTCATTATATTTGTCAACTTCTTCATTCATTTAAATGATTTGTTCTTCTTTTCAAATTTCTTATAATGACCTGATCACTCTATAGTAATTTTTTTGCTGCTATTTTCAAACTTTTTATTAATCTCTTGGATGCCTGTACCAATATTGGTCAATAAGAAAAACAATTTTCTCTTAATATTATAATTCATTTATGGTAAATTTTGTGCTTTTTAACAGTTCCGTTTGTTTTATGGAATTAAAAATAATCAACTTCAATGTGATCTTCTGAAAATAATATATCTTTAAGAGTACTATTATGGTGCTATCTAAAAATGCTTTTAATTTTTTTATATTGTCAATGGAATTAAAGTATTCTTTTTAGAAGAATTTAGACTCAACAAAAGACTATCATTATGGAAAATGGCATATTTTGGACACAACAGTGAGAAAAGTTAACACTGTAAAAAGGCTTATCATTAAACGAAAGTGAAAGGTCACCAAGTACATACTCTCTTTCCAAAATAAGTGGCATATCAGATTAGGCATAACATATGAATTCATAAAATATTACTTATGGTCCAAAATTTTAGACTATTGAAGAGGGTAATGAATTCCAATATGATATCACCATATTTTTCAAGATATATATTGTGGTGCTACAAAATGATTTTAAGCTGCTAAACTACTAAGATTGTTATAGCTGGTGCAAGGACACCACTAGATGAATAGCCCAGCACTTGACCAAAAATATTATTTTATAGTCATTGTGTTTATTTATTTATGTAAGACAGCCATAAAATCTTTATAGTGTAATCTCTTGCAGACTCTACTAGTTTTATAAACCCTATCTCTCCAGAGAATGCTATCTCCAAAAAATAAAAAATTTTAAATTTGCTTCCACCAAGTACCATTTATTTAAAACTAACTCTTAATATAACACATTTTTATGTTTATCTTTCCCAAGGAAAATACAATCTTCACTAACCTACAAATTGACTAAGATCCGTGTTTCTTGTTGGCAACCTGTTCAAATAGGAGTGAAAGACTAGGTGTATTACAATATTGAGCTAGATGTTTCTCGGGTAAATGTAAAACCTCTACATTGCTAATATTATATAAGCTAATTCTGAATCACTGAATTATGACATTACAGTTTTCATGTCCTATGTCAATATTTTACTTTTACGTTGCCTAATTGTGGCATAAGTGGCTTTGTGTCTTGTGGTCACATTTTAACTTTACATTTTCTTTCTATTTTTAAAGATCTGTCTATTTACTCTCTTGAAATCAAAATCAACATATACAAGTGTATAGTAATAAAGATTAACAAAAAAAAAAACAATTTAAAATACAATAACATAAAAGTCTATCCAAAAACATGTCAAAAATTAATAACTAGTCTAGCATAAAAATTAATGTATAACTAGATAGATTAATCAAATAAACCCTATATTCTATTGTTGGAACATTACATTATAAGGTAGCTTATATACTTTGCTATATCAATGAAATAGTTACCCCACTTAAAAGAAATTAAATTGGCATCAACCATTCACTTCAAAATTATTGGTGGATATCAGATCATCAAATTTAATTTATAATGCAAAGTTCATGGGTTTAACATTTCTTCAAAACTTCTTGCAAGAATCACAATTGTACTCTGTCATATTCGAACACCCTTGGCTAGCTAGCTGGCTGCTTTCATTTCCAAAGTTGGTAATTTTTTGGATGACATCAGGTGCAGCTAAGATGACAGGATTTCCCTAAGAAAAAAGTCCCTGATTTCTCTAGATGGAGGACATTTTTTTCAATGCTCTTAAAAACAGCAACTGTAGACTCTCACAATAATTATCATAATATTAATTGAACAAAAAAAATATCTTTAATTTATACTTTTTTAATTCCCTCCCCCTTTTGCACTTTTAATTAATTTTTCTTTCCCAGATAGGATTCTCATCTTTTTGGATAATTTTAGAAACTGTTTCAACTTAAAGGTTTTGTTCATTTATCTTTTGGAATTTTAATTTTAAAACTTTTTGAGTAGTTAACTAATATACAATAGAAAGACTCATTCAGAATACTTTTAATTTTCCAAATTGGTATTTGGACTAATTTTCAACAATAAAGTTTACTTAGTCAAGTGTTGTTAGCCGAGAGGTCATCACAGCCACCTTGCAAGCAAGTAGTTGGTTGTAGACAGTTGTGGGTTCGCCTCCCGGCCGATGCTATGACATATGAAAAAAAAAAGTTTACTTAGGACAATTTTGCAATTCCCCTGATCCCATCTTTTATACTATTAGTAAAATAGAATTTATAATAATAAAAAAAAATTAAACCATATAATTAAGGAAAAATCAAACTTTGAAGTCAGATTCTTTTGCAAGTTAAAAACAAACTTTTAGTATAATTAAATGTAAGATAACATATTTATTATAATTTTTTTATGACATTCTAAACTATAAAATAATGAAACTATTAAAAATAACTAATAAATTAAATATTAATGTATTTACACATGATATGGCAGAAAATATCATCTCATTAGAAACAAAAAATAATAAAAAACATTCCAACTACTCCCTGTAATCTCTTAACTCCCTGTGATCTCTTCACCCTTTCTCTTTGAATGGTTGTGCCTTTGTTTCCATTCTTCTCTCATATGCATTAGAACCACACTTTTGAATAATTTGATATGGTCATTCAAACAATGGAAAAAACACTTATATTGGTTTGCACTCAACTTGCTGATAGTATGAGTTTTTATGAAGACCCAGTCTTTTACCTTGAAGATTACCAGCTGCAACTGCCCTCCTTTTTTTCTTTGCTCTGGTCTTCTATAATCACTCTCTCATGAAACTCCTGTTCTCTGCTACATTGACTCTATCATGACAGACTGGCACACAATATTTTAGCAGCAAGGGTTCTACCCATCTATAATGCAATTGCTCTGGAGTCAGACCTATGAATTCATGATATGTACAGTTAATAACATTTACCAGATGAGGTAAAACAGTAAACCACTGCTTATGATTTTTTTTGCATATGAATAAAACAGGGCCCCTAATTCCCTCATAACCCTCTCATGTGAATTGGGCTTAAGTCACCAATAAATGTTTATATTGATGAAATAATGGTAATAGACTATAAAAATCTTTAGCCTATAACTCATGAGAGTTCTTGGGATATTACAGGGAACAAGATCCCAGCATAATTTTTGTTAGCTGGTTTATTCCTCCAGCATTCCAAACAACTTTGCTGGGTAACAACACGATAATGGTATATATTTGGCCAATAGTACCTTCATTGCAATATGTTGTCTACTTTATGCAGGCATAATACTCATATGACGGGTGAACATAATTTATCAACTGGTTTCTTAAAACTCAAGATACAACTCTCCAGCATTTTTTTCCTTTTTTACTTGATACATCAACAAACCATTGGTTATTTTGTACTAGGGTAGGTTTTATTTCATCGAGAGAGAATTACGAGCTGACTGTAGGCCACACCTTTGCACCAAATTATCAGATCTTTACATGCAGAGTATGATGCTTGTAGAACCTTCAATTCTTCATATCTCTCTCTACAGATGTATCTAGAGTGATCATCATATTAGTCAATTGAGCTCCCTCTAGTATCAAGTTTTGCACTTCATTTTGAATTGGATTTTATGCTCAATGTATCCAGAACAATGTTATCTATTTCCAGGCAATGGATTACACAGTAATGCAACTTTTGAAGGTATAATGCCCATCTCATGAGCTTATCATGGTCTGTGATTATTATTATCTCTGACTCCAATAAAAAGTATTTTAGGTTATTGAATAACCATACAATAGCCAACAGTTCTTTTTTCATAGCCATGCAACTTCTTTCCACTTGATTCAAATTGTACTTAATATTTTCTTTTTCTTGGAATAACACAGCCCTCAACCCAACTTTACTGCTATCTGTTTGAAGAATAAGGAGTTTTCTAAAATATGGATAGGCTAACTTTTTTTTAAATTTTTTCTTTTAATTTTCTCAAAAGCATTAGAATGCTTTTCATTCCACTCCCACTTGCTTTCTTTTCTAAGAAACTGAAGTAGCACTTTGATATCCATGGTAAAACTCTTAAAAAAATATTTGGTAGAAATTACAATATTCCTAAAAATGACCTAATTTGTTTTAGGGAATCTAGATATTACCTTGATCTTGTATGGATGTAGTCTCACCTTCTATTCACTGACAAGATGCCCCAGAAAGTGATTTCCTCTTGTAGTAGATTGGTTTTTTAAAAAAAATTAATGTCTATCTTTTTTCCATGAGATTCCTGTACAAAAATGGATACAATTTTCAGATATATTGAGGTTTTTTTGAAATTATCACCATATCATCTATGTAGTATACTATGAAGTCTTTTACTCTGTTGGACAAAACCCAATCCAAACACTGCACCTGCCCTGACATGCTATTAACAAGCCCAAATGAAATCTATTGAAACAAGTAAGTATAACCCTCATAGCAAAATTTGGTATATTTTTTATCTTTCTTGTGGAGTAGTATCTGCCAATAGCTAAAGGTTAAGTCAAATGGAAAAAAAATTTCTTCTCTCAAAATTCAAGCATCAAATCTGTTAATTGAGGGGGTACATCCCAGTCAGATATAATCAACTGGAAAAAAAATTTCTTCTCTCAAAATTCAAGCATCAAATTTGTTAATTGAGGGGGTACATCCCAGTCAGATATAATGATAGCACTTATTTGAGGTGTATCTAAATACACCCTCATAGACCTATCTTTTTCTTTACAATCACTAGAAGGTTTATGTATGGGGACTGTTGCATCTAAATAATTCATCATTCTTCCATTTGTTGTATTTGACTGTTGACTTCATCCTTATATTTGACTGCAATTGGGTATGACCTACACTGAAAATGTGTTTTGGCTTTTACTTTTATTTGGTGTACAAATTCTTTTATGATTCCCAGTTGTGCTACAAACCTGGTTGTATTGTTGTAAAATTCCTCCCAGTTGTCTTTCCTTGTTAGTATGCTCTCTTTGTACTTACTTACTTTATCCCTTATCTTTTCTTGCACATTATTTTTAACAATATAGATTACCTTATTATTATATTCTTTTTTATATGATTACTAAACATAAGTCTTTCATTATTTACTCTTACAGACTCATCATCAGAATATATTTTTGCCTGAGATTCTCTATAAATCCTGGCATTGATAATAATATATGTTCTATTATTTTGCTTCCATTTGTATTTCTACATACACTTCAATAAGGTCAAACTTTGCTTTTTTCCCATTTGCCATAGTGATCTTGGACTTTTTTTTATCATTAAAACTGACATTTCACCCTTCTGATTCTTAATTCAATTTACTATTTTATTAATGGAGATCTGACTGCTTGAATTAAGCAGAGCCTGTATATTTATCCCCTGTACTTTTATTTTTCATCATGGGCAAGTTTGTCAGCTACCATTGGGACCTTTACTTCCTCTTCAATAACTACATTTAAAACTTGAGATTGCTTTTTTTTCTGTTTCTCTTTTTCTTTCTTTATGTTTTCTTCATCTCCATGTGCTTCCAATGTTTTTTCTAACCCTTTGCTTATATATTTACTTGGTCTGCTTTGTATATTGTCTGGAAGAGTTTTCTTTATTATCCTCATTATCTGGTATTCTGCCATAAGATATTCAACCAGACTTCTCAACTTAATCATTTGTTTAAGAAAAAAATGTCTATATCTTATCCCATCCTCTCATTTGTATCTTTCTGTTTCTATGTCCCTTCACATCTTTTTTTTTGTTTTGCAATGTCCCAAAATGTATGCATCAATGTCTTTGCATGCTGCTTGAAGTTGGCTGGATAATTTTGAATGGTTCTCCATCAAATTCGGGCCATACATCCTAAATAATTACTTCTTAAATAATTACTTGCTACAATTATTTTTTCTTTTTCCTCTATTTTGTATATCTGGAAACAATCCTCTAAGCTTTCTAAATATTTAAATGTGCTTTCTTCTTTATCTCTTCTAAATATTTTTATTTTAATTATGTCTTGCATTTTTAGTTTCAAAATTTCTTACTTATTCTTATGACTATTTTTCACAATCTCAAAAACTCTCCCTCTACTGCACCCTCCTGCTACATTTAAATGTCTTTATTTCCTACAAATATTAATTTCTCAGGCCATTTTCTCTGTTCAAGAACTCTGAAAGTTGGGAAGTCATTTTTATAAGTTACCTTCTCTTTTAAACCACTAAACATCACATGATCACTATCTCATACTAGCACATAATTATTATTAAACAATTCAAAACAAAGCAAAACTCTCAATATAGTAGTGCCAACTTGTGCCAACAAGAACAATCAATGGATGCCAGAAGGTTTGTGCATGAAATCTCTATCTAGTGCCTACTCATACAATATCCCCAGACTAGTTTCTGGGTTGTGGCCTTTGTCAGTGAGGAGCCTTGGATCTGAGAGCACTGCACCTAGATCTTAGGATCTAATGCAACCCTCTAGCAGCCACCTTTTAACTCTACTTAACTACAAAACTATGAGAATGAAATTGAAAACACAATAATATTTTCAATACAAACTCAATAGCTTATATAGTCATATGGGTCTGAACTTAATTCAGCATCCATACATTTTGGTGACTTTGGCTCTTTAACAACCATAGCCACCACTATCCTATTAGGCAAGATTGGTATTAGGCACTACTGTATGGAGAGTTTTGCTTTGTTTTGAATTGTTTAATAACAATTATGTGCTAGTATGAGATAGTGATCATGTGATGTTTAGTGGTTAACACCAATCCTGCCTAATAGGAAAGTGGTGGCTATGGTTGTTAAAGAGCTAAAGTCACCAAAATGTATGGGTGCTGAATTGAGTTCAGACCAATATGACTATATAAGCTATTGAGCTTGGATTGAAAATATTATTGTGTTTTCAATTTCATTCTCGTAGTTTTGTAGTTAAGTAGAGTTAAAAGGTGGCTGCTAGAGGGTTGCATTAGGTGCAGTGCTCTCAGATCCAAGGCTCTTCACTGTTGAAGGCCACAAGCCAGAAACTAGTCTGGGGATATAGGATGAGTAGGCACTAGATAAGGATTTTATGTACAAGCCTTCTGGCATTCATTGATTGCTCTTGTTGGCACAAGATGGCCCTACTGTATGGAGAGTTTTGCTTTGTTTTGAATTGTTACCTTCTCTTTATAAAAATATATAACTGCATTATTTTACATTCAATCAATTTAAATGTCAGATAACACATTTATTATTTATTTTTATAATATTCTAGAACTACAAAATAACAAAACTACTAAAAATAACTAATAAATTAAATATTAAAGTATTTATACATGAGATGACATAAAATACTATCTTAATATATTAAAGCGATGATAATTTGTAGAAAATTCATCTTTACAAATATTTTAGAAATAGGATTTCATAATAGAGACTTAGGATTTTAATGCTACCATGACACTTTTTTCTATTTGTTTCATATTTTTGGAATTCAGTCTTTTTCTTCATTGGAAATATTTTAAATGTTGATTCATTATAAATACATACATTACATATAGAATTATGTACTGGACTGTAAATATTATTCAGAAATTTTATAAAACATTTGACAGAAATTAATAATTGTTATTGGTAGAAGTTAAAATGGTAATTAACATAGTTTTTTAATGCTAATTGTTTATGAATTTCTGATAATATGGTTAGTATTCAAAATATAAAATTGTATTACTAATAATATATAAATTAATAACTTTATTGTCAGTTCTTGTCTAAATTTAAGAAACGAATACTATGATCAGTGTGTTCTATGATCCATGTTCAGAAGTATATGGGGCATCATAGTCATGATTATTCATTTCTATTTGAGTTAATTAGAATATCTTACTATTTATAGAAGAAGCTTTTTCATTAATATTTAATTTAAATTTTTCATTGATATTTAATAAAGATTCTGTTAGATCTTTTGTTGATAATCCCTTCAGTATTGGCAATATAATAAGCTTCCTTTAATTTCATTTGTTTGTCATTGAATTGTGAACAGACAATCTTAACAATTTCTGCACTGAATAACTGTAAAAGCCATTGGGTATGCCAATTTTTTTCTCTGCTTTACTATCTAAATATTTAGTCCAATTCTTTTAATTACAGTAGCTTTAGATTTACTATAATATTAAGCTACACACTTTGATCTATTATACTGAATAACATATACAGTTTGAAGAAATACTGGTCCTCCAATTCTATAAACATTTTGAACTATTTTAAAAATAGAAAGTAATACATCTTATATAAGTAAATTTAAGTTCAATAACATTTAATATCATCAAAATGATAAAACACATTAAGATATTAAGATGATACTTCTGGCTTTAGTAGAAGTAAATTATTATTTTCAGAGAAAAATTCATTTTTCTTCTCAAATTTAAATGAAATTGAAATAAAACTGAAAATGAAGACTTTTTCAAATTATATACAGAATTTTTTTTTTTTTTAAAAAAAGGAGAAAATTATATGTAATTCTAAAATCATTAAAATATATTTATCATAGCTTTTATAATTATAAATCTCTATTGACAAAAAATACTATAATATATTTATAAAGTTAAGATTTAATTTAATTAAACACAGTATAATATTTAGAAAAATTCATGATTGCATATCTTGATAAAATTAACAAAATTAGCCATTTAAGCCATTATATAGTTTAATTTAGCTTTAATTTAATTATTTTAATTATTATCATGTTATATGTCATTATTAGAACATCTTCATAATGAAATTAACTGATCTATATTTTATGTTGTTACTTACATCATTGCAGGGATAATGTAATATATAAAGTATTGCTTTATATTTGTATATTTTAAAGCTTTGTTATTGGTTTATAATTATATATATATATGTGGGTGTGTGTGTGTGTGTTGAATTAAATATTTTCATGGATTGTTATTATAATAAAGAATAGAAATGAGGAGATAATATTCATGTAAATAGAAATAACCTTTAACCTTTCATGTTACCAAGAAATTATCAATTCCTATTAATTGACAATCCTTAAGGCCAAACCAGTTTTTTCATTAAGCCTATGATAGCTCTTTTGTTTGAGTTTTTTGTTGAAATAACCCAAGTTTATATATAAATTTAAATTCAGAAACCTCCTAAACTGCACATTGCTATCTACTTGCAATGGTGAAATTTACTGAAGTTCAATTTTTTAAATTGTTCTAACTTTTAAGAGCTTTCTATCTCTCATAAATTGTTTAATCTGTTTTTCATTTAGAAATTTTAGAATATTAATGTTGAATAAGAATTTCTATTATGCAAATAATATTGCTTTTAATGAATGAACTAAAACTGACACTTACAAGGTGAGCAAGCTTTAAAATATTAATTATTTTTGAAACTGACAATTAGTTGTTTCAATACTTGTAGATGTAACTATCATTTAGTGTTACTAGAATAAACTATGATAAATAATAGTGATATATTGAACTAAAAATAAATTTAAAGAAAGCAAAGTTGATAATGCTCTGCTATTATTTTAATACGTTATCAAGGAAATATTAAAGTATAAAATCCAACAAACTGTAATGCACTATTAAGATACCATAAATTTAGTTACATATGGCTCTTTGAAAAGATAATAATGGAATTCCATGAACAATAGACACAATTGAGGATAATGATAAGAATTTCTATGCCTTGATATGTAACATAAGATTTTGAAGTATGTTATATCTAAACCACAATAGGCAGAAGGATTTATAGAATAATAGCAAGTGTGACACACTAGCCCTGATACATGACTCTGTTATGTATTTACTTTGTAAGAAATAATATAAATTATCTTCATTTTTTGATACAAGCAGCAATAATTGAATTTTTTAATTATAGAATCTACAAATAATTTTAAACTATTTTTTTTTTCTTTTGAAAAATTCTAGAATTATCAACCCCCTCCCATTTACAAATATCAAACTTTTGGTAGAAACTTATGATCAGTTACAGATGGTCTGACTTGCTAATAGAAGAACTAGTGGTGACATAAAAATCATTTTGCATAAAATACTTTTAATGTGGAGATATCTGACAATCAATTATCACATCATCTACAATTTATATTGTTATGATTAAACAAGTAATTGTCCTTTGTAGTTTAGTCCTTAGAAAATTATCAGATTCTGAGAATAAGGTTCTTGAATCAATTCCACTTCTACACTTATCTGAGGAATAAAATCATTATTTGTTTATTTATTTGAACAAGAAATCTATAGTATAATTCTGTATTAGCTTTCCAGTGCTTTGCTATTATGAAATTAATATATTATTAAGCAATATCACCAGACCTCTGATATGCTATTACTTGGTTGATTTTTAAATTCTTACAAAAATTGTAGGCATTATACAGTTTACTATAGCTTGAAGCAATTCTAATCAACAAAAACTAAATAATTGATTTAAAGTCTTCTTGGAGAGCAAACTATTTGATTAATTTTTACTTTATTTTTATTTGTAATTATTTCAAAATGATTCCAGAAAATAGCTTTAAGTCGATTCCTTAGTTGTAGTAGATAAAAAAAATATGAAATTATTCTACGCTTGGAAAACCAGATAACAATGCTACTATAAATTTTCTGTAAATTACTTCTGAAAGAATTCATTTTAAAATCACATCACAAAAGCTGGATTATGATTCAATCTTTTTGTTGTAATAAAAATGTTATTTCTAGTAATGATAATAAATACTTTGAATATAGTAATTAGATTAAGCAAATATATTTTTGTTTTAGTTTTTAAGAGTGTATATAATTACTTTAAATTAAACGTCAGTTTTATTAAAAATATATTTCATTTGTTATTTCAAATTTATTCTATTAAAAGTTTTTTTTTCAATTACTAGCTACTTAATTTTATTTGTTTTGTTTTGTTTTGTTTTCCTGCGTTATGTTATTCCTGAAGCTCAAATGTTTTGATTTTTTTTTTTTTTTTTTAAATTAGATTCTTTTTGAAGTTCGGTTATAAATAACTTTTATTTGCTTTTGTTTTGTAATTAAACAGAATAATATATCGATCTTCTTACCATATTTAAGTATATATATACAAATAAAATATGTTAATATTTTAAATGTATTAAATATTTAAATTTAATTTCTTTTTCTTTTATTTGATGTAAATACTTTATTATTAGATAACGCTAAAGTTACATTCAAATTTAGTCATTAAATCCATTAGAGTTTAGTTTAAAATATTAATAGAAAGCTAATAAAAAAATATAAGGAAAATCCATCACTGCAGGTTTAGGTAAAAATCGAGGTTTATGGAGAAAGCAATAGAAAAAAATCCAACAAGAGATATCCCTAGAACTGAACATCACAATTCAATTCTGTTTGCTGACTAAAGTATCTAGAATTAAAAATGTTTCTAGAATACAGATATGAAATCATTAAGATGTCAGAGAGAATAATAAACTTCTCAAAGATGAAAAAACAAATTAGTTATTGGCAGATTCTGCGAACAAAAAAGGTTGTTTAAAGCTAAAAGAATGAAGGGGTTGTAATAATATTTTACAATAATAGCAGAATATATACTTTATCCAGATGTAATTAAAATGAATTCAGACTTTTAAACTCCCTTCAGTCATTCACTCTATTTAATATAACCAATACAGATAACTACATAAATGTGAAAAAGATAAATAATCTCAAATATATGTATTTTGTGCTGAAGCAGCACTATCAGTTGGTCCGAATCGTCATCTCCCACACATACATATAATCAGTGCTCTGATTTATATTAAGACAGCAAATCTGAGATGATTAGATCCTGCCCATTAAAGTCTGTCGATTTACTATCTTAATATAAGTAGGAACATTGATTATATGTAAGTGTGGGAGATATCGATCTGTGTCTATCTTAATATAAATCCAAGCACTGATTATATGTATGTGTGGGAGATGATGATCCAGACCATCTGATGAGTGCTAATTGAGCATGAAATACATATATTTGAGATCAATGACTGAAGGAAACTTGAACATCTAAATTCAAATCCACTTTAATTACATCTAGATTAAGTATATATACTGTACTGATATTTAAATACATATTTCACCTTCATTCTTCCCATCTCTCTTCTGTGCATTTAAATAGACATATTAAGGTCCTACATATGAAGAATCAAAAACGACAAGGTCAACATGGATATAACAATAATAATGGCATCAACAAGGGCTTTCAGCATTCCATTATCAGACTGTCAATGATATAGATGGCTGAAGATGTTGGAGAGTGAAGAGAATTAAAGCCTGTTTATTAAAGTTTGTAGATTTGCTATTTTAATAGAAATTCAAGCATTGATTATATGTATGTGTGGGAGATGATAATTTGGACCAACTGATGAGTGCTGGTTCAGGATGAAATATTTATATTGGAGATCATTTATCTTTCTCACATGTATGTGGTCATGTGTATCTGTTATATGAAGTAAATGACTAAAGGAACTTGAAAGTCTGGGTTGACATCCACTTTCATTAATAGTGAAAGTAGATATACTATTATAGTCATTATTGTTTTTAACAATTTATATGTAATCATGTAAAACAAAACTTTCAGACATGAGATATTGGTATTAATTGGCTTGCTCTCACTCATCAATTGATGTTTTAAAAGCATATGTGAATCATCTATGATTAGTGCTTACTTTTACATAAACCAACATCTACTGACCATGCTTTATTCAGGATGATTGTATTATGAGCCTGATAAATCAAATGACAAAGTATTTACATAAGTTTAATTCTATTCATCATTGAAAAAAGATAGTATCTCATTTTAAACTACCCGCAACTTTGAATTTATATTAATTTTGGAAATCAGTAATTAATTTTTATTACCAATTTATATGTAATCATGTAAGAGAGACTCTCAAGTTGTAGACATTGTTTTGATTATAAAAAGAATATTATAAATAACAATTTTATAATATGCTGTTAATGGCTAAATTTAAAACCATTACTAAAAGACCCTGATAATTATATATATATATAAATCATTATACAATTACAAATATTCAGTAACGCCTTCTGTTTAAAAGTCTATATCTCAATAATTGTGAATCTCAAAATTATATATATATGTTAACTAATGATCAGGATGTTGAAAATGTGAAAATCATATATGAAGAAAATGAAATATTAATTGCAAATAATTCTATAATCATAATGGAAAATTACAATGATATAATGAGAACAGAAAGAGATGACAAAGTGATTAAAGATTATGTATTAGAAGTATGATTGATACAAGTGAAAGATTGATTAGTTTTAGTAAAAATAAAAGCATAGTGATGATAAGAACAAGGCACATAAATGATAAAAAGGGTTTTGCACTTACAAAGATCCAATTGATCTAGGAATAGCTAATATACATTCAGTTCAAAATTTATTTTTGACAGAATTGAAATTATCATTTAACATAATCAAAAATCAAAAGCAACTTACTGATGAATTAAAGAGAATATTAAAAAAAAAATTTTTTTTGATGTGTTGGAAGATAAAAATAAATTTAAATAATGGTAGGATAATAAATTAAAATGAAAGTGGAATTTATTTGCAAAAGATTTTTAAAATGCTGCAGTAATATAGTAAGCTATATAAGAGAGGGAAAATATTTTAGATTATTAATAAAATGATGAATCAAAATAGAAATAAAACAATAGATTTAAGGATTAAATGTAAATTAATACATAAAGCAAATAAACATAGGAGAATGAGGTCAATATGATAAAATTAAGAATTTCAAAGCCAAAATAAATTTAATTTAATATATGGTAAACATAATTTAGTTGGAAAAACAAATTCAAATGAAACATTAAGTGTAGATAGTCATTAGTAAAGTAATTGGTGAAAGTAGCTTCAAATAAAAGACTAACTTCATTTAAAAAAGATTTAAAAGATGCTGTCATAAATGTAATAGGCTATATATTGGAAAGATATAAAGAACATATAAATAATTTATATAAAAAATTAACAAGCCTTAATTTATGCTAAGTAAAAAAAAAGTCAGGTGGGAAATATTATGAAAAATAATAAAAATAATCATAAAAGTATTAAATAAATGAAAACATTCAACATGTTAAAAGTTAATGAAATTTTTATTAAATTTGATAATATTTGTAATGCAGCCAATGACTTGGGAGAGCAGTCATTGATTTTTTTCACAACAATTATAATTTCAATGGAGAAAAGATATAATTTAATAAAATGTGAAAGTTATAGAACAATTAATTACTTTCACAAACAGTTACACCATTGTAAAAGTCTTGAATTAGCAGTTAGAATTTAGAAAGACAGAAGAACAAGAGACAAAAGTGGAATACATAAAGAGCGAAGAGGAGAGAAATAGTTATTTCCTTGATCATAAAAAATAATTTGATAGATTAAATTAAGTTGTTTGTCAAATGTTTTTAAAATGAAAGGTTTTGATTGAAAAGAGAAATATTTGCTAAAAATTTGTTCATATTGATTAAATAATATTTGCTACATTTAATGACTTTCTTATAGAAGAAATAGATGTAGAAAGAGTGAAAGCAGAGGCATAAGGAAGCATGCCAATGGATTATATCTCCTGAGCACATTCATCAAAAGAATTTTTTGCTTAGTTTCTAGTACAAATAAACTGAATTTGATTTTGAACTTAAAATGTAAAAGAATTAAATCACACACACATATTTTTACTATATTTAAATTTTAATTGCAATATAGATTTATGAGCTTATTGTAAAATTTATTTTTCTTAGTGTTTTGATTTTAAAAACAGAATAATAAATAAAATACTATTTTAAAAACTTGTGTTGATTTAAATGCCAAATCAAATATATAATTAATTTAAATTATTTAGCATGAGTCTGGTATCTTTTATATATACTCACTCCTGCCCTTTAACTTTAAAACTTGGATTTATTTCAGTGTGTATAATATAGGATAGTTCTTGTTTTGATTAATATATCCTTAGATAAATTATTAACTATTTGTTTAATAATTAGTAAGTTAGAATTTTAAATAAAGCAGTTTCTTTTATCAGATTTGTTATAATACTTTTGAAAATCAACGTTATAAAATGTTATGTAATATTAATAGAGCTTCTAGTTTGGCATTATTATAAATAAATTAAAGCAAACAACAAGTTGAAAATATTAAAATTAAGCATTGTATGAAACATTATAGAGCAAGATATTGTTCTTAAAATAATCAGATAATTGAACTATTCATGTGAAAGTATTATAAACAAAATAGATCAAAAATGCAATAGGTGATAGACTTTTAATAAAAAAAATATTGCTTTGCAATTAACTGAAATTATATTTAAGAAAGAAAGCTTTAAATATTAACATTTGGAGTTTTTATTTTATAAAAGAATGGAAACATGGGCATTGAAAAAAAATAGAAGAAACAATTGGAAGAGGTTAAAAGAAATAGAATAGAAAGATAAGATTAAAAATATATTGAAAAAGATTAAGTGAATAATAGAAGACAAAAAAAAACTGAATTGAGCATGAATTTTAAAGAAATAATTATAAAAGGTATATTATAAAGAGCTATGAATAAGAATAAGAGAAGTAATTGATTGATGCTTGTATGAAAGGAAGGAATTGTGTTTAAAGAGTAGTGAAAGTAATAAAAACTCTTGGAGAAGTTTTGAACACAAAAAATAAAATCAAAAAATTAAAAAATATATTCTATTTAGCATAAGATATCAGGTTTAATATCATATTCATAATAAATATAAAAAATACTGATTATCTATTATTAGAAATCTGTAATTAGATGCATTTTTTCTTTAATTTATTAATCATTGATTACCCACCCTCTTGGAAAGTTTTCATAGTGATATCAGGCTGCATTATGTTTTTCAATCCACATAGCAATTTATTTAATTTCCTACTTAAAATAGTTTTATGAGAATAATATTTTATGAGTAATTATAAGAGCTTATAATAGATTATAATGAGAGTTTTTTGAATTTCAGAAATTATAAACTTTATTTGATTTATAGCCAAAGTTTTAGCTAATTCTTGAGGCTCAAATCTATTGTATCTGTTAGTTAGTATCAAATAGCTTAGACAGAAGAGGTTGTAAGCCTAGTTAAATATAAAGCTTGTAAAAATAACTTTTAACAAGTAAAATCTTGGGTGAATTTTACACAAAGTATATTTTTATAGCAAATTTATAGCAAAGAGAGTGCACATTGAATATTTATTAGAGATTGGATTAAATATTATTTCAATGAGAAACTTTTGTTATAACTAGAAATGCAAGAATATTCACAGATTAAATTGTTTTCACTGACTAAATAGAAACTGTTAAAATTATTTTGACAATACACATTATATGCTTACTATTGACCTCTCTATTGATGTATATAAAATTTCCATCTTTTGTTAAAAATATTTAACATTTAAAGTTGATGGTATATAATTTATATATATATATTAAAAAAATAATAATTCAATAAACAATTATTTAATAAGACAACTTTTTAAAAAATATTATGTTTAATAAACCTTATCAACCCGGATTTCGCTTCTATATTGGAGCCTTATCAAGATGTAAATACACAAAGTTATATTATAATTCCTTCTATTTTACAGCAACTCCATCTATAGGCTTTATTTTACATTATATTTATAAATTATAATCATGTATTTACATTATATAATCACATATTTATATTTTAATATTATTTATAAATTTCCTAATTTTCTCTTTTTTACATATTATAACTATATTTAATAATTTAAACTTATCATAATTAGAATGATAATTATCTATATAAATATATACATATAATTTACCTATAATTATACTTAACTTAAATTTTCCAGCTATCTAATAACACCCATTTTCCAGCCAATTTTACAGGACCTTTAACTATATTCATACATTTTTCAAAATTCTCTTGTATATACAAAGATTCATAACATATCCTCTCACTATACTTCTTTATATATTTAATTACTTGAATGTTTTTTTCACAATTTATTCTATGTCCAGTATTTAAAAAATGTAGATAAATCCCTGATCTCATATCCTTCCTTTTAATTGCTCTATCATGTTCTTTACCTCTTTCTAATGCAGTTTTCTCTGTCTGACCAATATATATCTTGTTACAAAATTCACAAATAATCTTATATACTAACCCAGCTTTATCATTCTCATTATTATTTTCTATATTACATATCCATTTCCCTAATGATCTACTGTTTTTCCATCCTATTTTAATATTATTAGGTAATTTTTCCTTTACCAATTCTTTATATACTTTATCAAAATATGGAATTGAAATCCATTTATTATTTATAGTTAATTTGTGATTATTATAATATCTACTATCTTCATTTTTATTTTTAAAAAATTTACTTATATTTTTCTTTTTATATCCCATACTAATATAATCATTTTCAACCTCCAACTTTTGTATTAATGCTACATCTTTATCTAAAGTTAATCTATCATTTTTTTCTTTAAACCCTTTCATTGCTGCCATTTTTTGAGACCATGGTTGATATGAACTTGGATCTATTATACCTCTTTTATCTTTCTCTTTAATATAATGTCTTACAACAATATTACCTGTTATATCCTTCCTCATAAAAATATCTAAATATTTTAATCCTTCCTCTCCATTTTCTATCGTAAATTTAATACCATATCCATTATTATTCATTTCATTAAATGCATTATTGATACTTCTACTATTACCTATTATAAGTATATCATCAACATATCTATGATATTGTATAATTTCTTTCATTTTTATATATTTATCAATTACATTTCCCTCAATATAATCAATCATAATAGACGATAAAATACCACTAATGGAACATCCCATAACCCATCCTTTAGTTACTTTCCAAAATTCATTTTTATATTTAAAGTACAATGTTTCACTTATTAACAATAAAGCTTCATTAATAATAAATATCCATTCCTTTGATATACCACCATAATTCTTTATTCTTTCCATAACTACTTTTATACTTTCCTCTCTAGGTATACTTTGATACATCTTTTCAATATCAAATGATACAATATTTCCATTCCTATTTAATTTCACATTCTGTAGTTTATTAATAATTTCCTCCGAGCTTTTAACGCAATATTTCCCAAAACCTATACTATCAATAATTTTTTATATACTATATCACACAAACCTTTCAGCACATAATTCTTAAAATCTAATATTGCTCTTACTGGCATATTATCTTTTTGTGTTTTAACTTTTCCAAACATAGTAGGATGTTCAATCACCATAGGATATAAACGTCTATATTCTTTTTCATTAATTAATTGTTTTACTTTCATATTAATCAATAGTATTTTATATTTTGTTTTAATTTCATTACTTGGATTCTTACTCATTTTTAAATATTTTTGTTTTTCCATATCTTCTTTAATCTTCTCTTCATATTCATTTTTATTTAAAATCACGAACCTTGGTCCCTTATTTTCAGACGTCACAACCAATTTCCTGTTTTCTATTTTATTTTTAATTTTCTTAATAATTAACTTTTCTTTCCATTCTTTCTTATTTAATTTATTCTTTTTATTAATTGTACTATTAATCCTTGATTGTATTTCCATCTTCACTTTATTATCAATATTTGCAGCTTCTACACTCACCACTGTTGCCTTCTGTATGTTTTTATTCACAAACAGTATATATTTAATACCTTTATTTAATATTTCTGATTCCTCATTTGTGAAAGTTACACCAGATACATTTATGTAACCGTATTTTTCTTTATGCATATCATTAGTTTTTAAAACATCAGTATTGTTCCTAAATATTTTTTTACAAATTAGCCATTTCCATTTATTTTCATATTTTTTATTTAATCTATTTTTTAATGTACTATTATTTTCCAATATAGCTTGATTAATATATTCCCATAATTCCTTCATTATATTTAATTTTAAAACATTTTTTATTTTTTTATATTTTCGAATATTCCAGTTAATTTCAATATATTTTTCTTTCAAAAACCATTCCAACACAACTCTTTGAATTCTTCTATATAAATTTAAATTATTATTAATTTTTATATTACTAATTCGAAATTTACATGATGTTGGCATAACTCTATTTCTTTTACAATTATTCAAAAACGATATTTGATGTTTTAATTCCTCAATTCTTCTTTGTATATTCCATATTTTTTTAATCTTACAAAATTCACACAATTTAACTCTTCATATAAAAATATCCACATGTTATTAGTAAAAATTCTTTTCTCCATGATCAAATAAATCCAAACAATTTGTATAAATCAATACTATCACATTACAATCTTCTTATATCAATCACTACTTAAAATAATGTATATTATTAATAAAAAATTATATTTATAAGCCTTAGAAATTAAATAGAAATTAAATAGAAATGGAAATATTGTATCATTCGATATTGAAAAGATGTATCAAAGTATACCTAGAGAGGAAAGTATAAAAGTAGTTATGGAAAGAATAAAGAATTATGGTGGTATATCAAAGGAATGGATATTTATTATTAATGAAGCTTTATTGTTAATAAGTGAAACATTATACTTTAAATATAAAAATGAATTTTGGAAAGTAACTAAAGGATGGGTTATGAGATGTTCCATTAGTGGTATTTTATCGTCTATTATGATTGATTATATTCAGGGAAATGTAATTGATAAATATATAAAAATGAAAGAAATTATACAATATCATAGATATGTTGATGATATACTTATAATAGGTAATAGTAGAAGTATCAATAATGCATTTAATGAAATAAATAATAATAGATATGATATTAAATTTACGATAGAAAATGGAGAGGAAGGATTAAAATATTTAGATATTTTTATGAGGAAGGATATAACAGGTAATATTGTTGTAAGACATTATATTAAAGAGAAAGATAAAAGAGGTATAATAGATCCAAGTTCATATCAACCATGGTCTCAAAAAATGGCAGCAATGAAAGGGTTTAAAGAGAAAAATGATAGATTAACTTTAGATAAAGATGTAGCATTAATACAAAAGTTGGAGGTTGAAAATGATTATATTAGTATGGGATATAAAAAGAAAAATATAAGTAATTTTTTTAAAAATAAAAATGAAGATAGTAGATATTATAATAATCACAAATTAACTATAAATAATAAATGGATTTCAATTCCATATTTTGATAAAGTATATAAAGAATTGGTAAAGGAAAAATTACCTAATAATATTAAAATAGGATGGAAAAACAGTAGATCATTAGGGAAATGGATATGTAATATAGAAAATAATAATGAGAATGATAAAGCTGGGTTAGTATATAAGATTATTTGTGAATTTTGTAACAAGATATATATTGGTCAGACAGAGAAAACTGCATTAGAAAGAGGTAAAGAACATGATAGAGCAATTAAAAGGAAGGATATGAGATCAGGGATTTATCTACATTTTTTAAATACTGGACATAGAATAAAT
Organism: Epiperipatus broadwayi; assembly: GCA_028023455.1. Classification (NCBI taxonomy): domain Eukaryota; kingdom Metazoa; phylum Onychophora; class Udeonychophora; order Euonychophora; family Peripatidae; genus Epiperipatus; species Epiperipatus broadwayi. Next base: position 228,587 of record JAQFVV010012471.1, read on the forward strand.
TGTGAAAAAAACATTCAAGTAATTAAATATATAAAGAAGTATAGTGAGAGGATATGTTATGAATCTTTGTATATACAAGAGAATTTTGAAAAATGTATGAATATAGTTAAAGGTCCTGTAAAATTGGCTGGAAAATGGGTGTTATTAGATAGCTGGAAAATTTAAGTTAAGTATAATTATAGGTAAATTATATGTATATATTTATATTGATAATTATCATTCTAATTATGATAAGTTTAAATTATTAAATATAGTTATAATATGTAAAAAGAAAATTGGAAATTTATAAATATTAAAATATAAATATGTGATTATATAATGTAAATACATGATTATAATTTATAAATATAATGTAAAATAAAGCCTATAGATGGAGTTGCTGTAAAATAGAAGGAATTATAATATAACTTTGTGTATTTACATCTTGATAAGGCTCCAATATAGAAGCGAAATCCGGGTTGATAAGGTTTATTAAACATAATATTTTTTAAAAAGTTGTCTTATTAAATAATTGTTTATTAAATTATTATTTTTTTAATATATTACGTTACAAAGACAACATTATGAACAAGTTTTAATTTAAAATTTGATCATTTTTTGATATATAAATTAGTTTGTTTAAAAATACAATGAACTGTTTTAATTGTGCTTGTTTGTTTTTTTTAATTTTGATGTAATAGACATTTCACAGAAATATATTATCTAGAAAGCAAGTACAAGAAATTGATGGCGCCTATCATCTTGAGAAATTCTCTTCTTTATAAAAAGAATTCCAGATTTCCAGGTTTCATTATATATATATGATTTAAAGGGAAGTAACATATACATCAATAAAAGCAAAAAAAAGCAAAAACTTGTCCCTCTATTCTTTGAGCTCACAATGGTTTTAAGCATTCCTTCATTGGCACTGATGAAAATAGAGAGTGAAATTTGTATATTCATTTGATTTAAATGTAGTGTAAATCATTCTATTATTACAATTAAATATTTAGAGAACAATTTCATAATAGTAGTGAAAAAGCATTTTTGTGAACTTAAATATTAAATAACACAGTTTAATATATATGAAATATAAAAGGAAGTAACAACAAATCCAGAAACTACTATCAACAAATGCAAAGAATATAATGGAGCACCTACACTTTTTTTACTCACTGATATTGATAAAAAATAGTTGAAATTTATATATTTATAGTGTAAATCTTTCTGAAATTAAAATTGAATATTTAGAGAATAAAGATGATTGCTTATTTTTAACAGCCTCGTAATGAAAAATCTCTTTGTGGAAATATATATTAAATTCCCATAAATAAATATTAAATGCACACATACATACATATATATAATAAAATAAATTTTTATTTAAATATCAATGTGTGGGAGGGGGGAGCCTCTTAAAAATTTTTACTTCAAAATACTGTGAAAAAAAAATTTCATTTTTCCAGCAAATTTTCCAACGGCCAAATAGTGAAATGTTTCAGCAGTTTCTCTTTCTTATTTTCGAGCTATACTCCAACCAATAATCTGATAAATAGTAAATATGGTAATGGACCACTTAATTGAAAAAAATCCTAAACTTGTTTAATATCTGGTCCAAATTTGCTCCCAAGATATGTGAATGGCAAATTTATGTACTAGTTATTACATCATGAAGCTTTTTTAAATGAAAAATGTAAAAAAAAATAATAATAATTATAAATCAGTATATTAAAGATGAATATATATTATATGTAAAATAAGAGCATAATGATAATTATATCATCTGACTCTTTATTTTCTAATTGTTTATACTTTAAAAAGAATTTTTATAAATCTATATGGCCATAAATATCCACAACTGATATTTTTTTATGCACACACATTATTATTAACGGTGACAAATTTTCCTAAATCACAGAATATGAATCATCATCCTACAACTTTGCTTATTTAATAATGTGACTAATTTATTTTTATCTGATCATTCATTATCATTTGTATTAATTTTTTACCTTTTAGTACTGTACATGTCAATATATTCTCATGGAAAGTTTTATGATTGGAATGCCTGAATGATTTTCCACTTTTAATTAAACACTTAGTTAATTATTACGAATTAACTTGTTTTCTCTCCTACTTTTTACTAGATTATCTCTTAAGTCCCCGAAAGCGCTCAGCTTTATATTCGTAATTTTATGTTTAAAGCTTCAGCAACTGTGTTTTATCACAGTTAGTTTTTAATTTATTGATTTTTGTTGAGGTATATATATATTCTTTTTTTTTAGATTATCTCATACATATTAGTAAAATATGTAAATATTGGACTCTTTATTCGAAATAGATTTTAACTTTATTATAAAGTTTACTTTATGTCAAGAAAAAAATATTTTTTAAAATATTAAAATAGTCATCATTGTTTTTTTCATTTTTTAAAGAGAATGTAAAAATTAAACAAAACGTTTTATAGAAGCCTGGAACTTCTAAAAAGTAAGCAATTAGTCACTTCATAATTTAAAAACTGAATTTTAAAAAAAAAAAAATTTTACTTATGAACTGAGCTATTATCTAAAATTTAAATAAGAAAAATAAAGTAAGTGCTGAGGGGGGAAAACTCAACATTTTTGATCGAAAATAAAATAAACAAACATAAGACAACTCCCCAAAAGATATATACAACATAAAAAGCAGCATAGGTTTTAAAACAGAAAAAATAATAATCTAGGAAAAAAAGAAGAGGAACAAAAAAGAAGAAAAAGGAAAGAAAATTAAACCTTCATTTTCTTTTAATCTTTTTTTAGAGAATTTTTTTTTTTTTTTACAAAAATAAAAAGGTATAGTAAATAAAGTAGGCGGCAGAAAGGAGTTTGCTATTAACTGAAAGGAGACCCTTTGATTCCTCTTGGAGGCCTTAAAGAAACCGAGCAGGGCAAATTCCTAATGTCCACTCCATACGTTCTTGTCGTTGCAGCTGTTATTACTATGTGTTTATTCATATAGTATACGAACATGGATGGGCTGCTCACCAACATGCATTAGCCAGCATGGTGAGTTTTTTGGCTTTTTACCTCTGAGTTTAAGATCAAGAAACACCATGGTCTTTCTTCTCAGTGCCTGATAAGGCAGAATGAATGTTTGTGTAAATGATAAATATTTTTCCAATACATATATACAATTATGACAGACAAAAATAAAGCATGGCCCTTATTCCCAGGAGGCTGTAAAGTCACCAACCAAGGCAGCGGTTGGTGGCCGAAGGCGGAGGGTGCTAAGAATCTCCTGATTGCGGACCCAGGCTGCCATTTGATGACAACTTTTTATTTAGGTACTTACAACTGCAGATCACTTTCAAGTGAAGGAAGATTGCAAGAATTAGAAGAAGAACTCTCTTATATTAAATGGGATATTATTGGACTTTGTGAAGTTAGAAGAAAAGGTGAAGAGACAATTGATTTAAAAAGTGGACATATATTTTATTATAAAGGCACAAATATTGGAAATACAAGTGGAGTAGGATTCATTATAAATAAAAAGTGGAAGAACAATATTGTGGAGATTGATGGTGTATCAGACAGAGTGGCAAGATTAGTTATACAACTTAATAGCAGATACCAAATGCAGATAATTCAGGTTTATGCCCCAACAAGTTCTCATAGTGATGAAGTAGTAGAAGATTTTTATATGGATGTACAAAAGGCTTTTGATAAGAGTAAACAACATTTTAAAATTGTTATGGGAGACTTTAATGCTAGAATTGGTAAACAAATGAAAGATGAAAGTGCTGTAGGTAATTTTGGTTATGGTAATAGAAATGAGAGAGGACATAGACTTGTGGAGTTTGCAGAAAAAGAAAAACTTTATATTATGAATTCTTTTTTTGAAAAAAATGTTAAAAGAAAATGGACATGGAAACATCCAAATGAAGGTACAGCAGAATTGGATTATATTTTGACTAACAGGAAATACATATTTCAAGATTGTAATGTTCTTAATAGATTTAACACAGGAAGTGATCATCGATTAGTAAGGTGCAAGATGCGTGTTAATGTAAAACTAGAAAGACAAAAATTGTTAAGAAAAACAATATTTACAGTTGATATTCCTAATCTTCAGAAACATTCTAATGAATTTAAATTAGAACTTACAAATCGATTTCAAGTATTAGTAGATTTTGAACATGATTCAGATTTGAATGAAATTAATATGAAAATAACTGATACACTTTTAAAAACTGCAACAAAGATAGCTGGTAGACAAAAGCAGCAATTGACCAACAAAATTTCTATTGAAACTAGAGAATTTATGAAGAAAAGAAGAAATATGAAGATATACAAAAATGATGCACTAAAAAGAATTGAATATCTCGAATTTTGTAAAATGGTGCGGAAAAGAGTTGAAAATGATATAAGAAAATATAACTGTGAACTAGCAAGAAAAGCTGTAGAAGAAAATAAAAGTCTTAAGAATGTAAAACAACATTTTGGTATTGGTAGGAAATTTATATCTGCAATAAGGAAAAAAGATGGAATTATTACTAAAAAGAGAGATGACATCATGAAATTGGTAGAAAATTTTTATCAAGAATTATATAGTAATAAAGATCAAGTACCTCCTATATCTATTACATCTTCCGAATTGCCCAGAATTTTAAATGAAGAAGTGAGAAATGCAATTAAATGTATGAAGAAAGGAAAGGCTCCAGGTAATGATGGAATTATAATTGATATATTAAAAGAAGCAGGTGAAGAAACAGAAAATTTTTTAGCAAAGTTATATACCAAATGTCTAAATGATAAAGATGTACTGGATGATTGGAAGAATGCAGTAATAATATTAATATTTAAAAAAGGTGATAAAGAAGATATTAGAAATTACAGACCTATCAGCCTTTTATCAGTTTTATATAAAATTTTTACCAAGATAATTACAACTCGTCTACAGAGAACATTGGATTTCCACCAACCAAGAGAACAAGCTGGATTTAAAAGTGGTTTTAGTACAGTAGATCATATTCAGGTATTGAGAGAAGTTATAGAAAGGACAAATGAATATGAGTTGTCATTATGTTTTGGATTTGTAGATTATGAAAAGGCATTTGATTCTATAAACATTTCTTCAGTGATTAAAGCATTGGATCATCAAGGTATAGATCCAGGATATTGTCATATTTTAAAGAATATTTATAAAAATGCAACAGCAACAATTAGATTACATAATGATACTGGGAAAGTCAACATTGAGAAAGGTGTAAGACAAGGTGACTCCATATCTCCAAAACTTTTTACAGCAGTGCTGCAAGAAGTATTTTGTGGATTAAAATGGGAAACTAAAGGAGTGAAAGTAAATGGAGATTATTTAAGTCATTTAGATTTCACAGATGATGTAGTTGTTTTTGCAAATAATGCTTCAGAGCTGCAGGAAATGTTGCAGGAGTTATCAGATGAAAGTAGGAAAGTAGGACTAAAGATAAATGTTAAAAAGACTAAAGTAATGTTTAATCGGTTTGCTCAAAATATGAAAATAAAGATTGATTATGATGAATTAGAAGAAGTTAACAGTTACAAATACCTTGGTCAGATTATTAATACAGATGGAAACATAATGGAGGAAATTAATCATAGAATTAAACTTGGTTGGAGTGCTTTTGGTAGAAATAACTTGATACTAAAAGGAAATATGCCTATGTGTTTGAAAAGGAAGGTTTTTAACAAATGTGTTTTACCAGTTCTTACTTATGGATCTGAGACTTGGACACTCAATAGAAGAGCAATACAGAGACTTCAGACCACTCAAAGAAGTATGGAGAGGTGTATGTTGGGAGTAACAAGAAGAGATCAAAAACGCAATGTATGGGTAAGAGAACAAACAGGTGTTACTGACATCATTGAAAAAATTAAAAGATTGAAGTGGAGTTGGGCTGGACATATTGCTAGAAGAGATGATAATAGATGGACAATTGAAATTTTAAACTGGATTCCAAGAGATTGTAAAAGACCCAGAAAGAGACCACATGTGAGATGGATGGATGAAATAAGAAAGTATGCAGGGGTGATGTGGAGAAGAGAAGCTAAAGATTGGAGAAGATGGATTAAACTTGGAGAGACCTTCATCCTGCAGTGGATTGATAATGGTTGATAATGATGATGATGATGATGATGAAATAAAGTAGAGAATTTTAGAATATCTTATAGGATAAGAAAGCTTAATTTAAAAAAATACAATTTTTACCTACAATGAACTCATAGGTTAAGGTAAAAATAGGAATAAAAAAAGGACGACTTTACAATATAGTTAACAAGAACAATAACTTATCAAGTACTGATATTAAAGTAATAAAGAAACTAGTAAATAAAATATTCGTGTAACTAAATTTAAATAAAAGATATACATTGGTAAAGACTATTTCAAGCAAAAATAATATTATTAATAAGGAATCTAAATTTTCAAATCTCAACATATTTTACAAACAATTAACATTAAAAAATATTTTGTTTTTTTAATTTTTTTCATTGTTTTTTTTTTTCTCTTTTTATTTTTTTCTAAATAACACTCTCATTTAGATTTCTGATGAAGAGTGATTTTTGTCGTGACAAATTCAAGATGATGAGTACTACATATGAAACCTCATTTTTTACCTTTGCAGGAATTAATCCGCAAAAATGTATACCTATTAATGAAGTTGTATTTAATTCTTAAAGATTGTCTACTACTACTAACAATTATTAACATAATACTACTTGGCTAAAAGACAATATGCATGATTTATGAGTGCTTTATATTAATTATAAATATTAAAATACTAAATACTGCAATAATCAAAATATTATGAAATTTTAAAAATAAAATTACTAGAATCATATAATCAAGCTGAGCATTCCAAGTCTAAAATCGATAAATATTTAAATAATCTCAACATTCTTAAAGAAATGCATAAAGTTAAAAATGTAGTGATTTTACTCTCCTTAAAAGATTATTATATTATGAAACACAACCATTTTTTTAAAATATTATAAAAATGAATATCTTCAAGGATACAAATTCATCTTCAACAAAGAGTAATTTATACACAATCTAAATTTAAATGTAAAAAATATATAGCAATAGAAGAATATTATCCTAGCAATTTATAGACATTTTTCCAAATACATAAGATTGTTTGAAAATACTATAACTTAAAAAAAATTAATATCAAATTCTTATTTCTATTATGCTTGAGTATGTGAGCTACTAAGTTTTCAATGCATAAGATTGGGTATATTTTCATTATGTAATATTTAACAGAATTAAAATTCAGCATATACATAGCTAATAAATAATCATCTACATAGTTGAATAAAATACAAAGTCTGATGTAAAAATGTAACTCCAGACTTTTATTATGTGTAAAATATTGTTACAACAATATTTATTTAATTAAGTGGGTTGATGAATTCTCATCAAATTATAATAAACTGATATATAAATAAGCATTTATTTTTATAGCGTCTGCATACAATTGTAATTACATTCGAATATCAGCCTTTCAAGCCAATTGTGCAAATGCTTTGTGAGTGTTAATAATAAATGAATACCCTCTGACCAATACAAGATATGGAATTTATGCAGGAATAAAAAGAATCCCTCTTATTCCTACGACTCAAATATGGCTTGAAAGGCCGATATTTAAATGTAATTACAATTGTATGCTGACACTATAAAAATAAATGCTTATTTATATATATGATTAAGTTTCAGTTGGAATGACATTTAATAAATTCTAGAAAATTTCATCGGCATCATTCATTCAGACATTGTATATAGAAATTTAAAGTGACCGTTCTATCATCACACCTTCTGTGCCAGTACTTCAGATTTGCTCATATATAAATATTTGAGTCGTAGGAATAAGAGGGATTCTTTTTATTCCTGCATAAATTCTATAACTTGTATTGGTCAGAAGGTATTCATTTATTATTAACACTCACAAAGCATTTGCACAATTGGCTTGAAAGGCCAATATTTGAATGTAATAAACTGATATAGAAATTGTACAGTCATTTCATCACAATCAGATCAATGTTTTAATATAAAGATTGTCTGGCAATGGAGCCACCTTATTGGGATATACCAATACCAACCTCAGACATATTAATAGATGCAATAATATGTCCAGAAATCCTTAAAAAATGATTGACTAAAAAAATAAAATTATATTTTGTTAGGCCTTTTTTATTAGTTAAAATTACTGGTATTTACATAATTAGCAAAAGGCATTTTGCATTTCATTAGAAAATATAATGACATCAAATGTTAATTGTTACAAAATTGACAAACAAAACTTCATTTATATTAAATAAATTAAACTTTTCATAAAAAAAATCATTTGTCTAAAACAAGATAAAATCGTATTAATTAACACCAAACTCTCTTTCACAGCTTTTAGATAATTATTATTGATATTGACAAGGTATTAAGATCAGATAGAAACCAATCCCTACCTTGCATGAAAGTGATGTAGTGAAATTTACACTATAGAAATATTATTCATTATTAGATAATTTCTAGTCTAATGAATGACTAATAAAAATTATTAACATTGATATTGACCCTATTAAATTATTTTATTATTTTAGTATGATCTATTAAAATTAAATTATTCACCAAAAATAGTGTAGAATGTGATCTTAATTATGAATATTTCTCATATCAAAATTTTTCAGGTTTTAGAAGCTATTGATAATTTAAATATTTTTTATAAGTAACTATTGTTCTTACTGCAATTCTCAATTTCAGTCTGAACCAGATTTTTTTTTTTACTTTTGTACTTCCAAATGAATGGTATTGCTAATTCCAGTTTAGTGTTTTTGAAGACTTTTTTTTAATCACCAACTTATTTAAAGTGATTCAATTATGTTGAAGTAAAATTCTTTAATCATAAATGCATTTCTTTTTCCATAACATTGCTACACATAAACTATACTTATCTGGCTTTATTCATGTTATAGCAGCTTTTTCACTGCAATAAATTTTTACCATTCAGTATCATATTTTTTATCATGTCTGCTTATAATAAATTTTAAAATTCCTTGACTACCAAATATACAAATTTAATAAATATTCTCTATCTGTCCATTTTATGTGGGCTTGCATGTTGAAATTGCACTTCCAGAAATCTGATTCTTATAAATGACAAAAAGCTACTTTTAATAACAGTTATAGGCAAGCATAAGAAATGGTGATCATGTGATGTTTATTGGCTTAAAACCAATCCTGCCTAATAGGATAGTGGTGGCTATGGTTATTAAAGAAACAAAGACATCAAAATGTATAGCTACTAAACTGAGTTCGGACCTATATGACTATATAAGCTAATGCACTTGGATTGAAAATATTATTGTGTTTTCAATTTAAGACTCATAGTTTTGTACTTAAGTAGAGATAAATGGTGGCTGCTGGAAGAGTGCATTAGATCTGAAGATCTAGGTGCAGTGCTCTCATATTCAAGGCTCCTCACTGACAAAGGCCACAAGCCAGAAACTAGTCTGGAGATAGTGAATGAGTAGGCACTGGATGGGGATTTTATGCACAAAGCTTCTGGCAGCCATTTATTACTCTGACTCACACTATGTGGTAATACTGTATGGAGAGTTTTGGCTTGTTTTTATAAAAATTTACCTGAGTTGACCCAACAAAACTAGTTCTCCTCTTGTCAAAGTTTTACTAATGATCAGTAACTTTGTTAAGCAGAAAAGAATGCATTCTATTGTTTATTAATACTGTAAAAAATTATCTGATTATTTATTAAAGAATACATTCAGATACATATTAAATGTTTAAAGCTTTTAGAAAAATTACAAATCTAAAAAAAAAGACTAAAGCAGTCATTAAAATTTAGAAATGCATCTATCTTGAAGAAGATTAATTATAATTTTAAAAAACATTGAAAACTAATATTTCCATAGATTTGCATTAAGTACTTGAATGTGTTATATCACTACTTATTCCAAATTATTATAATTAGCTGGGACACATAAAGTACATTGACTTTAGTTCATTGTGCATATCATTAATGTGTTTAAAAATCAGCAGAAACTATATCAATGAAATCCCATTGCTTGGAATCTTTAAAACCTTAACTTAAACACTAAACTTAATTAGTGCTATTAATATTGTCAAATGCACATCTTTTTCCAGCAGCTTCTTTAAAGATTATTTTTATATCTGGAAATGTAGCTTTTAAACAGAATTGTTAACTAAGATCATTTGACTTGAACTTTGCAATAATCATTTTCTCATAACAATTGTTTAATGAAAATCATTTGAAATTATCTAGTAAATCATACAATTATGTTAAATAAGTACATAAAAGTGATCTTCTGGAAAAACTACTAATATATATATATATATATATCAATTTAATGATAAAGTGTCAGATGCTGTTGCATGCAGCTTTCCCTCATTTAGATACATAAGTATGATGTCATCTATCTACCTTGGAACATTTTATTACCTTCTAAGCTTATTTAATTGGGATATTGTAATAAACATTATTACTAATTCTGATATAACCATCACTATCGCATTCTATATCAGTTCAAATAACATTTTTGTACTGTTAAATAGTTTCTAATTTATTTCTAGATCTTCTGAATGTAAATGAAATTAAAATAAACTTTTCAAGATCAAAGTAAAATAACTAACATCATTTTACAGTTTTACTAAAATTCTGTTACAGAATCCTTGAATAAACATATCTGTCAAAACAATTTAATGAATTGATAAAATAATAGATATTATTATTTATGTTCCTGCAGTGAATCTATTGTACATAGATATTTTATTATTTCTAACAAGAATCTTTTCAAATTTTCATTGTCTCTCTAAAGGAATGGAATGATATTTAGATTAATATTGTGATAATCGAATCATCAGTTCAATTCTCAAGCCATTATTTTTCTAATTGCTATAAAATGTCAAATAAAGATATTAATGCTTGAAACAGAACAATCTAATAAACACTTCTATTCTTTAGTGTTCAATAATCAACTTTTAGGACATTATCTTCCTGTTTCTTAAAACTTTAATTATTCCATAATAATATAGTCTATCAAAAATTGTCCTCATTATACTGTTTTAGATTATATTAAATTTAGTATCCTAACTGTTTGAAAGATAGAAGACTTTGAATTGTCACTTTAAGATGACTTTGGGTGTTTTTGTATTTGTATAATGGATTATAAATAGTATCTAGCTAATTTCATGAAACATTTGAATAAAAAGTATATTAGCATGATATTTATTCAATTTTAAAATCTAGGCACTTCTAGATTTGACCAAAAAAAATAAAATATTAAACATCACATGATCACAATTTCTTATGCATGCTTATGACAGTTATTAAAACAAGCCAGAAACTACTAGTATGGGGATATTGGATGAGTAGGCACTAGATGGGCATTTTATGCACAAACCTTCTGAGATCCATTGATTACTCTGGCTTGCACTGATTGGCAATACATATAGAGGGATTCACCTGTTTTAAAAATAAAACATATTGAAAATAACTTATGATAAAAATTACATTGTTGAGAATACTATCAAATATCTTCCCAAAAAGTTCAATAAGATTTCAGTCTTAATTAGTCCTTAGCTATTTCTTTGAATAAAAAAAAAGATATATATCACCTGGAAATCTAAAATAGTTTCTATAATACATAACTTGACTATGGATAGCATGAATAATGAATTCAAAAATGAATTTATTAAATTTTATTTGTTAATACTAATTTGCTAACTATAATTTCTGTTTCCAAAAAAGAATATTTGCCCTCTAGAATAATAACTAATTACATCAGAAAATTGAAAACATTAAAATAATTTTTATGTTTTGTTTAATTTGTTATCTCTAATATAAATTTTTGTTAAAATGTTCAATTTTTATAAAAATGTTATTTATAATTAGTCTTCATAGCAATGAATAAAAAAACGGTTTCTCTAAATATTACTTCAGGCAATATCTTTTAGTAAATAACTGACTTCGTAGATATTTAAAAAATATAAAGTTTGCATTTAAATGTCATTTTCTTTTCAGGATTTAATTTTTAGTATTAGTTGTCATCATCATCATGTTCGACCATTATCGATTCACTGCAGGATGAAGGTCTCTCCAATTTTATTAAGTTTCTCTAATTTCTAGCCTCTCTTCTCTACACATATTAACAAACTTCCTGATTTTATCTATTCTTCTCATATGTTTGTATTTTTCCAGATCCTTTACAATGCTGTATGATCAAGTTTAAGAATTCAACTGCCCATCTATTATCATCTTTTTTAGAAATGTGTCCAGGGAGTGATACTCATTTTTTTGTCTTATCCTGTATTTTATTTTCAATCTTTTCTTTTTACTTCTAACATATAACTTTCCATACTTTATTGAGTAGTCTGAAGTCTTTGAATTTTTTTTCTGTTAAGTGTCCAAGCCTCAGATACTCCTTTCCAAACCTCAAAACATATTTCCTTTTAATATTAAGTTATTTCTGCCAAAAACACTCTAAGTTTAATTATATGATTAATTTCATCTATTCTGTTTCCATTTTTATTAATAATCTGATCAAGATATTTATATTTGGTAATTTCTTCTAATTCATCACTACCAAACTTTATTTTCATCTTCTGAAAATTGTAATTTTTATTACATATATCTTTAGCCGTACTTTCTTACTTTCATCGTATAACTCTCAGCATTTGCAGAAGTTTTGAAGCATGCAAAATCTAATTGACTTAAATAATTTCCATTTATTTTTATTCTCTTAGCGTTCCAATTTAATCCACAAAATTTTTTATGAATATGATATGAAAGGTTTTGCAAATATGGAATTATTCTTTATATACACTTCACAATATTAATTTTCTTAGTATAAGTATGGAATTTAATAATTGCTATTGAATTTTGATATTTTTTTTAGAATTAAACAATATCCCAAATATATAATTTGATGATGTATTTGTATTTACATATTGGACTATTTTTATAATCTAATATTAAGTGTTGAATGTATCTTAGAAAAATTTTATTTTATTTAAATTTTCCAATTTCATTCACTTGTTAGTTATAGCACATGAATGAGTATATTTCCCTTTCTTCATCAGATGTTGCTAACTTGACCAGTGACAGTACTAACATGGGAATCAAACTTGGATCATTAGATATTGAACTTTAAGGTAATACTCTAACCAACTGTGCCAACCTTCCAAATTCAATATTAAAAAAATCTAAGAGTCCAAGTTCGATTCCCATGTTAGTATTTTAACTAGATAGGCCAGAAAAAGAGGGGGGAAACATTGTGCATATACTAACCTGAGTGCTATTACTCACAGTTGAAAGTAACTGCAAGATTTAAATAAAGTTATTTTTTTCTAAAAACATTTAATATTTAATATTAAATGATGGAAATAGTCCAATTTATAAATACATCTAAAATACCATCATCACAAAATTTCAGAATAAATGATCTATTTGTCTTCATAAAATAAATTATAAAAATTTACTTAATATCAAGACTGAAAGAGGTTATAAATGTTTCAAGAAATTAAAAAATTTCCAGGAAGGCCTACAATTTATTTCAAGTAATCATTCAACAGTCAATTCATTAATCATTTAATAATGATTAAAAAATGAATATCTAAATGTTTTTATGGGGAGATAATACAACTCTTCTAAATCTAAACTTTTTGTTACTATTTTTGTTTTCAAAATCAGTACAAATAGTGAAATAATACTACAATATAAATGATGCATGTATCTTGAGATTCATAATCCAAGCAAAACAAAAAATGGTAATATATATATATATATATGTATAATATTTAAAAATATGGAAATATCTATTCTATTTTATTTTTAAAAAAACAATAGTCAAGCTATATAGACAATAACCAATGAAAACAGTTAATTGTAAACACTTTTTGCATTAATTTATAACATCTGTTAATAATTATTGATTTATAACATTCAACTTTTGTGGAATAGTCTATTATATTAAAGAAAATAGGGAAAGTTATGAGACTATTTTATAAACATTTATATGTTTTATGTAGTATTTTATCTCTATAAATATTAAGAGATTGCAGTTAAAAGAACTTTACAGTTTACTATTTTCATTGATCACTATCTATATCATCTGACTTTAAGTTTTTGAAAATAAAATAGAACATATTTCCATATTTTAAAAAATATTTCAACAATAATATATACTAAAAATTATTAACGTATACATTGAACTCTTGGTGGAAGAGTCTATTATAATAAAGGAAAATGGAGAAGGTTGTGAGACTTTATTTCCTTAAACATTCATATGTTTCCTGTAGCACTTCATCTCTATAAATATCAAAAGATGGCATTTAAAAGAAGTTCCCCTTTTATATGCAAAAAGTGGTTACAAATTAATATTTTTATTGGTCATTGTCTTATAACTGTTATTTTTTTTAAAATAAAATAGAAATATATTTCCCAATTCTTAAAAATATTTCATTAATAACATCTGTAAAAAATTGTTAATATATATATAAAACCAAAACTGCTAAACACTATACTAGCAAAAATAATATACAAAACCATAAAACAATACAATACTAGATTAAATCCAAAATTTTACCAAAACACATAATGCCTTACATATATACATAATGCCTTTGACATATACATATATAGGTAGTGGATCACTAATGATCATAATAAATTAATTCCTGATTAAAATAATCGGCTCCCTGACATAATAGAAAGCCCCAGAAACCTTAGGCCATTAATGAATGGATCATAAAATATAATATATAAGGAAAGGCAAGAATTAAAACTAAAATATAAATTGTTTTCCACAATTTCCAAATATTTCATTTATTAGTGAGTTATCAAATAATTTATCATTGAAGATTACAAAATCAGTCTGTCTTTTAACTAACATAGACAGACTGGGCATTAAATATCAAACTCACTTCTGGTGAAGTTTGACAACATATAGCATAATAACTATATATATGTTATTCCCTTTAGTTTGATTTTCACTTGAGAAGGTCTATGCTGACTTATTCACATATTATATTTCTTTCACAGGAAGCATTTGTGGAATAATTTAGATTTAATAATATGTATATTTTATATTTGAATTTATTATTGGTTATATATATATATATATATATATATATATATATATACACACAGATGTGGAGACAATTGATTTAAAAAGTAAACATTTACTCTACTATAAAGGCACAAATATTGGAAATACAAGTGGTGTAGGATTCATTATAAATAAAAAGTGGAAGAACAACATTGGAGAGATTGTTGGTGTATCAGACAGAGTGGTAAGATTAGTTATATAACTTAACAGCAGATACCAAATGCAGATAATTCAGTTTTATGCCCCAACAAATTCTCATAGTGATGAAGTAGTAGAAGATTTTATATCGATATACAAAAGACTTTTGATCAAAGTAAACAACATTTCAAAATTGTTATGGGGGACTTTAATGCTAGAATTGGTAAACAAATGAAAGATGAAAGTGCTGTAGTTAATTTTGGTTATGATAATAGAAATGAGAGAGGACATAGACTTGTGAAGTTTGCAGAAAAAGAAAAACCTTATACTATGAATTCTTTTTTTGAGAAAAATGTTAAAAGGAAATGGACATGAAAGCATCCAAATGAAGGTACAGCAGAATTGGATTATATTTTGACTAACAGGAAATACATATTTCAAGATTGTAATGTTCTTAAGAAATTTAACACATGAAGTGATCATCAATTAATAAGATGTAAGATACATGTTAATGCAAATCTAAAGAGACAAAAATTATTAAGAAAAACAATATTTACAGTTAATATTTCTAATCTTCAGAAACATTCTAATGAATTTAAATTAAAACTTACAAATTGGTTTCAAGTATTAGTAGATTTTGAACATGATTTAGATTTGAATGAAATTAATATGAAAATAACTGGTATAATTTTAAAAACTGCAACAAAAATAGCTAGCACAAAAAAGTAGCAATTGACCAATAAAATTTCTACTGAGACTAGAGAATTTATGAAGACAAGAAGGAATATGAAGATCTACAAAAATGATGTATTAAGAAGGATTAAATATCTCAAAGTTTGTAAAATGATGTGGAAAAGAGTTGAAAATGATATAAAAAACTACAAGGAAAGCTGTAGACGAGAATAAAAGTCTCAAGAGTGTAAAACAACATTTTGGTATTGATAGGTAATTTATATCTGCAATAAGAAAAAAAGATGAAATTCTTACTAAAAAGAGAGATGACATCATGAAATGGCTAGAAGACTTCTATCAAAAATTATATAGTAATAAAGAACAAGTCATCCTACATCTATTATATCTTCTGAATTGCCAAGAATTTTAAATGAAGAAGTGAGACATGCAATTAAATTTATTAAGAAAGGAAAGGCTCCAGGTAATGATGGATTTATAATTGATATATTAAAAAGATCAGATGAAGAAATAAAATTTTTTTTAGCAAAATTATATACCAAATATCTAAATGATAAAGATGTACCAGATGATTGGAAGAATGCAGTATTAATATTAAGATTTAAAAAAAGTGGTAAAAAAATATTATAAATTACAGACCTATCAGCATTTTATCAGTTTTGTAAAAAAAATTTACCAAGATAATTATAGCTCGTCTACAGAGAACATTGGATTTTCACCAACCAAGAGAACAAGCTGGATTTAAAAGTGGTTTTAGTACAGTAGATCATTTCCAGATATTGAGAGAAGTTATAGAAAGGACAAATGAATATGAGTTGCCATTATTCTTTGGATTAGTAGATCCAGGATATTGTCATATTTTAAAGAATATTTATAAAAATGCAACAGCAATAATTAGATTAGATAATTATACTAGTAAAGTCAACATTGAGAAGAGTGTCACACAGGGTGACTCCATATCTCCAAAACTTTTTACAGCACTGCTGCCAAAAATATTTTGTGGATAAAAATGGGAAACTAAATGAGTGAAAGTAATGGAGATTATTTAAGTCATTTGATTTTGCTGATAATATAGTTGTTTTTGAAAATTATCTGAGGAAATGTTGCAGGAGTTATCAGATGAAAGTAGAGAAGTGGGACTAAAGATAAATATTAAAAAGACAAAAATAATGTTTAATAGATTTTCTCAAAATATGAAAATAAAGATTGATTATGATGAGTTAGAAAAATTTAACAGTTTCAAATACTTTGGTTAGATTATTAATATAGATGGAAACATAATGGATGAAATTAATCATAGAATTAAACTTGGCTGGAGTGTTTTTGTTAGAAATAATGTGATGCTAAAAGGAAATATGCCCATGTGTTTGAAAAGAACATTTTTTTTAATAAATGTGTTTTAACAGTTCTTACTTATGGATCTGAGACTTGGACACTTAATAGAAGAGCAATACAGAGACTTCCGACTACTCAAAGAAGTATGGAGAGATACATGTTGAGAGTAACAAGAAGAGTTCAAAAACACAATATATGGGTAGGAGCACAAACAGATGTTGGTGACCTCATTGAAAAAAATAAGACTGAAGTGGAGTTGGGCTGGATATATTGCTAGAAGAGACGATAATAGTTGGACAGTTGAAATCTTAAACTGGATTCCAAAATATTGTAAAAGAACCAGAAAGAGACCACATGTGAGATGGATGGATGAAATAAAAAGATGTCCAGGGGTGATGTAGAGAAGAAAAGCTAAAGATCAGAGAAGATGGATTGAACTTGGAGAGACCTTCATTCTGCAGTGGATTGATAATGGTTGTTGATGATGATGTATTGCTCCCTTTTTTAATCATCTGTAAAGATAACAATGTTATATATAGATCTATTATTCAGTGAATATTGATATAAAAACAGTACAGTATAGGTAAAGCATGCCTATCCAGAATCATAATCCAGATGATATAGCATGTATTGCTCACTTTTTTAAAATTATCTCTGAAAATAACAATATTATAAACAGATTTATAATTTTTTATATTAGTAATGATATTGTTTTTATTGTTTTATTAATAATATTATAAGATAGCTAAAATTCTAAGTGTGGATTTAAAGTTTTTTAAAAGATAGTAAAAAAGTTATAATTAAAATTTAAAAAAAGATTTTAATTAATAATAAATTTCAAAGTGAAATGACTGAATAAATATTGTCGATAAAAGAGTTGGTGATTTAATTAATTTATTTCAAACACCAATATTGTAATGGATTGAAAGCATTTTGGTTATATTATGCTTGGTTATTTCACACATGCTTTGATGGTAATTAAAGGGATTCGTTCTGTAAAGCAGCATGAATGTCATCTCGACAGATCTTAAGAACTCAACCAGCCACTACTTTTTAGAAATCAATTAAATATTAATTAAAGTAAAATTAAAATTAGAATTTTGAAAAATAAATAAATATTTAATTAAAAATATCGTATTTAAATAGGAGCAGAAATAAGTAATTTAAAGAGAAAGTGATTTGAAAATGAAGATATGAGGAGTTGATAAACCCTTAGTATGCTTTTACTTTCAACAACAAAAAAAAAAAGATAACTTTAAAATTGTGAAAAAAGATTATGTACTTTTCAATAATAAATTTATTATATAATATTATGTTCGTTCTGACATCAAAACATCTGGATTAATAATCTGAAAGCAAATAATTTCAGTAGTTTATTTACTTTAACTATGAATTATTTCTTTTTTTTTTTTTGCAATATTATATATAACTTCAAGTATGCGGAATGTAATGATAATTTATTATTATTATATAATTATATATATAATAACAAAAAAGAAATGACTAAAACAAAGTTTTTTTTTCATATTTAGATCAAGTACAATCCCATCAATGAGGTGGTGAACTAAGTGAAAGGATAGATGACATAATGAGACATATTCTTCTTAAAATATTTTTTATTCAACAGCAGAGAGACAATTTAATTAAAATATTAAAAAAGAATTTTTACTTGTTTTTGATATAAATAATCAAGCGTTGGTGGTTAAGAGGTCACCACAGCCGCCTTACAAGCAGTTGTCCCGGGTTAGCGGGTTAGCTTCCCAGCCGATCATTCAATCTGAGTAAATCTTTGAAGGAAATGAACTTACTTTAAAAGAAAAATAAACAAACATATTCAATAAATCTGGTTTTTAATCTTAGTTATGAAAATAAATTTATTTCATATGGAGTCTGGACATACCAAAATTCAAAAAATTATCAAATAAATAATATTCCTAGATAACATTATTAAATGTTGTCATTAATTTGTGCTAACATACTTCGTAGACATTTTTTTTAAATTTACAGAGTAAAAACTTGTATTCAGAAAAGTTTTACATATTACACTACATGTATACGGAAATAATGAAATTATATTTATCCAAAAATTTATGTTACATATAATTTCTATGAATTCGAAATAAGTCCAAAGTTTATGGGATGTTTGAAATATATGTGAACATATATTTTTTTAATTCTGTCTCAAACATTTAAATAATTGGTGACATCTAATTTAGCTTATTTATTATAAATAAATAAGTAATATTACAATTTATATTGCATATATATTTATTATTTTTAAGTGTATTTTTTTTATTTTAATTGATCATTTTTTTTTAAGAACTTTTCATAAACGGGATACCATTAATATAGTCTTCCTCAAAATTGTTCCACACAATTCTGATTTATTGCATTCTATCAGTTTTAAAAGTAGAATAATTGCAGAGGAAGATATTGAAAATAATAAATAAATGTGTAAATGCTTTATGGATTTGGAAAAGCATTTGATCGAATAATCTGAAATAAATGTATGACCATCTTAAAAATTAAAGGAATATTTTGGAAAGAGAGAATATTTATTTGAAATAATCATACTGAGGAAGTGAATATAGAAAGATGAGTTAGGCAAGGGTGCAGAATGTCATGTGTTCTTTTTAATATTTATTTAAAGACATGTTCGATGAATACTTAGACTGTGGAAAAACAAATGTAGGAGATAGAATAATAAAAGATATAAGATTTGCAGACAATATGGCTATTATAGCTTAGGATAAAGAGTCTTCAAAATATGTTGAATAAATTGGAGAAAGGATATATGGAATATAGAATGAAAATTAATGTAAAAAAGATCAAGTGTTTATGGATAGAGATGAACTCCAAGTTGAAATCCATAATAACATAGTTCAACAAACAGGTAATGGATTTAGATATTTGGATAGTTGGTAAAGTGAGAATGGAAGAAGTGAAGATGAAGTTAAAAGAAGATCAGCATTGGCAAAGAAGACATTTTCTAAAAGAAAAAATATATTTCATGGACTTCTGGAGAATTAATGAAAATATTAATTAAATGTTCTGTGTGGAGTATACTATTTTATGGTTGTGAAAAGTGAACAATGAGTAATAAAATTAGTAATGAATTGGAAGCCTTTGAGATGTGGTCATTGAGAAGAATGGAAAAATCATTTGGATGAATAAAATACCAAATGTAGTTCTGAAAAGAGTAAATGAAAAAAGAACATTGATTGAAAAAATTACAGATAAAAAGAGAAACTGGATTAAACATAAGAAGAAAGAATAATTTAATGAAAGTTGTTTTGGAGGAAATGGTGAGTGAAAACAAGAAGAAAGAATGGAAAATATCATCATTTCTGGATAATATAAGAGATAGGAATAGATATGTGAAATTGAAGAGCTGAGCAATGAAGAAAATTGAATAGAAAAATGGATGAAGTTGTGAAGTAATTACTTTTTGTACCTGGTCATCGAACAGAATACAGTTGATTGATTGATTGGATCATTTTTTATCCCTATGGTTTGGTTCCTAATTATTACTTTAACCATTACATATAGATATCTCAATAATAGCTTTATTGTCATACATTTTTGCAAGTACATATATTTGATAATCATATTTACATTATCTACTTTTTATGCATTATTCTATTTTTTTATTTTATATATATATTATTCTATTTCTTCTATAGCTAATCCGATTTATTACATTAATTATATCCTTTCTTTTATGTATATAAATCATGGTATATTTTAATTTAAAATATTAAATAATAATCAAATGCAGATGCACTTTCAATTATTATAATGTCATTTTTTATCTGCCTTTATTTCTAAAATTAACTCCCATAATGCAATATTTCATGTTTCCCCCAAACTTTGTGAATTTTTATTTTAACAGCGAGTGCATTATGAAAGTTAATTTTAGAAGTAAAAACAATTGAAAAAGATTATGTTACAGTAATTGAAAATTCTTTTGCAGTTATTTATTATTTACTGCTTTAAATTAAAAGTTATCTTGATTCATATGTTTAGTTATTATATATATATACTTTGCAGTTTATATATATATATGTAGTCATGGGTGTAATAACAAATATGCAATTGAATAAAAGTTGAATAATAAAGATACATATAAAATTTATCATCTTTTTAATGTAATTAATAAGTGCGGTATGAGAAAATATTTAAAATCTCTACCCAGAACACTCTCATCTCCAGACTAACTGGTTTCAAGCTTATGGCTCACATCAGTGGAGAGCTAGAATATTCGAACACTAGACCTAAAATATCAACTCAAACTACCAGCACTTATTCTATAGGTATATTTAAGAAGAAACTCTGAAATTTTCGGACATGAAAATGTCTTTAAATCTAGCTATCTAATTTAAATAGCTATATGGGACTGAACTAAATTCAGATCTACCATATTCTAATAGCCTCAGCATAGCCAAAGCCATGAAGATAACATTATAATAATTAAAAAAGTAAGTCATATATAACGTGATGTTACTTTTAATAAGCTTGTAGTTACAAAAATGCACACAGAGAGCATACCAAGTACCAAGCTATTGGTATACTCTCTGTGTGCATTTTTGTAACTACAAGCTTATTAAAAGTAATGTCATGTTATATATGACTTACTTTCTTAATTATTATAATTTTACCTTCATGGCTTTGGCTTTCCTGAGGCTATTAGAATATGGTAGATCTGAATTTAGTTCAGTCCCATGTAGCTATTTAAGTTAGATAGCTGGATTTAAAGACATTTTCATGTCGAAAAATTTCAGAGTTTCTTCTAAAATATATGTATGAAATAAGTGCTGGTTTTTTTGAGTTGATATTTTAGGTCTAGTATCTGAATATTCTAGCTCTCCACTGATGTGAGCCATAAGCTCGAAACCAGTTGGTCTAAGCTCGAAACCAGTTGGTCTGGAGATGAGAGGGTTCTGGGTAGAGATTTTAAATATTTTCTCATACAACACTTATTAATTAAAAGCTTGTTTGGACTATTGATACGCTCTCTGTGTGCATTTTTGTAACTACAAGCTTATTATAAGTAACGTCATGTTATATATGACTTGCTTTTTAAATTATTTTAATGTAATTTACTAATAATTATTAATAATGTTTATAATAAAATAATCACCATCATTTTTTCTCCAATTGTCTCTCCATTTTTTATCTTATTTCAGACACTTATATTAGAAATTTTACCAACCATCTCATGATTCCCACAGCATCAATCATTCCTTTGTTTAACTTCAGTGGTTATGCAACAGCAGTTTTATTTTTTAATTACATACAAACCACTTCTATTTTTCTTCCTTCCTTTCTTTCTTTCTAACTTCTTATTCTTTGTTTTTCTATATTTGTTCGTTTTAGAGTTAACATGCCTATCTTCATTACAATATGAAGAGGCAATTAATGGTAATAATGATAATGTATAGATATCCAAAAGGTGTAAACATAATAAAATTTTAAAAAATGTTTATATCTACAATATCAAAAAGTATGCTGTTATGGACAAATGCATAATAGATATAATAGTTGCTAATTTACATATCAATAAATAAAATAATAATAGTTATATATATATATATATATATATGCCATCATCAGAGCCAACATGTGCAGGTTGTGTGGAGAACAAAGCACTTCATCACTGAGGTATCAAGACACTAAGATAATAAAATTTATATGTAAATAAAATTCACATTTTTAAATCATTTTATCATTAGAAAGATCTGAGAGTAAATATTTTTTATTTAAATATAAGATGAATATTTCTTTACTTAAACTTATTGTGACAGTTGCTCTAGCCTCAAAATATATTTCTTATATACACTACTATTTCACAAAACTGAAGACCAATGCTCTTTCTCTCCATAGAGTAGTGTCACCCTGTACCAATGAGAGCAATCAATGTATGTCAGAAGGCTTGTGCATAAAATCCCTATCTAGTGCCTACTCATCCAATATCCCCAGACTAGTTTCTGGCTGGTGGCCTTCATCAGTGAGGAGCCTTGGATTTGAGAGCACTGCACCTAGATCTTAGGATCTAATGCAACCCTCCAGCAGCCACCTTTTAAGTCTACTTAACTACAAAACTATGAGAATGAAATTGGAAAACACAATAATATTTTCAATCTAAGCTCAATAGCTCATATAGTCATTCATTGATTACTCTGATTGGCACAGGGTGGCACTACTGTATGGAGAGTTTTGCCTTGTTTATTAATAATTATGTGCTAGTATAAGAGATAGTAATCATGCGATGTTTAGTGGTTTAACACCAATCTTGCCACCAATCTTGCCTAATAGGATAGTGGTGGCTATGGTTGTTAAAGAGCCAAAGACACCAAAATGTACAGGTGCTGAACTGAGTTCAGACCCATATGACTATATAAGCTATTGAGCTTAGATTGAAAATATTATTGTGTTTTCAATTTTATTCTCATAGTTTTGTAGTTAAGTAGAGTTAAAAGGTGGCTGCTGGAGGGTTGCATTAAATCCTAAGATCTAGGTGCAGTGCTTTCAGATCCAAGGTTCCTCACAGATGAAGGCCACAAGCCATAAACTAGTCTGGGGATATTGGATGAGTAGGTCCTAGATAGGGATTTTATGCACAAGACTTCTGGCATCCATTGATTACTCTGATTGACACAGTGTGGCATTACTGCATGGACAGTTTGCCTTGTTTATAAATAATTATGTGCTAGTATAAAAGATAGTGATCATGTGATGTTTAATGCTCTCTCATCACTATAATTAATAAAATTTATATGTGAATGAAAGTGTTTAGATTTTTATCATTTTTATTTAAATATCCTAATTTGAAATATAAATAAAATGTCCATTAATTTGAACATTATTGTAATCATAATAAAAATAAATATAATGGTAATAAACTATTATAATCAGTCTTTCAATCAGCAGAAGTACTTTCCCATTAATTTCTTAAACCTGGCTCAGGTTTAAGAAATTGTTTATAATAGTTTATAAGCATTATATTTATTATTTTTATTATGATTACAAATATACTAATTTATGTAAAAAGTAACATATTATTTTAAATTTATTTAAAAATAAAGCATTTTAAAAATATTGCCTCATAATTACAGTAATTCTTGTTTGATGAAATTATTTTTATCAATTATATTCTACAAAGCTCAATGCATTTTTCAATTTAGAGTATTGGATAGACTGGCTAATTAGCCATTTCTGAAATGTGTGTTCTGGGATTAATTCCAATGCTGTGTTGTGCTAAAAAAAATTGATAATGTTATCTTTCTCTGTTTTTTAATTATGCCTTATTATCTTTTTACATGTTTTACTAAATAACTTTTAATAATGATATTATATTTTTTAGATACTATATTATTTTTTTAATTTTAACATTTTACTGAATAGCTTTTGCTTGGATGTGTTCTTTAGCTAAAAACTCATAATTGATCCATAATCCACACTATAGTCCAAATCTAAGGAAAACATAATGAATAAAAAATATATTTTTTAAAAAGATATCACTGCATGCCAATATATTTAATTCTTAACTAATTTTGTGGTAATGATATTATTTAACACAAACCCCTACATGACTGCACTATTGGCAAAGTCTTAAGAATGTATCTAGTAGAACAAACCAAATGTATGATTTTTTTTTTATAGTTATCCAACATAACCTATGAATAAACAAAATAAAGTGCTGTCATTTTAATTGCATCTAAAAATGTATTGAATAAACAATCTAAGTATGAAAATTTTAATTTTCTTTCCTTAAATAAATCCTAGTTAAATTCCTAATTGTCAAACTATATAATAAATTATATATATATATAATTATAATTGAAATAATATTTTTAACGGTTTATAAATAATTACAAACAATCTTAAAATCCACAGAAGTACACACACATATATATATATATATATATATATATATATAATCTTAAAATCCACAGAAGTACACACACATATATATATATATATATATAACAGGATTTATTAATAAGCTCAGAAGTATACAATATAGTAGTGTAAATAATTTATTAATGAGTGTAAACAGGTAAAAGTATTTTTGTTAATAAAAAACATAAACAAGTTTTGTATCTGAGAGGTATTGATTAAAAAATAACAGATACATTTTGAAAATAAAAACTTTCCTTTTAACAAAAAATTGTTAATGATATTTAAGAGTTATATCAGCCATGTTATTTAAAATTGACTTAGTTTGGCAGAATAAAATATAAAAGATATATCAATAAAGAATGTGAGTATGAAATTCTAAAATATCAAACACTGTATAATAAACTATAGTTTTAATAGTTAAAAAATTAAATAATAGTGTAAATATTTTATTATGGATTGAATATAATTTTGTTAATAGAAACATGAATAAGTTTATGCAAGAAAGATTTTCAATAGGTTTTCAAACAAACAAGGATTAAATACTGACCTGCTAGTTAAAGTTGATCTAAATAGTGATTCAGAAACAATAATAAAAACAAGAGGGAATATCTTTGTTTCTTGCTATACAGGATGGAACTCAGAAGTGAAGCATTTCAAATAATCATTTTCTGGATGTACATAACATTTTTAGTAACCAGACAAGTATCTTATATAATTACTTATATAATAACAGAGCTGACCTGAGAAGGAAAGAGAACAATGCAATATTTTCATGGGAATATGTGGTGGATTTTTTTAGTATGATAAAACATTTAGATATTTATAAAATGATTTTATTAGCAGATATTTTTTTATTTCCTGTAGCAATTTTGCAGGATTATCCAAAATATAATATAAAAAGTTTTGAAGAAAAAAACCCACTTATTTTACTAAATAAATATTTTTGTTTTATAGTATTATTTAATTATTGTTTCAACAACTATTTTTAAATATTAATTTGTTTTTAGCATGTGTTTTAACCTACAGATTTATTTTAAAGAAATAAATGAATAAAGTATATGCAGTTTAAGGTATTCACCAAACACATTAAATGACTAAAATAATATTTTCAAGTTTTTCTTGTGAAAGTTCTGGGGGAAATGTCTTTTAACTGTCTTTTTGCTAGTCATGGCTAAAAACATGATGATTTTATGCCACTTTCGGCCATTCAAATTCCGTCACTTTTAATGATACAGCTAAGATTTTACCATCATTTGAAAAATTAGAAAAAGTTCTGTAAGATGCTGCCCTCTCTTGAATTATTTTACAAGTAAAAAAATCAATAAAACTGTCTTGAAACTTTAACAAAAAAAAGTAGGTGGTCTTTTCTTGAATCTTATTGGCTATTACATTTCGACAACAGAGAAAATGGATGTCAATAACTGAAAATTTACGATTTGTTTTTGTTTCATTTCAAAAATGATAAACGAATGTTTTAGACCATTTTAAATGTATTTTTTGACAAATTATAAATTGTTTTGATAAAATATGCTAAAAATAAAATTATTTTAGAAAAATAGTTAAGACTTTAGCAAAAATTATTTACTTTGTCTTGCAACTTAAAATTCGCAAACAAATCATGTCATCACCAAAACGTTTTGGTTGGTGAGAAGATTTTGTTTTATATTTTCTGCTCCAATTATTTTTATAATTATAAAGAGAAATTTATTTTTGAAAAAACTTTCATTCACTTTCATAATCTGACAAATTATTAATATACTTTTTACAAATAAAAATTAAGTGAATATAATATTAAAAGATGAATATATTTTGATGATTGAATTTGTGTTTTGACACTTGACTCTGTGAATTGACCAATTAAAAATTTAGACTTTTACCTCACTCAGCCAATAAAATAATCAGCAAAAAAGAGGTTAATTTACAAATTTTATTTCATAGAATAGAAAGAGGTGCTAAAATTTACTTTGCCAAAAAATACTTCTTAACTCATGTTGTGGCACTGATCATTATCACTAGCAGATTCTAAAAAATGAATATCACAATTCTAGCTTCAAAAAAGACCCAAATGGTAATGTGGCAGGTTCCATAGTTCAAAAAAAAAAGTGTAAAATAAAAAATGAAAAGTTGCAAATGAGTTTTATCATGGTTCATTGTTTTTTATGTTTCACATTTTGCAATCAATGATGCACAACCTTTTTAGACTTATGATCCCCATACTCAGGCTGAAATTTTATCCGATCCATTATATATTGTTAGCATCCTATTAAAAGCATATGAGGATAGTAGTAATAAAAGTCATTTTATCACATACAAATATTTTTATATTTTTCGGTACATACAATTTGATATAAAATCTTCATAAAAAATTATATATTATTCAACATGAGAACTTCTCGAAATTTTTAAGACTCTCAACAATTTTGCAGAATTTTTAAAAAAAAAAAAATCAAGACCCAATTACAACCTTTTATTGCATTTAATTCTACCAATGTAAACAAAAAAAACAATGTTGCCATCCTTAGATTGTCTTTAAGATAATCTTTAGAATGTAAATTGGGTCTGTCTTTTTCAAAAATATCATGTTCAAATTGACAATAATATACACAATACTGTTTACATAAACGATCTGCTATAATACAGAAGTATAAAAGTCATAAACTTTCTCAAGATATTTTTCATTAATAAACCATGTTTACACTTCTTTATTGATATAAATAAATTTACATGAACTTGATTATTCTTACCATCGTATTCGTTAAAATAAAAACATATAATGATAAAATTTTCTATTAAAATTTACTGTGTGCAAAATAATACACCAATATTTTAAAAGTAAAGATAACATCTTTAAAAACGATTGGTTTTGAAAAAAAAAAAGGTAAAGCATTATTTGTAAAATCAATAGTCATTTAAAGAAATTGCTTTTATTTATTTAGTTTGTCTTTTTTATAAAGTTCGGAGAAGTTGGAAACATTCATGATTATATTATATATAAGCACACACGTGTACATATTAAAAAGAGAATCTAATAAATTATACTTTATTATTATAATAAAAATGTTTTTAAATTTGTGTGTATGCATATATATAATGGAAGTATGAAGAGAAACATTTTTTAATTGCTATTTAAAATAAAAATGTCAGTTTTAAAGTAAACAAAAACATTTAAATGTAAATTATATAAAACAAATAAAAAAGATTGTCATAAAAAAATTTAAACTGAATAAAATGACAAATTTTCATAACAAAGTAACAATTTAGCTGTTGGCCACCTGCTAGGACATTTTGAATGCTTTCATCTTCCCTCCTTTGATGAAAACCTCTTTTTCCCACAGCATGAAAATATCCGATCTTGTGAGTATGAACAACTGAAAGAATAAAATAATCTTCAAGAGAATTTTAAAAATTGATATATTTCCTAGAATAAAGCATGAAAAAAAAACTCAACTTTAAATGCAGAGAAATATCATTTCCTTAGAACA
This sequence comes from Epiperipatus broadwayi, assembly GCA_028023455.1. Taxonomy (NCBI): domain Eukaryota; kingdom Metazoa; phylum Onychophora; class Udeonychophora; order Euonychophora; family Peripatidae; genus Epiperipatus; species Epiperipatus broadwayi. The sequence goes on from JAQFVV010012471.1 coordinate 257,265, forward strand.
TTTTTCACGATACACTCTATTGTGAATCAGCTAGAAGCATCTATCATTCAAATATATTTTAGTTTGTTCTGTAAATGTAATATATATATATTAACTGATTCAAATCAAATGCAAACACGATCAAAAATACAAAAATGATCGTGCATTTAAATTCATTGCTGGATAAGATAAGTAATTGTAATTTTACTATAGCCTATATTAAATCTCTGTGTTTTTAATATATATATCCAAAAACAGATAAGGCAATTTTATCCACTGAAGTAATTATATAAGTGAACATTTAAAAATATTAGTGTTAGCAGTCAAAACCAACCATATACTTAAAGCATTGTATAAATTGTATAAAGTTTTCTCTTTTTCATAACAAATAGCTCTTTTAGCCATATCAATGAAATATTTTTGACAAAATATTAAACCAAAACTACCTAATACAAATAAAAAGTCATATTCTTATTAATTAAAATTTAGGTTACTTCTTTTAATAAGTTTATACATTTTACAAGTTTGTACACTTTATTTATTTCTTACTATCTAATAATTTATCACTCTGTTTGGTTATCAGAGTTGAAGATAGACCTCTTAATAACTAAAGATTTATGAATTAATCTACAACTGGATGAAGTAAAAAAAATACCTTAATTATCGTGATCAACTTGTTATTTAACTGTTCCCAACTAATTAAGAATTTTATTATTTTAAAAAAATAATTTATTAGAACTATAATAAAGAGCCATGATACCTTTTTATGACTCAAAATCGTTTATTTAATATTAAAAATTGGTAGAAACGTGTTTTTTTTTTTGTATTTACTAACATTTTTATTTTTGACCACAACCTTCTGCTTTGAATTTTGGCTAGTTACCACTAATTATGGATGTGAATATGTTTATAACAATCAATATATTTCATAAGCATAATAAATCTGAAAATATAACTATTATGTAAAGCTGATATGTAATTATGTTTCAAATGGTTTTACTGAACTATAAGGTTACAAACATTTTCTTAGTATCAAATACATAGGATAGAGTAAGAGAAGATTACAAGGTTATAAACAGAAACAATATGAGATATATAGTTTACATAATATATATTTGCCTTTTTTATCCCATGCAAGAGATGAGAATGTTAAATATTCTATGTATAACAAAGTAACAATCTTGAAAGCAGTTTAGCATTATTTTCTGATCTATGCATAGAATTTACAGCTTTCCCATATTCATTAATGTTATCCTTGCTTTTTTGATTTTATTTATCATGTTACTACTTTACAATTGTAGTCATCATCATAAACTTGAGTGAAGTCATTAGTGACATGTGTCTGAGTAAATGTTTGTTAGTGAGATTTCTCACCCCTTATGCATATAATATCCATTTTCTTTCTAAATGTATTAGAATGTCTTCTTGTATTTGAACAGCATATAAATGTACATATAGTAATAAGAATAGTGTAAATATGCTAGCTGAAATGAGTGCATAAAAATATCTTTTAAAAATTTTTGGGGAAGTGTTTGTTATAATTTTTATTTTAAATATTTTAGGAATATCCAACTAGACAATATTAAACAGGAAAAATGTCACTAGAAAATGTGATTATGTTTCTGACTCTCTTTAACTTAGTTTGCCTATATCTTCTATGTTATTGCATTTCCAAGGTAGTATTTGATTTTTTTTTTAGTTATCTGCTTATTGGTTATGTTTAAAAGAGGTTTGTTATCATTTGATGGGATAGCACAGATTAATGAATATACTTCTCAGTATTTAAGTTTACTTTCAGGAGGGCAGTATACTAAATTGGAGATTCATAATAAAGAATAAAATTGCATGGTCACCATGTTTTAGTTGTACACAAGCTTCAGGTGACACTACTATATGAAGAATTTTCCAGTCGAAATTTCCAGATAGCTGGAATAATACAAGAGTAAGGCTATGATTTAAAGGAGAGGGTAAAGACCATAGAAAGTTAAATAATTAGAGATCAATAGCTATAATGTCACTGTTGTATAAAGTTTTTGCATATATTGGTGGCTGGAAGAAAGACAAAATGAATGAAGAAAATAATATAGTGGGAAAATTTCAAAGAAGTTTTAGATATGAGTTGGTTTATTTATACTCACAAAACTTATAGATATAAGTAAGAATGCAGATATACAGTTATACATGATCTTTATATATAGAGAGAAGGCATAGGATAGAATAAATAGAAATGGATTATGGATAAGGTTAGTAAATTTGGAAGTGAATGTAGCTTTATTTGATCTTATTAAGAGATTGTATGAAAATAATTACTACGTGTATTAATTAGAAATATAGAATCATTTAGAGTGAAAAATGGGTGGGGCTAAATATGGATACCCTAGGTCACCTATTTTGTTTTTGTTATATTTGAGAAAAATTGACAGATTTATTTGCTGATGATATCTTCTTATGCACAGAACATAGGGAAGTTGTGGAAGTTATGCTGAAGATGCACACAAGAGTAGATAAAGAGACAAATTTAATGAAGAAAAATCAAAAATAATGATGATAAATGCTGGGGAAAGAAAAGAAAGATAATTTTTTTGGGGGGATATAAAGTTAAATGTGGCAATATGTATAACTATTTGGAATTTGTCTTAAGAGGTCAGAGAAATTGCTTGGATGAATGAGAATAAAATTGTTAAATGAAGCAAAGGAAAGAAACAGGTTGATAAAGAAACTAACAGTGTTTTTATATAATAAATATGATGTAAAAAAGAATTGCATGGGAGTGGCAGTAGCAAGGTTAACTTATAGTAATGATGCATTATTTGTGAGATTACTTAGAAAAAGTATAAACAGAAGTAGGAAGACATGCATTAGATGCAGATGTGTGGATGGCAAAGGAGGCAATTCAATGAGAAATAGGATGGTCAAGTTTTTATATGAGAGATGCAAAAAAAATAAAATTGAAATATTCAGCAGATTGAAATTGATGAATATTAAGAGAATAACAAAATAGTATTTAATTGGGTTACAAAGTAAAGGGAATGCAGCAAGATATGTGAGAAAGGAAGTACAGTATGCAGAATATGTGAATAAAGACTTTATGTTGATATACTTATACTAAAGATGAGATGATTGTGTTAGGAGAATTGTTGAGTGCTGTAGTGGCAAAGAATGGAATAGAAAAATAGATGCATTAATAAAAAATAGGGAGTTGTAGAGATGAAAAACTAGTATGGAGAGTAAAAAAGTTTAAATACATATAGAAGTAAACAGAATATTATGTATAAATTAATTTATGATAATAACAAGAAAAGTAGTTTACTGTTTAAGGCTCAAACAGGATCATTAGCAACAACAGAATGTACACATAAATGGAGAAATGTGGATGATGTAGTCTGAAAATTATGTAAAGAAGGCATGGGGAATATTAGGTATCTGGATGTTAATTGAATGTAAATGCATATAAAAGAAAGGATACAAATAATGAAGTTGTCGGAGAATAAATATAAATAAAATGATTATACAGAAAGTGGGTTCTTAGGTAATCTACTTATAAAGGCCATACAGTGGACAAAGATGATGTTTTGGAAATGGGATGATATTGGAATGTTTTAGTTTATCATAACAAGTAAGTTATATAATAATTATTTATTTATTTTTTTAAAATTCAATAAAAAGAAGCTTCACTTAATAATTCAAATTTTGAAAAAAAAAATAAAACAAACTTTTTTTATTGTAGATTTTGAAATTCAGATGATATCTAACTTACTGGAAATAATTAGAATTCAAATGTTTTGTTCTTATATCTATTATATTTTTATAAAATATTTAAAAAAATGTAATGTATATACATATGATTCAAAACTTTTGATTTATATAAATATTTATAATCATGTATCTTGATAAAAAAAATAAAGAAATAAACAATCATTTTTCTGTAGTAAATTTTGAAAACACTATTTAAAAAAGGAATTATTTATTTGAAAAAATATTAAAAATTATAAGTTTAACACTAATCTAATTTTGTATGTCTAGTCTACAATATATATGCAAATTTAACTGGCAGTAACCACTTTCTGTGAACCATTAAAAATAATACATTTACATCAATAAACACCAATAATAAATAGGATGCCCATCTATTTTATTAGTTTTGATGTATTTAAACAAACAATTATTGATGTTATTGGAAATTAAGTGTGATATTTATATATCAGCCAGATTTTTTAAATATAGCATATATCAGTTTTGAAATTATATGTATATATTACAGGACAAATCTGACTGATACATCACACTTAATTTCCTACAACACCAGTGAATGTTCATTTAAATGCATCAGAACTTAAAGAATTGATGGCCATTTTATTCTTTATTAATATTCATTGACATATGTGTATTTGTTATTAATTGATTTCCTAAAGTTTTTACTTACATTTAAATTTACATGCTAGTTCAGCCTATACATATTTATTGTTTACATTTATAAAATTAATGAAGTCCTAATATTACAGGTTATTAAAAAAAAAAAGATAAATTATTTGTCCTGTGGTATATAAGTATAATTTCAAAAATGATTTAAGCCATATTTAAAAATCTGTCTGATATATAACTATTGCAACTTCCAATAATGTCAATAAATGTTTATTTTAAATATTGAGGTGTGTGCATTACTTATTAATGACACATGTAAAATGGTTTATACTATTTACCTTAGTTTATTATATTCATTTTATTATGAATGATACTATTATTCACAGAGCATTATAAAGTTAGCATTTTTTTAAATATTTTATTCAGTTATAAATGATGTCCATCTTCTGCACTTATTTTCATTCTATTATATAGAGCAGCCAATGATTAAACTATATTTTAATCAAGCTATATTAATGCTATTATTTACCACTACATATTTTTGATCTGTTACAAATGTTGCTTAAATGGTTGGGGTTATAATAGAGGCTTATGCACACACATATTTATTTTATTACAAATAAAGTTGCAGTTTGTAGGGCATAATTAAACAGCATCACTCTATTAAAACAGGCAAAACTCACTATATATATTGCCACACACAGCAAGCTAGAGTAATCAATGGATGCCAGAAGGCATCTTAGGATCTAGGTGCAGTGCTCTCAGATCCAAGGCTCCTCACTGATGAAGGCCATAAATCAGAAACTAATCTGGGGATATTGGATGAGTAGGCACTAGATGGGGATCTTATGCACAAGCCTTCTGTCATCCATTGATTTCTCTAGCTTGCTGTGTGTGGCAATATATATAGTGAGTTTTGCCTGTTTTAACAACAGTTATGCACAAGCATAACAGGTGGTGGTCATGTCATATTTATTGGTTTAGTATCACTCTATCATGATTTTATCATATCTAGTTTGTTACAAATGGCTCCTAAATTTGTGGTGCATTGAAAAAAGAATATACTCTCATTTTTATCATGTTACAAATGATGACAACTTATATTTATTGTACACTTAGTTAGAAGACAATTACAAATAGGTGTGAAAAAACTCTTCTTCTACCCAATCATTACAAAGTGTAAACTAAGATGTAATTTATTGCATACATATATGTAAGTAAAATAAAACACCCATTATAGAATAATTATTGTAATAAAATTGTAATAAAAATGGTAAATTATAGTGGTGGGCAATATATTTTATAAATAACTACAGTAAACCACAGAAGTATTTTCAGTTAATTTCTTAACTTTTTTCAACTAAAACCATTTAAATTCAAATTTAGCAGAAGTAAATATCAACATATATCCCCAAATTTATGAATTTTAACATTAGCACATTATCTGTTAGTTATTTCTATTTATCAAAATTGACTCCTTAATTTTTTTTATTAAGGTTTCTCTTCTCATAAAGAATCTTAATATTTTCCATATCAACATTGAAAATAAACTAACATGATTTTTCATGATCAAAGAAAATGGTTGCTATTATTAAATCATAACTTCTTTTATTTTTTACATTTATATAACAGCTGAGGCTCTTTTAGCCTTTCCTCAAGACTGCCCCTCAATTCATCTATGATGCAAGCCTTGCACTTATGTAAAATTTGATACATAATATTACTTTTTTGTTTAAAAGATATACTATTTTTTAAACTTTCCCAATTTATTAACATCAAGTAGACACACAAAATAAAACTTTATATAAATCTCTGAATTTGAATTTAAATAGATTTTAGTTGGAAAAGGTTAAGAAATTATCTGAAAATACTTTTAAGATGTATTATAGTTATTTATAAAATATATTTTTAAAATTTATTATTTTTATTACAATATTACATACTCATATATATATATATATAGGTTATGCATAAATATTAAAAATATAGTGAAAAATTTTCTATGCATTAAATCAATTAAAACCTCTGTATGGTATAAACAAACAACCACTAATTAAACCAGAGTTCATCTGAACATGTGATCTAGTAATTAACATTACTAATTGTCTATGTCAAATCAAACAGCAGCCTACTTCTAGTTCAATTCTTAAACCAAGAAATATGTGTTGTAAATTAGATTCAAATTGATATATAAATAATAAATAATATTGGATACTTTTTTTGTTTTCATCTTACGTTCTTGAAAATCTTTAGTTCAATACATAAAAAAATATATCTAATATATATATTGTAACCAGTTGGGTTACATAACACACACTAATATAGTGTATGTGCATATATATGTGTAAAATAAAGGAAAAGTAGAAATAAACACAGACATAAAGTTTTGTAGATATTTTTCTATATTTCCTAAAATAAAATAATAAGTAAAGGGTTAAATAACTCTGGGTTTAAATTAAAATTTTGTTATGGATTAAACTTTTAAAATGGTCTGATAAATAATATTTGTAATTCTAATTTTGAAATTACAAAAAAAAAAACAAGCATAATTTATTTTTAAAATCTTTCAATTAAAACGTGTACAAAATATATTTTTAAAATAATGCTTGTTTGCCTTTCTACTATGTAGTTAAAAATCTTTATAGACAAAACATTCTAAAGGATTATCACACCTTTGGTCAAATTCCAAAGATTAAAGTAAAAACATGAATATCACACTTTGATAGAAATTTTCAGCTTGTTTTCAAATGGATTAGACAGATTGAAAACAGCCAGTGTTTTTGTCACCTGACCTAACCAAGATTATAAAAAGTCTGATAAAAAAATATCAGTTAGTTTTTGCTAGAAGTTTTGTAAGAGTTAGCAGAAGAGCTAGCTGTAAACTTGGCTAAAATATTTTGTGAAGAATGGGTAACTGTAGCAGAAAATGGCCACAGTAAAGCTAGCTGCAAAGATGGCTAGAATAATTATCAAGAGAACTGCCATGAGGATGTAAGAATGCAAGGAAGTGCTGCTATTCAGTTCAATTTACATGGAGGAAAAGGGTCAAGATTCTTTGTAATTCATAGCCTTAAAAGTGTTCTGGAAAAACAGCTTGCTGACCTGAAGCTTAAAAAATCCAATTATAAGTGGAACTGACTACAGAAGGAAAAAAGCCAACCATACCTGAATTATGTACTTTTACCTGATGATGACAATTGTCTGGATTGATCAAAAAACAACTTGCCCAAGAGAAACACCAACTAAATAAAGAAGTAGTTATACATATGCTGCTGTGTCTACATATGCGAAGAGAAGCACAGATAAATGTGTATACAAAAGTGAATTGTTTATAAATAATTCATTTGGGAAAATATTTTAAATCTATATTTTTAAAATTAAAGATGTTTATAATTAGTTAAGAGATAACCTGATTAAAAACTTTCTAATCTCTCAAAAATTTACCATACTTTTTTTTAAAAAAATAAATAAGAAAGCTGTAATAGAATTTGATAAAGTGATTGTTTTTAATATTGATTAAATGTGTAAATTTTATGTAAAAATTATTTATTGTTTGACAAAATTAAATTTGTTAATAATCTGTGCAATTCTATGTAAACTTAGCTTAAGGATCTGTATTATTTAAAATATAACTTAAAATCTTAATCATGTATTATTGCAGAACAAGTTTAATATGTTTAAAAATTTCATGCACATGTATATATGTGTGTGTGTGTCTGTCAATTATATTGCAAATACCAATGCTTGTCACATATAACACATGTGTAAAATTTAATCATTTTTTATATAATTATTTTATGTTTAATTGAAATGTCTTTCATCATATATTATAAAATGCACGTCTATGTACGGATATATGTATGCGTTTATAGATACACATTAAGAAATAATGCAATTAATGTAATAACTTGAATTTTTTAGTAATCTTGTAAATTACAGAGTGATGACTTTATTATTATGTATTATTCAAAATCAGAACCCTTAACCTATAAGACCTTAAATTTACTTTTTTGTTATTAATAAACTTATTTAATTGTTAAAAATTGTTTCCATCATCTCTTGGTCACATACAGTAATAGAGTTTTATGTTCTCTGAGCTAGATTTATGCACGGGATGAATATATAAATGGGGATGGGTACTTAGTATTTTGGGGCATCCAGAGATGATCAAACATCATCCTGGTTGGCACAAAAGAGAATACTCTTTAAAGCCCATGTACTATTATTTTTTATTTTACTTTAGTCTTATTAAAAATATAAGTTTATAGTTGGCCAGTACATTAATGGTACTTAAGTGGCCAGAGCATTGATGATGATCAGCATGTTCTAATGTCCCAGCATTATGGTTTCGATTTCTGATTATTATGTATGTTAATGGATGGGCACTAAGCTGGTGCATCCAAGTTATGTTTAATAATTGTCCAAGCTGGCAAAGACTCAGTTAGCCTGCTACAGAAGACCCATTTCCAATCCAGTCACAAGGTTGACTGTTGATTTATTGTATAGATTTTATTATATTTTATTGTGGATCATTCATGATGATGAGTGAATGGTTTGTTTAGAGTATTACTTACTTTTATTATAGTGCTGTTTGACATATGATTAACATATGATTTTTTTAGTTGCTCTTCTGAGTTAGTTGGCTGGTCTCTCAATGTTCTCAGAGATTTTCTAATCTCATGCTCTTATAAAATATTATATTACTTATACATACTTTTTAAATTATACATTATTGATTTTGTATTAATCTGGGAGTGATGATGTTTTACCATCACTCCAGGTTCACATCTTTTACTTCCACTTTTGTCCCCCCCCTATCCATTACAATATATATATATATAATAAAACATATCTAATATATTACATTATGTGGTTCAACATAACTATTTGTTTAAATTAATGATTGTCCAGTTACATCATAACTAAGAGTTTTATCTCGTTTAATACACAGAACGATTCCTATATTTTCAATGTTAACATATTAATTATTGAAAATCTTCACTTAAATAATACAAAATAGTCTAACAGTTATTTGATTGTTGGTAAGAATACAGAAAAAAATGTTATAATTTATATTCTCATAAATAAAAAAGCATCTTTGATTTACTAATCATATATCGTATTAGTTTGAACATTGATATACAAATGGTCCTTTCTTTAGCTTAGCAGAAATGAGATAAATGCCATTGCTAATTATTATATTATTATTGTTCAGCTTATGCTATGATTGTGGTTTTCTGTATTTTATCTACTTGAATATTCAGAAAAAAATATATTATATTTTCAATGCTTGCATCTTAAGTCCGTTAAAATCTTTAATTTAATATATATAATTTAAGAGAAAACTAAGCTATGATATAAAATCATTTTTTTCATTCTTTTGGTAGGCTGGGATATTAATTTATTCAAATCCAATATGACTTCTACTTATGTTTTATGAATAAAACGGATAAACACTATTAACACCTAGTTAGATATAATCTGAAATACTTTTGAATGATGTTTGAATAACTCCAGATAAAATGAAGAAATAGGCTTATTTAAAAGACAGCTAGGAATTACAAAACTATTATCACCATAAACAGACTTTTAATATTTGTCAGAAAAAAAAGAAAATGACAATTATTTTGCTTTGGTGAATCTTATATTTAAAGTCTGATTTGTATTTTATTTTAACTACTCTGAATTTGTAAATAAGCTTATTATATGGATATTATTTTGAAGAAACTATTAGTTTGTTTGTTTTTTTTAAAAAGAAAGAAAGAAAAAGATTTATAATAATTTCTCTTTACTTGTTAAAATTATTTTTTTTTTTTAAAAAATATTTATAATATATGTATACTAAGTATATAAATTCTATATAAGTTATTAATAAGAGAACAAGACAAGGAAATAATGATAATCATGTAAATGCTATGCACACATAGAAATTACCTAAGTCTCAAATAACCCTAGTTAATCAATAGAATTATTTCCATTAGTCTCATTCATTCATAATTAAACTTACATTTGATACTGAAAATTGAATTTTATGTAGATGGCTTTATGTATATGCAGTGGTTTGTTCAATGTTTAATAGTTTACATATTTTCAAATTGATTGCAAAATGAATCATCCTTGTATAAATTGTAGTTGTATTAAATTAGGTTTAGGATCAAAAGATCAGTCCTTATAATTATTGTATAGAAGATTTATTCAGTTAGGGTTAGGATCAAAAGTCCATTCCTTTATAGTTATTATTATACAAGTGGTTATGTTTAGGAATAGGATCTAAAAAGGCTATACTTTATTGTTATTGTAATAAAGATAGTGTTGATGTCTATCCCATATAGAACATAAGTATGTGGAAGTACTAGGAGATGTGAGTCAAAGAAATGTTATATTTATGAATTCATACATGTGTAGAATTATATTTAAGCTTGTTGAAGTCAGGGTTAAAGTATGGCAAATGTGTTATATTATCTAAGAATATATGGATGCTATGATGCATAAAAATTAAAGAACTTTGTTAAAATATAAATTACATATCAGTTAACGATTATACTTTGAAAATAAATTATTGTTACATTTTTTTTTTTAATTGTACATCAATTAATAAGTACATTAGTAAATAAATTATTATTACACAAATTGTTACTTTGTTTAGGCAAATTTGCATAGTTCTACTTTTATTCATCTGGAGTAACTTATGTTCTCCTTGAATTAGCCCTATGTTACAAACGGGTTGTGTAATAATTATATTGTTATATTAAATCAAATATTGTTTTAAATATATATGTTAATTTATTTCCATGATTCTTAAAGCCAAGTGGCACTTATGTAATTTATATAAATAAATAAATAGAAGAAATATACATAAATGAACTATGCTAAGTCTGATCATTACATAGTAACACTCACTAATAATAAATTTTTGGTTTGCCCAGAATAAGTGCTTTGATTTTTATCTGTTGTAAGCTTCAATTTGCTTTAGTTAGATGAATATATGGTTAACTAGATAATTTTTTTCTCTATGTTGTAATTATATCTTAAAGAAGAAAAAAAAACAACAAGAAAGATCAAAGCAAATTGTGCATAAAGAAGACATAAAATTATATGTTGTGTTCTAGGGTATAATCCAGTATTGTTGGTGATGTATTCAGTTAAAATTGTATAGCATATATTAAGTTTCATACATTTAAAAATGTTAAGGATTATTAAAATGGAAGAAGAAAAAATAATAAAAATCAGGCAGGAAATAATAAAAGCAAATACTTGCAAAACTAGCTGTGGAGATGATAGCTTAGAAACATCAGATATGGACAATGTCCATCCAGATAGTGATCCATGCAATCAAATAAAGCATAAAAACATTAATAAAGAAATAAAAATGCATGAGAATATTACAACATCATCACAATTAGATATGATACAGATGATTAACACTTTATTTAAACAAATGGAATTGAGATGAATGGAGCATAAGCAAAAACAAATGGAGCAAATAAATAATGGAAAAAAAAATAATCATAAGCAAATGGAGCAAATGAATATTGGAAAATGATCATAAACATAACCAAAAATAGATGGAGCAAATAATCTGAATTATGGAAAATAATAATGAAAAATGGATAGATAAGTTTTGCAAACCATCCAAATCAAAGCAAAAAGTAGATGATTTAAAACACATAAATGATGGAAAAAATGAGCAAATACAAATTCAAGAAAAAACAATTGATCAAATCATGGACAGTGAATAGGTTCAATTGCTTATAAAATCAAATAAGGAAACAATAATAAGTGATGATCTTTTAGTCGAATCCAAACCAAAATTACTTGAGAAAATAAAAAAGTGAACATGAACCCCTTCATAAAAATGATCAAAGGCTTGAAGATAATCTTGAAGACTCACAACAAAAGTTACATGGATCACAAAAGAATGTAGTGTACTATATCAAGTGCCATGCATAATCTTGCAGCTGGATAAACAAATACAAATAAAATTAGAGCAAAGTTTATTTTGTCTTCAAAATAAAATAGAATTACTGTTAACACAGATACGAAATGAAGAGTGCTTCTCATGCTGATTAATCTATTGGATAAAGAAACCCAACAATATCAAACAAATATTAAATATATGTGTTATATGACTATATTGTACTTATATAGAGTTATGCATAAAAATAATTTCATTCAACTTAAACTTTGCTTACAACAGGGAAAAAATAAATCACACTTTTCTCCCTCCTCATTTGCTATGAAAGAAAAAGCCTCCAGATAAAATATAATACTAAATTATATGGAACAATCTTATACCAATGATTGGCTGGATAAACAGTTTGTAAAATGCCCAATGGACTTTAAAAGAACTTGTCATAATTACAATTATTTTTGTTGTTGTTTTGTTGACAATTTGAAATGAATAATTTATTACTGATTTCAATTTAAAAAAAAGATTTTTTTTCTTTTAAGCAAAGTGATGTGGAATTTAAAAAAAAAAAAAAACTAAAACAAGATTCAAGAGAAAACTAAGTTTTGAAATAAAATCAAATATTTGTTCCTTCTGGCAGATTGGGATATATCTTCATTCAAATCCTACAGGATATACACTTATGTTTTTTTCCCATATGTCATAGCATCGGCCGGGACGCGAACCCACAACCGTCTGCAACCAACTACTTGCTTGCATGGCAGCTGCGATACCTCTCGGCTAACAACGCAAGACAGATATACACTTATGTTTTGTGAATAAAAAGGAAGAACACTACGGACAGTTATCTAAATCTTGTCTGAAACACTTTTGAATGATATTTAAATAACTCTGGCGGAAATAAAGAAATAGGCTTATTTAAAAGACTGTTAGACATTACAAGACTATATTATCACCATAAATGGAATTTTAATATTTGTCGGAAAATAAGTAAATGTCAATTATTTTGCTTTGGTAAGTCTTATATTTAAAATCGTATCTGTACTTTATTTTAACTCATCTGAATTTGTAAATAATGCTTGTTATCTGGAAATTATTTTTAAGAAACTATTGGTTTAAAGAAAAAAAGGTACTTATAATAAATTCTCTTGTTAAAATTATTTTTAAAAACAAAAATAATAATAATTATTATATATTACATATGTATGCTAAGCATATGAATTTTATATAAGTTATTAATAAGAGAACAAGGCAACAAAATAATGATAACCATACAGATCCAATGCACACATATAAATTGTCTAAGTCTCAAATAACGCTAGTTAACAATGTAATTATTTCTATTAGTCTTATTCATTTATAGTCAAACTTATAATTGTTTACTGAAAATTGGATATAATGTAGATGGATTTATATATATATATATACAGTTGTTTATTTAATGTTTAATAGTTTACATATGTTCACATCCATATGGGGTAATACATTCTTAAAAGTTTAATGATTTAGGGATCGATCTCAGAATGAGTCATCCCTGTACAAATTGTAGTTGTATTAAATTAGGTTTACAACTAAAGGGATACTCCTTATGATTATTGTATAAAAGGTTAATTCAGTTAGGGTTAGAATCAAAGGTCATTCATTTATAGTTATTATTATATAAGTGGTTATGTTTAGGAATAGGATTTTAAAAAGACCATTTCTTCTGATTATTGTAATAAAGATAGTATTGATATTCATCTTATATAGAATATATGTATGCGAAAGTGCTAAGAGACATGTGAGTCAAAGAAATGTTATATTTATGAATTCATACATGCATAAAATAATATTGAAGTTTACTGAAGCCAGATTAAAGATATGGTGAATGGGTTATATTATCTATGAATATATTGATGCTATGATTAATAAAAATTAAAGGATTTTGTTAAAGAAATAAATTGAATATCAATTATTGATTATGCTTTGTAAATAAATTAATATTACATGATTTTTAAATTTTATTAAAGAAAACAAATTTTATATCAATTAATAAATACACTTGTAAATAAATTATTATTACATGATTTGTAACTTTGTTTATGTAAGATTGCATGGTGTAACATTATTTATCAGGAATAACTTATGTTCTCTGTGATTTAACCTGGCATTACAAATGGGGCTGTGTAATGATTACATTATTATAGTATATAAAATATTGTTTTAAATATATATGTGTTAGTTTATTCTCTGATGCAAAGCCAGTGGTACCCATGTAATTTATATAAATAAATAGAGAAAATGTAAATAAATAAACTATGCTAAGTCTATTCATTATACATATATTGTAACTAATGAAACTGGACAGGAGAAAACTCATCAAACAAAGGTCACTCAAATAATATATATATATCTCAGGGTATGGTAAAGATGATAACTAATCAACTCATCCAAGGATAGGCTAGCTCCATTGTTGCTCTAAGGCAAATGTATCTAATTAGAAGAGTATTCTAATATCCTCTAAGCAATTTTAAATCCAATGCAGTAAATGTTACTTAAATTTTTTATTTTAAAACATCATTAATCTAAATAAATATTTTTGTTAAGCAAGTAAGATTTCTTCATCAAAATAAATCTTACTTAAATAACTCCAATCTCAGGCAAAATAATTTTTTCTCATTGTAAATCAGGTCTCAGAGTTCTTGTTACAATAAATTTTTCAATATGCAAATATACTTTTATTATTCTTATACCATCAAAGAATGTAATCCTAAAAATATTAATAATAATAAGATATGATTCAATCTTTGAGATGATATCTTAATACAATTAATAACTATTACTTTTAAAATTAATCATGAAAACTCTTATAATAAAATATTTATAGCATATTAAGATTACATTTGTGATAACATGGCTAGGAAAGGAATTTTGATGCTACCCATATATCACATAAGCAGGATCTCATATCCGAAAATAATCTTATACATGTATGTTATCTTAACATCAACAATCTCACATTTAATAAAGTGACTTTTATAATATTCTTCTTGTATTCTTATATTCTTATATCATCATAATAAAAATATATGTCTGACTTCTGTTGATTTTGAGAATGCAGATGATGATAGTAGAGAAACAAATTAGTAATCAAAACAATATTTATTAATACTAATCAAGATGACAATGGTAATCTTTAAATAATTCAATAAAAATCAAAAGTTATAATAATCATAAGTTAAAAAAAATTGCAAATTACAATTAGAAGAATATCACATAATAACATCTTCTCCTCACTGACGAAGGCCACAAGCCAGAAACTAGTCTGGGGATATTGGATGAGTAGACATTAGATAGGGATTTTATGCACAAGCCTTCTGGCATCCATTGATTACTCTGTTTGGCACAGGTGGCAATACTGTATGGAGAGTTTTGCTCTGATTAATTAAATAAATAGTCCTAATATGATTTATCTATGAGTTTATAAAGCTCTCACATTTTATTCATCGAACTTTCATTTGAATATGTTCCTGTAGGCAATTTATTTAATGGTTTTATCAAATAAATTTTATTATTATTGTATTAATATGATTTTGGAAGTAGATGTAGAAATTTTACAGCCAAATAAATAATTACAAATTTAAGTGTAAAATATGTTATAAAGGTTTTTTAAATACATTAGAGATGCAAACTGGGCATATAAACACTATTAACAGATGTAAACTACTTTTATTTCATCAAGAGAAAAAATAAAGATATGGTTGGCATCACACATGACTTTAACAAAATTTCACCAAGATAAACATCAAGGAATATAAAACAGACAAAAGGATGGAATAAACTTACAATAAACACTTATCCAAAAGTTAAATAAAGAATTATGACTTTGTCTATAATCTAAAAATATATGAAGAATAAATGATGAAAAAAAAGGGATTGCCGGAAATATAGCATTTTATGCTGTCACCTAGACATACTATAGCTCACTAGCATGATAAAAACAATCTATAAAATTAGAGATAAAACTACTATTTCATATAACAATAATGAGTAAATGATGTGCAAAGCCATTAAAATATAAAAATAATAGCAAAACATAACTAAGCATATAAATTTGTGGCTAACTAATTTAATATGAGAAATATACATCTATTCCATAAATTCTCCCATTCGTTTATTCACATTCTAAATAATTTCAAACAGGACTCATGTGACACACCTTGATTGTATTTCACACAGTAATATTCTGAGAACTAACATGAGAAACATTAAAATTATACATAAATAATATATAGGAAAATCATAGATATAATACATATGTGAATAAATCTTGAAATGAAATATATAGACCCTTTTACCAATTAATAATTAATAATCCTTAAATCTTGATTTCCATACTATCTGATAGCACAACATGGACATGCTGAAGACTTAGTAGAATATCCAGATGATTATTATTATTATTAAATATTGGCAAATAATTTAAAATTCTGGGGTATGTAGAAATTAAGTATCGATGTTATTGAAAAGCCATTTAAAGTCATAATAAAGTAATTATTTTTAACAGGATGATAAGAACTATATTTTCATGTGAGGCACTTAAAATATAAGCAATGAAAAGTAGAAAGCATATTATTCTTTTTAAAATAGCACATAGATAAATATTGTTTTCTTTTTGAAACACAATTCATAGTTTCATAATAAAATATTAACAAAGAGTAAAATATAATTCTATTGAAGAGTTTATGACTGAACAGTTGGAACAAAATAAATAGCTATAGAATTGCTTTGGAGATATTTTTGCAAACTTTATGTATACTACCATCCTGTGAATCAAAGCAAATAGAATTTTACATAATATAAGCCAATCATGTATTCAGTATTTTTAGAATACTGGAGCAACAAATTACATTTGCGGTATATATATTCAGCAATAAATGAATTTTATCATAAGCACTGTAATTCTTTTTTAAATAATTACACAGTATAAAGATAAAGAGTAGATTTTGGCAAGCAAATAATAAGTAATATTTCATATTTTCTTGGCAATAAAATATTCAAAAGTCTATTGAGTATAATACTCTCAATCTTTAGACTGAGGTAAGCACAAAATTTATTTTATATTATCTTTCAGAGACAGTTAAAATATTTATTAGCAAATAAAGTACATTTAACCATAATTATATTTATATTTCTAGAATAAGGCAAACTATTTCATATTAATATTTTATCATGTAGATTTCATTTGTAGTTAAACACATGAAAATGACATTTGTTTATTTTATAAAATATTGCATATTAAGAAACAATTCATAATAAAATACAATATATTCATTTTTGCAATTTGATAAATGGTGAAACAAGCATTCCATCCATTTCAGAACAATAGCACAACAATAATTTTCACAAATGTCAATTCAACATAGTAGACACGATGATGAAATAATTTCTTTCATAATGAAGCAAAGTATTTACAAGTTTATAATTATCATTTAGCAGCTATGTTATCATTTACAGTGTCCTTCAATTTCATCTAACAGTTCTAATTTGAATTTAAAATATCAAATGACACTAAACAAGAATATTCTATAAACAATAGCAAAGCTTAATATTTTAAAAAATGTGTAATGTCTAGAATTACTTGTAGAATAAAGCATATAAACTTCTTTTAAAATTAATGCAAAGTTGTCTAAAGTTCTAGCATTCACCATTTTAGAATGATAACTTTTAAACAAGTTTTAAGTATGATTAAACAAGCAAATTGAAAATTAATTCAAGCAATATTTATACTTTCTGTAGCAAAATTTCCTGTTATCACAAAATTTGAAACAACATATTGCTTTCATAATTATTTTTGCATTTTCATTTCCTAATGGTGCATAGCTTTGGAGAAGTTGTGAAATGGTGATTGAATAAAATTAGAAACTGTTACATTTTCATTTACCATTGTCAAATGAAAATGTAACAATTTACTCTAGATAAATACTTTTCATATAATAAAGATAAATATGAGAGATAGTGACCTGGGCCAATTGATGAGTGCTGTTTTAGCATGAAATGTATCTTGGGGGTCTTTGTCTTTCATTATATCTTTATTTAAGTGAATTTAAAAAGAATGGAGAAGTATGGAGGTGTTTATTATATCTATAAAATTAGAAACCTGTGTTAGCATTGCATAATGGAAAATTATTAAAAATAATAGGCAGTTACAAAAAAAATTACACATTAATAAAAAAAAGTATGAAGATGAAGTGTTTAGAATACACATGATCAGAGTAAGTCATGTGATGACTAATTAAGTATATGATTAATAATGGTATGCCAACTATTAATTAACATTTGTGATCTAATTACTGGTAATAAGTCATACATGATAAAAATATTTTTTTTAATTACATCATGTGGAAAATTCTAGCTAACACAGTGATTACGTCATCTTTTACAAATAGTTATTTACAGTTAAAATTATAACAATAAATAATACATTTATTTAAACATATTTTTTAATATGATATTTTTAAAATATTAAATATTTTTCAACTAAAAATATTTTACATATTTGTAAGTGCAAGCTATATATAAGTCATGTGACATCTGACTTGTTATTATTACTACTAAAAATATTATAAAATAAAAGCATTAAATTATCTTTGAATATTAACTCTTTTCTGATCCAGAAAGTCAAAACATAATTTATTTTCTTTTAATTTTAAATAGAAAATGATTATATCCATGCACTCACACACTAAAATATTTAAAAATAATTGTTTAGAAATAACTAGTTTTTAAGTTAATAACTATCAGGATTTATAACTAGAATATTATTAAGCTAGCAATTAGAACTAATATGAGTTGTAATAAATTAATAACATTATTAAAGCATTTAAAAAAACTTATTTAAGCAGTTTCACTTATGGTAACTTAATTTAGTAGACAGGTGTTATACTTATACTAAGATTATACTCAAATCTTTCAACTATAATGTAATTAAAATAGGTTATACTTTAAAAACAATTATTTGTTTGCTTTATACACCTACAATTATAAATATACTTGATTGATAAGCTAAAAGTATTCAGATTTACCTATAGAAATCTGTCTCAAATAATAGTTTATAATAGTAGTTAGAAATTAACTAAATATCTTACAAAATGACTCACTACCTTTAACAGATTAATAGCATATTCTTAATAGAAAATAAAATTTATAAATGTTTTTAAATACATTAGCATAAATACTTTATATAAAGTTTTGCAGACAGAAGTTAAGGTTATAATAAATATCTTCATGATCCTCAAATCAGTATTTTACTGCTTGGCAGTTTTGTTTAAAAATAGTATTTTTATTATGAGATAAACATGGTTCTCCAAAATATTCAAATAATTTGAAACTGTAATACATTCATTTACAATAATAGTAAAACAAAAAATATTGTAATATAACTGAACAAAAAAAGACAATCTGATTGATAAGTTTAATTTGATGATTTGGAGACATAGGGCATCTGATGGTAGGGGAATGGGTAAATGATAATTGTTTGTCCAATTGTTTTGCTTTTTGTCCTATAATATCCAGTTTTTAAGATTGTAAAAATGCAGATGAAACACATTGCATTATTTTTAAATTATTTGATTGTTCAAATGCATGCTGACTTTTGTATATGTTCTTTCAGTATATTTTTAAATTTTGTTGTTACAATTTTCACAATACCCATTTTTCTTCTCAAAAAACATTACTTTATGACTTCACTTAGTCTTAGCAAGATTTTTTTCACACCTTTAGTCAATAGAGCCACATTTCTTAAACTTGTTTACCTTGAAACATTAAAGACTAACAGTGCTTTATCTCATTGGAACAAGCAGTCTAATTTCTATTAAGCTCATATTTTCACGCTATATATTATGAAAAATATATTAAAATATTTTCTTTATTTTTATCATTCACTTTATCTTTTCATTTTCTTTTCGTTAATATTTTATGTAACGCTATTAGTTTATGATTAACAAATGTATTTAATGAATTATGAATTAAGTACAGTTTATTAATTAATAATCATTCTAGTCAAAATCACAATCTGCGCCTCCCTCCCTAATAACGTGCAAAACATGTTGTAAGATTAAAAAAAAAAAACAAGCCGTGATTAATTAATTTAAAACATATATTTATTGTTTCTAATTAATGTATTTGAAAAAAAAATCATGCTGCTTAAAAAATAGCCTACTGAAAAATATACATATATTAAATACAAAATATAATATGAAAGATATAAAGATTTTTAAAAAAAATAGAAAAAGTACTAAACAAAAATGATTATATCAAATATAGTACAATGCAATATTTAAAAAAAATATTAATAACCGTTACCATGTAGACGACACTGTTAGCGTTCTTACTATTCATAGAACATGTATAAAGAAAGGAAGTAGCTTCTCCTGTGTTATCTAAAATGTTTTTCTAATGATATGACAATAATTAATTATAGTAAAAAAAATATACTTCTTTTGTCCAATATAAATATTTTTAATAAAGCATTCAAAATAATATAAACAAAATAAATCGAAAAAAAAAAAAGCAAAAATACAAAAAACTATCATTCTTAGAATTATGAAGATTTATGAAAGAAGTAAAAATGGAACTCAAAATAAATTTCATTATAAAATAAGAAATTTAATACATTAAACCTAGCTATGGTCGCTCATAACCTGACAATATATATTCACACACTTATATATATATGATTTATCACTAATACTTGTACGATTATTTGTTTTAGCATTTTCTTATGTGAATATCTATCATCTGACATCAATTTATTACAAACACATATCTCTCCAAGTTAAATCCAATTTCACCAATCTCTAGCGTCTCTTTTCTTTTTAACATCAGGGTATTTTCTTATCCATTTTCATATATAATCTTCTAAGTCTTTTACAATCTCTTGGAATCTAGTTTAACATTTTTAACTATCCATCTATTTTCCTCATTTCTAGAAATATATTCAGATTCTTAATTCTTTCAATGATATCGGTAATACCTATTTTTTCTCTTACCCATGTATTTCATTTCAATATCTTCTTCTTATTCCTAACATATATCTCTTCATACTTTGCTGAGTGATCTGAAGTCTTGTATTTCTATTTTGTTAAATATCCAAATCTCAAATCCATAATTGACAATTGATAAAACTTGTTTACTAAAAACCTTTCTTTTTAAAGACATAAGGATATTTTTTTTTAGTATTATTTCTGTCAAAAGCACTACCTCCAAGATTAATTTTATAGTTAATTTCATCCATTATGTTTTCATCTGTATTAATGCTCAAAATGTTTGTAGTTGTTAACTTCTTCTAACTAATCATTATCAATCTTTATTTTCTTTTTTTGAAAAAATCTATTTAACATTATTTTAATTTTTTTAGCATTTATCTTTATTCCTGCTTCCTTACTTTTATCTTGTTAACTTTTGCAACCTTTCCTGAAGCTCTGATGCACTATTTTCAAAAACAACCACAGTATCTGCAACATCTAGATGACTTGGTTAATCTCCATTTATTTTAACACTCTTAACTCATTTTAATTTACCAAATACTTCTTGTAAAACTGCTGTAAAAAGTTTTGGTGATATGGAATCTTTGTTGTATATCCTTAATGTTAATCTTTTCAGTATTCCTATGTTCCTATGTATTTTAATCATTGCTGTTGCATTTTAATAAAACATTTTTTAGAGTCTGAAAATATACTGGGTCTATATTTTGATGATCCAATGCTTTAATTTCTGAAAAAATGCTTATAGAAACAAATGCTTTTTCATAATCTACAAATCCAAAGCATTAAAGCAATTCATATTCATTGGTCCTTTCATAACTTGCTCTCAATATTTCAATATGCATACATAATAATTTTAACAGATGTTATTGTTAAATTATTTTAATATGTGGAAATATCTGTTATATTTTCATATTAAAAAAATCACCATCATATATTAATAGATAGTAATCAATGAAAATACTACATATGAGCACTTTTTGCATTCAAAAGAAAACTTCTTCTAAATGCAATATCTTACTGTTATATAGAGATTAAAGTATCACTGTATTTATTTACATTTTTTTGTTTTTTTTAATAGTAATAAAAGAAGCATTTACAGTTTATTATTTTTATTGATTACTATCTAATAACATCTGCCAGTGATTTTTTAAATATAAAAATATAACAGATATTTCCACATATTAATATATATTTATATATCATTATTTTGAGCAATTATCAATACATTGCAAAATTATAATGTAAGTTTAACCCATTTTTTTCTATATAGAACTTCTTTTCACATATCACAACAACTTTTTTATTTCATTCATAACCCCATTATGTGATTTATTTCTAGATCTCTTATAATATCTTATAATACAGTTTAGAATTTCAGTTATCCATATTTGTTGCTATCTATTATAGTAATGTACTATTCAGTTCCATTTCAATGTTTTAATTAATTCAATGATATGTCATTGATATGTGTTTGTACTCTTATCTTCCAATTTTATTTTTTGATTTCTTATTGGAAATTTCACATATATATTTTTTCTATTACTTGTCCAGTTTTCATAAACTAAGTAACTATTGGAAAAACATAATTACTGTAAGCATTTCTTATCATGCTCAAAAGATATCTTTATTTTAATATGAAGTTATTTCTATTAAAAGCATTTGTTGCATATTTATTTCTATTATTAATTTCATCCATTATTTTTTCCAATTTCTCTATAAACTTTTATCAATCAATGAATTTATACATATTATATTTTGGTTTATTATAAAAAACTTTTACTTTATCTGTATTTGAAAAACCATTGAACAATGCTTAATCTTTTTCAATATTTACATTTAATTCAATTTTATGTTTATAAAAGCAATTACCATCTCTTATACCCTCAAATTATCACAACAGTTTATAAAGACTTTAGCTGGTGAATTTAAGATTGGCTTCCACACTCCCCATAATACTAACAGACTGATTAATAATTTGAAGGATAGAATGGATCCATCTCAGACACCCCAGGTCATATACAGTATTTCATGCCCTCAGGCTGGATGCAGTGCCACATACTATGGGGAAACCAAGGCCACTGTTCATAATAGAGCTGCTCAACACATTTATACATATAAAAGAACAAAAAAGAATAATGATAACTTCTCAATATTTTTCAAACTTGAGAAGCAGGCTGGCCATGTGTTTGAATCATGCAACCACAAGATAACATGCTCCAAAGCCAATTATTGTAAAAGAAAAATCAGGGAGGTGTATTTTATTATCAGTGATAACACGTGTTTTTCTATTTTCAAAAAAATGGACAAATTGATTTGCATTCGCATTTGCATATTTTATTATTTGTTAACATGACATGTTTATAACATGTTAATAACTTATTTTGGCCATTAATATGAGGGAAAACCTCAAAAGTACTAGGCCTAAATTAATTTGATTTAATTGTTTTTGGTTACTACTTACAGCTTCTTCTTCAGCAGGTAAATTGCTTTTATTTGCTATCTTTTCCTGAAACTCTGCAGTATCATTTGTAAAAACAACTATTTATTGTTTGAAATGTATGTGGTATAAATCTATATTTATTTTTGTGTTTTTTGATTTCCATTTTAATTTACAATTACTTTCCTTGGGAGTATTGCAAAAGTTTTGGAAAGATAATCCTGTTCTGATCTATATTTCTACTTGATTTAATCTTCTTAATTGTTATCACTTTAGCTGAATTTTGATAAATATTCTTCAGAATTTAAATTTTTTAAATTTACATCTTGATATTCCAAAGCTTTAATCAAAAATGCTTACAAAATCAAATGTTTTTCATAATCTATATAATCATTGAAAAATTACAGCTCATACTCATTACTTCTTTCTATAATGTCTGTTAATGCTTTGATATGATTCATTGTGATATAATCATATTTGAGTCCAACCTATTCTTATAATTAACTTCAATCTAAATTTTTTTATCTATTCTTATAAAATATATTATTTAAAATTGACAGGAATCTAATGGGACTGTATTTTAAATATCTTGTTTTTCAATGTTATCAATTTTTCTATTTTGTTTTTAATCCACAATGATTATATCATTTTCTAGAACTTTCCTATTAAATTTATTTGCATGCACTTTTATATAAATCTGCAATATAACAAATAATGTTATTCTAACTATATGAGTCAGTTTGTTTTCCTGTTTTTATTATTTTATACTTTATTCATATAATTTTTCATATAGCATGCGATGATAGTCCTGTTTGAATTATAATGTCATCTTGTTTTTTTCATCTTAAATATTTTTTCTTTCTATATTCATTTCAAATTATTTTCTTCTATAGTTTTTATAATATTTCATTTACATTTTTATGTCAACATTAATTCTACATTTTCATCATCATCATCATCAACCATTATCAATCCACTGCAGGATGAAGGTCTCTCCAAGTTCAATCCATCTTTTCTGATTTTTAGCTTCTCTTCTCCACATCACCCCTGCACACTTTCTTATTTCATTCATCCATCTCACATGTGGTCTCTTTCTGGGTATTTTAAAATCTCTTGGAATAACAGTTTAAAATTTTAATTGTCCATCTATTATCATTTCTTCTAGCAATATGTCCAGCCCAACTCCACTTCAGTCTTTTAATTTTTTCAATGAGGTCAGTAACACCTGTTTGTTCTCTTACCCATACATTGTGTTTTTGATCTCTTCTTGTTACTCACAACATGCATCTCTCCATACTTCTTTGAGTGGTTTGAAGTCTCTGTATTCCTCTTCTATTAAGTGTCCAAGTCTCAGATCCATAAGTAAGAACTGGCAAAACACATTTATTAAAAACCTTTCTTTTCAAACACATAGGCATATTTCCTTTTAATATCTATTTCTACCAAAAGCTTTCCAACCAAGTTTAATTCTATGATTAATTTCATCCATTATGTTTCCATCTGTATTAATAATCCGACCAAGGTATTTGTAACTATTAACTTCTTCTTATTCATCATAATCTATCTTTATTTTCATATTTTGAGAAAATCTATTAAAGATTACTTTAATTTTTTTAACATTTATTTTTAGTCCTACTTTCCTACGATAACTCCTGCAACATTTCCTGTAACTCTAAAGCATTATTTGTAAAAATGACTACATAATCTGCAAAATCTAAATGACTTAAATAATCTCTATTTACTTTCACTCCTTTAGCTTCCCATTTTAATCCACAAAATACTTCTTGCAGCACTGCTGTAAAAAGTTTTGAAGATATTAAATAACCCTGTCTTACACCCTTCTCAATGTTGACTTTCCTACTATCATTATGTAATCTAATTGTTGCTGTTGCATTTTTATAAATATTCTTTAAAATATGACAATATCCTGGATCTATATCTTGATGATCCAATGCTTTAATCACTGAAGAAATGTTTATAGAATCAAATGCCTTTTCATAATAAACAAACCCTAAGCATAATGGCAACTCATATTCATTTGTCCTTTCTATAATTTCTCTCAATACCTGGATATGATCTACTGTACTAAAACCACTTTTAAATCCAGCTTGTTCTCTTGGTTGGATTTTAAATGAGTCATTTAAAAATATTTTAATATTTCTTTTGCAGCATATATTATTCAATCTCAAAAAAACATTTCCTAGTACAGGCCAGGAATTTCCACAAAAGAGAGGGAACATGTCTCACTATGGTCACACCTAGCATCTTCTGGTAGGATGCTGTCAATGGTGGTGAATTGAAATACATAAGCTATGATTGTATCAATCTCCAATGGGTGACCTCTGTATTTACTCATTAAATATAGGTACAATTTGGGCAAATTCATCCACATGACACTTCCTTTCTGGCTTCATTATGCCTCAATATTTAAACTCAAAAATAATTCTGTATTTTACTCTCTTCATGAAGGAATTTATACAATTTAACAACTACTGTGCCTCTATATAGGTTACAATTGATTTAAATATCCACCCAAGTATATTCCAGTATTATTATAAAAGAGTGAGGTATAGCATGCATATCCTAGGTTACCAGTTGATTTGTGAATGCAAGATGATTTTAATAAACTAGAGACAAGGTTGATATGAATAAATTCTCCAACACATATTAAGTAATAAAACAAAAGTAAAAAAACTAAAATTTTTAATTTTATAAAACAGTATAATTATATGCATCAAGGATGGATTTCTACCATATCAACAAACTTTGACCCAATGATAGAAATGCATGACATGACATGAATTATTTACAAAGCCAAAAAAATTTCATTATTATTAAAACAACTGTGAAGCTAACTAGCTAATTTAAGATATGCTGGTACTATTGCAATAGCATCATCATCCAATTCAGATTAATGGTGTTTGATCTTCTTGGGGACCCGCCTTTTTATATATGATTTTCTACAGTTGACTGTAAAGAGCATCTTTACAAAAGATTAGTCATTTACATCAAAAAATAAACATATAATGATTATAGTTAACAACAAACAAGTAATGTAAACTTTGTCTTGTAATAAGTGTATGCACTTAATATGGAATAATCTTAAAGATCTTACATTATCCCATATTATGATGATGAATGTTAAGTCACTACAAAGGGAAAGTCGATTGATGATCAATATCACCTTGCTACAGAGGGAAAGCAGATCTAAACTTTATTTAAAACATAAACAAAAAAATGTATCTAACTTAATGACCCCCCCCCCTTCTTTTTGTTGCTTTCACATATAATGGATTCCTCCAAGTTATAAATATTTATGCCTCCAAGTGTGGAAATATTTTTTTTTTTTACAAATATATATATGGTAAGAATACATAACAAAATCAAAGTTTTCATGATATCATTTTGGTTAATATTCATGAATTCAGCAACAATATCTTTTATGGCTATAGTCTATTTCTTTTCAGACCACTCTCCTTAGGTAAAATATTCATCACTCATTGGAATCCTTATGTATCATGTTCAAAGTAATATTGCATCAATTCTCTCCAGTTACTCTTTCTCTTGATCCACATAGACATTTGGTTTAGGACAATTAGTGTTCCTTTAGGTATTACATGAGTAAGCAAATGAAGTCGTTGCATATCCATGTTCAGAATAATGGCACTCAGTCCTATGGCACTAATAATTTAGACTGAAAACATCATACAGTAATTTAATAATACAATTAATGTTTTTTCTATTTGTGGTTTGGCATTTAATGGTTTTATGCATAAGAGAAATTACTTCATCATTTTGATTAGCTGCTGGTGATATTTTATTCCTTTTCTGTTCATGTTTGAATATATTGTTGTTTTACCAATATCAGTTTGAAAACAATTCACTTATTTTATTAAGCCACACAAATAGATCAAACTTCTATTAATTCAAACATCAATTTTAATTTCTTTTGGTTTTACACTAATAAACTTATATGAACAAGCCAGAATATTTGAATGAAGCATCCATTTTTATTCACATTTGAAAACTCTGTCTCATGATGTTGAATCTCTATGGCTAATGCATTATTTTTTAAAAAAAGAAAAGGAAATGAATTGGGTTAGTATAAAATAATAAAGAAACCGGACAACAAACTAACTCATACAATTAGAATAACATTATTTGTTATACTGCATATTTACATGAAAGTGTAATTTATGAATTATGGGAAATTTTTAGAAAATGTTACAATCATCTTGGATAATTAAAAAAATAGAATAAATGATTATGCTGAAAAACAAGATATTTAAAATACAGACCCATCAGATTCCTGTTAATTTTAAATATTTTATAAGAATATAAAAAAAAAATTATATTCAGGTCTATTATAAGAACAGGTTGGACTAAAAATATTAAAGCACACTGAATTATATCTAAGCATTAACAGAAATTATAGAAAGAAATAATGAGTATGAGCTGTAATTTTTCAATTAATATATAAATTATGAAAAAACATTTGATTCTGCAAGCATATTTGATTAAAGCTTCGGGACATCAAGTTGTAAAAAAAAATTAAAATTCTGAAGACTATTTATCAAAATTCAGTTGTAGTGATAATAATACTGAGCTTAGTTTCTGGTGTTTGGCATACTAAATCTTCCATTTCCTTCAATATTGCTGCAGTTGCCTGTTGTTGCATAAATTACCTTGGTAGTAGTTAATTTAAAGAATTAAGTAATAGAATTATTATTTTATTCTTCATACTTTGTTACCTAGTGATTAGCTTGACACTGAGGTCATCATTGTAATTACTTTGTCTCTGTCTCAATTTGTGATGTATATTACATTGATCATTAGTCTATTATATATATATATGATCAATAGATGGCGTCTTTACCAAAACCGCTGAAACAAGTGTAAAATATTTTTACATAAACATATATATATATTAAATGATTTCTTTAAAGTGTTTAATTCCATTTTGTTTCATTAAATGGGATTTTACTCTTTTCATTAAATAAAGAAAATAAGTTTATTGTGACACTTATTTACTTTGATATGTAACAAAGTAAACATTCATCGTATGTGTATAGTTACTCTTAAAAAGAAAAGATAGTGTATATACAACCACTTATTAGTTAAGCTTATGTTTTTAATGGGATTGGTTTGGTGGTGTTGATTAATCTAGGCTGGTGTTGTGGAGTAGTCAGCTACTTTTACAACTCTCCTTCCCTTACAGGGTTAAAATTTTAAGATGCAATCAAAATTTTAACACTTAAATAGTCTAGGTATGCATTAGCATTGGATCATCTATTTTTTAAAATGAAGGGTTATGAAGCCTGCCTCCCTTATTTTCTCATACTCTGTCAACTATATTCACATTTCATGATTTCTTAACTTGTTAGACATTATATTAAGATGTGATTAAGATGTATGTTTTTTTTTCTTTTGATGGTCTTATGGTCTGAAATTTATTCCTATTGCAGATGGCACATAATTTGATACTTACTGGAATTTTTAAAGGTCTAAATAAAATGTTGGAGCATCCATCATTCAATGTCTTGGTTAATTCCAAGGTAACCCAGTGATTTCTTTTGAGTACTTACCTGGGCATACCTTTATCAAATTTAATGACCCTATTCATATTTTTTGTTATCTTCTTTTTGTTTCTTGTTTTAACTATCACTTCTTTCTATCTTTTAGGTTACATACAAGTTGGTGATAGCAACTATGTCAGTTATTTGGAATGTCCAAAATATGGTTCAAAATGTGGGTGTTAAATGTACCCTTAATTTTCCTTCTATGTCTATCCAGAACACATTTGGACCTGACTGTTTTACAATGGTGAATGGTCCTGCATATGAGTGGTAAAGCTTATTGTACTTGCTTTCCTGTTGCTCACTTTATTAAAAAAGTCTTTCTAATGACCCTGTCTCCTACTTTAAAATTATATGGGGTTCTCTTTTTATTTTTTTTTTGATCAGCCTTATACACAAGCCATTCATACACTCTTTGTCTATTCTTTTCAATGTGTGTAAATGTAGGTTGGTATTATCTGCAAGATGTCATCATTTATCCTGACTGTCTTATTAGAGAAATCAATACTACAATTGTTTATGTGTATGAAGTCTGTTTATGTGTATAAAGTCTGCCCTAGTATGACATCATGTATTAGGCCATTTAGTATGAGAAACACATGATAGAGTATTGTTTAGCCTATTTTCATTTGAACCCATATCTGTTTTTGTGTTAGCTTAGACTACCTATTTTTTAGCCAGGGTAACTTGAATCAATTTCATTGGCAGAGGTTTGATGTTGGTATTCTTAGTCAAAATTTCATTATAGAACTTATCTGACAACACTGATATCTGGCTACCAGAGTCTAACAATGCTCTAATTAGAAAACTCTCAAACAAAATCTCCATATGACAACATTGTAAATTGAAATTAGATGCTTTATATTCTCATAAAC
This sequence comes from Epiperipatus broadwayi, assembly GCA_028023455.1. Lineage (NCBI taxonomy): Eukaryota > Metazoa > Onychophora > Udeonychophora > Euonychophora > Peripatidae > Epiperipatus > Epiperipatus broadwayi. Next base: position 287,429 of record JAQFVV010012471.1, read on the forward strand.
ATATTAGACTACTGATTTCTCCATTCACAGTTTGGTTTATCTTCCTCATTGTCCTTTGGTTTCTTGAGGTAAGCAACATGGCTTCAAGTACTATTCTAGTTTGAAATTTTTATTGGACTTTAGGTTAGTGATGGTTGCACCCTGTTTTGGGGTATTTCCCTGGCTATTGGGATGGCTTGTCCTGTTTTTATCATTGTTGATTTGGTTTTTGTTGAGTGACCATATATATGGTAATTTTCACCATAGTGATTTTCTCTTGGTATTGTTAAAATCAATGATGTTTAACATTATTACTCAGACACTTGTTTAATGATTTTAGAATCCATACATAAAAGTGACTGTTTAATCCTAAGAGGTAAATTCCTCTTAATGATTCTAATTATTTTACTCTCACTCAGTGGTACATATTCAATGTCCTTAATTTAGTAATCTGGTAGTGAAACAATTTGGTTAACATTTCTCCTGGTCTTGGCTATTTTTTCTGACGCAATTATTAGAGCAGGGCTTCTTGCTTGTCTCTGTTCCAGAAATTCTTTATCAATACAGTCTGATAATCATTGAAATTGGTGAGGGATTGAAATAAGTATTCCTACCACATTAATGCATCTCCTTGGAGGTGTTTGTATGTGGTGATTAACTTTTCACTTTCTGACAAATTGTGGTTCATGGAGAAGTTTAGGTTAAGACTCCTAAGATGTTCAATAGGGAATTTATTGGCTGATATCTTGAAAACCTTGAGTCTCACAAATTAGTTGATTGCACTGATCTGTGTTGCATGGCTATGCACTCTGTTCATCTCTATGGAATTTGTGGCATCAATATTTATGTATCTCCATTGTTTTGGACATGTACTTTAGTTTATCCTTTCCAAGTTAAAATTGAGAGGATAATCTATCAAGGGCATCATTCTGATTTTGGATAGTAAGTTCCAAAAAAGTGTCACTTATCCTAATAAGATTCTTGAGGGCAATCTCTAGGTTGTTGCCTACATCATTTTATTTTCTATTATTATTCTTGGTTCTTTGGTCCATCTCAGTCTGCTGAATCCCAATGGCTTGTGTACTTGTGTAGCTGGGATTCTATAAATATAAATGTTTGGTTGATGGCTTTCTCCATATGACCAATTTGATCACATGTTTTATTTGCATTTTTTATCAGTTTCTCTAAAGTTGCCTTGTCTTAGATTGTTTCCATCTTAATTGGGCCATTTTCTCCTTCAGATGCTTTAAATTTTGGCCTATGATTTCTAAGGTCTTGTCTCACATTCTTGACTTGATATTTTGCTATGCACAGAGTTGTTCCATCTTTGTGTGGATACCATGGAATTCTATCTGGACCTCAGCTTGATTCTTCTCTTGGTCTGTGCATACATAGTCCCTAAAAGTTTCATCATTTCAGTACATCTCTTCACACTTAGGTCCAATTGACTAATGGTGCTACATTTGAACTCAAGACATTGTTGGCATAGCAAATCCTTCTCATCTATTGCTCTTCTCATTTCCCCTACTGTTTGCTTCAGTTCAGTATTATCCCTCTGGACATTATTTAGATTTATTGACAGTTGTTCCATGTCTGTAGACAATCTAGTTTCTACATCTTTAATTTACATTTTCAGATCTGCCTTTATATTATTCATATTTTCTTCTATTTCTTCCTTCATGCTATCCATTTTTGCTTTCATCCTGCTCATATTATTGTTCATTTTTTCTTTCATACTGCTCATATTATTGTTTATTTTTTCTTTCATGTTGATTAGGTGCCCCAATTTTGCTTCCAACTTCTGGTTCATTTCCACAATCATCTGGAGCCTTTATACATGGTCATCTTATCTTCCATAGCCTATGCTACTCCAGTTTCAAATGTTTGAGCCATCTCATTGTCAAGTGCTCCTTGAGTTTGAAGTGCCACTCAGTCTGCAACAGATATTTCTGGAGGGTTACTAATATGTCTTGGACTCCCCAGGTATTTGAATACATGAAGACCATTCCCCAATGCTAATAGTAACATCTTCCACCTCACTATCACCACTGCTTTGTGTTTAAGACAATTTATATACATGCTTAATAATTGTTTCCCACTTCTGGTTATTATTAAATTTCTTTTCAATAGTTGAGTACAAAATTAATTCTTCTTTTAGAGATACAAATAGATATATTCAATAGGGTCTTCTCCCTTTTTTGTTTGTGTATATTCTTTTTAATGCCTACTCATTTGCCTATTTTTTATTTGCCTAACTCATCTATTTTAATATTGTTTATTCATTAATTATTTTTTGTCTGTGTATATTCTTTTTAATGCCTACTCATTTGCCTATTTTTTTATTTGCCTAACTCATCTATTTTAATATTGTTTATTCATTAATTATTTATTTATACTTGGTCTCAGTTTATTATTTTATTCTCTTCATTTAATTTGCATTTAGTTTTTCATACATGATTTCCTTTTGATGTATTTATTTGGGATTGATTTAGATTTATTAACCAATTGTTTGTTACATGCATAAATTCATTATGGTTTTCATACTATGGAAATTTGACCAGAGATTAAGTTCAAAAAACATTTTTTTAAATTACCAGTCCAATGGCTGGACCTTCCTAGTAAATTCCAGTTTTGTGCCTCATGTTGGGCACCAGATATCATGGGCTGGGTGTTTTAACAAGAGAGGGGAAGAATATCTCACTATGGTTGGACCTATGGTCTTCTGGTAGGATGCTGTCATGAAACACATAACATATGGTCATATCTATCTCCAATGGGATAGCTCTGTATTTACTCAATAAATCTAGGTGCAATTTGAGCTATTTCATCCAGATATCACCCACTTACTGGCTCCACTATGTCTCAGTATTCAAACTCAGGAAGAATTCTGCCTTTTACTCTCTTCAGGGATAAACTGATACATGTTAACAATTGCTGAACATCTATATAAGTTACAATTGATTTAAATATCCACTCAAGTATATTTCAGTATTATTATATAAGTGAGTGTGTGTATGTATATCCTAGGTTACCAGTAGATTAGTGAATGCAAGATGATTTTAATAATTTAGAGACCAGTTTGATATAAATAAACTCTCCAACATTTATTAGATTACAAAAGAAAGTAAAAAAAAATTAAAAACTTTTTAATTTTATAAAACATTCAAGGAGAGATTTCTACCATATTAACAATTGAATATATTTACAATTCCAAATCCTGACTCAATTGTAGAAATGCATGACATGATATGAATTATTTATAAAGCCAAAAAATGTTTATTATTATTAAAATGACCATGAAGCTAACTAGCTAATTTAAGATATGCTGGTATATTTACAGTAGCATTATCATAAATTCAAATTAATGGTGCTTAATCTTTTTGGGGACCCCCTATCTATGTATGAATTTCTATGGTTGACTGAAAAGAGCAAAAAGATTAGTCATTTACATCAAAAAAATAAACATATAAACAAATTAATGGTGCTTAATCTTTTTGGGGACCCCCTATCTATGTATGAATTTCTATGGTTGACTAAAAAGAGCAAAAAGATTAGTCATTTACATCAAAAAAATAAACATATAACAATTATTATTTAACAACAACAAATAATGTAAAAAACCTGTCATACAATAAGTGTATGCACTTAATATGGAAAAATCTACACCAAAAAAATAAACATATAACAATTATTATTTAACAACAACAAATAATGTAAAAAACCTGTCATACAATAATTGTATGCACTTAATATGGAAAAATCTTAATGACCTTACTTTATCCCATATTATGACGATCAATGTTAACTCACTACAGAGGGAAAGCTGATTGATGATCAATATCAATTCACTACAGAGGGAAAGCCAATCTAAACTTTATTTAAAACATAAACAAAAACAACCTATCTAACTTAAAGACTCAAAAAATGATCTTGGTTAATATTCATGAGTTTGGCAGCAATGTCCTTATGCATACAGTCTATCTCTTTTCAGACCACTCTTCTTAAATAACATATTTATCATACATTGGAATCTATATGTAACATGCCCAAAATAATATTACATCAATTTTCTCCAGTTGCTATTTTTCTCGATCCATGTAGACATTTGCATAAGTCAATTAGTGTTCCTTTATGCATTACATGAGTAAGCAAATGAAGTCATTGCACTTCCAATGTCAGAATGATAGTATTCAATCTTATGGCACTAATAATTTAGCCAGAAGACATCATACAGTGATTTATAATACAATTAAATTTTCTCTATTTGTGGTTTGGCATTTAATGATTTTATATAAAAGAGAAATTACTTCATCATTTTGTTTAACTGCTGGCAAATATTTTATTACTTTCCTGTTCATGTTCAAATAATATTGTTGTCTTTCCAATATTAGTTTGAAAACAATTCATTTATTTTATTAAGCTGCACAAATTTAACAAACCTCTCTTAATTCAAATGTTGATTTTAATTTCTTTTGGTTTTATGCCAATAAACTAATATGGATAAACCAAAATATTTGAACAAGGCATCCATTTTTCTTCACATTCAAAAACTTGGTCTCATGATGTTGAATTTCTATGGCTAACACACTATTTAAAAAAAAAGAAAATGGAAAATGAAGTGGGTTTGCTTTTATGCTTAGCTTAGTTTCTGGTGTTTGGCATACTAAATCTTCCATTTTCTTCTATATTTCTGCACTTGTCTATTGTTGTGTAAATTACCTTGATAGTAGTTAATTTATGCAATAGAATTCTAATTTTATTTTCCACACTTGGTTACCTAGTGATTTGCTTGACACTTGGTCAACACTATGCTTACTTAGTCTCTGTCTCAATTTGTGACATACATTATATTGATCATTAGTCTAGTATATATTGTGCCCTTTTCTATAGGTCAGTAATAATTCATAACAGTCAATTACTAAAAAATTTTAAATTTAGAATATGTTTTTTTTTAATACATTACTTATATTAAGTCAATTATATCTTTAAAGTACAATTTGAAGCTAAAGAGAATATGTAGTATATAACATCATTTAAAAATAGTTATATAAAGCTTAAAATATTGTTGCATATGGTTGTAAAAGCTGGCCATATTAAATAACACAGCTATAAATAATTAAAAGTATATTTAAAAATCCGATTTTAATAGTGTAAAACATATGATTTATTAAATGCTATATTTAGATTTGTAATCATATTTAAATAGTCAAAATTAAGATAGTATATTTTTTAAAATAAACTTTGTGATGGTGAAAATTATATCTAATTCTATATTTTCTAAATTATTCTTCCAAATTTTCTATAATTATTTTATATAATATAATAAGTGTATCAATTTTATTAATCTAGACAGAGAAATAGATAGAAAAACGTCTGTCAAAGTTGTAATCACGTGGTTTTTTAATGTATACTATCACGCACTGCTTGTTTGAATTAATAACAAAGTTTAAAATATTTTAAAGGTTATATTATAGAATTGGATGGAATTATTGCCTATCATAAAAGTAAATAGTATTAAACATTAAGATAACTATCATATGTAATGTTTAAGTAATGTAATAAAGACGAATACAGATATAATAAAATTTAAATATTTTATTTAAATAAAATTAGATAAATTGAAAATCTGTAAATTTGTTTTCAAGTGGGGTAAGAATTGACCAATAAAAAAATAGGTATTCTTGCAGATGAAAAATATCGTTGCAACTAAGTTAGAGTGGGAGATTAAAAAATGTATTGAAACCGGAGAGAGGTAAATTATAACTATCAAAAGATAGTATTTTTTAAATCTTTTATTTAGTCAATTTTTTTAGTACTTTCTTATAACTTTATCTGAAAAAAAAAACTAATTGATAATTTTAAAAATATATTTTTTTGCAAAAGAGAGTATAAACTAAAAAAATATTTTAATAATTTCGTTTAATATGATTTTCTAATTTTTAAAGTACTTACCAGTCGTATTTTATCTAAAAGTTTAACCTAAACTGTGCAGTAAAAAATGGATATACTACGAAATAAATTGGATATAAATTGTAATACTAAAGAAATGTTTGAAATATTTATTGATACCACTTTATTATTATTTAACCGAAGAACTGTTTTGGTAAAAAAAAAAAAAAAACACAGCTCGGACATTACATTATACGGAGTCTAATGAAAAAAAATTAGAGACGCATTATTATGCATAAGTTTATTCAAAATTTATTTTTAAATGGTAATAAGATGATTATATATTGCATGAAGTATTTTATATAATATGAGATTCAAATGAGTAAAATGTTATATCCTTTCTAAAGGTAACATTTTTAAAAAATATTTTCGAGTGCAGAACTAAATAAAGAACCCAGGAAAATATGTTACAGAAACGTTTTGATATTAAAATATCCGTTCTTCGAATTATTTAAAATGTATTTGGAAAAAATTTGTTCAAAAGTATTTGAAGTTTTTATTTTAAAAGAGATGTATAAAAATACCAAGTGAAAGTTTAAATGTATCAAGAAGAAAACAGAGATAAAAGTGAACACATTGATGAATGAAAAAATGGATCCATGGAAATATAAATGGTACTTAAAAGTTTATCGAATATTTTAAAATTAAATTAGATGGATTGATGCATTGGATATACATAGAATATTGGTAGAGAAGATTAAGAAGCTTCATGGGATTATTTAATCATTATTGTCTTAAATTAAAACCAAAGATTATTTTCTAAATTTTACTAAATGGATTGATAATTATTTTATTTTAAACTTTAACATGCTTGGAGAACATTTTTAAAACTCTAGGGAAAATAATAAGCATTTTGGACTTATCAGAACTATCGTCAAGAAAATATGTAACTTTAGTTTTGATTCTTTTATTTTGTTAACCGAATTTAAATCTAAAATTTTATATAAGATTAGGAAAAACATAAAAACATTAATTTGTTAATATTTAAATCTTATAATATAACAATCTAATAATTTAGCTAAAAAAATATTTTAATATAAAGTGTATGGGTATGAATTTTTTTTCTATATCTGCAATGCTCAAGTGGACAAAGGAAGCCTACTGAACACGATGACTAGATAAAGGTTATTGGTAATAATAATAACTATTAATAATTTTATAATGTATATATTTTTTTGTTTTCTTTAGATAATCCATAAATTGGAAGAATGAAGTGTAAAAGTTTTTTACTTATAATGTAAACACATTTTTATACAACATTTTAAAAAACATTATGAGATAGGATTGATTTGAAAATATGCATACGACAATTTTTTTTAATTTTTTTTATTAGTCATATAATCCAACATAACAAATAATTATGTGATTCTTTTAAAGTTTTTATGATATGGGATATTCAAATATTGTCTAAGTAAATCGTATATGATTAAACATACAGAGCAATGAAGTAAGCAGACTTTTCTTATGGGATAGTAAGATTGTTTAACTATTAATGAATTTTGTTTATTGTTTTGTAAATGCAGACAGTTATTTTATCAATGTAAGATGTAGAAAAATCTTGAGAAATAATGTTGAGATAGTGACTTGAAAGTACTTAGTGAACAGGAAACCAAGATGATGTATATTTAAATAGGATATGATAAGGAATGGGAATAATATTTAGTTTTTATGTGGTTATCAGCATAGTTAACATAGTCCTATGACTGATACATATTTTATTGGACAGTTTATATTTCTTTAAATATTTGATGTTTTAATAAAGCTTAAGAAATAGCTTTAACATCGCCCCTGTACTAGAGGATATTAGGCAGATAAATGTCCTACCTCTTCGCACTGTACCATGATTTTGAGATATATTAAGAACAATACTCTAGCTTTCTTCCTTAATCCTATGCATCTGTTTTCGCTATCTTTATTTCATGTAACTGCATCATTTAGTAAGATAATTTAAAAGAAATGATAAATAATTTAGAACTAAGGTTGTGCTATCATCTTTTTTTTTTTGTATAAGATTAGTTTAGTTGCTTATAAGAAGCAGAATGTTATAACTTAAAATTGAAGATCCAAAGTATCCTGGGGAAGGAAAAGAATCATAAAATATATTTTGAATTTTATTTCGGAAATGAAATATATTTTTTTTAAAAATAAGGTATCTAAACAAAGATATTTTTAAGTGATAATAATTTTAAATGCTTTAGTATATTTTTTTTAAGAGAAAATAAGTATTGCATTTTTTTTTTTTAAAATACAATAGTACAAAGTAGATTATGTAAACAATGTGCATAGTATATTCTTGTTTATTAATTAACAGAAATCTATTAATGATTAAACTTATATCACACTAAAGTAAGGCTTAACGAAGAGTATCTTATGATTAGTAAACATGGTGTGATGAATACTAAAATCTCATACTGAATTTTGGATAATATTTTTGTATAACATCTTTGACTTTGCAAGATGAAAATTTTAATATGTTGAGAAAGCCATACTCATTATAAAATTTTGTTTTCTATAGAATGTTTTTCTAAATATGAATTTTTTTAAAAAAAATAGGATAGTTTAATAATATTAAGGATAAAATGCTGTTGCTAATAAAGTAGATAAATTTATTTGTAATAAGTTAACCATGATGAGAAACCAAATAATAACATTTTTTTTAATTTTGTCATAAATCTAAATAAAATATAATTGAAATATATTTTTTTTTATATATAACCAGGTAGATCAAACTGTAAAATAAAAAGGGTTAAGGATATCCACTGTAAATAATGTAAATAAATTGTTTAGTTATTTATTGTTAGTAATAAACTTTGTTAAATTTTGTTATTTAAAAAATTTTGTGTCAGAGTTATTTATTTCTCCACATTGCTGCATGAAAACACGATATATGCATAATATATAATTTTGCACAAAAGATAAATAAAGAATTATTTTAAGAATTTAAATATTTTATTGGTATTCATTATAATTAAATAATCATAATCTTACATTATTTATTGGTCATAAATCAGTTATCACAATATTATATTAAATTATATGCTACCAGTTGCCACACATATTTTGTTTGTCAGATTATTAGAATGCTACCATGTATTTATTATATCATTACATGAAGAATATTATTATTGTTAATTATTATTATTAGTTTAAGTGTAGTAGATTATGACATAAAATCCCTTCTCATATTTTACTACCGTATTTTTAAATTAACTTAGAATAAATTTTATGAACCTGAGATTATTTTATTGAGCTAGATTATTATTAAATAGAAGATTAAAATTTAATTATTAGTTTAATCTTAGTGAGTGAAAGTAATTAAAGTCGTAAGAATACTATGAGTTTGTTATTTGAAATAGTAATAAAAGGGGGATAGTGTTCTTATGCCATTGAGGTAGTATCCTGTAAAATATTGGCTCAATGTAATCTATCTTGTCACCTGTATTTTCACTTCAAGTCTCATGAAACTATTAAATATTTATTTAATATATTTTATAAATTGAACCTGATTCGAGTTTTAAATTTGAGCTAGTGGAATATTTTAATTTTAATACTGAATATTTAGTTATTTATTTTATACCATATATTATCCAAAAGTGAAGATGCATAATTACAAGGTCAGAATATATATATATAAATGATTTCTTTAAAGTGTTTAATTCTATTTCCTTTTGTTAAATGGGTTTCTACTCTTTTCATTAAGTAAGAAAAATTAGTTTATTGCAATATTTATTTACTTTGATACTTAACAAAGTAAAAATTCATTGTGTATATAAATATGCTTAAAAAAAGATAGTGTATATTCAACCACTTATTAGTTAAGCTTAAGTTTTGAATGGGCTTGTTTTGGTGGTGTGGATTAATATAGGCTGTTTTTGTGCACTTGTCAGCTACCCTTACATAATGTTTCTTTCATTTTCTATGTAGTCTTTTTCAGTATATTATATTTTTTACTGCATTCAAGCCTGAAGTATTTTTCAGTATATTATATTTTTGACTGCATTCAAGCCTGAACTGTATTCGGAATCTATTTCAAATGATTTTGAAATTTTTGTTTACATTTATTGGAAAATTAAGAAGATCAATTAATGATAATGTCTTTCTTAAGAGCTTTTGATTTTATAGCTTTGAATTAAAATACCTTATATTATATTAATTGACACTTAACTTTTTGTGTTAAATCTTCTGAGCAGAATATATTCTCAAAATAGATATTTTATGTTGGTCAAAACAAAATATAGTTTTACTATACCTTTATTTTTTATGCTTCATCTATTCATTTACTATTTGGATTTTTCTCAGAGAGATGAATTTATAAGATTCATTATTTTCCCAGTGAATTCCATAATTCTATGACTTTCCTCATTTTGATCTCCCTATTCAAAATTAAAGAGAGCACATTCCTCATTTAGTCAAATTTGCATTTTAGCATAAAAATTTTCCACAACAATTTTAGAATTTGGTTTGGTCTATTCAGAAAACTATATCATATTTAAGTAATTAAACCGTGATGTAAATCCAGATTTAGTTTATTGAAGAAATTGAAGGATGGTATTTTTATTTATTCTGCAAAGTAGTGAGAATTTTTGTCTATCAAAAAAAAACTTATAATTTCTTAGATTTCTTGTTTTTTAAGTATTAATTTGATTAGTGCTTACATTAATACGTAAGAGTAATCTAAACCTAATTGCAAGTTTTATATTTGTTGATTTTGAATTTACATTAATGTAATTCTTTTTCATATTGAGTTGTTAAAATTTATGCACTGAAATAATGTATTCAATTAAATAAAAATTAATTGATTGCTATATTTCCTTTCAAAAAATTGATTTAACATGCCAATTAACATATCTAAGAATTTCTCACAATATTATGCTTCTGAAGGTATAAAAAGATGTATGACTTTTCTTTCTATCATTCTTTTTTCTTTCTCTCTTTCACAGGATATACTTAAAACTCCCATTCCACCGAAAATGAGAGATAAAATTAAATGATTCCTTGTGCTTATGTTCAATAATAAAAAAATAGGTATATTATTCTTTAACTGAGGTTTAAAGTTTAGAACTGTGCTAAGGATAATCTCTAGTTTAATAATCATTAATATAATTATTTGAGGTTATTTGTATCAATGAGCACAGAAAGTTTGATACTTGTCAATCAAATTATAAACATCTATATTATAACTTATAGTAGTTTTCAGAAACAACAGAGTGGAATATTAAAATATATATTAATGTTTCTTCAAAATAACATTTGTCTTCACCTGGATAATAATAATAATACAACTTTCACCCATAAAAACTTTCACTTTAACATATATACAGTATATATAAGATTTGAAATATAAGCATTCTTATACTTCGAACTTAATTGTAAATATAGGAGATTTGAACTCAGACTTTCAAGCAACCTTGACTATAGACACTATCTCATACTACTGATACACATGACCACACACATGTAGAAAAGATAAATAATCACCAATATACATATTTCGTGCTGAACTAGAACTCATCAGTTGGTCCAGATTTTCCTCTCCCTCACATATGAGATAGTATAGATAATTGAAGGTTGCTTGAAAGTCTGAGTTCAAATTACGGCTATTTAACACACATATATATATATATATATATGTGTGTGTAAATAATATATAACTCAGATTATATGTAATTGAACAAGAAGTAGCTGAAGCTTCCAATAAGTTACATAACATAAATAAACTCTCCAAAAGACAGATGATATTACCTGCCTCTTAGTATTTGTTCTTATATATGCTTACTTTATTTATTTAATTTTAAATGAATGAGTAAATTCGATCTATTGATTATATACATTTATAGAATAAATGATAAAAATCACCACTTATTCAGAGTATCAAAGACAAGTTTTAGTTTTAATAGCCTGTTTTTAGGAGAGTTTATTTACGTTATATGACACTCATATTTCCTGTTAAATTACATATATTCTGAGTTATTTATTATTTGCAGATATAAAGTGAGTTTTCATTTCATATTTAAAAGTTGTTAAAACTAAAGCTTGTCTTTGATATTCAGAATACTTGTTAAATGGTGATTCTTATCATTTACTCTATATATAATCAATAGATAAAATTCACTCTCTCATTTAAAATTACGTAAATAAACTAAGCATAATAAGAACAAATGCTAAGAGAAGATGGTATCTAATATTTGGAGAGTTTATTTACTTTTTATAACTCATTGGAAGCTTCAGTTACTAGCTGTTCAATTATATATATATAATACAGAATACTCCTGTGCCTAATATATATAATACTTTGGAATTAAGACTCATGCAACTTTTTCAATAAGTAATTGAAATGACATTTCAATTACCTATTGTAAAAGTTGCATGATTCTTAATTTCCAAGTATTATAAATATAATCACTTGATTTGTTAATCTGTTTCCTTTTTTTATAAATGTGCTTGGTGAACCTTTAATAGTTATAAATCTTTTATCCATGTAGAGTCAGGAATGATCTTACAAGACAGTATTACTTTTTACTAGGAACATTTTTTTCTACTACATGGAAGCATGAATTTGAAGAAATAAATTTACTTTATTCTACTGAAAATCATTTTTAAAGTAAATTATACTCATCCAATAATATAAAACCTTTATATATTTTTTTTTTTTACTTAGAAACAGACATACTAAATCATTTCTATAATGAAGTTGTCAGGAAAATTTTGGGGAATTTTCTAATTATCTCTTGTCATCAATCACTGAGAAAGGATATTGATGGAGTAAAAGACCAAATGTTCTTTTTATGTTACAAAGCTGAATGAATTATAGGAAATTACTTGAAGTTTTTTTTTACACAATTCCATGCTTTCTCTCTCTCTATATATATATATGTATATATGTAGATAAATGAATATTTACATGGTTAGATAAAATAAATAACCATTTATTAGATATTTATGTTATTCAATAATATATATACACACAATATATACTTATAATTGATAACGTAAATATAATAGACATATATATATAATTAAGAGTGTCTAATAACTTCTATAGATTAGCACCTTCTGAAAACATTTTGGGAACTTGCGAAATTTTACATATATATATATATAGACTAGAATGAAAACTATCTAAACATATATATATATATATGTGTAAAGTATATATATATATGTATGCGTATGTGTGAATGTGATGCTTGTTGTTCATGATTTAATCTAGAGATTGCATGAAATATTAAAGACAAGGCTGCACATTTACTTTACATGTGTGTGCGTATAATGGTAAACTTGATTTTATATATATTTATTTTATATAGAATCATAGTAAGTTATAGTATATAAAAGTTTAATATTTATACATTATAAGTATATCATATGCAATTATATATTCATATACATATTTATGTATTTATAGAAATATGAAAAAATATTGTTTTCCTGAATGTTTGTGATGATGGGGTTCTAGTTATATTTTTTATATACTATTATCATCTAATATGTGTATTGTTTGTCTTTAGAAAAATTTAACTTTATTACATCAAACATGTTAGTATATAAGAGAATAATACCTCTGCAAACGTTGTGCATATACTAACCTGTTTGATGCTCTATTGCTAACAGTTGAACGTTTTGGAATATTTAAATAAAGTTAAATTTTTCTAAAGATATTCAATACACATATTAGTTGATGGAAATAGACCAGTATAAAAATATGTTTTGACTTTATATAATTTTGTTATACCTGTTTCCTTCACGTATAACAAATTATTTATCATATACCATTGATAATTATTACTTATTTATGCTAAAATCTTTCTGAAATATTATAATTCTGTAGTAAGATTTCTATTTAATTTTTAAAGCAAAATACATAAATAACCTAAGAATGCTTAAAATATTTGTGCGAAATGATTATCAATAATTCTATAGTTAGATTTCTATTTAATTTTTAATTAAAGCAAAATAAATAAATAAACTAATAATGTTTAAAATGTTATGCAAAATGTTTATCAATTATCCATTTACATCAAATATTTACTACTCTAAGAATATCTTAAAGATAAAACAGGATTAAAATATTTTATAAAGTAATAGCTAAAGCTTTTTCATGGAATGTTTTTTAGTCATTTATATACAAATGTTATAGTACTAGTATTAAACGTGATAGAATAGATGCAATTATGTACTCGAATCTCAAAATATGTTTTCATAAGAATAACAAGTTAAAAATTTAACATCTCAAAGATTTCTGATTGACAATTACATTTTTTTTACCAACATGCACTTTTCTAGATCATCTTCTATGGTATTAGCACATCTAATAGTTTTCCAATAAGTTTTCCAATAAGCAGCTTAGCTAGTGATCCAATTGCTAGTAAATGCTCAGATACTTAGAGAGAAAATAAATCTTACATGTTAATCTGAGTTAATCATTTGAATAAAATTACATTAATCATAAAAACAGTGTCAATAATGTGAAACAGTCTTTGCCATTGGATGAATTCATTATATATTTTTTATCACACCCTTGAGAAAATCTTAAAAGTATTAATCATAAGTGGGATATTTAAAAGGATTGTTTTTAAAAAGGATTATTCCATTTTTTTTTTTTTCAAAATTAAGCAATCATTTAAAATAAATAAAAACATTTGTAGTAAATTTTTCATTTTCAATTGGTATTTAGTGTGAAAAAAGGAGACATGATGGTTTCAATGATAAATATTAGTTGTAGAAGTAAAAATAGTAGCCTAACATAAAAAAATGTAATTTTACTTATTTATAAAGAAAGATAAAATGATTGGTAATTAGTTCAATGTAGGGAATTGGTGCAATTAGCAGTTTTATATATAGATAAATTAGAAGATATACTTGCTATGGTTGGCTAACTAAACATATTTTTTTGTTGTTTAGGAGTTGTCGTCTGCTAAAAAAATGACAAGATCCATCAGGATTTAAGAATAGAACATGAGTATTGGAGACATATTGCTAATCACTATACAATGAAACTCTTTATAATATATATATATATATGATTTAATATTTAATTACATATATATTAAACTTAATGTAATTAGAATCTTATATATCTGATACACATAATCACATACATGTGAAAAAGATCATCTCCAATATACATATTTCACGTTAAACCAGCACACTTCGATTTATTGTAATACACAAAATAATTTTCTCTTTAAATGATCACACTATTTAGCTATTGAAAATATCATAAAGTAGAAGTTGAAATATATGTTTCTTCATTTAAGATATTTTGAAATAATATAAGGTACTCATAAAAATGTATAGTTTAATAATAAATGTGCAAAAATAAACTTAATCATCGTTTATTTTGAAATATCTAATATTACACATTATTAAATTAAATATATTTACAACTGTTTTGGTCAGCATTCTAATTTTTCAAAAATGTTCTAAACTCTGAGATGGATATATGGATCGTTTCTTCAAAACCTTCTTATTATTTATGAAGCTAAATCAACAATCAAGAAATTTTTGAAAAGATACTTAAATAAATTGGAAAACAAATAGTATACAAATAAATAAGCAAAATAATAAATAAAACAACAGAATATTCAAAATCAAATAAAAGCATAAAAAAATAATACAAACTTTTAGAACGAATAATAGTGACAAAAAAAGTATTAATAATGAAATATTATTAACATTGCAAATTGGTTGAATATAGAAAAGTAATTGTTCAAGTATAATAGTGAAGATTATAACACTAAATAAGATGAACACATTAAACAGATCAATAAATTGAAAAAATCTATAAAAAAAGGAAAAATTATAAAATATTAAGATTTATATAAATACTTATATATATATTTATGAAAAACAAAAACAAGTTTTAATCACGTTAACTTGATGTCGCTTGTATTTATGATCAATAGATGGCATTTTATCAAAAACACTAACCAAGCGTATGTTTGTTTACATAAACGACAAAAGAGTCAGAATTCACTATCTCTTTCATTTTGCCCACCCTCAGACCAGCTGATTTCAAGCTAATTTGTTATCATCAGTGAAGGATAGAGCCAGAAACTAGATCTAAACACTGTCTCCAAGTGTTTATGCAAAAAGTTTCTATCAGTTTGCAACCATGAAATTTTTCAGACCAGTAAAATCTTCAAACTCAGCCTAACAAGCTAGATAGCTATATGGGTCTGATCTCAGTTCAGTTTCACCACATAGTCAAAGCCTCTGCAATATATATCATTGCAAAAACCTTTAAAGGTACATTTATGAAAAACAAGTTTTAATCATGTTAACTTGCTGTCACTTGTATTTATGATCAATAGATGTCATTTTACCAAAAACACTGACCAAGCATATGTTTGTTTACATAAATGACAAAAGAGTCAGAATTAACTATCTCTTTTATTTTGCCCACCCTCAGATCAGCTGATTTCAAGCTAATTTGCTATCATCAGTGAAGGATAGAGCCAGAAACTAGATCTAAACACTGACTCCAAGTGTTTATGCAAAAAGTTTCTATCAGTTTGCAAGCATAAAATTTTTCAGACTGCTAAAGTCTTCAAACTCAGCCTAACAAGCTAGATAGCTATATGGGTCTGATCTCAGTTCAGTTTCACCACATAAAGTCTCTGCAATATATATCATTGCAAAATCCTTTAAAGATACATTTATAAAAAACAAAAACAAGTTTTAATCGCATTAACGTGATGTTGCTTGTATTTATGATCAATAGATGGCATTTTACCAAAAACACCAACCAAGCATACGTTTGTTTACATAAATAACAAAAGACTCAGAATTAACTATCTCTTTCATTTTGCCCACCCTGAGATCAGCTCATTTGAAGCTAATTTGCTATCATCAGTGAAGGATAGCTTGTTAGGCTGAAATTGAAGACTTTACTGGTCTGAAAAATTTCATGCTTGCAAACTGATAGAAACTTTTTGCATAAACACTTGGAGTCAGTGTTTAGATCTAGTTTCTGGCTCTATCTGTCACTGATGATAGCAAATTATCTTGTAATCAGCTGATCTGAGAGTGGGCAAAATGAAAGAGATAGTTAATTCTGACTCTTTTGTCATTTATGTAAACAAATGTACACTTGGTCAGTGTTTTTGGTAAAACACCATCTATTGATCATAAATACAAGCAACATCAAGTTAACATGATTAAAACTTGTTTTTGTTTTTCATAAATGTACCCTTAAAGGTTTTTGCAATGATATATATTGCAGAGGCTTTGACTATGTGGTGAAACTGAACTGAGATCAGACCCATACAGCTATCTAGCTTGTTAGGCTGAGTTTGAAGACTTTACCAGTCTGAAAAATTTCATGCTTACAAACTGATAGAAACTTTTTGCATAAACACTTGAAGTCAGTGTTTAGATCTAGTTTCTGGCTCTATCCTTCACTGATGATAGCAAATTAGCTTGAAATCAACTGATGATGGTGGGCAAAATGAAAGAGATAGTTAATTCTGACTCTTTTGTCGTTTATGTAAACAAACGTATGCTTGGTTGGTGTTTTTGGTAAAATGCCATCTATTGACATATATATATATATATATATTGTAACGAGCACAGATGATGTTACATTTTTTTTATTATTATTAAAGATTAAAATAAAAAGTTCGCATTTAAAATTTTTTTTTTAAGACAGAAAAATTGAAAATAAATTCTACCTTAAACTCGTATATATATAAATCGCACAGATGAGAAAAATTATTAAAATAAAACTTTATGAAAGAAAAAGTATTTTAAAACTAAATTTTAAAAAGATTTGGAGATAAAATTATATCTTTAAATTTATCTTTAAATATATCTTTGGATTTGGAAAACAAGTTAATTAATGTTATGGAAATGATTATTTTAATTAGTCCAAGTGAACAAGCCCTTGAGCATTTAAATGTATAAACAACGGTCAGATAGGAAAACAATAGAAACTGTTAGCAAATAAAAAGAAATCCCTATGGAATCGGACCTCAGCGAAAAGACCACCATCATCGATGATGTAATGTTGAGTCAATCCTTAAGATTAATATAAAAAGAAAAGTTGGAAATTATTATAGATTATTAAGAGAGGATTGAGATGTGTTAAGTCGGAGAGTTGGAGGTGAAGGGATTGAAAGATGCACTTTCAATTCCTTCAGTTGTTATAAAAATGGAAAAATGAAACATCGCTTTTTTTATACTGAGGACAACAGGATCGTTGGGGGATTTAATGTGGATTCCAAATGGCATGCAATGAATAAAGAGGAACGTTGAAAAAAAATCGTAAGAACTTTAAAAACATTTTGAGACACTAAGAACTTTAAAATATAAACTTTCTCAGTCTTTAATTTATTAAGAAATAGAATCATATCTGACCAACATTATTTATTAATTAGTTATAATTTTATTTAATGTATTTCTTTTGTAAAATCATTTCCATTTATTTATTTATTTGTTCTTTAAGTTTTATTATGATTTCTGTTTTTCATTAAACTAGTTATATAAATATTAAACTTAAGTCGGGCGTGAATGGCTATATAGATTTGTAAAGTTGTATTAGGGGAGGGTAATCTTAAGTTATTTGTTTTGTAGTTAAATTGGGTCAATGGATTGGATATATTGGTGTAGTTAGTAGATGTAATGCAAGATTCACTACGGGCAGAATCGTTTGTATAAGCCGCATTCACCCGTTTGCCTATGGAAGGAATTATAAGTCGGAGACCGCAGTTCCTTCCTATGGAGTTTTTTTTATTGCTCTTTTTGTCAAATAGATGTATGTATTCCTATCTGACGAGAGGCAATTTCTTCTCTTAACTTTTTGTGCTGCCATATTTCGTATTACATTGAATACATCGATATATCAGACAAATTGGCGTTAGTTCGACTGCGAACTTTTGGACTAAGGTTAAATAAGGATAGAATATTTTCTTTCAAATGCAAATCTATGTAGTCTATTCGTACTCAACACTAAATAAAAATGCATTAAATTTAAGTTGTTTATAGACGCTTGCATGGATTGGTTATCGGTTAATTATGTTTTGGGTTTTCATGGGTGATCAAAATATATAGACATTTGGTAAATACTGATACCTTACGGTGAGTATCTAAGATGTATTTATTCGGATGTCTTTTAAGTTATTGGTGTTAATATGTTGTCTTATGATGAACACCATTAGGTTTCTTGTATTCCCTATGCAATTGACAGTATCAATGATTTTGTATTTTGATCGTTTATGTTTACTTTGAAATGTTTTTAACTGTGTAATCTATGTAACCGATCTATACTCAACATTATAAAACAAACTTTCATAAATCCATCTGTGCGAACTTAATTAAAATGTAAACTTATAATATTATAAAAATTAAAATGTAAATTTAAATTATAAAATCAAATTAAAATCTAAAATAAACATACTAAAATAATAATGTTAAATTATATATATATATATATGTGCGTAAATAAATTTTTGTATGTTAATTACTGGCAGTGGCTTATTTTATTTATTTTTTAATATTGAAATATAATTAGATAAGATATTATATTACTAAATCTCTGCTACTCCCTGAGCTAGTGACTTGGGTTCAAATGCCTAGATGGTGCCCTGTATTGCAGATCACGTTAAGTCCATTCTCCGGATCATTACATTATATATATAGACAATGTAGCTATCTTTTTTATAATTTTTTGTGAGGATAGGGAACAACACATTACTTAAAAATAATCAATATTTTAAAAGATTATTAATTAATTTGATGTATCTATAAGGATATTAGTGTTAACTATTAAATAGTAAATTATATAAGAGTTCCAAAGTTTCCATACAATAGTGCCACCAAGTGCAATCTTTTATAATCAATTGATGCAGAAAGGTTTATGCATAAATTCCCTACCTAATGCCTACTCATCCAACATCCCCAGACTAGTTTCTAGCTTGTGGATTTCATCAGTGAGAAGATTTGGATTTGAGACTACTGCACCTAGATCTTAGGATCTAATGCAACCCTCTGGCAACCATATTTTACCTATTTGGTCAATTATAATGCTAGCAGTCCGAGATGAAAACACCATAATGTTTCTAACTTAAGCTCTAAATAGGGATTTTATGACAAATCTTCCTTCAACCACTGATTACATGTATGGAGAGTTTGGCACTCTTATTAACAGCATATGTATGCATATAAAATAAAGATCATGTGAATAAATTATATGCACAGCTGTGTATCATAATTGACTATATTTAATAATATGCATGGTGTTTATCATGGTCTTCACTATTTTTATTGCACACTTCAATACTATAAAATCATTTTTTTCTTTTGCATTTTTTAAACAATTTTACTCTTTTCCCTTCAAACTATTTCAGTTGAGTCAAAAGTCTTTATGGGAAATAAAAAAAATACTAATGATATACAAAAAAAATAACATAATGGTATTATTTTTGATGATTGTGCTATTTTTGCTAATCAAAATACCATTTATAAAATATACTTAATGTTTTAAATACAATATTTAAATTATTTGTTTTATTAACTAATGTTGAAAAAAATCTAAGATCTTTCTTTGTCAGCCCATGATTGGAAAAAATCCTCAGCAACTATTAGCTTGAATGATTATTGACTTGGAAATATTAACCAGTTAAATATCTGATAGTTTTATAAATATAAAGGTGAATTTAGATGTTGAGATACAGTACAATTTATAGATGGATTATTCATCTTAAGGAAATAATCATTGCAATTAAGTTAACTGTTATTTTATATAATTTATTGTATGGAAGTGAAACTTGGACACCCTGTCAATACAATATAAAGGTATTAGAAAAATATCATTTATGGATGCTCTATAAAATTTTAAAAATATAATGGTAAGATCATTAAAATAATAAATATGTTCTTTAACTGACTGGATTTGATATTATAGAATCCTTTAGTGTAAAAATCACACTTTTATCAGATTGAACATTACAAATGAATGAAACAATGTAAGACTTCTTAAAAGGGTGTTTTATGGTAAATTTAAGCATGTTTTTATGCAAGAAGTGGATTCTATGTACATTATAAGGATGATCTCAATAATATTCTAAAAAAGTGCAATGTAGTTGTTATCATTGGGAAGATATGGCAGGAAATAAAATATATTGGAGAGCTGCAATTAGATATTGTATTGAAATATTTAAGAAAGAAAAGGTTTTTTTTTTTTTGCTTTAAGCAATTAAAAGACAATACCACAAGATATTAAGTAAATATAAAAATGAGCTAGATTGATTAATATGTGGATACAATTGTGTTCCATAGATTGATTTGTATAGTCAATGAAAAACTCATTTCTCAAGTAAATTTTTGTTTCTCTCTCTTTCCTTTCTTTCTTTTCTTCTTTTTTCTTTGGAGTTACAATGACCATACTCATTTCTAGTAGCTGTTTATTAGTAGTAGTAGTAGTCATCATCATCATTGGGATAATGGTACTGGTACTGGTGGTAGCAGTAGTAGTATATGTATTTAAAATAAAATTAACAATAGCCACCTTAATTTAAAATAAAATTGATTTATATTACAAATTAGCTTTTGTTCATGACATAAATTTACTCTACAAATAATTTTTTCTAGTGGTCATCATTAAAAAAAATAATACATTAAAAGTAAAATAAATTTATAAATAAAAACAAAGTTATTATTTTGTATTTTATGTTATCCGAAATAAACTTTATATAATTAATATTTTAAAAATACATTTCTAAAATTTAATTATGTAATAATGTCCATTTAACCTAAATATATTGTTTCTACAGTCTGTTTGACACATTATTCACATTTCCATAAATATACAAATTCATAACATCTTTTTTTCTTTATAGTTTTTAATAAGTTTTATCATTTGCATATTCTGTTCGAATTTATTCAGTGAACTGTTTTTAAAAAATGAATATACAATCCCGATTTTGTATATTTTCTCTTTATTTCTTTACTGTATTCTTTATTATTATTATTATTTTTTATTTGCAGTTTTCCATGACTAACCTATATAAATCATATTCCAGTAGTCACATTTATTTTATTAACTATCTGTAATTTATTTATAATGTTATTGCTTTCTTTTTTGAGAATTATTTATTCATTTATTAAATGATCTACTATTTTTCCATCCTATTTTTATTTCTTTTGGCATGTTTTTAATTACATTTCTTATATACATTCACCAAATATGTATAAAAATTTTATATATTTTATGTTTGTTTCAATATCCTATTTTTATTATGTAAATTATTTTTATATCTTTTCTTTTATAGTTAGCTCTTTATAATCATTCTTGATTTCTATCTTTTGTACATTTAATACTTTTGTATTTAATTTTAATGCATTGCTTTTTACTTTAAATCCTTTTACAGCTGCTATTTTTTAAACAGAAAAAACTCTCTATACAGTAGTGCCACTCAGTGGGAGCCAGAATAATCAATGAATGCAAGAAGGTGTGTGCACAAAATCCATATCTAGTGGCTACTCATTCAATATTCCCAGATCATTTTCTAGCATGTGGCTTTTATCAGTGAGCAAGCACTAGACAGGAATTTTATGCACAAATGTTCTTGTATCCATTGATTACTCTGGCTTGCACTGAGTGGAACTATTGTGCGGAGAGTTTTGCCTGTTTTAACAGCTTGAGCAAGTATAAGAAATGGTGATCACATGCTATTTGTTAAAATTAATAATTAATAACCGAGTTTAAAATCAGTTATCAGATAGATAGAAGATTAGTTTATGAATATAAATAAATTTTAGGAATGAAATGAGGAATATTAAGAGTTCATTCATTGGCAAAACAGATTACATTTTAGATGTTATGGCAGCCATTTAGAACAACATATATGAAGTTTAGATGTAAAAGCATGGTCAGCAAGGCACAATATTAACAAAACAATGGTAGGCATCTTCCAATTGTTTTTTCACAGATAAACAGAACAGTTTTCAAGTGGTGATGGCAAGGAAGAAAGGCAGCACAAAGGTGATTTAAGATCAGGTAGATGAATTTTTTTTTCTACTCAGAATTCATTTTGTTTTCACTCTCCAAAAAAACATAAGTGAATGAGTGCCCTGAGCTCTTTTTGCACATGCCTAGAACTCTTACTCCTCCTATATATGAAATTTGGCAATATTAAAAGACATAAACAGATACGTTCCTAAAAGCATTATTTAAATGTATTTTTTAAGCTTGGAAATAACTTTAAGGATATGATTTTGTTAACTTGAGACTGTTGAAATAATTAAATACCAATGACATTTTAACATTTTTAAATTGCAATAATACTTTTGAAAACTTTCTGGCATTGCTTTAGCTTTACATTAATCATATTAATTTTTATATCTGTAATACATATACACACTGAGCTGGTATTTTTCTGCCAGCTCATAATTATACATATATATACACACATATTTTGTAAAAATAAAATATATACATTGTAATAAACTTATTTTATTAGAAATAAATAAACACGCACATATATATATTGTTAAAATATAAATATCGTTTTATAATACATAATTTAAAAAAAAAAAAAATTAACACTTAGTTTTAAAATGGGGATTTAAGAAGTTAAAATAAACTAGATCGAGATCTTGCTTATTGATAAAAGTTTGTCTTTTGTTTAGTCTTTAAAAAAAAAATTCTTAAAGATAGAAAGTAAGAGAAAGCAATTAGTTCTATTGTTGGGACTTTGACAGTGAAAGTATTTTTATGCTATCTATTACGCTGATCAAATGGAATGTTTCTTTGGAATTTTAAAAATAAAATATGAAATAAAAGAAGAGAATATTAAAGGTGTGAAGTGAGACTTTGAAAGAAAGAACTATAATTACGGACTTTCCTTTTGTTTAAAAATTAATTACATTTATGCCGAAGTCATCTAATCTATAAGTTTCAATTCAGCTCAGACTGTTGAATAGTAAAGACCTAAAAAGTGCAAGGAGAAAATGTTGAATAGCTAGAGCTAACAGAATTTTCCCTTTTGGGAACCTCTTGCTATTGCCACCTGGAACTGCCTTGTAAATTCCGGACATAGAGAGCTAGCCGAGGAGAAAGGACTGGAAGAGGACACAGACAAACCATGAAGAATATAGAGTGAAATATTCCACCCACACAGGATCTACACTGATCGATCAGGGTAAATAGACTTTTTTTTTTGTTGTAATTTCAAGAGACATTTGTGTAATAGATTTAAAAGAAAAAAGAAAGAAAAGCCTTCACTTCAAATATCTCAAAGTTTCAGCAATAGAAAGGGAGGGATATAGTCTTTAAGTAGATGTACTTACTAATTTAAATTAACCCACATTATATTGTTTTTTTTATTATTTAATTTTTTTGTTACAACCTATTAATTAAACTTACCTTTAGTTTCTATGATTGTTGTTCTTATAATGTATAGATAGGGATAAGAAAAATTGTATACTCGATCTAAGGACAAGTAAAAGATTTAATATTAGAAAGAGGAGGTTTGAGTGCATTTATTTTTAACTAATGCACTCTTATAGTAAGTCACCCTTGAGTTCACTCATAGATATATACCATGATATTTGATGAAATATTGTATAATTGGTAAAGTGACGGTGCATGATCCTTTGAGAACGATACATGCTAAATCTTGATTAGAAAGAAAAAGGATCGGGAGGGTTTGATTTGACAAATGCGAGGGAAGGGAATAACCAACAAATAGAATAAAGGTTAATAAATATTTCAACAATATTTAAGCATCGATCTGTTTTGTTTCTTTTTTAGTTATTATAATTAATTCTTATCTTTCATTTTGTAGTCTTTTGGTCTGTTAAAAAGAAAATAATTTTAAGGTTTGCAATTGGTGATTGTCGTTCGTAAATAAATTAACCGTTATTATAAAAAAAAATTTATAATACGGTCTAGGCAGAAATGTTTAGTGGGGCCCTCGAACGACCACCATATGTTGCAATCTCGTAAAATTTAAGAGCGTAACAAAATGTTTTGTTACAGAGGGTAGGAGGGAAGAAATTAAAGCAAATGGCATCTCAATGTGTAGGGCTCATTAACTAAATAAACGGCTTGAGATTAGGGTAAAAGTGGAGTAAGGCAGGTTCGGGTGGTTAGGGCGAGGAATTAGTGTTCCAATGGGGAAGAGTTTTGAATTTGAAATAAAGAAAAAAAAGAAATAGAATGAGTAAAGATGAAAGTACCATAGAAAACCTGGTGGTGACATTTAAAAACCCTGTGTATTATCAGTTCCAAGAAAATACTAAAAGCTATCACTGAGCTAAAAGAAATAGTTATCAAAGATAGGGAAGAAATTAAGGAAATGAAAGTAATGATCCAAGACTTCAGAAAAGACGTAAATGAATTAAAAAAGAAAAGAGAAATGGTGAAAAAAAAGATGAAGGGGATGTAGTAAGTGCAGGTTATGAAGGTAATAATAAGGTTTTGGAAGAAATGATAAAAAGTGAAAGGAAAGAACAGACCATAGGGGAAATAGAATCGAGTCCAAAAAGAAAAGTAAGAGATTTGAATCAAAGTATAATGGAAAGGATACCTAATGAAGTAGAGGAAGAAGCTAAATCTGAAAGGCCAGCATTAGCAAAATTTATCCAAATAAGAGTATTTAAAGGTGATGGGGTAGAAAACCCAATCGACTATTTGGATAACTTAAATGATTTTTTTTATTTCCATAAGTCAAATGAAAAGGAGAAGGTCTTTATAGCGATGAGCTATTTAAGTGGTCCTGCTCGAGAATGGTGGAAGGCGGTGAACTATAGTCCTCAAACATTCCAAGAATACAAAACGATGATTCTGAGAGGTTTCTGGAGCATGGAAAAACAAGAGGCTATACGTATAAAAACATCACAGGAAAAATATAGAGTGGATAGAAATGAAACCTATAGCCAGTTTTTTCAATGACAGGCAGTGAAACTTAGAGCACTGGAGGCTTACCCAATGGATCAATTCCAGAGTGTAAGGACTATAATATATAATCTTCCGATGGGGGTTCAGCGTAGGTTGGCTGAGAACCGATGTTTGTCAATAGAGGAAGCACTAGAGATATTAGGCAATATGGAGTATAGTGAGCCGAAAGAAGGGGAAGATTCTAAAGTTAGGTGGGGAAATTGTAATGAACCCATGGGGAAATGTAAATATAGTCCTAAGAAAGAATGGGAAAAGACTCCACAGTGTGATTGAGTTTTTTTTTTTTAAGTTTTTTTTGTTTGTTGGGAAAGGGTGCAATGAGCTGGGATTTTTCTGCCAGCTCATAATCATACATATATGTACACACATATTTTGGAAAAATAAAATATATACATTGTAATAAACTTATTTTATTAGAAATAAATAAACATGCACATATATATTTTGTTAAAATATAAATATTATTTTATAATACATAATTTAAAAAAAAATAAATTAACACTTAGTTTTAAAATGGGGATTTAACCTTTTAACCGCTAATTTTATCATTGGTTGTATCAGATAAAAATCAAATCTTTTAATTGGCCAACTCACAAACTGAAGACAAAGCCTATTGTTAAAACATATTCGCCTATAATATTAAATTCAACTCAGATACGTTTATAAAAAGTATATAATTAATTTTTCAGGTCATGAAAAAAACGAAAGTTCTTTCAAAAATAAATTGCTATTTATTTATTCTAAAATATTCAATATCGGCAACATAAAAGTTATAATGTAAACAAAAAGATCGACTTTTACGTTATAGAAAAGTAAATATTTCTTTTTACTACAACTTCAATATTTGGACTAAAATCTTCAATATTTTTCGAAAATAATTTTGTTTTTTTATTATTCTCTCTGAAAATTATGTTTAATTTCCATAAATATTATTTAATAATAATTTAAATCGTATTCGAAATGAAAATCTCAGCGTTTTTCTTTATTTTCTTTGATCAGGCAGTTTCTTTGTTCTTTCCAGCCAATCAGAATGTCTTTTTCGGCTGAGAGCATGCTAAGAACCAATCACAAATAATGTTCCTTCTTTGTTTAGGTTTAAATGCGTTTTTTTTCTATTTTTTACTTCTAAAATAAATCGGAAGATGTCACCATCGTACAGAACTTTTAAAAACGAATTCAATACGTATTTAACGAATATTTTCGTATAAAAACTGGCTGAGTTAGAGTGATTTCAGATGTCGACGAGGAGCCTCGTAAAAAACAGTCTTTTGGTTAAGAAGTTAAAATAAATTAGATCGAGATCTTGCTTATTGATAAAAGTTTGTCTTTTGTTTAGTCTTTAAAAAAAATTCTTAAAGATAGAAAGTAATAGAAAGCAATTAGTTCTATTGTTGGGACTTTGACAGTGAAGGTATTTTTATGCTATCTATTATGCTGATCAATTGAAATGTTTCTTTGGAATTTTAAAAATAAAATATGAAATAAAAGAAGAGAATATTAAAGGTGTGAACTGAGACTTTGGAAGAAAAACTATAATTACATACTTTCCTTTTGTTTAAAAATTAATTAGATTTCTGTCAAAGTCAATATCTAATCTATAAGTTTCAATTCGACTCAGACTGTTGAATAGTAAATACCTAAAAAGTGCAAGGAGAAAATGTTGAATGGCTAAAGCTAACAGAACTTTCCCTTTTGGGAACCTCTTTCTATTGCCACCTGGAACTGCCTTGTAAATGCTGGACATAGAGAGCTAGCCGAGGAGAAAGGACTGGAAGAGGACACGGACAAACCATGAAGAATATAGAGTGAAATATTCCACCCCCACAGGATCTACACTGATCGATCAGGGTAAATAGACTTTTTTTTGTTGTAATTTCAAGACATTTGCATAATAGATTTAAAAGAAAAAAGAAAAAAAAGCCTTCACTTCAAATATCTCAACGTTTCAGCATTAGAAAGGGAGGGATATAGTCTTTAAGTAGATGTACTTACTAATTTAAATTAACCCACATTATATTGTTGTTGTTTTTTTATTATTTAATTTTTCTTTACGACCTATTAATTAAACTTACCTTTAGTTTCTATGATTGTTGTTCTTATAATGTATAGATAGGGATAAGAAAAATTGTATACTCGGTCTAAGGACAAGTAAAAGATTTAACATTAGAAAGAGGAGGTTTGAGTGTGTTTATTTTTAACAAATGCACTCTTATAGTAAGTCGCCCTTGAGTTCACTCATAGATATATACCATGATATTTGATGAAATATTGTATAATTGGTAAAGTGATGGTGCATGATCCTTCAAGAACGATACATGCTAAATCTTGATTAGAAAGAAAAAGGATCGGGAGGGTTTGATTTGACAAATGCAAGGGAAGGGAATAACCAACAAATAGAATAAAGGTTAATAAATATTTCAACAATATTTAAGCATCGATCTGTTTTGTTTCTTTTTTAGTTATTATAATTAATTCTTATCATTCATTTTGTAGTCTTTTGGTCCGTTAAAAAGAAAATAATTTTAAGGTTTGCAATTGGTGATTGCCATTCATAAATAAATTAACCGTTATTATAAAAAAAAAATTTATAATACGGTCTAGGTTGAAATGTTTAGAGGGGCCCTCGAACGGCCACCGTATGTTGCAATCTCATAAAATTTAAGAGTGTAACAAAATGTTTTGTTACAACACATACATGATTATCTAAGTGAAGGGAATTTACGAGCTTAGAAATAAGATCTAATTAAGTTAAAATAATAATACAATTGGTTAAACATAACCATTTTAAATAAACACGGTGGAAATCACATATGTATGTGTGTGCTTAACATTCCTGAATGACCAAATAAACATATATAAACTGGTTCAAACCCTACTTTAAACGTTTGTCATGTCATCAGACAATAAAGCTAAATATGTACTACAGATTTACTGCTTCATTACTTCAACTTAATGCATTTTTTATATATGTAATTCATCCAAATGTTTCAATAAATTTCATTGAAAATCACTGCTAGAATACAGAAAAGAAAATGAAATGTGAGTAAAATGCAAGATTTCTGCTAATTTTAGCTAGCAATTTGAAATCAACTATTGACTATGTGTGTTGGCATATGTGCATGCATGGATGGTCTAACTTAGATAGATGCCTTCATACAAGTCAATAAAATTAAGTAATATTTCAAGTTTTAATTCTGTGTAGCACAATTATATATATATACTATTTTTATTTTATTGTATGTTAATATTTAAAAAGAAAGAGAGAGAGAGAAAGAAACTCATTAGCAAATGTGTAATATAAAATGGACCAATAATGTTTGTTGTTTAACCATCAAAGTAGTTTCAAATTCAGCTGCTAATTAATCATAAGTTGACAGATTCAAGATAAAGACATTTACTAAGCCACCCAAGTGGATAACAGATACCTCAATTATGTATTACCATCAGGAGGTTGATGTCAAAAAGGGGTGCTTCTGAGTGGAAGTGAAACTAGAGAAATACATCCAAGGCTAACCATGTAAGAAGTGATGACTTCAGTGTCTGCAATGCCTTGTGTCTCAATCTATTGTGGGAAAGTAAATATCAGAGGCATAGCAAAAGCATGAAGAAAGTTATAGGATGGGAGTGGTTTTAAGATAGAGATATTTTAAATGCTTTCTCTTGCTAAACATTTATCTCAAAGCTTGTTGAGCAATTAGCAAAGCTCTTTGTTTATGTCTGCATATAAATTGCTTTTCTTCTGATGTAAGATATTTAGCAAAATATAAAAGACAATCCCATGTATAACTAATTAAAACTTCAAATAATAAAGTATTAATAAAATAGTATTGAAGCATAAGTTCTGAATTAACTAAAAGTCTATAGAAATAGTAAATTAAGTATATATATATATAACTTTACAGTTCAATGGTCACCAGTAGAAGTCATATTCAGAACACTCTGGAAGCTCCTTCATAACAATACAACTTATTGCATTTTTCAATGAGCTATTGTTTATGGGCAGGTGAATATGTATAGCAAAGTTAAATGAAAAAGAAAAAGAATTACTTTTGAGAATTGAGAAGTAAAAGAAGTAATTTTCCAGTTTTTCTTTTTAAACATGTGCGTGCTTGTTCTTCTTACCAGAGTTTATCATATGACTTTACTTAATCAATCATCAATTAGTATTGGATTGCAATTTTCAAAATTTATTAACAATTTTAATCTTTTATTAACCCAGTTGCACATTTATAAATTTGACCTTGAACTTTTACTAATTAAGTCCCCTAAGAATAGATTTAAACATGTGATATCTAGATAGTGAAAACAATTAATTTTATTAACTTCATTTAATTACCAAATAAAAAAAAATATTTGATTTACTTAAAACAAATATCTTTATTCAAACAAACACTTTATTTTAAGAGTTCAAGAATTATCCTTAAATTACTTGAAATACCATTTATACAATATATTATTTTTAAAGATAATTAACATTTTTAAACAGTTATTTTTAAATGTCTCTCTTTTAACACACAAGCACAAATATTCATATACATATAGGAGGAAATGATTAAAGGTATCTATAAAATTTACTGCAGGTTAAAAAGAAATTTTTAAAAAGGAAGCAAAAAATTAAATTTACTTATCGAAATTTATTTAAGATAAAACCCATTTCAAACCAGCTTTCCATAATCTTAACATATTAAATTCCAATTTCAAATAGATATTGCATGAATTATCTGATATTTTAATTACTACTATTTTAAATTCATTTTACTACAGATTAATAATTAATATTTTAATAGCAAAACAAAAACTCTATCTAATACAATCAACTCAAAATAAAGTTCATTTTAAACTAGCTTCTATCCCTGTTTCACTTATCAAATTTGGACTTAAATACTTATTAAATCAATTCATTGATATTCTTTTAGCAATTATTATTCAAATATATGTAACAAAAATGTTTTATTAATAATTTAGAGTACCTAGTTAAGATTTTATGTAGCTTAGAAATAATAAAGTGTATTTATTAAAGAGTCATATTTATTTGAATAAAAAAATTTTAAAGTGTTTTCTATTATATTTAACACCTAATGAGCTACATATAATATTACAATATATATATATATGCATACACATACTTACATATAATATGTATGTAGATAATTAGACATATAATTATTTTGAATAACAAAAGTTTGATTACACTTCATTTTAAGGCATTTAATATTCATTTATTGTATTAATTAAGATGACAATTGACATTTGATTAAAAACAAGTGATTTTTTTTAATTTTCTGCTTCTCAGTATTCTGTCTTGTAATTTAAAAAAATTTCATGAATGACATAATTTATGCCCTTAGCAGTTGGCTCTGTATATATATAGCTCATGAACAAAATGTTTATTTACTAATTTCCAACTAAAAAAGCTAAAAAATATTAGATTGAACAAATGAATAAATTGCATGTTTATTTAATTTATCAAAACATTTCTATTTTATTATAAATCACTGATCATTAATAAATATTTGAACACTAGAATGACAGAAAAGGAGTCATGATTTATGGATAATATGGCCTAAAACATTCGGGACATTAAAATACAATAAAATAATTTTAAAAAATATATCAGAAAAATAGACAAATTAAAATAAGTTATTCTGCAAAAACAAAAAGATAGATGGCTCTTCATGTTGCCCTGTTTTCATTAAGAACTGATTCAATTAGTAATGTGTTTGGGGGTTAATACACCAATGACTTTCTTCTCAAACAGAGGCCTTTTATTAACTATTGAACTTAAAACATTCATAACGTTTTCTTTTTGTCCTCTTTCCTGTCACTTTTTTTTTCGTATTTGAATTACTGTATTCCCAAAAGTAATCCCAAAATATTAAATTATATCACTGAACCGACTTGCTCTAATTCTGTGAATAAATAAAACAGAAAGTGAAATGGTAAATTTTTTAATGTTTGCAATAATCAAGCTTTAAAAGAGATTTTTTTTTTGCCTGAAATTTATTCTTTTCCTTAAAAATCTTATTGAATTATTTCTTTTGTAAAAAATAAAATAAAAAAGAAAGAAAAGAAATGTTTGACTTCAAAATGATCATTATTTTATTCAAATTTTGTTCAGAATATATAAGTTATTTTTGTTAATATCATCACTTGAAAGTAAGTGATAAAAACGTTTAATTTTAAACTTTTTGATGTGTTGTTAATTTTATTCAATAGAAATATTATTTAAATCACTTTTTCTTCCATTTTTAATAAAACATTTTTTATTAAAAATAGTTTTATGAATTCTATATAAATAAGGGATGGGAAACAGAAAATTATTCTGGAAAAAAAATTGGATTAGTTTGATTGAAAAAAAAACTAAAAATATGCATCATATAAATTCTTTTTTTAAAAAAATTATCTTTCACGGAAGACAATCATAGATTTTACTTACTGCTACTTATATTAAAAACCAGTTAATTATGTGTGTGTAGAAAATATATATTATTTTTTTCATATGTCATAGCATCAGCCAGAAGGTGAACCTGCAACAACAGTCTGCAACCTAACTGCTTGCTTGCAAGGCTGCTGCGCTGACCTCTCAGCTAACAACACTTGACAAAATACTCTCTGTACACTTCCATTTTCATGTATGCAGATATCAGTAGGTTAACTCAACACAAAAACTCACTTTAACTTTTATACTATAGCATATATATATATATGATAATCATTATTGTATTTATCTGAGATAGATGGTGTCAAGTTGTGAGTGGAATGGGTTTGACAATGGTAAATAAAAATGTAACAATGTTGCTATACTTTAAATTGAGTGCAAAATAATATTTAAAGCAAACAGTAGTGACAGCTAGTGGTAGTGGTTCACATAAAGATTTAAAAGCAGTGCTTCTATGGTTCATTAAATGGCACATAATGAATAGATTAATCTTTATTGTTTGTACATATGCATTTTCTATTTTATTGTTCATTTAAAAAGATGTGTGCTATAAAAGCCTTTGCCTTGCAACAGTTATATATACTTACCTTCTCTCTTGTTAATGTTCTCTTCTCTTTTTTGCTTTAGTATTAACATTAAATAAAATTATTTTTTTTAATTTCTTTTGTTTGTATTACTCCTACATTTACTTCAATATTAAGCTAAATCATTGATGTTCTTGTCCCTTCACTCTTTTTAATGATTTTTTTTAATATTATTTTTTTCTGAAATATTATATGCATATGTATGTTAAATTAATAAATCCAGACAATGCTGATTTCTTTTCTAAAGTAAAGTAGCAGATTCATCTGCCCATAATACATCTGTTTTTCACCTTAACTTGGATAAGTGTTCTAAAAACACTCATTTTCCACTCAAGCATTTCAATCAGAAATTCATATGATATATTTTGCTTCTAACTATTCTCCATAATGACACTTGTATGTGGCTTTAATTCACTTTCAAACTGCTAATTTTTATATTAGTTTGCCCATTTTATGGTCATTTTATTAAGAAAAACATACCATATGATGCTGCCCTCTTTATAATTATTTTACACTTAAAAATCAATAAGATTTAAATTTAAAGTTATAACAATGAGGTAAGGCCTGCCTTCCAATGCACTGATTGGTTGTTTTACATTCTCTACAAAAGGGAGCACTTGTCAACAATTTTGACAGTTCTAAGTTCTTTATTTTTATTTTTAAAATAAAAATGTGTGATTTAGAGTATTTTTTTTACATATTTATTATTATTTTCATAAAATATGTGTTAAAATATAATTATTTTAGAAAAATAGTTCATATTTTAGTAAAAATTATTTACTTTTATGTGAAAGTAAATTGAGAAAGAAATCAATGACATATGCTGCATTTTGTAATAGATTATGAAAAGTACATTTTATGGTATCCACTATAGATTATTTTTATCAATTATAAATAGAAATATATTTTTGAACAAACTTTTGTTTACTTTAATAATCTGACAAATTATTACTTTGCTTTTTAGAAATAAACTAAAATGAGTATAATTTTAAAAGATTAAATCTATTTTTACTACTGATTATATAATTGACCAATCAAAAATTTAGAACTTTAATTCACTCAGCAAATAGATATTATGAATGAAGTAAAGGTTAAATTACAATTATTAAATTACTATATGAAGTTTTTTAAAAAAATTCACAACTTCATTGCTTTGAAATCAGTTCATTAAAATCCTTGTTTCTCCAGGACAAGTTATTTTCATTTCTCTTCAGTAAAATGACAATTAAATATTTCTAAGAATTTTAGCTCTAGTGTTACACAAGAATAATTTAATTGTTCTCAGCTTCTTCCAACCTGGGTTTATTTTTGAAATCAACAATAGTAACAGATGTTATTTTAAATTTAACTATTTTTAAATGAGAATAATTTTGAATTTTTCTTTTATTTTAAATTTATTTTTTATATTCAAATCAGCTTTGAATTTATCACAATAATTTGTCAAATGCTCATATCAGCTTAGAGGTCGACTGCAGTCAAAATCTTAGCCACCCCTGATTTATATAATACATTATACTTCAAATTATTTAAATAAAAATAAAAATATTCTTTATTAAGACACATTAAAAATATGTTATTTTTGCTAGGGAATGTTATGATAGTATTTTTTATAATGTACTATTTGTATTTTGTTGATTATTAATAAGATAGCACTATGTGAGATGAAAATAAAGTTGCAATTCTATTGTTTACTTCAGTAAGATATCTTCTGTATTAATTACTGATACTAATGTATTATTAGCAGCAGTATAAATTAATTTGTAGAAATAATGTTATTAGTAGCTGTTGTCAATTGCTGATACAACAATTATCCATAGAAGTTCTAAGTTTTTAGTGTATATTGTAATGGACTTCATTTGCGCAATGGAAAATAAACTAACTCAATCATTTGATGTCAATTGTAATGGATTGGATTGTTATGCTAAACTCTTATTTAATGATCCCACAGATTTGGGCAGCAATTGCCATGAGAAGATACATTTTAAGCATGGAGTAAAATATTATCCAATCATTGAGTGACAATTATAATATTACCTATCTAATTAGCTGTATATAAAATATGCATAGATACTAAAAGAGTGATAATAACAGAGTTAATTGACTTACTCTCAGGGTTTAACATGTGAATCCAATCTATATTTGCAGATTGAAGATTATATGCAAAACAATATATTAATTAGTGATGGCTTATGCAAGTAATTATAAAATTGAATATTGTCAAAACACAAAAAATATTATATAAGTAATTCTCAGTTTCAAGTATTGCCTAATGACCTTTGCACTGAAAAGAGAAAAATAAATAAATTTCAAATAAATCACAAAGTCGTTTTATATAAAACAAATGGTATATCTTTTATTTTAATTGTAGTTTAATTTTCTTTTCAAATGGCAATATTCAAACACATACAATATTTTTTAGTTTTCTAAGTTTTCATTTTAATTCAATATTATTCAAATTTACATTGTTTGCTAACAATAGGCATGGATTGACATTTTAATCTAAATAAGAACCATCTACTGTTTAACATACAGAAATATGCAATAATAGGAGAATAATGAAAATCATGATAGTATTTTAAAATAACAGTTAAAACTCATAGATACATTCTTTAAGGTTAGATCACTTAGCTTTACACAAAATTATCAGTATTCTCTTTATACTGTGTTGGATATCTATATACTTCATTTTCTATTAAAACTATACTCCTTTTTTTAAACTCCAGGTATGAACTCCTTAGATTTATTATCTGCAATATGGTTTCTATTATGGCCCAAAAACTTAATATCTTCTATTATATCATCATTAATTCTGAGAAATCAAGAATCATTTATCACGATATTACATAACACTTAGTATATGAAACTTCTATGAATAAAAAATATAAGAACAACTCTTAATCTCACATATGAAGAAATATGCGCATATAGCACAAATATAAAATGGCTACAGCCTGATCTACTTTTAATATGTATCTTATAATGAAATTATGAATTAATTTCTAAATGAAAATATTAAATAATTATATTAAATATTAAATACTAATATAAGACATTATGTGTATATTTATAAATGATTCTTATGAGAACAAATAATAATAAATTTAATTTTCAGCATTCATTTTGTACTATGTATATAACATACATGCATAATGCGTATAAATTAAAAACAACAACAGTGTTTTAATGACAAATTATATCTAGTATATTACTATTTATTTTGATGAATTCAAATTTAAAACAAATTTACTTATATAATATATGTATATAAGGCATACGAATTAAAAAAATAATAGAAAGTTTTTAATAAGAAATAATATCAAGCATTTTAATATTAATATTGATGGGTTAAAATTTAAAATGAATTTACTTATATAACATATGTATATATATTGCATATGAATCAAAATAAACATTTTTAATACTAAATGATATCTAGCATTTTGATATTTATACTGATTGATCAAAATTTAAAGTTAATTTATGTATGTAAATGATTAAAATCTAAAATTAATCGTATATAAAAAAAATGATCATTAATTAATTACCATCTAATATTTTTAGGTTTTTTCCATTTTAAAAATTGACATTTATTTAACACATCTTTATCCATTCTGGCATAGATTCAATTTATATGTAGGATAATTTTAAATGATGAACACATGAATTCATAAGTCATTTGTAGATGATTTTCTTGAAGTGTTCTTTTATCCAAGTTAAGTCATAGTTGATCAACTGAACTTTTTCCAGTTGATTTCCATTCAAATTCATGCTTATTAATAATTTGTTTTTCTTCCAATGGATGTTATTTATTGGGTAGGATAAGATGGAGGAAACTAAATCCCAAGACTGCAGCTTCCTTTTTTACCCTGCCATTTTTTTAATGAAAATCCAAATAGAATATTGTGATTATGCCCAAAACATGTATACTAAACAACAGCACATTTTTGCTTCTTTGTACTAATAATGATAGTCATTAATAGTAATGCTCATTGCTATACTGTTTATCTCAGTCTTTCATGTGCTATTGATGTTGTTCTATCATTATAACAATTGCTGACTTTCAAATATTAAAGTTTCAAAAAAAAAAATTACAAACACATGTTTTATAGTTTTTTTAAAAAAATAATAATAATAAAATTACATTGCAAATAATTTCAAAACAAACGTACAATAAAAACACATTTAATAATTCTATTTGCCAATGTTTTAATCATTGATATTACTAAATGCAAATACTTTAAATACAAACCAATATTTTTATAAAATCTATATACACATATATTTATATCATCACTGCCATTTTCAACTCCCAAAATCATAAATAAATGCATAAAAAAAATTGAAAGAAGTAAATAATTATAGCAACAAATAACAACAGCAACAACATATTGTGCCCTTATCTATAGGTCATAATAAGGTAAAATGGTCAATTGCTAAAAAATTTAAAATTTTAAAATACGTTTGTGTAATATATTGATAATTGTATGATCGATTAGATTTTATAGTACAATTTAAAGCTGAAAAATACGTGGTATATAAAAGTGTAATGGATTATTTTAAAAGAACAGTTAAATAAAGCTTAATTATATCCTTGCTTATGGTTGTAAAAGCTGGCCATATAAAATAATACAGCTATAAATAGTTAAAAATATATTAGCAATTCAATTGTAATGTTTTAAAACTAATAAATTAAATAAACGCTATATGTAATATTATAATTATAATTAATATTCAAATCTAATCTAATATATTTTAAAATAAACTTTGGGATGGTGAGAATTATATTTAGTCCTACATTTTTTAAATTATTTTCCAAAATTTTATAAAATATATCAGTTTTGGTAATTTAGACCAAGACGTAAATTAAAAGAAAAAAAAAATCATCTGATAAAGTTAGTAATCATGTGACTGTATATTATATACCTTCACACATGCTTGTTAGAATATAAAAATAAAGTTTGTGAATTATAAAACTAAATGTAATTGCTATCTATCGTTAAAGTAAAAGTTGAAATATTGAATGTTATTTTAATAATTGTTTTAAAGTTTAAATGATTTTGATAAAACTGTAATTGAGTTTAAAAATACTATTCTAAATAATATTTTAAGACATGACATCATAAATTCTTTATTTTAAAAAAAAGTTTAATCTATTATAAAACTAAAAATGTGTAAATTTGTTCGCGCTAAAAAAGTCATTAACCAATCAACGGAGGTATTTTAGCAGACGAAAAATAGGAATTAGACGGAGCGGGAGAAGGAATGTGTAAGTAAAGGAAGGAGGAACATATTTTTTAGCTGTATAAGATCATAAGCTAGAAAAGTGTTATAATTTAAAAAAAATTTGTATTTATTTTAAAAGTTTTGTTTTAAAATATAATATTTTGAACTGCCTTTAAATGGAAGGCTAATTTAGAAGATTTCTTACCAGGATTTTTATTCAAGTTTAGCCGAAACCTTGCAGTAAAAATGGAAATACTAAGGAAAAAAATACCTAAAAGTATTGATAAAGTAAAAATAATTGTAAAGTGCCTTGAATACAGTTTATTTGTGATCAACCAGGAAATCATTAGAACTCAGATAAATATAATTTGGACATTATACAGAAAACTTAAAAGAAAAGTTATTTGCCGTCAGGAAAAAATTATGACGCACAATTTTAAAAGGCTACTCCGAAGTTTTTTATTCTTCTTTATGGAAAAATTAAGATGTGTATATCATAAAGAAAAAATTATGTAAAAGTTATAATGGAGAAAGAATGTTTATCTTTTTAAAGGAAACATTACAAAGTATATAGTACCAGAATTTTAAAAGAAGGAAAAAAGTTACAGAATAATAATATGAAAGAGCTATTGTGTTTTATGGAAAAGGAACAGAAAAACTTTCTCTAAGAAGAATTAAAAATATTATAAAGTGTTCATTAGAGAAATGATTAATAAAGATAAAGATTTGGAAACTATAAATCTAATTTACTTAAAGAAATGAATCCATGGAAGCAGAAAAGTTTTATTGAATATTTAAATTAAAGTACTAAGAAGATGCATCGTAAAAGTCGCGCGGGAGAAAATATTAGCAAGAAATATTAGAAGAGAATATTTAGAAGTTTTCTTTACGGGATTAACTAATATCATAATTAATAATTGTATTAAATATTATAAAAACCAAGGATTATCATTCATGAATATTTATTGAATGAAGTAATATTTGTTTTACCTTAAAATTGAACAAGCAGGGAGAGGAATATTAAGTGAATGGAAAAGAAATGATAAACAATTTTTTTTTTTGGCTTTAGTATGAACGGTCTTCAGGAAAATTTGATGAAGGAGTACAGTAAATATAGTTTGAATATTTTTTACTAATTTTTTTTTTAAAATATAAAATGTTATGTGAGATTAGGGAAAACATAAAACATAAATTTATTAATATTAAAATTTAAATATAATAACTTGATAAAATTATAGAAATAGTGTTTAAAATAAAGTGTATGGATGTGAATCTTATATCTACAAGGATCAAATGGATGGTGAAGCCTACGGAACACGATCGAGGAGATAAAGGTTGTTTGGTAATTTTAATAGTTGTTTATAATGCATAGTGTATTTTTTTTAGATCATCTATTGACTTAAGAATGAAGTGTGAAAGTCTTAATTATATGTACTCATTTTATGCAACATTTTAACATATAATGAGATAGGAGTAATTCGGAATATGCATGCAACAATTTATTTAAAGTATATTAATAATATAATTTAACAGAACAATTGTGTGATTCTTTTGAACTTTCATGTGATAAAGTATTCAGATATTTAAATAGTTTGTATATGATTAAATATACGGAGGAAAGTAGTAAAAAGATTTTCTTATAGAACAGTGGAATAGTTTTAAAATATCAATGAATTTTATTATTGTTAGTAATGCAGATATGTATTTGTCGATGTACAGTATAGAAAAAATCTTGAGAAATAAGATCGGATAGTGACTTGGAAGTACTAGTGGAGAGGAAACCAAGATGATGTGTTTTTTTTTTTTTAAGAAATAGGAAAATATAAGGGATTTGGATCATATTTAGTTTTGTGTGATTTAGTATAGTTAACAAAGTCCTATGACTGAACACATATGGTTTGGACAGTGTTTTTGCATATCTTTAAACTTTTGATGTTAGAATAAAGCTGAAGAAATAGCTTTAGCATCGTTCATATGATAGAGGTTGGTAGACAGGTAAAGGTCACTCCTCTATAGTGTCTTTTAATTCACTATGCCATGATTGTCAAGGTATATGATGAGTAATATTCTAGTTGTATTTTGATCCTATGCATCTATTTTCGCTATCCTTATTTCATGAATCTGCATCGGTCAGAAAGATATTTTCAAAGAAATAATAAATAAAATAGAACTGAAGATATGTTATCGTTTGTGTAAGAATAGTTTATTTGCTTGAGTGTATAGAATTGTGTAACTTTAAGATTGAAAGTCCAAAATATAAAGAGAGAAAGAATCATATAATACATTGTAAAATTAATTCAGAAATGAATATAAGATTTTGAAAAGAAATCTAAACCAAGTATTTTAAAAGGGATAATAAAATTTGAATTTTATTTTAATTATTAATGTTGGAGGGAATGAGTATTGCATATTTATCAAAAAAAAATTTAATAAGGTATAATAAACATATACTTGTGCATGGTATATTAATAGTTATAATTATATCATCCGAAGTAAGGCTTGAATGAGAATATTAGGATTAATAAACATCGGATAATGAATAATAAAAACCTAATACCGAATGTAGAATAGTGTTTTGACTTTGTAAGATTCCATACAACCAATATGAAACTAAATTTTATTATTTTGTAGAATTTTATTACGAATGTAAATTTTGTAAAAATGTAATTTTAATAATATTAGGGATGAAAAGTGTTTGTGATAATCATATAAGAAAATGCATTTTGTAATAAGCTAACCATAATAATAAATCAAGTAATAATACTGTATTTTCTTAAGCGTTAAAAAATAAGATTTAACTAGGAAAAGTAAATAATATTTTGATTTCATTTATAAACTAATAAACTAAGTTGAGATATGAAAGTAAGGGATATCCAATGTATATAGTGTAAAAATATTGTTAATTTATTTATGTTGTTAATAAACTTTGTTTTAAATTTGTTTTAAAGTTTTGTGTCTGAGTTGTTATTTCTCCACATGGATGCATGAAATCACCATACATTTATAATTGAAACAGACATATAAGTTTTGCACAAAAGGTAAACATAAAAGTGTTATAAGAATTTTGAGAATTTATTGGTATGTTAAAATTAAAAGATCATAATTTTATATTATTTATTGGTCATAAGTCGGTTGCCATAATATTACATTAAATTATATGCTAATGTTGCCACACGTATTCTGTTGTCAGATTATTAAAATACTACCACGTACGTATTTATTTATTTCATTTTAGGAAGAAATAAGATTATATTATATTATTATTGTTATTATTTTTTTTATTATTATTAGTTGCTGTGTAGTAGATTATGACATAAAATTCCCTTTTCATATTTTACTACCGTAATTTTAAATCAGTTAGAATACAATTTATGAACCTGAGATTTTATTTATTTTGCTTCATTTTATTTAATTAAGCTAGATTCTTGTTATAAAGAAGATTAAGATATGATTATTATTTTTAATCGTAGTGAATAGAGCTTAGAAAGTCATAAGAATACTATGAGTTAGTTATTTGGTATAGTAAAAAGGGGGGATAGTGTCCATGTCTCGTGAAAATAGTAAATATTTGTTAATTCATTTTAAAATTGAACCGAATTTGTATTTTAAAATTAGAGCTAGTAATCATTTTAATTAATGCTGAATATTTCATTTATTTATTTGTTAACTGAACTAGAACCCGTAATATTAGTAATAAACAGTATATTTTGGGGTGAGAATGCGCGGGGGGAGGTTAGAATATATATGAACCCCATATGAAAGCCAAACCAAAGATTTTTTGACAACAATGACACTTTGATGGAAAGGGTGGATCTTTTCAACCTTTACAATATAAATAAACTATAGTATATTGCATAACTAAAAACACAGTTTAATATGTTGATTATTGTTTTAAATTTGATATATTTATGACCAACCTTTGTAAGTGACATCCTTTTGCTTGTCATTTACTAGGAATGCAGGCATTGCATAGATGCTCCTCCTAGCTCTCAAATTCATTCACAAAAAAACTAACCTTTTATTTAACATATCATAAAAAGATATAATTCACAAATAAGTTGCCTAAAAATTTAAAATAAGTTGGTTCTGATAAAAAGCACATACATTTCAGAAATTATTTAAAATATAAAGGTAAAGAGCATTATTGATAATGTTAAGAGTTGATTATAGAGTTATCTGATTTTAGAATAAATTTAATGATTTTTATCTTATAATTTAATGCATTTTATTATTAATATTGACGGAGGTGTAATCACTAATTTTCTTGAAAATTTGAGTGGTGCAGAAGCAGGGACTATCAAATTATTGTATCATTTATGATATTTTTTATTTGTAGTTGTAATTATTTGTTAGACTATTTTTATGATCTAATTAGTAAAGAAACCAATATTTCAAACAGTATTTTGCTCATCTCTTCTTTAGGTACTGATAGCTGACCAAAGACAACAACCTTAGAAATTGAACCAATGATCTCTAGATTTATAAATCCTGAATTTGAAGTAAATCTCTAATCATCTAGACTATAATACAGCCAATAGTTTTATCTATAAGATATTTTTTTTATTTCATTTTTTTACAATCTAGGTTAATGAATCATTTTCATACATAAGTGACTTTTAAAAATTGCTAATAGTATAGATAAAGCATCTACTTAGTTTGTGATCAAAAATATACTTTTTGGAATAAATAAATTTTCAACAATTCAGCATTAATAAAAAAAAAAAATAGTAACTTGTTTTTAATAAAATACAAGAGTATCCTTGGTTATTATGAGCCATGGTTAACCTTTAGAAAGTTTTTATTCTTCAGGTAAAAGTCATTATTATTGATTTTCGTTTTTTAAAAAAATTAGCTTCAAAAGAAACTAATTTTACAATTGACAATATTAACTATTTTCACAAATTGATTAAAGATTTTTAATTAAAAGTTCATCATTTTTTCACCTTAATTTTTTTTTATATTTATCAAAATTATCATGTTCAAGACATTATTTTAATCCTTTTCTAACCATTTTTATTGATACTATTAATTGTTTTTTTGTTTTATTATGTCCTATTTCATACATTCAAGACCTCAACAACATTTTATCTACATGTGAAATTAAGCTAATTAATTGTTCTAAAGAATCCACATTTCACATAATTAGGCTTTTTAAAGTAATTATAATTTCTAAAAAAATAAAATCTACTGGCCACTCTCCTGAATTATAAATTACATTTCAAATATCTTTTTTTTTTAAACTCTCTTTTCTACATAAACCTTTAACACTATCAAATTTTGCTTCTTTTCTTTAGCTATATACTTGTATAAGAATTGATTCACTTCTCAGAAAAAGATTAAATTTTATTTCAGAATTTAACTAATAACTTGCTGAACAACGCTTTCAATCTGGAAGGTCGTAATCATAAGTAATGTTTTTGATCTGGAAGGTCATAAACTTAAGTTTGAATCTTATGATTATGATCTCCCAGATTGAAAGCATTTCTCAGCGAATTATTAGTTAAATTGTGAAATTAAATTTAATCTTTTTTGGGAAAGCAAATTAACAATACTTATAGAATTACATAACCTTTAATAATATGAATTTACATAATTCAGTTAAAGCTTTTATTACTTTTTTTTTTTGATTACTGCACGACTTATTGCATGTTTACATAATCTGATTTTTCCCCCCATTTAATAATGATAAAGTCTCACTATTTAATTATAAAAAGCAGTTAAATACATTATTTCTGTATGTGCTTTCTGTATTAATAATTTACCATTTTACATCTTTAATCACTATTTATTCTTATGATTCTGTTTTATGTTATTCAACTACATATTAAGTGAAATCTATATTTTTTTCTGAAATTATTTTAACTCTCTACATTATTATTATAAACTCTCCTTTTTAAAGCTTTATTTCATGTTACAATTTGCTGTATATATATTTTTCTTTTATTGAATTAAA
This sequence comes from Epiperipatus broadwayi, assembly GCA_028023455.1. Taxonomy (NCBI): domain Eukaryota; kingdom Metazoa; phylum Onychophora; class Udeonychophora; order Euonychophora; family Peripatidae; genus Epiperipatus; species Epiperipatus broadwayi. Next base: position 331,456 of record JAQFVV010012471.1, read on the forward strand.
TTTTTATTTATTTTTTTCATTTTACCATCTTATTCATTATCTTATTACTAAACATAACTTTTTTTTTGCTTTTTTACTTTTTTCATAATCTATTATGTTTAAGCAACTTTAATTTTTTCTGCAATAACTATCATGTTTCAATCAGGAACCATCAATTGTCAGTTATACTGTAGGTTTTATTCAGTGCATAATAAGTAAGTAATATATTGATTGCTATAGATATAGCTTAATAGAATTAAATACATTAGTAGATTTCACAACAATTTTCATTTCAGTGAACAAAGTTTCAATGAAAAATTATACCATTTACCCAATGACTACTTATAAAATCATTTCTACATGCTAAAAGCATAGAAGTGAGAGTCTATATATTTAACAGTAATAATTTCAGTAATTGTCTCCTGCAATTATTATTCATAAAAAATATAATAAAAACAATTAAATGGTTTATAGTCCAGTAGTTAATGTGATATTCAAGCATTGAAATTGATTGAACTTTGGTCCAGCAGCCTTAGCTCTTGAGTCTAACAGTCTTCTAATAATATATTAAACTAAGCAAAGTATTAATAAACAAATGATTATCTGTAATGTGATACATTAAAAGTCACATCTAAAATCATTCCAATAATCAATTAATGTTGATTCTCCAGTAAAGTAACAATATATATATATATATATATATTATTTCCACTTGTGGTGTGTTGTAGTAGAGAAGGGGGGGAGGGGCCAACACATTATTTTGTAATTAATATTTGAGTCAATTTTTTTTTACTATTTCACTAAATTTTTGATTTTTTTTTATAATTATGATGGATAATTTTTTCCATTAATATTTTGACATGATTTTTAATTCTATTAAGTACTAAAAATTAAATTTTTTTACATATACATTTACAAAATCAAAATGACATAAAAGACCATTACAATATCTTAATGAATGCAGAGTATCAATACAGTTGCCTCTATTGCAAGAATGATTATTTTCTTCATGACTTCAGAATGCTAATTCATTTATTTTTACAAGATGTTATTACTAATTAATATTCTAATAATTTTCAATTTTAATTTGGAAAAGTACTTAAACCTATTTGTGCATTTATAACACACTCAATATAAATCAAACAACATTGTTAATAAAATAAGTATTTTTAGATATTTTATGATGTATTTCTTTTTTTTTAATTTTATATAAGCTATGACCATTCCATTATCAGATTTTGAAGGATATGAATGGCTAACGAGTTGGAGGGTGGAGAAGATTGAAGTTTCTTCATTAAAATTTGAAGATTTGCTATATTAATATAAACTGAGCACTGATTATATATGTGTGTGGGAGATGATGATCTGAATCAATTAATGAGTGCTAATTCAGCACAAAATATGAAAATATGTGTCTTGGTGATTTTTCACATGAATGTGGTCATGCATATAGGTTATATAAGATAGAGTGTATAATTGTAGGGAGCTTGAAAGTGTGAGTTTAAATCCCTTCTAATTATATTAAGTTCAGTATAGGCAATATACTTGTATTTAAATATTACATAAACTATTTGTGCACACTAATTAAAACTAGTTAAATTCCATACATTATTTTTATTTAAAAACAGTAAGGGATAGGTAATCAAATATGTTTATATGTCTTGTTAATCAATATGTTGAAATGGCTAATATTAATATGTCAATTAGATTTTAATTTTTATATTTGAATTTGTCATTTATGACTTTGGTATTCCTAACTTTATTACTATCTATTTATGATTAAGAGATCTAAATGGTGTTAATAAACAAACAATCTGGCAACACTTAAAATTAGATTTGTGCATTTTGAAATTAACAATGACTTCAAAAATAAGAGTAGTAAAAATATATATGTCAAACCTTATAGATATATTTTGGTACAAAAATTAATGACAATACTAAATTTACTGAATTTCATAATTAATTGGGAGCATTATGTAGGTTATTACAAATATATTTGAACTACTAGAAATCATACCAGAAAACAACCCAATTTCATATCATTACTTATATCTAATTTAAAATTTGTTTCAATGAGATAAATACTACATTCTGCTAGCAGTCAAATGGAATAGCTTCATATTTCCATGTGTATTTAATTTAGAAATTGCTTCTATGAAATCAGATAGTGAACTACTAACATCATGTGCTGGCAAAAATCGAAGTCGCTTTCATTGGTCCTTATACATCTGGTTAGAAAGAGAATTTACCAATACTAGAAACATCATAGGAGCATGACATTCTGAAAGCAATAAATTCACATTATTAATCATACCAAAAAGGATAAATGAAAGCATAAAATTTGTAGCTTTTTATAAAAATAAAATTAAAAAAACTTATAAAATATGATAACATAAAAATGTTTTTAAAAAATAGTTATAATTGTATTAAGAGAATAGAGAAATCAATGTTTTCTTTGATTTCATAGACAGCATTCCAATAATATAATTTAAACTGAGTTTAAACTTGTCAAGAAATATGAAATAACCACAATGCAAAGTTAAAAACAACTACAGCCTCTTCTTAAATCTTTCATGCATGAGAAAATATCATAAACATTAAATTAAATATGTAATAGTAAAAAATGTTTAATTTAATCTTTATGGGGTTGCCAGTTACTGTAAGATTTGGGATGGCACTATAGTTATCTCTATCTGACAGAGTGGGTGATTGGCATTGTGTGACAGTTTAACCACAATATATATATATATATATATATATATATATATATATATATATATATATATATATATATATAATTTTCAAATCATTCTCCCAAATGTTTTTTGCAGCACCCTCTGTGAATAAATATAAACTTCAAATAGCATGACTTAAAAGGAAATCACTTTGAGTGAGTCATACTGTGTGAAGTTTAGACTTTTATTGAGAGGAATGATTTAAATATTTTGTATTTGAATTTTCTGCTAGAAATATGCAATGGAATATTTTCATATTTAGATATTGAGAAAAAATATTTTTCTCATGTTTTTTTTATTTCTCAGAATACCAATTAGTAAGTTTATTTTTTGTGTTCCTTCCTTTTATATTTGTTTCTTCAATATTTTATAATTCAGTGGAAATGATGATGTTTTTCTATTTCTCCATATTTACCTACAATTTCCACACCCTTACATATGGTGATCAAACTATGGATCCTGTGATGATCAAGTTTTGATCGTCTATACATCAAATGGCCTCATAACTTGAAGCTCAAATATAATTACACATAAGAATGAAAATTAAATTTTGATGTAAAATTAATTGAACAAAAAAGTATTACTGTGAAATATATAAAAAAAGTATAAATGATAGTTTGTTGAGTAAATTATAGTTGATTAATAATTATAAAAATAGTGATGTTAAGGTATATTTAAAAAGAATCGAATAGAAAATCAAAGCATGATTTCAGAGATTGAATTGAGCTTTTAACTCTTGAATTCAGTTCAGTTGTATTTTCAGTATTGGTGATGGTTGGAGGATTTTGTCATTGGTCTGAAGATGCAATGATTTTATGCAGTTCCATAGTGTTTTATCTCAGTGCTCAATCAACCCACTTTCAAGTTTTATACTTCCAATTGTACATTATGAATAGTTAACATAGTTCTCTGACATAAACACCAGATTCTATATCTCAAAAAAAGAGCAAGGCATAATGTAAAAGTTTTTTATTAACTAGCTCCTAGGACTCAAAGAAATCTTTGCAAAGATTTTTGCATTGTTATTTCATCTTTAGTGTTGTAAGTAACTTATAGTTGTTTAAATTGAGATAATCCTCTTGGTGCTCATTCTGCATTGTATACTTATAATCTGGTGATGGGATTCTTTTACCTATTCCAGGATTGCAGGTCACTATTCATTTTTTTGTTGTCAGTTGCCAGTCAGATCTCTGATAAACTGTTTTGAGCAAATGGTTTGTCATAGAAACTTAATTTTATGTATGTATTGGTACTTAAAAATAAAATAATTAAAATAATAGTGAATTAGAAAATCAATAACACATGCAGAGCTGAGTAGAAAGGGATAATAAAGCAAGGGTAAATAAAGTAGATTTCAATATCTTGTGACTGCATTATTGTTGATTCCATTTTGGAGAAAAGAAGAGAGTAGAGCCAGGCTGTGAAGAGCACAGTGAAAAATAATTTTGTAATCTAAAGTGTAACGAGCACAGACGTTCGTTACATTGTTGTTGTTTTTTTTTTTATTCATTAAACATGAAAGTAAATTAAAAAGTTCGCATTTAAAAATTTTCTTTAAGAATTAAAAATTGAAATTAAATATCAACTTAAACTCTTATATATTAAATCGCACAGATAATGAAAAATTCTTAAAATAAAAATTTATTAAAGAAAAAGTATTTTAAAACTAAATTTTAAAAAGATTTGGAGATAAAATTATATCTTTAAATTTATCTTTAAACATATTTTTGATTTGGAAAACAGGTTAATTAATCAGAAATGGAAATGATTGTTAATTAGTTAAATGTAAACCAGCCTTGGCATTTAAATGTAAAAACACCGGTCAGATAAGAAAACAATAGAAACTTTCAGCAAATGAAATAAATCCATTTGGAAATCGGACCTCAACGAAAAGGATCATCTCATTGATGACGTAATGTTAAGTCAATCCTTCGAATACGTATAAAAGGAAAAATTTTGGAAATTATTAATTAGTGACTAGTTATTGATGATTATTACGATGTAACAGCTAGGTGTTAGTGCTGAGGGGATTGAAAAAGACGCACAGCTTCAATCCCTTCAGTTCTGTTAAGAAAGGAAGAAAAATGAGCCATCGTTTCTACATTGAGGACCAACTACACTAAAAAATCTCCGGATGGATAAATAAATCGGCCAACAGGATACCAATCTTCGGACGACGTGGGAATTCACGTTCAAACGGCAAGGAATATATGAAGATGAACTATTTAAATAACCGTAAGAACTTTAAAATTTATGAACAGTAAATTAAAAACTTTCCAGATTTAAATAATTGCAATATTATTCTATCTGACCAACATTATTTATTAATTAGTTATAATTTTATTTAATGTATTTATTTTGTAAAATCATTTCCATTTATTTATTTTTCGTTCTTTAAGTTTTATTATGATTTTTGTTTTCCGTTAAGTTAAATTATATAAATGTTAAACTTAAGTCGGGCGCGAATGGCTGTATAGATTTGTAAAGTTATATTAGGGGAGGGTAATCTTAGGTTATTTGTTTCGTGGTTAAATTGGGTCAATGGATTGGATATATTGGTGTGATTAGTAGATGTAATATTGATTCACCACGGGCAGAATCGCTTCATACGCCGCACACTTCCGTTTGCCTATGGAAGGAATTATAAGTCGGATACCGCAGTTCCTTTCTATGGAGTTTTTTGTTTTATTGCTCTTCTTTAGAGATAGATGTAATATTCCTATCTCATAAGAGGCAATTTCTTCTTTTAACCTTTTGTGCTGTCGTATTTTATTACATTGAATACATCGATATATCAGATGAATTGATGCCAGTTTGACTACGAATTTTAGCCTAAGGTTAAATAGGGATAGAATATTTTAATTTCAATGCAAATCTATGTAGTATTCATGCTCGACCCTAAATAAAATGCATTAAATTTAAGTTGTTTATAGATGCTTGCATGGATTGTTTATCGGTTAACTATGTTTTGCGTTTTCATATTTGATCAAAATATATAGACATTCGATAAATAATGATACCTTACGGTGAGTATCTAAAATGTATTTATTCGGATGTCTTTTAAGTTATTGGTGACAATGCAAGTATCTTATGGTGAATACTATTGGGTTACATATAAATTTCCCTCCGCAATTGTCAGTAATCAATAATTTTATATTTTGATCGCTTATGTTTACTTTGGAATGTTTTTAACCGTGTAATCTATGTAACCGATCTATAGCAACTTATTATAACAAGCTTTTATAATCCCATCTGTGCGAACTTAATTAAAATGTAAACTTATAATATAATAGAAATTAAAATGTAAATTAAAATCTAAGGTAAAGTTAAAAATAATGTTAAAATGTAAAACTAATACTAAAATAATTTTAAATCTTATATATATATATATGTGCATAAATAAATGTTTGTATGTTAATTACTGGCAGTGGCTTAGTTTATTCCTTTTTTTATATATACTCTTAGATTATCTTATTAAATCTCTGCTATTCCACTGAGCTAGTGACATGGGCTAACGACCGGAATCAAAATTTAAAAAAAAAAAAAAAATTTATTTTTTTTTTGACTTACGTATCTGCCTACTTTATAAATTTTTCTAGGTTCAAATGCCTAGATGGCGCCCCGTAGTGCAGTTTACGTTAAGTCACATTCACCGGATCGTTACAAAAGTAAAACTAGTATCACTATTAGTTTTTTGACAAATGTTTTTTAAAATAATTTGGAAAAAATTATGTGCTATGCTTAAGTAGAAGCTGAGGACCATCAATTTCAAACATATAGCTGCTTCACTAAAAGAAAATATAGGAGAATATCCATGCAGAAATCTTTAACAAACCTTAGGTTTCCATTCAAAAGCATGACTGTTTTAGTCTATGAATCTGACTTGCAAATTATTGAAAAATGAATAAATTCAACATTTACTTACCTAAAAATTATTATGGTGTAAAAAAAATAAATCTACAATAGGAAATGTTAATAGAACTCCTAGAAAAAAGGAGTATTTAATCTCAACATTTGATGCCTACAAGCAGAAAAACCAACATGAAAGAAAACTGAAAATGACAACTACTAAAAAATTACTCAATAAAAAAAAGTCCATTGTAAAAAGCTATTATAGTGTGCAAGTCTACATTTACTAATAACTTGTAATATAAGGAATAACTTTTAGTATAAGTAATAATGAATAATTTTTATTTAAGTTTTTTTTATTGAAACATGTTTTTTTTTTATCTTATTTTCCATCCAAAATAGAATTCTATAGGACCTTTCCCTGACCTTTTCATTTTCATAAAAAAAGGGAAAGAGGGTTTTAGCTAATTTAAATTTTTTTATCTTTATCTGTAAAATGTTGTTTACAATTTTAACCATTGAAAGAAAAAAAAATTCTATTGAAAATAAAGGCTAATTTAATTAGTTAGAGTCATTTATTATATAAAATTATATTTTAATAATCATATATATTTGATTTGGAATTATCATATTATCATATCTTTTTTCAATTTTTTTTAAATTATCTATGAGTTAATTCCATTAAATAATTGTTTTAAAATGTAGTAGGATGGCTCAGTTGGTTAGAGTGTTACCTTAAAGTTCAATAATTAAAAATCTAAGGACCTAGTTTTGAATCCCTTGCTAGTACTGTCACTGGTCAGGCCAGCAATACCTGAAGAAGAGGTGAGAACAATACCTCTCAAAATATTGTGCATATACTAACCTGTTTGATGAACTATTACTAACAGTTGAATGTATTTGTAATATTTAAATAAAGTGAAATTTTTCTAAAAACATTCAATATGCATATTAGATGATGGAAATAGTTCAATATAAAAATACAACTAGAACACCATCATCACAAACCTTCTGAAAAACAATAGTAGTGTTAATGTCTTTTTCTCCAGCTATCTATTTTACAAATTGACAGTATGTGTGACTTGATTTAATTATAGCATAATTTTAAGGAATTTGTAAATTATCCCATTAAGATTATTTAAATTAAAATAGTTTAAGTATATACATTTATATTATCTCTTGTACATAGTCCCTATGATCTTTTGATCCTGAACTAGCTCTAGAGCAATATTCATTAATTAAATGTATGTGGAATTTTATGCTTATGTTTGTAAATCCAGATAATTCCTGGATGGCACAAAAGTCACTGAACTTTATTTTTATACAAATTATAAATCAGTTGATAATGGGACTGTACACTATGGGCAAAGAATTGATGATGATCAGAATGTTTTAGAATCCCAGTATTATTTTTTATGATATATAATTCAGCACTTAATTATATGCCTCCAAATGATTATTTTGTATTGTGCCCTATGTTTGGCAATGGCAAGATAATTATCCTTCATTTTGATATAGAATCTTTTTTAAGTCAAGTAGCAAATGATGATGGTTGCAATTCTGGTGGTGTAATAAATTATTATAGTATAACTACTATATTATATCACAGAGCTGATTCTCTGTTGTTATTCAGTGTACTGATTTTATTTCCCATTATAGTTGTTCATGTTATATTAGTTAATTTAATATTCATTCATGATTTTCTATATTTATTTTATTTGTTTTATTTATCTTGGTTTGATGATATTTGCCATCACCCTATGCTATCATTTTTATACCATTATATAACTTTAAATCACTTAATAATAGCCAAAAGTTGAACAACGTTTTATATATAAGTTTGTACAATTTTAAGGAATAAATTTAAAAATAAAAAATTCTAAATTCCTCTTAAATCCAATTTTTTTCTTCAAAGTTTAAATAAATTTTTTAAAAAGTATTTTGATGTTAATTAAAAAAAAACTTTTAAAAAAAAAAAAAAAAAAAAATTTAATTTTTTCACTTCATATATTTAAATAGGATAATGTTATAAATTTACTATTTTAATATTATTGATGGATTGACATTTTACTTATTGTCAGTGATGCAAAGAATGAAAATGTTACTTTATAATTGATTGAAAATTATTATTTTTTTGCTTTCTTTTTGATTTGAACTAACCATCTTAACTCTACTATTTTTTTAATCAAAATTTTACTTGCTACTTGTCAATGGAAAAAGAGGCAAAGTGGGTCAATAGTCCCATCTAAAAATAATATATTTAAATCAGCTTTTTCATGTAATAAATCAGTTTTCTTCCATGGAAATTGATAACCGTAAATAATACATAAATCTAAACAATTTGATTTAGCCTACAAATTCTAAACATTAAAATAGGCAAAACTCTCCCTACAGTAGTGCCACTCAGTGCAATCCAGGGTAATCAATTTATGCCAGAAGGCTTGTGTACAAAATCCCTATCTAGTATTTACTCATCCAATATCCCTAACTAGTTTCTAGCTTGTGGCTTTCATCAGTGAGATCCTAAGATCTAAGTGCAATGCTCTCAGATCCAAGGCTCGCCACTGATGAAAACCACATGCTAGAAACCAGTCTGGGGATATTGGATGAGTAGACACTAGATAGGGATTATGTATAGAAGTCTTCTGAAATCCACTGATTACTCTCACTTGCACTGAGTGGCACTACTGTATGAAGAGTTTTGCCTGTTTTAATAACAGTTATGAGCAAGCATAAGAAATAGTGATCATGTGAAATTCTAAACGTAGTGTTAAGTTCTGTTACGTTCAACAGAAAATCTGATGAAAAAATTGAAAATTAAACTTGAAAAAAATAAAAATAATAATTGATTGTAAAAAATTAAAATAATTCTATAAAGGTCTAAATGTAAAATTACTAAAAGCAAATTGTAAATGAATAAAGTGAAAATTAACGCAGATTATTTATTTGAAATAGAAACAGATTGCAAATTTTCAACCAAATTATGTGTTGGATAGTCATTAGAGGGAAATGACAACTTAAAAAAAATCAATTTTAAAAAATTGTAAAAGCATTTAAAATTTTTAAATTACATAATTTGATAAACAATAACATCTTACAATAATGATTAATGTATTTATTTACCATGCCCATAAACAGATTTCATATCTAATATTTGTAAAACATTTTTTCAAATAAATAATGATTTTTACACCAAACTAGATTTTTTTTCTCAGGTAATTGGTATAAAGTTAAACTAGATAGTCATTCAAGTAATTGATCAGTAAATAGATATTATATTATATTTTACAAAGACAATATATGTTTTACATATAGCGTTAGATAAATTATTCTTATATATATACGAAAAGACACACCACTAAATTGGAAATAATTTTCAAGAAATATTCTACTATAATCGATAATTGCATTGTAGAAATAGGATTTTTTACATTAAAGATTACAATAGAGATATGAAAGTTATTTTGACTTTTTTTTAATTTAAAGTCATGCTTTTAATTATAATTTTATTATATTTTAATTTTTTTTTTTTTTTTCCCCTTTAAGTTCTATTAACGATTTCTATTAAACATTGATATTTTTTATTAAATCTTTTTGTCATATTTGTATAATTAAATATCTAGTAATTAATACTTAATATCTAGGAGTTTCCACAGTATTGTTTTAATTAAAATATAACATATGAACATGTGGATCTCTAATAATTCAGTCATAGGCTATAACAGAACAAGTTTACATTACAGATTTCTTCTGCATGCTTCAGTGCCATAATAGACTCATGGACATTGGAACTCAAGACCATGTAGATCTTGGTTCCAACTGCCACTGGAAGGGTACAAACTTTTTATGAATTCCTGATCTATAAACCATTTAAATATTTATTTTCAATTATAGGCTCTTTAGATTCAACTTATATATCTGTTTTGTTGATAATAGTTTAATCTGGATATTTAAAATTGGGAGAGCGATTTACATTGCTATAATAAATAGGGTATATGAACACAGACTTTCACATGACCCACCACTCTCCACACTATCTCATAACACTGATACACTTGAACACATATATGTTGAAAAGATAAATAATCACCAATATGAGATAGTATGGAGAGTGGTGGGTCGTGTGAAAGTCTGTGCTCATATACCCTATATATTACATATATAGACACAGGTATATAATAACCTTGTGTGCTTCAGTTATTACAAAGTTGAGATGTCTGCCCATCCCTTGTATATGTATTAAATGAATTTATGTCCTGTACATGAGGGGACATATTAACCTTAGGTCAACATGGGGGTGACAAGAATCTTAGCCTCAGGATGGCCTTTGAGCATTCCATCATCAGATTTTCAATTGGATGGACGATTGAAGAGTTGGAGGGTGAAGTAGTTTGAAACTTGTCCATTAAAGTATGAGGTTTGGCTATCTTAATATATATCTGAGCACTTATAACATATATGTGTAGAGATGGTAAACTGGACCAACTAATGATTGCTGTTTTAGCATGAAATACATATATTGGTGATTATTTATCTTTTCAACATATATGTGTTCAAATGTATCAGTGTTATGAGATAGTGTGGACAATGGTGGGTCGTGTGAAAGTCTGTGCTCATATACACTATATATTACATATATAGATACAGGTATATAATAAGCTTGTATCTTTCAGTTATTACTATAATAAACCAAATTGAACCTACGTCCATATTTATTAGCTAGAAATGAAACAAATAGATATGATAGTTTTTGTTCTACTATTGATGGGTTTTTTTTCAGAATTATGAAAAAATTCTTCATATTATTTTTAATATTTAAATTTAAAAAGTTATACGCACTATCACGCATAAGTAGAAAAAGCTATAAATTGAATGAAAATTAACATACATATAAAATAGAAGCTAAGCACTTTAGAAGGCATTAAAAGTCCTCATTAAAAATATAATAAACCAAATAATGAAAATTGCACTCTAGTAACATATTTCATTTTTTTCTACTGACTCTTCACTTATAATATTTTTCTTCCTATCATAATTTTTTTTTTTTTTATGATTTCAAGAGTGATGCTGCTATATAATAGTTTATTATAATAAACCATCTGAAAGAACTTTTAATCTTTATAATATTAGATTTTGATTATTCAAAAAATAAACTTTGCTGTATATATAAAAAGGTAATTTAGCTATAATCTTATGGATACAAATAATGTTTTTTCACAACATTGTTAATAGTATTTTTAATTAATGTACATTCATGTATAAAGTGTGTGTAACTTTATGAGTAAATTTTTCAAGTGTGATAGGACAGACAGATAGACAGACAGACAGACAGACAGACAGACAGACAGACAGACAGACAGACAGGTAGGTAGGGAGGTAGGGAGGGAGGGAGGGAGGGAGAGAGGGAGGGAGAGAGAGAGAGAGAGAGAGAGAGAGAGGGAGAGAGAGAGAGGAGGAGAAGAGAAGAAAGAGATAGATAGACAGACAGATAGGTAGGTAGGTAGGTAGGTAGGTAGGTAGATAGATGTTCCAACTTGATGTTTAAAAAAAGTCTACAATTATGAAAAAACTTGACTATTTCAAACTTTACTAATCTTATCTACATTCTTTGTATATTTCTAAAAATATCTAGTTTTCAGGGGAAATAATTACTGTATTTAAATATAGCATCAAAATATTATTTACTGGTGTTTTTTATATCTTTATTAATCCTTGAGATTTCTAAAGTTTTTCCCTAATATCTTCACTTCATTTATTATCTTCATAAGATCTAGTATGATAAGTTGCAATTATTATTATATATATATAATAATCCCAGTGCATAACGCTATACTGAAATAAATATACAAACATTAAGCATTAAATCACCCCACATGATTAAGAAATCCAGTACTGCCCTCTGTGAACTAATATATAAATACATTAGAGTTCATATTTCAAAATAGCAGCTCAAAACCCTAATGCATTTATATATTAGTTCACAGAGGATGGTACTGAGTTTCTTAACCATGTGGGTTGATTTAATGCTTAATATATATATATATTGTAACCAGTTGGCTTACATCACACATACTAATATAGTGTATGTGAATATATATATGTAAAATAAAGGAAAAGTAGAAATAAACACAGACAAAAATTATAGTAGATATTTTCTACATTCATTGAAATAAAAAAATAATAATGATAATAAATAATAATTCTGATTTAAAATAAAAATTGTTTTATAAATTAAACTTTTAAAAGGTCTGAATAAATATAAATATTGTATTATTATCATTATTATTCTGATTTTGAAATGTAAAAACACCATACTTATTTTTGGAATTTTTTAATTAATTAAACAAATTTTTTATCTATTAGAAATCCTCTAAGTAAAAACATGTATATAGATTCCAAGGGATTAGAGAGATAAAAATAAAATTCTGTTTTTAATCAAGGTGTTGTTATAACACCTCAGATGATTTTATAAAAAGAGCTGATAAAAAATATCATCCAGTTTGGATAATGATTTTGAAGAGAGCAGTATGTTGTTGGCTGTAGCAGAGAGTTTGCAGAAAAGCTACCATGAACTAATGTTGCTGAAGGCAGGAGCTGCTACTATTTTCCTTCACAGGAGTTTTGGTTTTTTGAAGCTGGGTCACTTCTGAATCAATAGCCTGAAAAAAAATGAGGACAAAATAGCTAGCAGAGTTATATAAAGCTCCTATGAAGATCTAAGGACAGTCCAGTAGCTGCCTTATAGTTTACTGCAGTTTTGATTCATGAAGCCAGGGTCACTTCAAATGCATCAACTAGCTGCTTAAATATGTTCTAGAAGACAGCTTGACAAATGCTTGGACTACAAAAGTAAGCTCATGGTATGCCAACTAATTACTTGGATAATTTTACCTGAAGATGACAACAAACCTGTATTACATTTTCTGATGGACCAAAAACCAAGCTTACCAAGAGAAAGCTTGAAGAAATTGGTGTACTTATGCTGCTGTTTATCAATACACGCAGGGAACCACAGATAAACATGTCACGTGTATATACAGTGAGTTATTTTATGTTAATATTCCTTAAAACAACTTTTAAAATTGTAAATTAACTAACTTAAAAATTAAAACAAACAAGTAAATAATTTGCTTGAGTCAAATGTCTAAAAGAAAGACGATTTGATATATATTTTTGAAGAAATTGTTTTGGTAATTCCTTTAAAAAAATGATATTAAAAGAAGAATATACAAATGCAAGCATAATTTTGTTTGAATTAAAATCATAAAAGCAAATCTTTTAAATTGATCTAAAAATGCTGATAATTAATCAATAAGTACCTGTCAAACAAAAGTTGACTTTATTTAGTTTGATAAAAAAAAAAAAGAACTTATGAACTGAAATTAAATTTTGAATTATATATTTTGTGTATACCACGTATATGTGTGAAATGTATATGTTTTCCAAATGAATTAATTATAAAAAAATATAATATTATTGTAACAAGTTGAAATAGATAAAAATCGCTGTGCATGTATACATGCACACTCATATATGTAAAATTTTAATATTTTTTTTACTTTTATTTTTATTAAATGTCAATTCATTTATTGAATATTCATTATATATTATAAATTGTGTGTCTGTGCGCATATATATGTAAACCATAATAATAATTTGAATATATTTTATTATACTTTTTGTAAATTAATGTAATGATTTAAATATTGAATAGTAATTATGTAAATTGATGTAATAACTTGAATTTTGTAGTAATATTGTAAATTACAGTGTAATGACTTTTATTATTGGATACTTTTCAAAATCAGAACCCTTATAAGACCTTATTTATTTTTTTTGTTATTAATAAACTTATTTAATTGTTAAAAATGGTTTCCATCATCTCTTGTTCACATACAGTAATAGAGCCCATGTTCTCTGAGCTATTTGGTGCATGGGATGAATATATAAATGGGGAAGTGTTTGGTGCTTTGGGCATCCAGAGATGATCAATCATCATCCTGGTTGGTGCAAAAGAGGATACTCTTTAAAGCCCATGCACTATTATTTTTATTTTACTTTAGTCTTTATTAAAAATTTAAGTTTATAGTTGGCCAGTACAAGTGGCCTGAGCATTGATGATGATCAGCATGTTTTAAATGTCCCAGCATTATTGTTTTGATTTCTGATTATTGTGTATTTTAATGGATGGGCACTAAGCTGGTGCATCCATGTTATGTTTAAATAATTGCCCAAGCTGGCAAAGGCTCAGAAGTTATCCTGGTCTACAGAAGACCCATTTTCCAATCCAGTCACAAGGTTGACTGTTGATTTATATTTTTTATTGTGCAAATCCAGCCACAAAATGGTCTGTTGATTTTATTTTGATTTGTTGTACTAAGTTGTGTATTCCCATCAATGATGATGATGGATGATTATTTCTCTCAAGTATTTACTTGTACTTATTTTTTAAATGATAGTGCTGGTGATTAATTATTATGGTTGCTCTTCTGAGTTAGCTGGCTGATCTCACAATGTTCTCAGAGATTCTTTAATGTCATACTCTCATTTTATAATTAAATATTTTGTACTTATATATACCTTATAAATTTGATTTTGTATTTAATTGGACTGGGGTTGATTATGTCATGTTTGCATTCACCCAGTTCAAACTTCTTCCATTACCCACCCCCTCTCATTACAATATATATATGATAAAACTTCACCACTCTATTTAACTTAGATAACTATGGCACATTGTACTAAATACATATAGTCAACCTCCATTCTTCATCCTCAATTGGATCCAAAAAAGAGTATTAAACTTAATTTTATGAACAATAGGGGCCATGTTTTTATTGAAAGTGTTAGTAATTGTCAACACAGTACTATAAAATTAAGTTGCTTATTTTAAATATTGCCAAAAATACACACATCATTGTATAAATATTAAAATTTTCTATAAGTATACCATATAAATTTATAAACAAAAATGAGAAAGAAATAAGTGCAAAAGTTCAAATTTAAAATAATAATAAAATAAGTTATTTATAAAATATAAAGTTAATATTTACTTACTCATTTTGCATTAACTTAAAAACAAAAGACAACAATATGCTTACTTGCTTTCCCCTCCATCCATTATCAAATTATTTTAAAATACTTTTAAATTTATTTAGCAAAATGAAGAATGCTTTTTTTATACATTAATTTTTAAATAATTTAAAAAGATTTTTAGAATTTTTATAAATTAAAAAAGTTCTATTTTCCTTAATATATTACAAGATTTTCTATTTTTTAAGACTCTAAACTGTAAAAAGTTTTTTTAAAACTTTTCTGTCACATGATTTAAATTTAAAACTTGTTTTATATTGTAATCTATTAGAAACTAGAAGTTTATTTTATCTGAATAAATATGTGTTAATTTTTATTTGCAAAGTGATTTTCATTTTACAATTTTAATTTAGTCTTTTGTTTTTGGATGATTACTGATATTTTTTAATAACATCCTCTAAAGGCAGATTTATATATGATAATCATATTTTCAATAGTTTTTGATATATGCATTTTGTTTAAAGTTTATAATTTATTAATTTTATATTTAGACTGCAAATACAGTTTTTTTTTTAAGTTTAGAAGTATTAACATTATATTTAGCTAAATAAAATGCATTGTTATTTTAGTAATAAATAGTCATTGTATAATATGCACATTTTTTGGGGCTTGAATATTTTGAAATAATTTTATTTATGAGGTTTTTGATCCATAATGTTTGAAAGTAGTAAAAAGTTTATCACATTATTCTATAATTATCCAATCATAACTCTGCAAAGTCATACTAAATGCAGTAAAAAAAATCAGAACTTTCTCTATTAGTAATTTTTCACATTAATGACATATCAATCACTCTTTAAAAAAATATAACTCCTTAATCCAGGGGTCCCCAACCCTATGCCCATGGGCACCATGGCACCTGCAGACCATTTTACATGTGCCTGCCACTATCTGAACACGATAAAAAATTATTTATCTGATACAAATAAATTTAATTTTTAAAATCTCTTATAAATTATTGTATTATATTGTAATTAAATGTTTAAATTTTATTTTTGAAATAAATATTTTTTGTACATTATGTGTATTATTAACAATATCCAACTATAAATTTACATTGAAAAAATAAATGGTGCCCAACACCTGGATGGTATTATAAAATGTGCTCTTAAGTGCAAAAAGGTTGGGGACAGCTGCCTTAATTCATGGTATTCAGTAACTATCATTTTTGCTTGTGACTAGCCATAAATAAATATATTATAGTCAGTGCTCCATAAATATATAAAAAATAATTTGTTTATACGGTTTAACATTTTTATAGATGTTTGTTGAATGAAAGCTAAATTAAAAACATCTTTTGAAAAAGGCAAAAATATTTATCCAATAAAAATTTATTAATTGTCAAAAAAATTGCAACTTCTTAAAAATGTAAATGGGTAATTATTTACATTTGAAAGAAAAAGTTATTCAAAGTTATTTAAAGACTCAGACAAAATTTAATTAAATTTTGTTCAAAAATTATTAGAAAATTTGCTACAGTGATTTAAAAAAAGTTAAAAATTTCAATTAAGAAAATATTAATTTTATATACTGAATATATATTACTACTATTTGATTTTCAAATGCCACATTTCTTACACAATTGACATCCATGTAGTAAGCTTGATACAATCATATCATTTCAGTTTAGATATAAACTTTAAACTAAATTAAGGATTATTTTATTTTTATAAACACAACTATTTTATATTCTCATTCCAAATCTATCCATTTTTTCTATGTGTATTATGAGTAAGCTAAATACTACTTGGATAATAAACCACAAATGACCATTAACTATATGGTTCTAAATATAAATTACATGGTACAATAGTCAAAACTTAGTAAACCATAGAATCTACAATTTTGTCAAGGAAAATCTCTCTAGATAAAAGATGCATTCACAATAGATTATGAATTCTATAGTTTATTAAGTGTTGGCTGTTAACATATGCTTTTTTACAATATAGAAAACTCAAATATATAATCTTTAAATTTTAAATGTGGAGATAAAAAAGTATTTCAAAAATAAAGAGTCTCTATTGAAAACATTTAGTCCAAAGTAATAAAAGATCAAAAATGTATTTTTTTAAGTTTTATTTAAGAAATAGTTGGGGTTTTTTTTTTTTTACATTATTGAAATTTTATAATTTCGATTAGAAACTAGAATTGATTATTTGTATATGTATCAAAAAGAGTTATATATTATTTGTTACAATGTGTTGAGACACTCTCAATAATAATTATTTATAGTCATAAGAAATAAATATAATTCCCAATTATGCACCAGATTAGCAGGACATTGGAATTGTAAAACCATGAAGTTCTAATATAAAAGTATTTGAATTTAATACTGGTGAAAAGACTAATATTTCCTGTAATTTGATTTTCTTCATGATCGATGGGAAAATGGCTAATGTTTAATATATATCAATTGGATGAAAAAGCAAACTAAAAGATAAAACCTGAAATTAGGATTAATAATAAATTTATTCCTAAAATCATGTTTTTTTAATGTTATAAGTATCAGTCAATGCAGAAAAAAATAAAAGATAAAACTGCATTAAAAATTTCTTCAATTTTCATATTTAGAAAAACAATGAAGAAAAAGACATTATTTGGCGTGCTAGTCCTGAATGAAAGTTTTTGTTGTTTGTTTGTTTTTTTTTTTTTGTTTTATAACAAAAATGGCAGACATGTTCATTCTCCAATAATTGGTTGAATATTTGAATTGATTATGGACTTGCTTCCTGAAAAAACTTCATGAGCTTGCTTAAGAATATTCAATTAAAGCAATTTCAATGTCCTTATCAGAATTGAAGCTCAGGTTATGGGAATGACATATTATAACTACTAATCACTACTTTATAAAAGTATATGATCATTATAGGATAAATATTGTAATAAAATTAGAATAAAAATAATAAAATATAGATGTGATAAAATAATTATAATAAAATATAAAAGTATTTCCAGTTAATATTTTAACCTTCTTCAACTAAAAACTATTTAAATTTCAATGACTTTCAGTTGAAGAAAGTTATAAATTAATTGGAAATACTTCTGCAAATTTATTGTAGCTATGTATATAATATTTTTTTTATTGTTATACTTTATTGTTTATATATATATATATATATATATAAACAAAAACAATGATTATATTGTATATATATTGTACCTACTGACGTTTTAGATGAGTTTCAGTATGTGGCATAAGTCATAGTTTTTTTCTTGTTTGATTTTGATGAATATATTAACATAAGAAGCATTGAACTGTGTTTCCATGACAATGATAGAAAGTGTTTATTATTAATTGTATTATATAAGATTGTGAATTGACTTTATTCATTTTAAAAAATTAATGTGTTAATAATATAGTCTATAGTATTGATGAAAATATTTTCTTTATTATGTATATTTTCGTTATTGCATTCACCATAATAGATTACAAATAATATATCCAAATGTTCAATATCTCAAATATATTTATTTTATTTGTATAATATTATACTGGAAAGATATATATGTGAAAATATATTTCCAGTGTAGTATGGTAAGAATGTATTATTAATTGTCTAATTTGTGTTAGAATGAATGAATGATATTTATATTATAAAATGACAATGTTTGTCGTATGTAATAATTCTAAAATATTCATTTCATTTGTTGTTATTCTTGTATAATAATTTTTTTTATTTTGGAAACTCTGGGTAAAATCAGCTAAAGAATTAATAAAAAGTATTGCTATAGTTACTCTGATGTCGTTGGGAATTATAAATATAACTGAATAGGAAAAAACTTTATCTTGGATTCAATATAAGTGAATCTAAATTCTTTCTTACGATTTTTTTTTTTAAAACTATATAATTGTATAATGGATATAATGATGGGATAAAAGCAATAATGTTAATCTGTAGACAAAGCAGGTCACAGAATTTGTGAGAGGTGACAATTTATTGAAATATGAAAATTAATTCTTAGCATTTAAAAAAAACATCAGAATGTTTCTTTGTTTTAAAAATGAATATTACCTACTTTTCAATGAGAAAGTTTACAAGTTAACAACATAAAATGTACAAAAAGATTCTGTTCATCTACTTATATAATTTTAAAGGTCTGATAGATTGATAGATTGTTTATACATCAGATAAAAATTGATTTAATTTCCATAGCGTCATCATGGATGAAACTAGCATTTGTTCACTTTTAATGTTTAATGAATTATTGGCTAAATGAAGACTATCTACATTGCATCATCATGTATATTAATTAGTGTTTGCATACTTATATACTTATAGAGATTAAATATTTTCTAAATGAAAAAGTAATTTGGATATTTGGAAAATATTGGAAGAAACAAAATATGCTTCTAATCTTATAGCTTTTCATGATATTTCTACTTTTTCTAGAATAATAAAATATTGTCAGATTGCAATTTAAGAAATAAACACTAGAATTACAGTACTATTTTTAAAAGGCATATTTAAAAACTATTACTTGTGTCTTTTGTTTGTATTTGTCATTATTATTGCTATATTTTTTATTTTCATTTAAAATATATAGTAATTATTGGTATAAATACTAGCATAATTTTAGGTCAAGTACTAATTTATTACATACCTAAATATAATATAGGGTATATGAGCACAGACTTTCACATGACCCACCACTCTCCACTCTATCTAATAATACCGATACACTCATATACCCTATATTACATATATAGACACATGGTATATATTAAGCCTGTGTTTCAGTTATACCTAAATATAAGAAAGTTATATCTTCTTAAGTTTGTATTTATATCCTGCAGCATAGTAATTATTATTTTAATCTAAAATATTCATTTTTTATTAATTATAAAATAATCTCAGGTATAGTACTTATATTAGGAGTTCAAAAAAGATTATATCATAAGAAGTATTTATTTTATTTTGTTTTATTAAATTTATATTAACAAAAAAGTAGATTCATATATATATATATACCTTTATATGAAGTATATATATATATATATACCTTTATATGAAGTATAAAATAGAAAATATATTTTGAACTCTCTTATATTGTAAAAAGTATACATGTTTTACAACACTTTTATGTTATGTAAATATATATTTTAGTTTGGGCTTTTTATGTGTGATACTTGATGCACAAGCACCTATTTAATTTAAAAGAATTAAGATCAATTGAAAGCCTAATGCTTAAACCATAATCAGACTATATGCATATATTTTAAATTCTTATTTGCCATATATATATATTTGATTTTAATCAAGTTGTTAATAAATTTTGAATTACACCACCAAACATCACATGAGTGGTGAGTATTGTATGGAGAGTTTTGCCTGTTTTCGATTTTGACTTAATTTAAAACAAGTAAACTTTCTTGATTGTCATTCAGTTTTACAATGCAAATTTATTGGTTAATTGTATTTGGATGAGACAATATTCACTAATTGATCATACCACATAATTTACTAAAAGCAGTTACAAAATAGTTAAGAAATAAAAACCACAGGATGAATAAGAGTATAATTACATATATTTTTTTTGTATTGATATTAACATTTATTATCTGCCCAGGTATAGATTTTGTATAGAAATAAATTAACTGATTTGTCATTCTTAAATATTTAATAATTGGAAGCTTATTGTAATTATTTTGTTAGTAGCAAGTAATAGATATAATAGAATAGAAATTATATATAAATTAATTTAATGATTGATAAAAATGCAAATATGATAATTATTGAAAATGAGTTTTTATTTTAAGTCATTATTGATTAAAAAGAAATGCTATATTAATTCAGTATACAACCATAACATTCTGATCATAATCTTATTCAGTTATAGAGCTGGTAATAGTAATAAATTTTAGTAGTTGTCAGTTACATGTACTGTGGCCACTAGACAACACTGCAGTACCATCAAGAACTACAAAAAAGCCTGCAAGTGATAAATTTCTATCCAAAAATGCTGAAATTGATGAAAAATTAAAATGCAAAAATAACTGAAATCAATGGAAAATTAAAATGCAAAAATCACTCAAATCGATATAAAAGTAAAATGCCTGAGGAAAGAAATGGGAAAATTTAAATGCCTAAGGTAAATAACTAAAACAAACCCTCATCCCCCACCTGTACAAATTTCTATCCAAAAATCTTTAAAATCGATGCAAAATTTAAATGGTTAAAACAAACAAATTGAAAAATTAAAAATCGAGCAAATCCTTCTAAAATACATATAAAAAAGAAATTGAAATGCTATAAGATTCAAATTACAAAAACAGAAATTGATACAATATATAAAATACACACACACTACATGAAGAATTCGATCAAAAATAAGTAAAATGCAAATTACAAAAACCAAAAAAAAGAAAAAAATCAAGTATGCTGTTTTCAAAAGCCTATGAAATAAAAGAAAAAAAACTATAATAAAAGCCTATGAAATTAAAAAAAAACATTTTAAATCTCAAAAAAGTTAATGGTGGTAATGTAGTATATTATTTTATGATTTACATCTGTAGGGCATATTAAAATTATTAACTAATCCATCTACGAATTATTTCATTTACATATAAATAAAATAATGTTTGACTTTTGATATAAGTTTGTATTATTATAAACAGTATTTTTACTC
Source organism: Epiperipatus broadwayi (assembly GCA_028023455.1). NCBI lineage: Eukaryota > Metazoa > Onychophora > Udeonychophora > Euonychophora > Peripatidae > Epiperipatus > Epiperipatus broadwayi. The sequence goes on from JAQFVV010012471.1 coordinate 353,739, forward strand.
ATAGTGAATATTAACGTTAATCTATCTAATTTGTTGTTATTATTTTTATTATAATATAAGTGGGTTATACAATCGGCATAGATCGTTATTTATAAGATAATGATATATTGTTTTATTGCTTTATCTTTAATTTATTGCAAAGAAGGCTTAAATTTTAGGATAACTTGAATTAATGTTTATTTGTTTTCTACCCATTCTAAATGCTATTGGAATCTATAAGATTACAATAAAGATTATTATCGTTTTATTAACTTAAGTTTTAGATTGTTAGTCATTGGAATGATCATTTTAGTTTAGTTTATTATTTTTATTATGTTACAAATGAAGCAACAATTCATGGGCATTATTAAATTAGGATTGTTTTTTTTTTGTTTCATATTTTTATCTTGTTACAAATAGTGATCAATAATTAGCTATGACTCAGGATACAGTATGACCCATAATTTTATTGTTATAAATAGCATTCAACTTCAGAGTATGTTTTTATTTATTGCAAATAATGACCAATGATTGGGCTATATTTTTATTCAGATTATATTAGAGTTTTCATTTCCCATGGTATAATTTATTCAGTTACAAATGATTCCCAAATCTGTGAGGCATTAAAAGAAGAGCATAATACATTTTTATTCTAATACAATATATATATATATATGGAAGCAGACAACACTTAAACAATACCAATATCAAAAACAATCAATAATCTCAAGGCAACCTACTTTAAATAATAAAGTTGGAAGTTCACCTTTATATATGGTCTAATATGTTTATATAGACACTAAAGATTGCCATTTGACTAGAAAGAGTGAAATTATTAATTCAAAAAAGTTTAAATAAACATATTAAAGAGGTAACTATAACCTGTGCTGAAAACAGACTAACAAATAGTCAATTATAGCTTTTAAATTGCACAACAATTTTAAACGGGATTCCAAGAGATTGTAAAAGATCCAGAAAGAGACCATATGTGAGATGGATAAAATAAGAAAGTGTGCAGGGGTGATGTGGAGAAGAGAAGCTAAAGATCAGAAAAAATGGATTGAACTGGGAGAGACCTTCATCCTGCAGTGGATTGATAATGGTTGATAATGATGATATATAAAATAAAGAGCATGTTAATAGCTATAAACATACTTATTTTATTATTATTTATTTTTTATGAAAAATTCCACAACAGAATGCATTTAAAATCTTTATCTAGGATTGTCCCCATCCCCAGACCAGTTTTGATATGGCTCTCATCAATGAGGTCTTAGGATACCAGATTCAAAATATCAAGTCAAGTCCAACATTTATCTAATACTTAACTATTCCTAGCTCCTCACTGATGAGAGCCAAATCTTGAAACTGATCTAGGAGTGTGAACAATCCTAGATAAAGATTCCAAATGCTTTCTCTGTGGCATTCAGCACAAAAATAATAATAATAAAATCTTGTTTAGAGCTATTAGAATGTTCTCTGTTTTACATTTTGTAATACAAAATATATAGCCTTGTGATGTATAACTTGATTTCATTAATATTTTAATTTGGCTATTGAGGCTTTGGCTATATATTGGGGTATCTAAATTTAGTTCAGTCCCATATGGCTATTTCAGTTGGATAGCTGGATTTGAAGACATATAGATGTCTGAAAATTTTAGATCTACTTAATAGTTAAATATTAGATAAATGCTGGGCTTGAGTTGGGATTTTGAATTTGGTATCCTACCTCCTCACTGATAAAAGCCATAGCTCAAATCAGTCTGGGGATGAGGACAATCCTAGATAAAGTTTTTGGATGCATTCTTTCATGTCATTTATCATAAAAAATTAATAAACAATAATAAAATAAGCTTGTTTAGAACTATTAGCACACTCTTTATTTTATATACTTGTAATGCAAGCTATATAGGTCACGTGATGTGTGACTTGATTTTATTAATATGTATATTCAAGCATTAAGACTTTAACAGGAATTTTTATATATTCATCTTGATAGATTTGAGTTATGATGTAATTGGGAAAAAAAAAAGAAAAACATTAAAACTGGCAATTGTAAACTGAAATCATGCCATAGTAATATTTTTGATCTGACTTAGATATAAACTAAAAATAAAACTGTCTCAAGGTTAATACTCTAAATATTTTATGTTGAACATCAAATATAAATATATTACATGTGTGAAAAATGGAAAGATTATAGTTTTTTTAGATAAATAAAGCACTAATATTTTTCAAGCACCTTTTTTATTAGAGAGACAAAAAATTAATGTTCTTAATAGTGAAAAATATTTTAATTTATGTCTAATATTATTAATCTCCAATAGTTTTGTAACTTAAGAATGTTAAATAATTTTATAATAGCATAGACATACAGTTTTCTGCCTTCATACTGTTTTTATAGTAGTCTTTGTATATATGTTTTCATTATGTTAGTATTATTCAATGGGTATTATTTTTTTTAATTTTTCATAATTCTTAGTCTCGTATTTTTTTAAAATATAATGTGGCTTAATATAAGAAATTATAAAGTTGAATTATGTCCTAATTAAGACTGAAAATTTATAAAATAATAAATTTGACACTACATCATGCTAACTAATTTGTATTAATTAGTAACAAACTTTTGATTTAATAGCCTAGTAAAAAAAAAAGATATTTTTGGAAATAAAAGTGAATTCATCTTTATAAAAATAACAATTTTAATTCCTAAATTTAATGTATATGACTATTTAATTCCAAGAAAATGTAGTGATTCTACAGACAGAACAATATTATTATTATTTTACTCCTAATTTTTAATATATAAGTGTTTGCTCTGTATTAAATTTTAAAAAAAATGTATTCGATTTAAGAAGATTGTAGTATCTTACTTTCAAGTGAACATGAATTGGAGAAAATAAGCTCAATAGTCATAATATAACTAGACTGATCACTATATTATTCATAATAAGAATTAGCAATATTTATACTGGGAAAAATACTAACATCAAAAATTTATGACAAAACCTTATTTTAATTTTTCTAAATATGGGCAATGTAGAAGTATAGTTTTATTCCTTATATTTATTTATTTTAATTCAGTTCATTACATCAAAATTCTGCTTTCAAAATATTTATATCTAGAGCTAATTTTTATAATCTTGATAAATAATTAGAATATTGTGTTTTTAAGTTTAAATAAAAATCAGTAGCTTGAGCTCAGTTTTTGAATCTTAAATATCTCACATTTAAAAATATCAATAGGTGGTAAGAATGCATGAGCCCATCTTTATATTAAAGATAACTACATTTATTGACTAAGTTCCAAAATGTTCTATCATTTTAATTTGAGCTTAATATCTTTAAATACCTATAATCTCTAACAAATATTCTACAGCTTAAGTACAACTAAATAACTACAATCATAAACAGTACAGACAAAATAAAAAAATGCTGACTGTCAGTACAAAAAAAATAAAAGTAGCTACTCATACACATCTAAAAAGATTGAAGATTCCTAACATGATATGTTGCATTGGCAGTTATTTTATAGGTACTATAAAAATGTCTTGAGAATACTTTACTAATGAAGCAATTTTGTCTAGCACTTATCTATATAGAGAGAAATATCTTACAATTTCAGGCAATAATTAGAAAATAATGACATAATTCAATTCTAAAAGCCAAAATATCTCATTTGAATTGTGGATATTAATTAACAATGCTGCAAGTTTTCATGATTGTTTCTCGCTAAATGGATATATCTGATAGGAATAATAACCTAGCTTTTATTCATTCATTTCCTTACACATCTTGAATCATTTATATTACTATTGTTTTATTAGTAAAAATCTTGAGAATTCATACTTAGCATTAATCATAATGTTTGCCACATTGATAATCATTTTCAATTACTATTAACCACTACAGGACAATTATCTCTCCAAGTTTAATCCAGTTTTTCCAATCTATAACCTCTCTTTTTTATATCATGTCAGCAAACTATCTTATTTTATTCATCCATAACACATACAGTATCTTTTAAATATCTTGGAATCCAATTTAAATTTTCAATTGTTTGTCAACTGCCATCTCTTCTAACAATATTTCCAGCACAGCTTCACTTAAGTCTCTTAATCATCTGTTTCTTCTCTAACCCATTTGATCTCTTCTTGTTACCCTCAAATTATATCATTCTATACTTTATTTAATTACATGAAGTCCCTGTATTATGCTTTTATGAAATAAATAATTTTCAGATTCATAAGTCAGAATAGGGTAAACATATAAATGTTTTAAAGCACATAGGCATAATTCTTTTTAGTATTAAGTTATTTCTATGAAAAGCATTTCTTAAAAGTTTAATTCTATGACTAATTTTATTTGTTATGAATACACCAATGTATATGTAGTTGCTAACTTCTAATTTATGATTTTTAGTCTATTTTTGCTTTTGCTGAGAAAATTCATTGAACATTTGATCTGATAAATATTACAATATAAAGTTCTCGAACATTATTTGCGATACAATCATAATATTTGCAAATTTAAATGAATTATATAATCTCTAATGTATTTTTGGTCCCCTAGTTTTTTATTTCAATCCAAAAATACTTATTGTAAAACTACTATAAAATGTGTTAAAATATGCAATCCTCCCGGTTAAAGATTAGTGGTCTGTAAATATCAAACGTTAATCTCTTTTCATATAGTTATGCAATACTTAAAAACTTGAGATATGCAAGTTGATATTAAAAGGTATAAGAAAACAAAATTTTATTTATTTAGTAGCATTAAGCCAGCTTTCAGCGAATTCTCACTAGAATCATAATGCAGAATAAATATCAACTTGATATTTCAAATTATAGATTAATGAACTGGAAATATAGTTTGTTTTTTTTCATAATTATTAAGATGTGCCTTCAGATAATTCATAAACTAAGAAAAGTTTAAAAATAAACTTTAAAAAATTCACATTTATAAGTTAGTTGTGTCCACACATTATTTTGTTAAAACAAGTATTTAAATAACAATAAATGATATATTTCCTCTTTTTTTTGTATTAAAGATAAGATTTTCCAATAAAAAAGAAAAAAAATTGTTACCCTAAAGCAATATTTAATGATTTTCAAAAGAAAAAAGAAAAAAAACTTGTGAAATTTTTGCCACATAATGAACTTCTTTCATTATTCAATATTATATTTTAATGTGCTAAATATGAAAATATTTTACATTATTATGTAATAGCTTTTATTTGGTTGTTGTTTTTCAAATTATATGATATTAAAATAGCTTCTTATTTTTTAGATAGATCTGTTTTAAAATTAAATTGTCTTTTAAAACAAAACTTCTATGTCATTGATCAAAGACATTTTGTATATTAAGTTTATATTCTTTTTATTTTTTTAATAAAAATATGTGTCCAATCAATAAAATAGTAATCCTAACTATATGTACACACGCACTATTTAAATTCTATTCTATAAACAATGTCACATATTTTTATAGGTATTTATGATATTTTTTCCAATAACAGAAAAAGAAAACAACAAACAATGAAAAAAAAGTGTTAGATTATAATTACTGATGATTTATTTATATACATGTATTGTAAAATAATAATCATAATTGCGTAGGGTGACAACGTTGGCACTAACGTGGGCTTAGAACGTTCCATCATCAGATTTTCAATGAAATGAATGGCTGAAGAGTTGTGGTTGGAGTAGTTTGAAGCCTGTCCATTAAAGTATGAATATTGGCTATCTTAATATAAAGCTGAGCTATGATTTTATATATGTGTGGAGATGGTAGTCTGGACTAGCTGATGATTGCTGTTTTAGCATGAAGTGCTTATATTGGTGATTATTTATCTTTTTAACATGTGTGTGATCAGGTGGGTCATCAATATGAGATGGCATGGAGAGTTAAGGGTCATGTGAAAGTTCGAGTTCAAATCTCTTATATATTACAGTATATATGTGCCAATATGTGTAAGCCTGTATTATAATTATAATTTCATTTTACTCATATTTATTATATATTTGTTTTCAGATTATTAAATTACTACAAATTGATTTACAAGGCTCAAATTATCTGCAATATTATCTTTGACATCATCCATTTTGGATAAGCATGTTCCCGAAGGATTGTGATGATGGTATATTAATTGTGTTTATATATTGAACTATTTCCATGATCTAATATTAAGTATTGAATATCTTTAGAAAAAAATTAACTTCATTTAAATTTTCCAATGCACAGCATTTCAAGTGGTATTATTCTCTTTTCCTCAAGTGTTGCTGATTGACTAGTGACAATACTAGCAGGGGAATTGAACCTGGACCTTTAGATTCTTGAATATTAAATTTTAAAGTAACACACAAACCAACTGAGCTGTCCTGCCTTGCTCAGTTAGTTAGAGTGTTACCTTAAAATTTAATATTCAAAACCTAAGGGTCCACGTTCAATTCTCATGCTAGTACTATCATTGGTCAGGCCAGCAACAGTTGAGGAAAATAATACCACTTGAAATGTTGTGGACTGGAAAATTTAAATAAAGTTCAATTTTTTAAAGACATTCAATACTTAATAGTAAATCATGGAAATAGTTCAATATATAAACACACTAATGATTATTACTAGTCATTTATTAGGCTAGACATTATCATATCATTTCTAGACTACATGTATATTTCAATATCAGATCTGAATTTTTCAAATAATTATTGATATTTAATACTAGATAAAGACCATAGAACATGATTAAAATGCAGGATAAATTTTATAAAAATTACATAATTCAATAAAATAGGTACAATTTTAAAAAAAAATGGAGAAGAGTTTGTTTATATATATTATAACATGATAAAAATGATGACACTGGGAAAATGATTAATATAATCTAAATAAAACATAACCCAATCATTGGTTTCCATTTTGTAATGGAATAATATTTAGAATATGAAATGAGAATATAAAAACTTTAGTATGTCTCAGAATAGAAGCATCATTCATAATAATATAAATCTAGCCTAAATGTGGAGTGCTGTTTTGTAACAGCCCCAAAGTTGATGTGACATTTTGTAACAATCACCATCTGTATATGATCATCATTGGCCATCATTGGGTAGCTATTTTGTAACAATAATAATGGATCTTCTACTCCACTATCTTTCTACCTTGGTTTGGTGAGCATTTGTCATGAAATAAAAGAAGTTATCCCATAGGTTTTTATACAATCAACCATTACTGACACAATATAGAAATAAAAGATAATGAAGAAATGCCCTTAAGGTTTAAATAATATTGATAACAGAGCAAAACATGCATCAATAAATAATAACTCTGTTATAACCTGCATATAACTATCTAGCTCAGTCATTGTTCACACTAGATAATAACAATATTTTTAATACATAATTTAGATTGTCTACTACACTTAAGTAAAATACTGATAACAATCTCTATTAAAACATACTTAATTCAGAGAGCATTTAGAACAAAAAAAGCAAACAAGACCATCACCTCAGTTATCATCAAATCCATTCACTATCCCAAAATAAACTACAATAAGCAGTGAAATCATATGATATATTTCTAAGACATCTATTTAATTTATAATTGAATAAAATCAAATTCAAATCAATAAATAACTAAGTTCTGATATACTTTACTAATCTAATATTACTTATAGTAATGTAAATCTATGTTAAAATTGAATGATATTCGCTATTTAAATAAACTAGTTTTTAAATAATTATAGTAACATTTTGAGAACATTTTATAAAGCCACAATATTTATAATGTTTAAATAAAATAAACCCTTACTCAGTTTTATATTTAATTTAATAAAATGTTAAAATAATAACTTATCTATACTCTAATTTATATCAATAAACAATCATTGCTTAAGTTATATACTTCAAAATAAAATGACTGACAAGAACATATTATCAACAAACCTATTAGGTACTTTGCATTTATAATATCCAATCATATCATTATATCAAATATACAGTATGTTTCTGTTGGATATTTACCAAAATCATAATTAACTAATATTATTCCTCTATTTGAATTTTCATAAATTAAGTATTAAAATATATTTTTACTAACAATCAAACCATATAAAACAAGTATTGGCACTTATTCCAGCTAATGATAAACATTAAGATATACTACTAAACATCACATGATCACCATCTCCTATGCTAGCACATAACTGTTATCCAAACAGGCAAAACTCTCCATACAGCAGTGCCACCCTGTGCCAACCAGAGTAATCAATGGATGCCAGAAGGCTTGTGCATAAAATCCCTATCTAGTGCGTACTCATCCAATATCCCCAGACTAGTTTCTGGCTTGTAACTAGTCTGGGGATATTGTATGAGTAGGCACTAGATGGGGATTTTTTGCACAAGCCTTCTGGCATCCATTGATTACTCTGGTTGGCAGAAGGTGGCACTACTGTATGGAGACTTTTGCCTGTTTAAGATATACTATTTAATAAAATTTATGACCTCACTTTAAAGAAATTTAAAGGTAATTAAGGCAAATTATTCTGACTAATGACATAATAAAATCAATTAATATTTTTTTCCCAATTGAACAAGATAAGCTCTTAATAATCAACATGAACTAATGAAGTCATTTATACTACCAATATTAATTTTAGAAAACAAACAAATATTTCAATGTAATGACGATATAAATTATCTTCTATAGATTTATTGTTATAAATTGGTTTGCACACTTATAAAACAATTAAGACAAGTTAGTTAGATTTAAATTAACTTCAAATTTATTTAATGAGAATTAATGACAATAATAAAAAATGACTATATACCACTGATTAAAATCATAGCAAGTTAAATACAAATATCATTTCTTTTTAATCTATAATTACTTTGATAATCTATTTCTATATAAAAATCAATAATGAATAATAAATATATAAATATACGAAACTCAAAAGTATGTTGTACAACAATAATACCATATATAAACTGAAGGAGAGATTCCAAATATCTAGACTTTAAATAGGATATACAATGAAAGAAAAAAAATGTGATCAAATAAAATACATTTTCATTTATTCACTAATGTAATTACTAAATAATTGAACCAATATAAAAATCCATTGTATTTAAATCCTTCTCTATCTGAATATCCCCAAGTTAAATCTTAAATAATAATATAAAAAAATATTTGAAAACATCGGGTCATAAATTAACTTATATCATCAGATAAGACTTTAAATACTAATAACAAAAATAAATCACTCCAACCTTTTATTGCACAAATCATATAATAACCCATATATACTATTTAATCCTATATTTTAAAATGAAATATGAACAGGTTTTTTTTAATAATATATACACATAGGTATCATACCATCTAAGGGAAAAATCTCTCCCTTTTTACCCACTGGTTCATCATAGTCCCGTTTCTTTGTTTCTGATCCCAATGCATAGAAACAGTTCTTAAAGTGAAGAACATAAACATGAATAATAATAGTCAAGGATTTGAATTCAAGTACTTTTGTTTTTTTTTTAAATCCTGTATTTTTTCTTTTAAGTATACAAAAATATCCAACCCTTTTTTAAAAGAATAGATACTTGGGCAATGCAAAACTGCACATGGCTGATTTTATTTCATTTTTTCATTGGCAATAATATATAAAAAGAATTCCTTCATTGACAAAATTCAGTTACATCCAAATGAATAATAAATGCTAGTGTTTTTCAAAGTTAAAAAAGTAAAATTTCAATTACTTAATATCACATAGAAGTTAAGTTAATCGATCTTGTCAAATTCATTGATCAAATATATCTATATACACCTCAGGGTTTGTATTCATCACAAATACATAGATGAAATCCTAGAGTTTAACAACGAAATATTTTTTACAGCTTATTTGCAATACAATGCATTTTGATGGTTTTTTATTATTACATTTTGCCATTTCCCTGTAATTTCATCAATAAACTGCCACAATTAAATGGGGAGACAGTTATGGTTTTATTCTTGCATGGTTTTAGAAATTAATCACTTTAAAAAATAAATCTGATAAATTTATAAAGATGAATATAGACATGTCTGTTTTAAGCAATGATAAAACTATAAGAACTTGAGTTACAGCATTTCAGTTCTATTTATAATGTACCCATTATGACATTAATGTTGTCAAGGCATTTGTTCAATATAAATCAGTGATTACTTGTTGATATAAGAAAAATGTTTAATAAAATTTGCCTCCAATTAATAAATGAAATAAAGACTGTAAATATTGAATATAGTAAAAATAAAAGAATTTTTTTCATTTTACAATTTCAATATTAATTTATATTTTTAACCAAAAATAAAGAATTCATATTACATTTTCAATACCTTTTAATGAATATATATATATTTTGAATAATATATTCCAATAAACTAATTAATAAACAAACATATATGAAACATAAAATATTTAATTTTGTAATAAGTAAATTGTTGGTGAATGTAATAACAAAATGGACATGTAATAATTAGTAGTGATGATTTTATTCAAGTGATCTTTTTATGATTCACTTAATTATTTTCTCATATTTATTCACTTATTTATATTTTCCCCAAAATTGATGATAACCAATTTATGATTTGATGCTAATATTAATAGTAAATAATATTATTTTAAAATTTTAGGTTGCCATGGTTATCTAGTTAGCATTTATATTTCAAGACCTCCATTATCCATAGATCAAGTGAAATGAAATTAAACAAGATCAACAAACTTCATTATTTTTCCCCTTTTTTATATAATTTGATAAGATATTTAAAATTATAATTAATATTTTACTTGTTTAACTTTTTTTTAATCATCTAAATCTCAGATTCAAATCTGGGACTACTAACTACTCATGCTTGCAACAAACAGCTCTAGGTAAATAAAAAGAAAAAGATTGTCTATTTGTTTATTCTATTAATGAAAAAAACTCTGTACTTTATTAATATGTGATAAGATATTCGATTTTACAATCACTAAAATATATCTAATTTTTCAGATCCAGTTTTAAATTAGAAACTGTATATTATATCAGAAGTCAGCAACCTTTTAGTGGTGTTATTCTGAACCTATATAACAATGTTATTCCCTGTGCTGACTTGATTCTACCAATCTTATTATATATAGTATCAAAATTGGTCTGGTTATAATGGGCTTCAGAATTATATATTATATACTTTTGAAGCCCATTATAACCTGATCTTATATTAATGGTTATTCAATATTTTAAAATACATATCATCATATGTGAAAATAATATTTTGTTAAATTGTATTGCATTCGAAAATCATGCTTAAAATTTTCTTTGGCATGAAGAAAATTCATACGATTGGCACTTAAATAAATGTGTATTGTTTACAAAATTGCCAATTAATGTACAGAATGAGCAAAGCACATTTAATTTTCAATGGTTTAATTTAAAAACTGATTAATGAACGCTAACAAATTAAAACAAGTATCTTTCTAGCACTCATCAATAGTGATTAAACAAACTCATTTTTGTGATATAAAAAATCAACTCGAAATTGAAAGTTTATCATATATTCTTATCTTCTTTATAACTATGGACATTTAGAATTTTTCTCTATATGAAATTTGTTTTAATTACATAGTAGATATTTAAAAGAAGAAAAAAAACTTCTTAGAGATCTGAACGATATTATCAAGTCCCACGTATTTGCGTACTTCATTCAAGCATTAACCCGATTATGACTAACTATACACTTTATTTTTTCAAGTAAACATGCTAAAACTTAAAATATATTATTATATAATTACGAATACAAATTTTTCAAATGAATTAATCAATTTATTATTGTCTGAATATAAATTTACTCTAAATATGCAGTTGGGTACCAAAGTAACAAAAATAAATTGACTGTCAAAAAAAAAAAATCAGCCAAAATTAATCTTCCCTGGAAAAAAAATAAATTCATCCCACTTAGCTCTTATCTTTATTGAAAATAGCAAAGATCAAGTGTATGTTTATTGTATAAAATAATTAGTAAATTAAACTAAATCATGGTTTCCATTTACATGTCTATTGCATATGCAGAACATAGGTTTTGGTGCAAACATGCATGCTGTAATTAAAATGTAATTTTTACATCAGAGTACAATTGAGTATCTTCTGTATGTCAACCATGGCACACATGCCCTAGATTTCTGTCTCTTGTATTATGTGTTACAATTATTTTCTTATAATACTATTAAATCATGCTTTCACACTTCTAAGTAAAGCTATAACAACAAATTGAAAATTAAATTGTACAATAAAAAAAAGGTTCATCCATGTGATTGGTAAGAGACACTACAGTGTGATAAAAATATAAATGTGTCAAAGATTTAGTGATAATACATGTATTTAAACATGAAAAAATATAATTCAAAATGAAAAACACAGGCTTAAAAATAATGCAAAATTAATTATTTTTTTTATATATTGTACATATAAATTCTAAAAATATAAACAATTTTTTCTTAGTAAAAATTATATCAAAGTTATGCCAGTGTTTAGATCTATCCTTTTTACACATTTTTGCTTGGGAATTCTTTCTTTCCTAATGTCTAAATTAACTCATTTTTTCACTCTATTTTGAAACTCATGGCTAAAATTATATAAGTAACAGAATTTATTATTGAAAAAAATATTTTTACTTCCAAAGAATAAGTAAACAGATAAGTGAACTAAATTGATAAGCAAAATTCACAGATTGTAACAAATCTAAGCAAGAAGAGTCTAAAAAAGGCATATGCATGCGACTTTGGCTAATATTGCCCTTCCGCAGTCATTATAGCATCTGATTTTATTGTATTACTTTGATTTTATTATTAAAAAGTACTCATTGTAGCATTTATTTTTGTAATATCATTCAGTACAGAGAATTTCATTGTATATATAATTTTTAATTCCTAGATTTTTTTCCATGTGAACAAATTATTTTACTTGTTTTTTATTTACTATGCAAATTTTTGCAATAAATTTTGCATATGATTGTACATTATTGATAAATCTTATCATTTTTTTTGTTAATTTATTCTGTACTTAATTAAAGTATATACTTAAATGGCTTGTGTTTGGGTTTATTATATCAATTTTTGTTTTATGTTACATTACTTTAAATTTGATAAATTTGATCTTTTATAATTAGTTGATCAGATAGTCTATAAAATTAAATGTCATTAAATCAATTTTAAAGCTGCATATTATTGGTAATTGAGGGCAATCTCCACACACACACATATATATATATAAAACAGATCCATGAAAAATTCTGAATATTCTTCTATATTTATAGATCATGAACAACAGCAACGCCATAAGTTAGATCGTATGAATGATGAAATTGTTTGTACTGAAAGAAAAGACAAAAAATGATAAGATTAAAGAGGTTTGGATAATAGCTAAAAATTTATTTGTTATAAACAAAAAAGAGATTGGCTTCTCCTTATTGAAGCTGCTCTGAAAAAATTTAAATATTTCTGAATAATGAAACAAAAAATGCCAATGAATTTAAATAATGAATAAAACTATCAATTATACTTACTAATCATGAACACTGAAACAATGAATAAGCTATGAATATGATATGTAACATATCAAAAGCATGCTACACATGAATAAAAATGTTTAGATAAATATATATAGTCACCTTTTCTGTATAGATGACAGAATCATATTAAAAACATTAATAATAATATAAAAATAAATAACCTAAGAATAAATGGTTTGAGTGGAAGCAAAGCCATCTTTGTGAATCAATATAACTTACTACAAAATAACAAAAGGAATAATAAAATGCCATTATTTAATATATGACTCTTTGTTATTTCTTTAGTAATCATGAAATATTAAATAAAAAACTCATTCAAAACAGAAAGACAAAAACAGTTACATGATTAATAATAAGAGATTTTGATATAAAATGCTTTTGTTATATCAATGGTATTTAACACTGCTATCCACAAAATTCTGTATTCTACGAAATTATGGGGCTTGTAGTAAAATACATAAGGTCATTTATATTTCAGTAAATTATAAATCTTTCTTAATATTTGAAATATATGTTATTTCATCTAAATAAATGAATATCAGTATAATGTTTAAAATAATAATAAAAGAGGTAATTATAGATTCTGTTTTAAAATTGTAAACTACTTTCATTCCATTATTTAAAATATACTTTAATTTTTATAATCTAAATCTGTAAAATCCTGCTGTAATCCACTCTATATCATTTTATTCTAAAGTCATACAACTTTAACAAATGTTATTATTAATCAATTCTCAACTAATTACTGGATATTGGCTTTTATTAATGAAATGTGTGGGATATTTCTCCTACTTTATTACTCACATGAATGATTTAAAATTTTGAATACGTAAGATTTTATATCAAGCAAAATTGCTTATATAACTATACAGATCTTATGCTATCTCATTGATTTATTGTCAAAAGAATGATATATAATGAAGTAAATCACCACAAGGTTATATTTGTTTACATTAATATATTCAATAATTTCAAGTTAGAAAGATCATGTGATGTATTGGCTTAATACAACTTATGCAATTATAAAATATCTATTTATTAAAAAAAAAGTCATAGTCCATGATTTTAAAATTATTTTATTGGTTGAAATAAACTTTTATTATTACATTTGATATAGAAACTGTATCATATCTATAAAATACTATTATGTGGCTACTATAAGATTATTATCTTAACATGTAAATTTTTAAACTCATCATCAAAATTATTCTTAAAGCTTATATTTTTAATCATCATAAAACAAATTTAGTCTTGATTTTTCTATAATAAAATCTTTTGTACTAGTTTTTTTTTTATTCAAATAATTCCATTATTCTCAAATTTTAATGTATTCTGTATTTTCCCTATTAATCTAAACAAAAATTGTGTATATTAATTTAATTTTTTGAAATTAATAATTTTGTTTGTTTGTTTATCTTAAGCTTAATCTATTTTTTATACAATATGCTTTAACTTAATTAATTTTTATAATTAATAATTTTAATATGTTTCATTTTTGTGTGATGTATGATGATATCTTTCTCTATTTTTCAACTCTTCCATTTATAATTTTTTACTTTATCTGATCAAACAATCATTTCTATTTTATTAAATTCTGTATTCTCTACATGTTTAAATTTACCATTTTACTTTTTAAATTGTTTTCTAGTTTAAAATAAAGTTCACTCTTTAGAAAAAAACATTTTTAAAAAATCATTAATAATCTTTTTCAAACAAATAAATATTCATTATTATTATCATTATTATTATTATTATTATAGCAGCAATATTTTTTGAATTATAGGAATAGCTAAAATAGAAAATAAAACTATTGTATATTTAACCACTTATTTGTCTTAAATTAGAAACTATATATTATATGATATTACAATTATTTTCTTATCATATAACTAACAATTTTTAATCGTACAATAAAATAAATAAATCAATTGTCCATGTGTGAATAAAAGAGACTACAGTATGATAAAAACATAAATATGTCAAAGATTTATAATGCCAAAATAATGCCATATCATACACATATTTAAAATAATTGGGTATCCTGATGATAAGATAAAAATTAAGCTCCATTATTAATTATCCACGAAATTATATAAAATCATACTGTGTTTTTTAATTGTTAAGAATAAATGATATTGAATTATTACATTTTTTTTTCTTTACTTCTTTTAAATGATAATTATAGTACAGCACAGGGATAATAATAAAAAAAAAGAGTATTGTACATCAAACATTAATGCTAAGATTTATAGAGACAAATAACAACAAATCGTACAAATATAACAATAGTTAAATATCTTAATGGTGAGATTAACTATTCAAAAAATTGTGTTAATTTATGTATTAGTCCAACGGTGATGAAAAACGCCAGTAGAAACAAATATTTAAATTAAAACCGAATTAACCACATTTACAATCCTCTAAAAACGAAGCAATTTTTTTAAGTGAATATTAGATAATATTCCGATCAGGGGAAAGTTGTTAGTCAAAATGTTGGTTTATTATCTAATATTCATTAAAAAGAATTGCTTTTGTTTTTAGAAGATCGTAAATGTGTTATCTTTATTTACACATTTGTGTGTGCTGGCATTATAATGTAAGTACATAATTTTCTCCACATACAAAATGTTGTATTCTCTTACTATCTATTGCCAAATTATAAACTGATTTTTATTAAAAATACGTGATATTTAAATAGTATATTTTCTCTTTACTTAATTTATTTCAACAGCTTTGTGTGTGTGTATATGAGAGAAAAAGAGGGGGGAGGGGGCTTTATTTATCTAAAAAACATTATTCTTTTTTTTTGAGAATCTGTAAAAAAATATTTTTGGAAAGAAAAACTGGAATTATCAAGAGATAATAACTCTATTTTTGTATCCCATAGATGGCATTTTATTATATCAGGTTAAAATCTGACTGTTGAACTAAAAGTACATTTTATTTTTTTAAGAAAGGAATGAAAATGAATGTAAACACTGAACTGTCATTTTGATCAGCTTTTTTTATTATTTATTTATCATGGAAATCATTTTTGCTTTTACATCAGAAAGTATAAATGGTAAGCATTACTCAACAAAGTCTGAGTTTTACAAATCTTTAAAGAAATTTATTCAAAGAAATGAATAACTAACTCTAAATGATGCTTACAACCAATAAAATACAGTTTCGTGAACAAATAACTTTATTGAAACACCATTTATTTGTTCTGATAAAAAATATGTTTTGCTGGAGAAAAAAGGATACATATATATAAGAAAATCTGAGGAGGAAGATATTATCTTGCCAAACTCCTAATTTCAGAGTTTGGTTCAGATATTTTTTAGATAGCTGAAATATGTTATAAATTTCCAAATAACAATTATATATGCAATTCTTCTAGTCATTCAGTAATGATATTATTGAATATATAAATACAAATATATTTACTTTGTATTTTTAATGAACAAAATGTTAGTTTTAAACGAAGAATCATATCACATATATCCAAATTGGGGCATATATAACTTAATGAATTTAACTCAATAGATTTTATTTATTTCTTTGTTTGTAATTCCATAAATAGGGAAGATCCACTATATAAGAAAGATTAAACAATTGTAACTATTTTGCAGTTTAACACTGCTTTCAACCAGGCTGATCGTATTCGCAGCACAATGACAGGTAAGTGGGAGAATGAATGTTTGTTCTCTTACTATATATGTCTTTGTGCTATGAATATCACTGGTCTCGTTGAAAGTAGTGTTAAGATATAAAATAGATACAAACCTTTTTTGTATGGTGGACTTTATCTATTTATTGAATTAATGAATTCAAAACAGATCTTTGCAACTGAAAAACAGAAAAACTGTGGGCTGTGATAGGGATTGGGGGGGGGGGGGGATTAAAACTAGTAACAATACATTAATATTAACATTATTTAAAATTTTTAAAAATATATAAAATTTTAAAGTTATAATATTTGTTTTTAAAGATGATTTTATTGTTCTACTTTATTGAAAAGAAATAGAAAATATTACAATAATTATTATGATATTGCATTACTGGCCTCCAGAATAAATTCAATTCAAGAACATTATTGAATAAATTGTGGCAATTGGTATGTTATTAATATGATTTAAAAAAATAAAAAATACAAACATTTTTTTAAAACAAAATATCAGGGTATTATTTAAAAATACCATATTGTCTAAAATTCTGCAACTATTTTTATAATAGCATATTAGGAATCATTTGAAATAACAGTAGTTGTTAATTAGGAATACAGTTTATATCTATTAGCACCAAGTTTTTTAATATTATTTTTATGTCAATAGTTACTAACACCTTCTCTGGTATTTACAATTAACGCACGTTGTTATTTTAATATCCCATAATGTTATTTATGGTTTTTGGATGTAGCATGTGCCATCTCTTAGCCAATTTTGGTCACATTTTTTTTTTTCATTTTAGGCTTATTTTATAGGAAATTTGAAAATTAAAATTGTTGTTCTAAAACATCCGCATATGGAATTATGTTTTGAAAAAATATCAATTTTCTTTGCTGCCTATTGGTGTGTACACCAGTCTCTTTTCTCTGATTGGATGCCAGCCAAATATGGAAATTGTGCTGTAGGTGTTTTAAATGACAGTCAGAAACAAAACCAAAATGTTCTACACATTCATAATTGATTTTGAAGTAAATAATTATATCTATCATAATTTTTTACATTCATAAATAAGATTTTACATTACTTTATCGAAATATAAAGTTTGATTCAAAAAATTTTAAATATTATAAGAAAAATAAGCTTGGGGAAATGATCTCTAATCAAGGCAAATGGTTTATCACTACTGACCATAATTTGCATATTAGGCATTTCTAAATGACAAAGTCAGAAATGAAACCAAAATGTTCTACATATTCATAATTGATTTTGTAGTAAATAATTATATCATATTTTTTTACATTCATAAATAAGATTTTACATTACTTTATCAAAATATAAAGTTTGATTCAAAAAGTTTTTAATTTTACTAGAAAAATAAGAAATGAAAGTGATCACTGTTCAAGACTAGTTGGTGACACCTAACAACTGTAATTTGAATATTAGGCATTTCTAAATGACAAAGCCAGAAATAAAAATAAAATGTTTTACATGTCTGTAATTGATTTTGAAGTAAATAAATATATCTATCATAATTTTTTACATTCATAAATAAGATTTTACATTACTTTATCGAAATATAAAGTTTGATTCAGAAAATTTTAAATTTTACAAGAAAAATAAGCATGCAGAAAATGATCGCTGTTGTTAGAAAAGTGAATTATGTTCACAGCTAGAGAACTGAATAATGACACACAGATTGCTTGAAATATAATTCTTTTGTTTTACCACTGGCTATTTTTTAAACGTTTTTCTTATATTTTTCTTCAGTTATTAACATTATTTTTAATTTTTCATTACATTTAATCCATTTGAATCTAAAATTATTCAATTTTTAAAAGCTGAATTGAAACAATTCTGCATATTTTAGATTAATATTTTAACAATAGAAACCGACTGGAAATGAAATTGATGAATAATATTGTTCTCAGATTTAAGTAATGGACCAATACAAAAATTAGACAAAGATGAAATAAGTTGAAGGAATCAGTTAAAGGGTTAAAATAGCTTATAGGCAATTCATAAAGATGGCAATAAAATGAAATATAAATTTGATAGCTTATTGTTTTAATATAAACTGATTAAAAACAAAAATGATAACTTTATCTTCCTACTCTTAGATCTATAATAATTGATTTGATTAAAAGCAAAGCCTTGTGTGATTTGGTATAGTGATTGAATGACAGATTTTGGAATATAAGGTCCTTGAATTGATATTAAGACACACTAACTTTTTATAAACTTATGAGCAATAACATCATTTAATTTTTTATGTATTAAAAGCAAAAATGATAATTTCATTTTTGTGGTTCTTAGTTCTATAGAATGTTTGTGATTCTGTTATTTTTTCCAATTCGAGATAATTTACATAATAATTTGGATGCAACCCAAAAAATTTTTTGAATCAGTTTTATTAGTTAGCTATATAAAAAAAACTTCATATTTGGAAAGAGATCAATTTGACATTATGTATTACTTTAAACATCTTGATAGTAAATTATTTTGGTAAGAAAGCATATTGTAAAATGTTTCAGTATAATGCTGCTATATTTAACATATTAAAATATGCAGTCTTCATTATAGGGAAATAATTAAATTAGTTAATTGATTGTTGTATTGTATGAAAGTTTGATATAAACTTCATATTGATATAAAATAAATATTCTGATTTTTTTCTATTTTTGTATGTTCATCAATGTGTCTCTTTTTTATCAAACTGACCATGTTCAGTGAATAAAAAATAAGGAACTTCTTTAAAAAAATAGTTTTGGTGAATAAATATAATTTGTGGAGAAGTAGGCCTCCTTTTCAATTTAAAAACTATTTCAAAGTCATTTTAAGGAAATAAAATTATGATTGAGAATAGGATACAATGGTGATTTTTTCATAAAAAACATGATGTGTCAATATGTTGAAAGAGCAGACTTAATAATCAGAATATGATGCACATAGATATAAGTATGTTTCAAAGATTGGTTTCAATAGTCATCATAAAGCTAATCTTTCACTTTTTTCTTTAATAAAATAAAAATTTCTTATTTTAATTTTATGTCTATTTACTTTTATTTAACAATTCCATTTATTATTGTTTATAATGTTGTAATTTTATGGCATTTTAAAGCGCTTTCGTCAATGTTGTTGTTATTGCCAAGTTATTTATTAATTAATATAAACTGAGTTTAAATTGTTAATATACAATGTTTATTTAAATAAGTAACAAATATTGAAAATAATAAACTTAATTCTTCATATCAAAGGATTAAATATAAATTGGCTCTCTCAGAATTAATAAGACACAGTTCAGCTACCCAAAAATATTTTAGTTTTATTCTGAATAATTATTAATACTATAGTATATATATATATATTGAAACAGCTAAATCATAAAAAAGAGAATCACCAAAAAATTTGCCATGAATATTATAAATATTCAGTCATAATAAGTTTTCTTTATAACACCCACCGACACATATATATCTAATCTAGTTTTTTTTTTTTTTATTGCTTATATATCCAATTATACTTTCCTACAATTTTTTTTTTTTTTTGTAATATTATATTCTATATATCATCGAAAATTTGATCAAATCATTTTTTTATATTTTACAAAATGTTTTTTTTTTTTTTTACTTTAAGAAGCAATATATAACAAATTGTATATGGATGGGTGGTCTATTTATATGTAATATCTATTTAAGAATAAAATAACAGTAGCTAAAAAAATTCAAAATTTGGAAATTTAAAAACTCAAAAATTCATGGACAAAAATTTTTCATTTTGAAAACGAACGTATTCGTAGAAATGAGATATAAGCAATTTTAAATATAAGTGTGTGTGTGTCATCAGTATCACTCAGTTTTAACTTTAATTATTGTATTTTTTTCTTAATATTATTATGCCTAATCTAATCAAGTGCAACTTCTTCTGCCAATATTAAACTATATAATTGATCATTGACTTCAACAGTATATAATTGGACCAATCAAAGAGGAGTTCGCTGGGAAGGGAAAAAAAAACTCTTAAGTTCATTTCCAATCAAAGATAAAAACATCTTCATTCTATAAAATGAACATTACTTGCCCCCTTGTGTAACAATCCTGATAAATATTTACTTAATGAATTTAGCTGGTATTTATCTGTTTAACATATAATTATTTATAGAAATCTTTAAAAAAAATGTAACCATTTAAATTGTAAGTTCTTTGTTTTCAATAAAACTTTTATTTCTTTTAATTTAAATAAACATTATTTATTAATGACATAAAACTAGTTTACATTTGTAAATAGCTAGGCAATAACACCAATATAGATGAAAGCGCATTAAAACGCCATTAATTGACAACATTACGAAATAACAATAATAATTGCAATTGTTAAAAAAATAAAAATATATATTATAGAATTGAAATAACAAATTCTCATTTAATCAAAACAGGAAGAGAAAAGTAATAAACCGAAGTTTACTGATTAACCAACATTCCAGCTGAGCCATAGGCTAGGAAGGCAGACTGCAGAATACACTCTATGAGATTTATTAACTGCTGAAAAAGATGTAAATATATAAAAAGTAATAAATATTTGTTGTAATCCAAGCCAATTTAACTAACAATTGACAGAAATGATTATAATTAGCTTTTAAATGTACATCATAAAATGATTTATTAACAACTTTAAAAACGTACACACATTTATTAAACGTTTAAAATACGCAGAGATTTATTAATAATCCCATCATGCTTTGCTTTCCTGTAATAAAAAAAAGGAGGGTGAGGGGACTTGTGAAGTCGACTTTCTTATTCTAATGCTGATGTTCGGTTTATGAGTTACGGTGTATTTTAATTCTTCTTATTAATATATGCTTTTTTAATATTGTTCCCCCTCCCCTACATTTTATAACTGTTAGTATGAACTTTCTTCACGTGACTATATATATATAAAGTGTTGATTTTTAATTATTCAGTTTCTGCAACCAGCATAATAAATAACAGTTAAACTAATATAAGAGGAAGAAGATTTAATTTAGTTGTTTGATTTTTCCAACTTTAATTATTTCTAGGCTGATTTTTTTTATTATTATTAATCAAATTAAAACGTTTGAGAATAGACTAGAGAATAAAAAGGAAAATGAGAAAGAGAAACGGGAAAGGTAGAAAAAAGTGAAAAGAAGGAATAACAAAATCACAAAAGTAAAAATGTAAAAATTCTATAAGAAAGTAAAATAATAATAAAGGTCAGAAAATAAAAAGTAAATAAGTTAAAAAAAAAAGAAGTTATTAAGCATAAATAAATATATTCATTAATTTAATATTTGTTTTTTTCCAGCATAATGTAAATAGTATTTTCAAAATATAGTCAGTACTTTTTTTAAATATTAAATGTGTCTTCATTATCATTACTTTTTATCATGATCAATCAATTCCAGGATGAAGGTGTCTTCAAATTTAGTCCAATTTCTTCATTCACAGTCTCTCTTTTCCCATTCATAATAATAAATTTTCTTAGTTTATCCAATTATCTTACATGTGATCTTTACAATCTCTAAAGATTTAGTTTAAGACATCTAATGTCTATCTATTATTATCTTTTCTAGAAAAATGTCAAGTCCAACTCTATTTCAGACTTAATTTTTTTCACAGATATTGAAACCTGTTTTTTTTCTCATGTATATATATTACTTTTGGTCCTTTTTTGTTATTCTTAACATATATGTCTCAGTATTTTGTTGAGTAGTCTGAAATCTCTGTATTGCTCTTTAGTTAAATATCCAAATCTCAGATCCATAAATAAGAAATGTTAAAACAAATCTATTAAAAACCTTTCTTTTCAAACATATTGACATATTTTTCTTTAATATTAAGTTATTTTTATCAAATGCACTCTGATTAAGATTAATTCTATCATTAATTTCATCCATTATATTTTTATCTATATGAATAATCTGACCAAGATATTTGTACTTAATAACTTCTAATTTATGATTGTATATCTTTAGTATCTTTTGAGAAAACTCACTGAACTTTAGTATTTATACTTAGTCTTATTTTCTTACTTTTATCTGATGACTCCTAACATTTTGCTGAAGTTATGGAAAATTATTTACAAAAATAATCACATCTGCAAAATGTAAATGACAAATAATCTCCATTTAATTTTGTTTTTCTTTGCTTTCAATTTTAATCCACAAAATCCTTTTTTTAAAATTGCTGTAAAAATACTTTGCAGATATAGAGTAACCTATTATAGCCCTTATCAATGTTAATTTTCTTAGTGATGCCATTGAATCTAAACATTGATATTACATTTTGATAAATATTTTTAAGAATATGATAACATCTTGGTTTCTATATTTATTAGTCCAAAGCATTCATGACTGTGGAAAAGTTTATAAAATCAAATACTTTTTCATAAATATAGAAATTCATAACAAAGTCAACTTATATTCATCCTTATTTTTTATAACTTTCTTTAATACCTGTGATCTACTACCATAAAATCACTCTTAAATCCAGCTTCTTCATTTAAGTTCAGAGTTCATTGTATATGAGTTGTAATTGTCTTGGTAAATATCCTGTGTAAATTGATGAAAGACTAATAAGTCTATAAGTTTTAATTTCATCTTTAACATATTTCTTAAATATCATTACTGGTGATGCATTCTGAATTTCAGTCATCTAAGATATTTTCATAAGATCTCTATATAGTTAAATAATACACTCAAAGAACCTTTGAAAGGTCTGCAAGGGCACATTCAGAGTTAGCTTCAGATTGTCCCCCTCACTCTACACCTTTTAAATAACACAAAAGACAGAATACCTTTTAAACACACTCCCCAGGTTGTATATAAAATTTCATGTCCTGCCCCAACCTATAGCTTTGGGTATTGCAGTGAATCTCACCCTAATAGATCAATGAGAGACTCCCAGCACATGTATTTATATTATAAAGCTACATTAAATCATGAATACAAATCAACCTTTTTTATTATGAGCTAGCTTCAGGACATAACCTTTTCTCCCTCCAATGTAAGAACAATATGTGCTGAGAGGAATGATATGAAAAAAATATGTAAAGAGGCTTGGACTATTGCAAGGAATCCTCATTCTACCAATAGAAAAGATTCCTGTATTCCATTATCAAAAAAATGGAACATCTAATTTATATACTGTGCTTGATTTACATATTTGTCTTCATCACTCTATATGCAAATTTTTAATTGGCACAGTTTTATTAATCAATATGATTCTGGCAGCAATTTTCTGAAAGCAGGCTCAATGTTTTTAAAACTTTCTTATTAGTTTTATTTTACCATTTCATACTAACTTGAACAGTATAAGTTTGACAGAATTATATAATTGTATGAAAAGTGTATATACTATTGAGATTTACATTCTTATATAACTTGGACTATTTCAGGAATGCTTTTTAAAAAAATTATGCTGCATGATGTTCTGGTAAATACATGTTAATATTTATAAATTATTTTCATATCAATTTTTAAAAATTATATATTCAGGCATATGTAAATAATTTTAATATCTATATTATATCTTAAAAATTAACTATCCATTTGATAAAATAAATTTACAAATATATCATTGCTGAATTTTACTTAAAATGGTCAAAGTTAGCAGATAATAGAAAGCTTTTAAATATTAATGGTTGAATGGAATTATGAATATATATATATATATATTGCTCAATCAAAAAAGTGTTCTACCTTACAATGTCTCATCAATATCTAATAGTTTTTCGAATATTTCTTTCTCTTTTGACCTCAGATCTCATGCTACTGATCATTTACCAATCTTTAATTCATGCATAGAAATTCTGATTCCAATCTTCTTTGTCTGCAAATATGTATGATAATAGGGATAAGCAAAACTCTCAGTATCAAAATTCTAATAATGGGGGATCGATTTAAAAAATTCAGAGATTATATATATTTGTAAAAAAGGTGTCATAATTAATTATAAGTTATTTTGAAACTATATTTAGGCTAAGAATATCATTTGGAGAATGAATGTATGTTTGAGCAGTCTTATTTAGAGTTTTTCTTTCCACCACAATTGTAGAACATAGAAAAATGATAAAAACTGAAAGCTTTGTAATATCTGGCTAACCCACCATTTCAAAGTATTTTTTTCAAATTTAAACAAAAAAGTTGTTCTAAGACAATGAAAATAGTAATGGCCTATCAAGAAGAAAAAAATTTTTTTTTTCTAAATATGAACACTAGAAATTGCAGAATTTGATTGATGTTATCACAGGAATAAAATATAATGCAGAATTTATATCTAAAAAACTGACAAAGTATAGCATTAATATAGTTCTCTTAGTAAAACTTAGATTCAGAAAAAATGAGTTTAAAAAGATAAAAGGTTACAAGCTTTTAAAAGACAAATCATTGATCAGATTCAATGTAAAATCTAACTTGGTATCTTTTTATAATTCCTAGATGTAGCAATGAAAATTTAATGATATTTAAAATTTCTTTATGCCATTATATCTGAGCTCATTTATCACTGCTTCTGCTTGTATATTTGAAAAGTTCAATATTAGAAAGCAGATTTAACTTGTAAGATTTTCTAGACTATTAACACAGGTGTTATAAACTACAATTTTGAATGTATATTTCAAACGTTTTGTTACTGAGGATAAAATTTTCTTAAGGTTTGCTAATAAAATAAATGTTGATCTTGATAAGCAATATAGGATTTAAAAAAAGAAACTCATCAACTGAAAAAAAAAATTGGAATAATTGATGAATTATTTTTATTCAAAAGAGACAATCATTTACTGTTTATAATTGCCTTAGATTTTTTATGTACTAAAAAAAAGTGCACCTTCAAAATTATATAAAGAATATTAAATAAATAAATCCCAGCAATATTCTTCAGGGCTAAAATATGAGTGTATATAGGAGATTTGAACTCAGAATTTTTCAAACTATTCATCCTCCACTCTACCACAAGCAACCAGTGCATATGATCACACGCATGTAAAAAGATACATGATTCCTAATAAACATATTTCATGCAGACCCAAAACTCATCAGTTAGACCAGATCATAATCTCATACACATTTATACAATCAGAGCTTGACTTATATCAAGATAGCAATTCATCAAACTTTAATGGAAAGGTTTCAATCTTTTCACCCTTCCAACTATTCAACTGTCCATTTCATTGAAAATTTGATGGAATGATCAAAGCACTTGTTGGATTTGATATAGTCATAACCATGTAGACATTATGTCAATGTAATCCCTCATACTATTGGACATTGCATATTCATATAGATGGGCTGAACTTATATTAAGTTGTAATCTATTCCCCAAGCATTATGTAATTCTAAGACAGTATTTCATTTGCTTATACTAAATATTTTCTATATATGTAAATAAAGGAATTTTAACTCAGGATTTTTCAGACTATTTATTCTCCACTCTATTTAAAGCAACCAATAAACATGACTACACATATGTGGAACCAGTAGTCATTAGCATGAAATATATATATTGGGGTTCATGTAGCTTTTCACATGTGTGGTCATGTGTATCAGTTGCTTCAGGTAGAATGGAGAATGAATAGACTAAAAAATCTTGAGTTCAAATTTCTCTATTTACATATACAGGAAACATTCAGTATAAGGAAATGAAATACTACCTTGGATTTATGTATATATAAAAAGCCTGCTAATAGCTCTAAACAAGCTGATCTATTTTTTTTTATGATAAATGCTACAAGAGAATATACCTGAAGCCTTTATCTATGATGGTCCCCATCCCCAGACAGGTTTCAAGCTATGACTCTCATCAATGAGGAGCTAGGACATTAGATTCAAAATATAAACTCAAGCCAAGCATTTATCTAATTCTTATATATTAAGAAAAAGATCCAAATCTTCAGACACCTACATGTCTTCAAACTCAGCTCTTTAACTAAAGAAACTATATGAGCCTGAACTAAATTCAGTGATCCCATATATTAGTAGACTTAGCAATTTGATATAGCCAAAGCTTTAATAGCAAAATTATAATATTAGTAAAAAAATCAGTCATATATCACATGACCTAGGCCATGTGATATATGACTGATTTTTTATTAATATATATATAAAGTTTATCTAATTAATACAAACAATGCAATTATTATAGTCAATTATTCATTAAACTTTTTCCTTTTTATATTTTATTATATTTCTATTAAATATAAAACCGCAAATTCTATACTACATTTAAGATTTAAATGTAGTATAAACTTTGAATGTATACATTTAGTAGAGATATAATAGAATATAAAAAGAATTTAATGAATAATTGACGATAATATTTTTATCATTTACATTGATAAAATAAACTATTTTTGTATATATTCATGTACACAAATATATTTTAGTAAAACAACTAAGTAATTGAAACTGTTTACCTTCATTGAACAAAGAAATAAATAGAGCATTATTAAATGAATTTTAAAATATCTATGCAGTTTTTTTCTTTCAAAAATAGTTCATAATCTTCCATATATATAAATGAATACACCAAACTTCTTTTTAAAACTTGGTTTTTTATATGACTATTATAAAAATAAAATAACACACCAATGTTTCGGCTATTTTATAATATAGAATTTTTCAAAAAATATTAAAAAATAAAAATATAAATATATAATAATAAATATAAAATATTATATATTCCAAACAAATCCAAAAACATTAAAAAAAATACTAAAAAATTATCTTTACCTCAACACCTTTTCTATTAACAATCTCAAAACTTTAGTCAAGCATTGGTGATCGAGCGGTCAGCGACAGCCGCTTTACAAGTAGTTGTCCCGGGATAATGGGTTCGCTTCCCGTCTGATGTTATGACACATGAGGAAAAAAATCTCAAAACTTTAGCAAACTTTTAACATTTATATACCCATCAAAAATACCCTAAAAACATTTAATTATCAAATCTTTTTTTTTTTTTACTTTTCTATTAGCATTCTATTTAATTCAGGCTGTTGGTAGTCATAAGCGCTTGAGAAATTTGCACTCTCTCAATTTAATTTCAATATCGACTGCGCTTTATAAAATAATATTATTTAATTCAGGTTTATAGAAGAGAAAATAATAGATTTGTTAATTAAATGTCTTTAGGGTATTTTTGGGTGGGTATATAAATGTAAGAAATTTGATAAAGTTTTGAGATTGTTTGTAATAGAAAAGGTCTTTGAGGTAAAGAGAATTTTTAACTATTTTTTAAATGTTTTTGGATTTGTTTGGAATATGTGATATTTTATATTTATTATTATATATTTGTATTTGTATTTTTTAGTATTCCTTGAAAAAGACTATATTAAAAATAGTCAAAACTTGTTGGTGCAGTTATTTTATTTTTATAAGTCATATAAAAAACAAGTTTTAAAAAGAAGTTTGGTGTATTCATTTATATATATGGAAGCATTATTAAAGTAATTAAAGAAATGTGGCATTTATTTATTTGTTTTATAAAATTAATCAAGCCATAAAAGAGGATATAAGATGAAAGAAAGAATATAATGCTTCATAAATAATATTAAATGAAGGAATGTTTTCCTATTATATGATAATAATGATACTTTAAGCAAATGAAATATTTAATCATCTTTTGTATAGCATAAAAATCATATGACTTGTAATAATGATATTTTTTCTCTATTGGTTCATTTAGATTTCATCCAGAGATACTCAATTATTGAATTAAATATGCTCTTTTAATCTTAAAATTGAAGGCTACAGGTTTGGATATGATATTTGGGGAAATTTTTTAAATATAACAATGATGGACCCATGAAATTAAGTTAACTTATTTCAAGGATATAGTAACTGGCAAATATCATTGCTATTCAATGTAACAAGGATTTTATTGAATTGTAAATGAATAATCAGCAGAAACTTAATACAGTTTTAAAGAATTATGATATTGTATAATTACTTCTCGTTGCCAATAAAATTTTAAAATTTTATTATAGACAAAAATACAATTTATATATTATTTTTGCTGATTTGTTCAAATCATTTAACTCAGCTAATTAAAAAAATTTGTGACTCTAAAATTAGCTGATTGCTCAGCAAAATTTATTAGTTCTTAATAATATAAGAGGAAGCAAATCGATTGGTAGGTCACAAGGTGTCTTGTGCAATAAATCTTTTGGTATCCCTCTCCTTAATAATTTTATTTATTAATTTAATAAATAAAATGGCAGAAATGGTAAAGTCCAGAAAAGAAATTTAAAATAAATATAACTGTTTTAAATCATCTATAGCTTTAACATATAATAATTGAAACTTCATATTTATAATACTAATATTATTTAAATAGTAAGCAGTAGCAAATATAGATATAACTTGATTATCACTGAACTTTAGAGAGTTATACTCATTAATTGAGTTATTATTTTTAAATATATATAAAATAAATTAGTACGTAATTTAATATGAAAAATAATAAACAATGAAGTTTTCAAAACATTAATTTTCATAACTTTTAATAAGATTAATCCATAAACATGATCGTTGTTTTAGAAAATAATACAGTTATCAAAAAATTATTTTCAATATCTATGATAAATAAAAGTCAAATGTTCAGTAATTCAAAGTTAAAAATAAATAAGCATATATTTGGAAGCAATAACTACTTATTAATTCGGAAGCACTGGAACCTCTAGCGAGTTAAATGTTAATTAAACTATCAGTAAACGTAAATGAAGAATGAACCCATTTATACTTTAGCTTTGATCATATGTAAGAATATCATTTACTGATATATTTACATGCAGAGTGTAATTTATACATACTAAAGTAATTTTAAGACAACTATAAGTTAACCTGAAATCACTATAACTATTTAGAGTGAAAAGCTAAGCTTCATATATAAACTTTTCTTAATATTAAATTCATCTTCTGTTAAAAGGTGTACATATAACTTTCTTAATAGCCCGAAATTCAATGCTTCCACATTATTTTATCTATATTTGGGGTTATTAAAAAGCTTTATTTGCATTTATTAACTAAAGATTAATTTAATATAAAGAGGGGTTTAAATATGAGGCTCAGCCTTTCTTTCAAAATAGTTATAGGGATTTCGGGTTAGTTTACAGTCATCTTGAAATTACATTAGTATATATAAATCATGCTCTGCATGTAAATATGTCAGTAAATGATATGCTTATATATGATCAAAGCTAAAGTGTAGCTGGGCTCATTCTACATTTACGTTTAGTGATAGTTTAAAAAGTTATATTTGCTTATATATGCATATGTATATTTTGTAAGCATTCTTTGATTAACTAATCATTTTTCTTAAGGATATTTTCATGGTTTATTTTTCACAATGTAATTTGATGCTTATTTTAGCACACATTCTTTGAAATAGATCTGAAAGAAATATTCTTGTTGGAGATGAAAAATTTTTAAGCATTTGAAATAAAAGCTGGTGTTAAAAATGAATAGGCATTCCAAACTGTTATTACTTTTTGAGGTTGAAATAGTTTGAAAACAGCTTAGCAGATCCAAAACTACAATATACATTTAATAGTGTTGTGAATTTAATTTGAATCCACTGAAAACAAAAACAAAACCTTCAACTTCTTGAATAATTCTGTTGTACTATTCTTAATAATTCAAATAATAATCTACAGAATCTTTTAATATTATGAATCTAACTACTAATTGAGGTTCAAAAAGATAATTTTTAACAGTTTGTGATTTAAAAATAATCTTCAGAAATTCTTAATTTGAAGGTTATCATTTTGAGAAGGTGATTCAATTTAAATATCTTGGTACATGTTTTGATAGAAAGACAAACTTTTAAATGGTAAGATATAACAGACTCCAGGGTACTGCTTCTGAATGTAAGTAGGTAAACGATAGGGTATTTAATTAAATCATACAATTATTTCAATTGAATTAGTTGTACATAATGGTTTTATTCTTTCAAACTTATTTAATATCCCATATTACTGTAACATAAATATAATAGAATGACTTTTGATTTAAGAATGTTCTATATTTTGAAAATATTGTAGCTGGTAAGACTATCAGATCGATCAATGTACTTTGCAATTTTCTGAATGCATTTATGTTTTATTTAATATTACATGAATATAATTTTTATTGAATTTGCTGGTAAATAAATGAATAATGGATTTTTTTAAAAAAAAAGTTGTTTGCAATGATTTTGAATAGATTTGCATGAAAAAGATAGACACTATTATGTTAAACCATTATTATATCAAAAACACTTTAAAATATTGATTAATATTAACTTTTTATTGAAAAGATGTGGCTTCAGATAGAATACAATGGAGCAGTGGTGCATAACCTTTGTATGCTTGTGACCTGTTAAAATATATTGTTACCATCCTATTATAAGCATATAAGAATAGTAATAATAAAAGTAGTTGTATCATATAAATATATATATATAATCAAAATTACCCCAAATCCAAAACTCAACCAAACTAGCCAAGAAAATCCACCTTTAATAATGAAGGTGAATGGGAAGTAAATGGAATTGTGGGTAATGTTTATGCTTTTAATATATATATATTTCAGTATATACAATTTGATATAAGATTTTAGAAAAACTGAATATTATCCAACATGAGAACTACTCAAAATTTTCATGACCCCCAACAATTTTTGTATGGCTTATTGAGGAGTCATGTCAACACTGCAATAGAGGGATATCAAAATGTTAAAGTATTTCAAAGAAAAAAAAATTGCTAGAAAAAATGCATAAAAGAGACCTTAAAATGGTAACTAAATAAACTAATGGTTAACATGTGGTATATGTAGACTTATTTTAGTTACACAATTTGTTCATATAATCATTGTAAAACACATCTTTTTTTTTCTTTGTCTTTTTTTTCTAGAGATGATGTGGCCATACTCACTGAAAAATGTTTGATTATGATGATTAACTATATATAGTATGGAATTATGATCACTCGTGTGATATAAAGCTTAAAATATTTTTTAAAAACATTAAATTTATAATAATATTAAAATATTTATTTTTTTGTATATTGCTAAAAATCTAAACCAAAAAGAAATAATATATATTTCCAGATATACTGATAGTGTTATGCTAGTATTATCTTCTGATATACGTTATAATGGTTGATCATGACATGCATGTAGAGCAAAGAGTACATAATCAGATTAAGAAATATTTCAGATATTGATAGACTTTTTTAAAGATACATGACTGTAAATTCCATAATAGAAAAAGAATTTGACACAATTATCAATGAATACCTTTTTGTTATATGTTGCTCAATGATTGATATGTTCTCTGTGAATTATGAAATATGAACATTATACATGGACATTCTTACCTGGGTACCATCATTTAATTTATAAAGATGAAGTTGATTATGGTAAAGGTTACTTATCATAGTTTTCCTTAATTGCATGTATCTAACTTAAAATGTACAAATATTCATCAAAACAATACAAAACTTATGAAAAAGATAAAGCTTCCCTCTTCATTCTTTCATATCACACCATATTCATTCTTGTAATTCACAATATAATAGGTTATCATTTCAGAACCAGAATGTTTGGTGAACATAGCCTTTTCTAATATATCAGACTCCAATAAGATTTATTTTAATAAAATAATGACTTTTATTTCAAAATTAATAACAATAAAATGTATTTAATTAATGATGAAACATGCAATATGATAAAATATTGTAAATTACCCTCAGAATTTATATCAAATACTTGATAATAAGTGTATATATTATAGAAAAATTGTGATAAGTGCAGCATCAATATACATTACTTCATTTATATGCCATCCACAAAAAATGCAAATAAACAAAAAATAAGAACAAATTCATAAATTTATTAAATTTGAGATATGACAGCAACCATTGTTTTGTCTCAGAGCACTGTATGTAATTAAGTTTACTAATGTTTTTTGACTTTCATTGAAAATACATTTTATTCTTCACTTTATTATTTTTTCCAAATTTGATGTACTACAGTATTTCACTTAATAAAATCTTTTCTAAGCATAAATCTAAAAGTTTTATAAAATTTAAGAAAATTTGTAAATTAATTTTTTTATGTGGCAGAAAAAAGAACTGAAATTTTTGCATTATGTCAAAAATGTAAAGTCAAACAATTTAACTGAGAATCTGAAATAGTGACTATATAGTGTGCCGGACAAGAGATTTTACTTTCATCTATCATTCTAT
Organism: Epiperipatus broadwayi; assembly: GCA_028023455.1. Classification (NCBI taxonomy): domain Eukaryota; kingdom Metazoa; phylum Onychophora; class Udeonychophora; order Euonychophora; family Peripatidae; genus Epiperipatus; species Epiperipatus broadwayi. The sequence continues at coordinate 387,187 of JAQFVV010012471.1, forward strand.
TCTGATACAGAGGGCGCCACCAGATCACTATGTATCTGGAAAATTTGTTTACTGTGATCAGAATAGATGATGATGGTTTGCGCCGATTAGACTCAGGGAGAAACAAGAGATCTTAAATTGTTTAGACAATTGAGACAAAAAGCACAAAGACAAACATCAGCCAAATTAAGTTAAACATATTTAATAAAATATTATTCAGAGAAGATAAATTATTAAGTATAATTTATTGACACAATAAATAAGGTTAACTCAGGCATGTACAAGAAATATGAAAGGCAAAGCTATGACAGACCGACTGATCTTCTAATAAATGAATTATAAAGAGAGGAAGTAAGTTTTATTCAGCAGAGGATTCATCTTAATGTTGGTTCTCACTTTCAGATACTTAAACAATACGTCCTTGAAATAGATCAAAGAAACCAGTGCCGATGAGCTTTTCAAGGTCCAAAAATGGTCAGACCCCGAATGTCCTTATGTCAGTATGAACTGCACCTATTACTATGTTTAAAATAATGGTGATTGATCCACCTCAAGAACAACCAAAAAATATGATTGAAATGGAGTAAAACAATTAAAACTGGTGAATCCCAGCCAAACGATTGGTGAAAATTACTTTAAAATTAATAATTAAAGGTCTCAATAAGGGACAAGTAAATAATTAGAAAAAACAGTTATGTCTGCCCCAGCATTTAAAGAAAATAAACTTACAAACAAATTCTGAGTACACACTCTGATAAATTTAAAGCACACATAATAAATACAAAAATAAATCTATCAGAGAGTGCACATGATTACGAAAATATTAGAAGTTTTAAATACTTTAGCAAAACGAAAGTCTCGCACACCTGTAATTTAAAAAGGGATAAATATTATCTTCCTGCTGACAACCTATAAAATTACAAAGAAAAACAAGTCTAACTTCTGCTTTTAGAGATTTAAGAAACGGAATCCCCACCTGTGGAAAATTAGACAATAAAGTCATCAGCCAAAAGATTTTGGAGGTTTGCAAATCGCAAACACAGTTTAAAATTAATTATTGAATATTAAAATAATTACAGGTAAGCATTTAAATACTTGACTGCTAAAGCATTTATAAAAAGTGACACATAAAATATAAAACTCATTCATCACTCTCCAATAAACAAAAATTGAAAGCAACTTGGAATCTTAAAACTAAGATTCCAAGACATATTGCAAAATATTAGAAATCACAGCAAATATTAAATATGAGGCTATATTGTTTAGGAATACATATTTATGATTAGATTGAGTGGAGATTTAATGAGAATTAATTTACCCTGGGAAGAATAAAAGCAAATAGTTACCTTTCGGTAAAACACAGTTCGCGTAGAGTGCGCACTATTATTCTAGTTCATTTTCAGGTCTTTAGACAGTGGCAAGGTAGAGGTAAAGAGTTTCCGGCTTCTAGATGTTTAAGGCATTACTGGAGCAAAATCGGAAGTTAGGAATCTGTCCTTTGTTAAATTAGCAAACCATTCTGGTGGTGATAACACTGACAATATTGGTCATCTTGCTGCAAGCCAAAAGATTTAACAACAGCGAATTTTCTCGAAGAATTCAAATGTCTGAACTGCTATAAACTTTCACTGGAGAGACAGCTTGTCTAGTTAAGAATAATTAATAATTCTACTCCAAATTTTTGGGGCTATTTATACATTGCCTCATTTCCCGTGAAACACTTTCCTTGTTGTCCAATTTCTATGCCTTAGGCAGGGCAAATATTAATCTCCCACTCAATCTATCTAAGAATTCTACCCAAGGATTATTGAAATAAAAACAACTACATAAAAAATCAAATCTCCGCTTTTAGAATTGTTTACAATAATTAAAATAAAAGCCACAGGAATGTAATTAGCTAGGTTGCTTGTTTTTTAATTAATTGATTTAAAGTAAAAACAAGCAGTATATGAAAACTATTTTAAAATAAATCGATAACACTGAAATGAACCATTTTACATATAAATGCTTGTATATTTTGATACACGTATTTTGTTTAAATAATAATAAAAATTTAAACACTAAATAAGATTTAACAAAAATCAAGTTTAGTGAAAATAAAAAAACTTAATCGGATTTCAATCAGGTTCAACTGCCTCAAAATGTGATCAAAAAAAAAAAAAAACATTCCTGTAACTTTTTTTTTTTAAACTATAAACATTTTAAAAATATTCTTAGAAATTCAGCTGAATGTTTGCCTCGCACTCATGAAAAACAAAACAATATTTTATTTTAATCAAAACATTTCTCCATTCTCATAATTCTTTAACAAAATCTTTCTTTTTTATTTTTATTAAAAACAATCCGTCCAATTGCTAAATGCTGAACCCTTAACTTTTGTCCAGTGGTTCTTTTACTCCATTTACTAACTTACTGAAATAAGTTTCTTTCCTTTGCTTATATTTTCTTAGCTTATACAAATTTCTCTTGTCTCTTTCTCGTTCTGTTTTCTTTTCTAGCGTATATATCTGGATCTTTTTCTTAATGAAACTTCCCAATTCTTCCTCCTTCCCTACTTTATTTTTGAGCATATCAACACTAGCAAAAAGAAAATTTTTATCTTCTGCCCATTTTTTGAATGTTTTAAATAAGATTGTTCTATAGATGGATTCTATTTTAGCTTTAAAATCATATTTCTTAATGTTTTTTCTAACTTTTTTCTCCTTTTTGATTTCATATTCAAAACAAACGGTCATTAAAAACAATTTATTTTTAGTTTCACATAGAGACTCTTCTACCTGCTTTTCTGTCTTTACCTTATAACTTTTTTTTATTTCTTTATTTACATTTACTAAATTTTCCACCACACTTTCTACTTGTAACTAATCTTTGTTTGTTTCTAACTTTATTTCCACCATATCCATTTTAACACTATCCTGTGCTACTTCAATTTCTATATCTTTTATGATGTCTACTTTTTCTACTACCTGACTTTCTTCTACTTCTCCCATCATTTCTCATCTCATTTCTTTCATTTTCCTAATCATTTCTTCCTTCATTGCCTGCTTGCCCTGCTTACCTTCACTAATTTCTTCCTTCATTGCTTGTTGGCCCTGCTTAATTTCCTTCTTTATTTCTCTTTAAACTCTGCCATCATTGCTTGCTGACTTTTTTTGAATTCACTCATATCCTCCTTCATTTCTATTACCAACTTCATCAACATCTTCATCATCATCTGTGACTCAGTCTCTTCTTTGTTAACTATTCCCATTTTTGCACCAGACTAAATTTGCAATACTAACTTCTTTAAAAAAATCTAAAAATCTAAAAGCAAATAAAATGCTATTTACTGTTTTCTATAAATTATTTCATAACAAAGATGAACTATATTTAACTCTTCAAAAAATTAACTTAGACAGACTTTTTTACAAAATACTCTTTTTACAGTTTCAAAATTATTTCATATAAAAAGAAGACGAACTATATTTAACTCTTCAAATAAAATTACTCCAACAGACTTTTTAGACAATACGCTTTTTACTGTTTATAATTTATTTCATATAAAAAAAGACGAACCCCATTCTAGCAAACTGCTCCAAAATACATGCAATAATTAACAAAAACCAAACCTCCACCTACTAAATCTTGCCTCTTATACCTGAAATCTTTCTCAATTGTCTAACAAAATCTCACATGAGCTTTAAAAACTCAAGCCCCATGTTGGGTGCCAAAAATTCTTATATTATATGCCAGACAAAAGATTTTCTTTCCTCTATCAATCTATTCTGATACAGAAAAAAAGGGGGTTGGGAAGGAGGAATGTTTAAATTGGGGTTTTGATATGGGGGGGGGGGAACAAGAAGAGGGGGGGGGAAAAAAAAAAAAAAGAAAAGGAAAGGGGGGGGAGGGAGGGCGCCACCAGATCACTATGTATCTGGAACAGTTGGTATGGCAGGGTATAAATAGAAAGGAAAAAGAAAAAAGGGGTGGTGGTATAGGTGTTATATCAAAAAAATATTTAAATATTGTTAAATGTCAAGAACACTTGTGGTTTGAAATAAGGTTGGGTAGACAAGAATGGATGGTGGCTATAGTTTATATAGCTACTGGAGATAGTCAAATTATATTGGAGTGGAATAGTAACATATACGAATGTTTAGTTAAGGATATACAAAGTTTTAAAGAAAGGGGGAAGAGAATAATGGTTATAGGGGATATGAATGGACATATTGAAGAAATTGATGATGTAGATAATAAAAATGGACAGCTTTTGAAGAATTTTTGTCAGAAAGTGAATTTGAGAATTGGAAATTTATTAAATATTTATGAGGGACAATACACATGGTCCAGAAATAATATATTTCACACAATAGATTATGTATTGGTAGAGAAAGAGGGAATAAATAAAATACGGAAAATTAAGGTATTTGATAATGAAGAAAAAGTATGCACTAGTGATCATAATTTCATTGTAATTGAAATGGTTAGTAATGTGATGGAGAATAGAAATAAAAGTAGAAATAATAGTGAAAGATGTGGATGGAGAGTAAATGATAAGAATAAGTTGGAAGAGTATAAAATACAAGTTGAAGAAATAATGGAAGAGTGGGTTGGGGATGAGTATAAGGATTGGTGTAAGGAAGTAGAAAAAGTTGCAAATAGGGTTTTAGGTGAGAATATTGAAAAGAATAAAAGTAATAAAAAAATTAAAATTAGTAAAAGTGTAAAAGAAAGGAAAGAAGCATGTAGAGAATATAAGTGTGCTATTAAGAATAAGGAAAGTGAAAAAGATATTAATGCTAAATGGGAAAAGTACTTAGAAAAGAAGAAGTTGGCTAAAATAGATATTTATAGAGAGAGAATGAAATTGAATAGTAAATTGTTGGAGGATATTAATAAAAGTGGAAGAGATGGAAGTAAAAAATTTTGGAATTATATTAAAAGGAGAAATGTAGGGGAGAGAGAGTGAGTATTACTAGATGATGAGGGAACTGAGTGTAGTTCTAGAGAAGATTTAGAGAGAATCTTAAATAGTTATGTAATGAATATAGAAAAGATGTTAGATGTGAATGATAGAATATTAGAAAATATGAAAGAATATAGTAATGGGAATATTAGTTTTTCAGAAAATGAACTAAATGAGGTAGAGAAGAAATTGAAAAGTGGGAAGGCAAGAGGTTTAGATGGATGGGCAGCAGAGATGGTAATGAATTTAGGATATAGGGCAAAAGTAAAGTTATTATCCTGTTTTAATAAAATGGCACAGAATAGAGTTTTCCCAAGTAGTTGGAGTAATACAAGAGTAAGGTTATTATTTAAAGGAAAGGGTAAGGATCATAGAAAGTTGAATAATTATAGACCGATAGCGGTAACATCAGTTTTATATAAAGTTTTCTCGTATATGGTGGCTAGTAAAGTTGTAAAATGGATGGAAGGGAATAATGTAGTGGGTGAAATGCAAGGAGGTTTTAGATTAGATAGGCGTATAGGAGATAGTTTATTTGTAGTTACACAACTTATGGATATGAGTAGGAATGCAGATAAACAGTTATATATGAGTTTTATAGATATAGAGAAGGCATATGATAGAGTAAATAGAAATAGATTATGGATAAGTTTAGCAAATTTGGGAATGGATGAAGCTTTAATAGATATTATTAAGAAATTATATGAAAATAATTATTATATATATCAATTAGAGAATATAGAATCAATTAAAGTTAAAAATGGTGTGGGACTAAGGCAAGGATGCCCTATGTCACCTATTTTGTTTGTGTTGTATTTGAGTGAAATGGAAAGAGCAATAGAAAGATTAGGAAGAGGGATAGAGATACCGTTAATAGGTAGTAAGGGAGTATATATTTTGTCAGGTCTTTTTTTTGCAGATGATATATTTTTGTGTGCAGAAAAAAGAGAAGATATGGAAGTTATGTTGAGGACATGTGCAAGGGTGGGTAAAGAGATGGGGATTAAATTTAGTGAAGAAAAATCAAATATAATGATGGTTAATACTGAGGAAAGAGAAGATGTAGAATTTTTATTGGGAGATATTAAGTTAAGTGTGGTGAATAGATATAGTTATTTGGGAATTATTTTAAGTAATCAGAAAAATTATTTGGATGAATGGGAGAAAAAATTGATAAATGAAGCAAAGAAAAGAAAGGGATTGATAAAGAAATTAACAGTATTTTCATATAATAAATATGATGTAGCTAGAATTATATGGAAAGGAGTTGCAGTAGCAGGGTTAACATATGGTAATGATGCATTATATGTTAGTAAAAAGATATTAGATTATTTAGAAAAAGCTCAAAGGGAAGTAGGAAGACATGCATTGGATGCAGAAGTCTTGGATCTCAGCAAGGGAGGCAATTCAAGGAGAAATGGGATGGTCAAGTTTTCATATGAGAGATGCAAAAAGTAAAATGAAAATGTTTGGTAGATTGCAGTTTATGGATAATAAAAGAATAGCTAAAATAGTATTTAATTGGGTTATGAGTAAAGGGCAGGTAACAAGATGGGTGAGAAAGGTAATGCGCTATGCAAAAGATTTGGATAAAGAATTTATATCAGTATATTTGTACAAAAGATGGGATGATTGTGTTAAGAGGATTATTGAGTGTTATAGTAGTAAGGAATGGGATAAAAGAATAAATTTATTAATAAAGACTAGGGAGTTAGAGAGATGGAGAAATAGTATGGAGAGTAAAAAGAGTTTAAATATATATAGAAATAAACAGAATATTAGGTGTGAGTTAATATATGATAATAGTAAGGAAAGTAGTTTATTGTTTAAAGCTCGAACGGGATCTTTAGCTACAAAAGAATATACATGTAAATGGAAAAATATGGGTGATTTATTTTGTAAATTATGTAAGGAAGGAATTGAAAATATTAGGCATTTGTTAATTGAATGTAAATGTTTGAAAACAGAAAGGGTACATATAATGAAGTTGTGGAAAAATAAATATGAAAAGAGTGATTATACAGAAAGTGAATTATTGGTTTTTATGCTGGGTTTGGGAAAAGATAAGGGGGATTTAGATATAAAGGTTATAGAGTTGACAAAAATTATGTTGTGGAAATGGGATAGAGCAGATTATGGGTAAATTTAGAGTGGGGAATGTAAAAGAAAGTGGCTAACAGGTTTATCTGGGCATAATTGCTGAGATATTCTTGACTTCGTTTAAGGAGAAGCCATAATACATCACATCACATCACATCACATCACATGGAAAATTTGTTTACTGTGATCAGAATAGATGATGGTGATGGTTTGTGCTGACTAGACTCAGGGAAAAACAAGAGATCTTAAATTGTTTAGACAATTGAGACAAAAAGCACAAAGACAAACATCAGCCAAATTAAGTTAAACATATTTAATAAAATTTTATTCAGATAAGATAAATTATGAAGTATAATTTATTGACACAATAAATAAGGTTAACTCAGGTGTGTACCAGAAATATGAAAGGCAAAGCTATGACAGACTGACTGATCTTCTAATAAATGAATTATAAAGGGAGGAAGTAAGTTTTATTCAGCAGAAGATTCATCTTAACATTGGTTCTCACTTTCGATACTTAAACAAACGTCCTTGAAATAGATCAAAGAAACCAGTGCCAATGAGCTTTTCAAGGTCCAAAAATGGTCAGACCCTGAATATGCTTATGTCGGTATGAACTGCACCTATTACTACATTTAAAATAATGGTGATTGATCAACCTCAAGAACAACTGAAAAATATGATTGAAACAGAGTAAAACAATTAAAACTGGTGAATCCCAGCCAAACGATTGGTGAAAATTACTTAAAATTAATAATTAAAGGTCACAATAAGGGACAAGTAAATAATTAAAAAAACAGTTATGTCTGCCCCAGCATTTAAAGAAAATAAACTTGCAAACAAATTCTGAGTACACGCTCTGATAAATTTAAAGCACACATAATAAATACAAAAATAAATCTATCAGAGAGTGCACATGATTACGAAAATATTAGAAGTTTTAAATACTTTAGCAAAATGAAAGTCTCAGGCACCTGTAATTTAAAAAGGGATAAATATTATCTTCCTGCTGACAACTTATAAAATTACAAAGAAAAACAATTCTAATTTTCACCTTTAGAGATATAAGAAACGAAATCCCCACCTGTGGAAAATTAGACAATAAAGTCATCAGCCAAAAGATTTTGGAGGTTTGCAAATCACAAACACAGTGTTTAAAATTAATTATTGAATATTAAAATAATTACAGGTAAGCATTTAAATACACGACTGCTAAAACATTTATAAAAAGTGAGGCATAAAATATAAAACTCATTCATCACTCTCCAATAAGCAAAAATTAAAAGCAACTTGGAATCTTAAAACTAAGTATTCCAAGACATATTGAAAAATATTAGAAATCACAGCAAATATTAAATATGAGGCTATATTATTTAGAAATACATATTTATGATTAGATTGAGCAGAGATTTAATGAGAATTAATTTACCCTGGGAAGAATAAAAGCAAATAGGTACTTTTTGGCAAAACACAGTTCGTGTAGAGTGCGCACTATTATTCTAGTTCATTTTCAGGTCTTTAGACAGAAGCAAGGTAGAAGTAAAGAGTTTCCAGCTTCTTCTAGATGTTTAAGGCATTACTGGAGCAAATTTGGAAGTTAGGGGTCCATCCTTTGTTAAATTAGCAAGCCATTCTGGTGGTGATAACACTGACAATATTGGTCATCTTGCTGCAAGCAAAAAGTTTAACAACAGCGAATTTTTTCAAAGAATTCAAATGTCTGAACTGCTATAAACTTTCACTGGAGAGACAGCTTGTCTAGTTAAGAATAATTAATAATTCTACTCCAAATTTTCAGGGCTATTTATACGTTGCCTCATTTCCCACGAAACACTTTCCTTGTTGTCCAATTTCTATGCCTTAGGCAGGGCAAATATTAATCTCCCACTCAATCTATCTAAGAATTCTACCCAGGGATTATTGAAATGAAAACAACTACATAAAAAATCAAATCTCCGCTTTTAGAATTGTTTACAATAATTAAAATAAAAACCACAGGAATGTAATTAGCTAGGTTGCTTGTGTTTTAATTAATTGATTTAAAGTAAAATCAAGCGGTATATGAAAACTATTTTAAAATAAATCGATAACACTGAAATGAAACGTTTTACATATAAACGCTTGTATATTTTGATACACATATTCTGTTTAAATAATAATAAAAATTAAAACATTAAATAAGATTTAACAAAAATTAAGTTTAGTGAAAATAAAAAAACTTAATCGGATTTCAATCAGGTTCAATAGATTCTGGAACTGATACTGACTTAAAACATCAAAACAACTAAAGATATCATAGTCTGGTGATAATGAAATTACTATTATGTTTTCATAGGGAAAATAAATTAATGAAAAAAAATGGATATTGTTTATATCATGTTTAATTGCAATGAAAATCTGACATTTTGCTATTCAATTTATTTAAAAAAATAAAAATAGAGTAAATTAATTTTTTTGTTATTTTTTGAATGATTGTGAATGAGTGAACACACACACACATAATAAATATATGCATAAATGTTTTCTCAATTTATTATTATTAATTGCATATATAATTTTTTTTTAATTTTATTTATACTATGATCTTAATTTATGTATGTTTACTATACACATAAAAAAATCATCAGTATTATATAATATGTATGTTGAAATATATAATACAAATGCAGTTTCATATGCAATACATATTCTGTTATTAACAAAGTTTTTCAATCATTAGCTATTAAAAGTGATGATCATGAAGGGGTTTGTAACAAAATATAATTCATATTATAACTCAACTAGATTCAACATACATAGTATATATAATTTTTATACTAAATGATGATATAATATAAATCAAAATCTGTTTGAATATATCAATAATTTGAATGACTGATTCACATTCTCAAAGAAACTTATTTGATAAAGGAATGCCAGTTTGATAAACAATTCTTTATTTAAATTCTTAATCACTTTTTAATTTCTCTAAATTTGAATCTATATGTTATATGATTCACTGTTGTAAAGGGTTGTGTAAACAAGACAAATAAATAAACATTTGATAGAGCAGTGAATAGTGATATGGACATATCAGAAATATTATGATATTGACAATTTTCATTGATGAAACTATACATTAAAACCTCATGAGATCCTAATGCCTAACATAATATAAAATATTTTTATGTCATAAATTAAATTATATATCTCACTGAACTTATTATTAAAAGAATCTCAAACTTAAGTAATAAGTTTTCATGCTATCAAAAATACAGTATTGTCTTTCTTATAATCCAAAAAATATTTGTGAGTTGTTCTTTTCATTCACATACTCAAATAAATGATTTCCTCACATTTAATATTGAATAACATTATTTCATTGAATTTAAATACTTAGTGATATAATATTTTTAAAATGTAACTATGATGTGGCATTACAAATTATGTACAAGATGTTCAAATGGCAAGTTTTCCTTAAGCTATAAATTTATCTCTGGTATTATAAAATGCATAAGAACTGTTCTTTGATGATTATTTTTCTTTAAAATATACAATATCATTATCATAACATTTATCATCTCTGCCAATATTTAATAATTGATTAAGTTAACATACTAATTAGTTAAATATTGGCTATATAAAAAAATATTAATAAAGAAAAGATCTCAATTCCAAAACAATTTTCTTAAATATATAAAACAAACAATAATTATTAATCTAAAATAGCAGATATAATTTCTGTATTTCATAATTAAATTATAACTTATCATAGTTCATTGCTTTAGTACTTCAAATAATAAAATATGAAATAAATGTGTCATTAAATATCAATTTCAACCATATATATTATACCGGATACTCAATCTATTCTGAAACAGAGGGTGCCACCAGATCACTATGTGTCTGGAAAATTTGTTTACTGTGATCAGAATAGATGATGATGATGGTTTGTGCCGACTAGACTCAAGGAGAAACAAGAGATCTTAAATTGTTTAGACAATTGAGACCAAAAGCACAAAGACAAGCGTCAGCCAAATTAAGTTTAAACATATTTCATAAATTTTATTATGAGAAAATAAATTATTAAATATAAGTTTATGACACAATAGATGGTGGTTAACTCAGGCGTGTACCAGACATACTAAAGGCAAAGCTATGACAGACTGACTGATCTTCTAATAAACAAATTTAAAAGGGAGGAAGCAAATTTCATTCAGCAGAGGATTCACCTAAACATTGGTTTTCACTTTCAGATATTTAAACCATATGCCCCTGAAATAGATCAAAGAATCCAGTGCCTATGAGCTGTTTGAGATCTAAAAATTGGTCAGACCTCGAATGTCCTTATATCGGTATGAGCTGCACCTATTACTATGTTTAAAATAACGGTGATTGATCCACCTCAAGAACAATCGACAAACATGACTGAAATGAAGAAACAATTAAAACTGGTGAATCCCAGCCAAACGATTGGTGAAAACTACTTTAAAATTAATAATTAAAGATCCCACTAAGGGACAAGTAAATAATTAGAAAAACAGTTATGTCTGTCCAGCATTTAAAAAAAATAAATTTACAAACAAATTCTGAGTACACGCTCTGACAAATTTAAAGCACACATAATAAATACAAAAAGAAATCTATCGGAGAGTGCACATGAGTACGAAATATCAAAAGTTAAAATACTCTAGCAGAATGAAAGTATTGCTCACCTGTAATTTAAGAAAGGATAAATTTTATCTTCCTGCTGACGACTTATAAAATTACAAAGAAAAACACAATTCTAATTTTTGCCTTTAGAGATATTAGAAACAAAATCTCCACCTGCGAAAATTAGACAATAAGTCGTCAGCCAAAAGATTTTTGGAGGCTAAAAACTAGGGCCAACCCAGAGCATAAAATTACAAATTAATTATGGAATACTAAATAATTACAGGTAAGCATAATATATATATATATATAATATGCTATAGCATATATATATATATATACAAGACTGCTAAAGCATTTATGAAAGCGAGGCATAAACTATAAAACTCATTCGTCACTCTCCAATAAACAAAACTGAAAGCAAATTGGAAGCTTAAAACTAAGATTTCAAGACACTCTATAAAATATTGGAAAACACAGCAAATATTAGATATGATGCTATATTGATTTAAGAAGACATATTTATGATTAGATTGAGCAGAGATTTAATGAGAATTAATTTACCCTGGGAAGAATAAAAATGAAAATAGTTACCTTTCGGTAAAACAAAGTTCACGTAGAGTGCACACTTTTACTTAAGTTCATTTTCAGGTTCTTTAGGCAGCAAGGTAGATGTAGAGAGGTTCCGGCTTCTTTTAGGTGTTCAAGGCATTACTGGAGCAAACTTCAAAGTCAGGGATCCATCTTTTATGGAGTTAGCAAGCCATTCGGGTGGTGGTAACAAGTATAGAATTTTTCATTTTGTTGCAGGCAAAAGTATTTAATCACAGCTGATGTCCTTTAAGAAATTAAATGTCCATGCTGATATAAATTCTCACTTGATAAACAGCTTGTCTATCAACGAACAATGAATTCCTCTCACTCCAAATTTTTGAGGCTATTTATATGTTGCTCCATTTCCTGCGAAACACTTTACTTGTTGTCCAATTTCTACGCCTTAGGCAGGGCAAATATTAATCTCCCGCTCAATCTATCTAAGAATTCTACCCAGGGTTTATTGAAATGAAAACAACAACATAAAAATCAAATCTCCGCTATCAAAATTGTTTACAATAATTAAAATAAAAGCCACAGGAATGCAATTAGCTAGCCAGCTTGTTTTTAAATCAAATGGATTTAAAAACAGGTGGTATATAAAAACTATTTTAAAATAAATCGATAAACATTTTTAAAAAATCCGTTTTACATATAAACGCGTGTGTACTTCGATACATGCATTCTTTTTAAATAATACTGCAAATTTAAACTCCACGTTTAATGAAAATTAAAAGCTTAATAAATTTCTTTTTTTTGTAATGACACCATTGAATCGGATTTCAATCAGGTTCAATATATACATATATTTTTTTTTTCCTGATGAAAACCAGTCCTCTGGTTGAAACATTAAAGTAATTTTATACATAAGTAATTGTTTTCTGTATTTTATTATTTTTTTGTATATATATATATAGCCTTTTTATAAGTTTTATTATATATAAAAGTATTTTACTAGGAAAATTTGAATTATGGTATTTTATCATAATTATTTAATTCATGAAATTGGAATTGGTACTTTGGTATTAGTCTTGCAATATAGGGGAGATGGGAGGCCTTTTTGCACCCACAATAAATGTGTAATGTCACAATGATGTCAAATTGAAAGGAAATAAACTCTGTGAGTGTACATGTGAAACATGTTTTTATTTATCAATGTGATCTTTTTTTTGTAATACTTTGATATTTTCAGTGATTGTCTAGATTTTTTCTGCCACACTTAACCATATAAAAGAAATAGTTCCACCAGAATAAAAATCTAGTAAAAGTCTCATGATTAATATGTATTTTTTGTGGTTTTATTTCCTTTTTTGGTTTAATTTGTTTATAAAAAAAATATGTTTATTAGCATTTCTGTTGAAAATTCCAGTACACTCTGCAATCATGCACTACATTTCTGGAGGGAAAATTAGTAGAGATCTCCATTTTATATGGTAATAATACGTCTGAAATCCTTTGTTTCATGGTGACAATTCCTGTTATATATTACACAGTAAGTATTTTATGCATATAATTAATGTTTTTATAAATATTATTTAAAAACCAAAAATCATTTATTGTTTCTTTAGTGTGTATTTAAAGTAACAATTTTTTTTGCACAATGGCATCATTTCATTAAGATTGCAAGTCACTTTTTTTTTTAAATTTCAAATGTCATTCGTAAATGTTGTTAGTGTGAAAGTCATACATATTTCAATTTTTTGTTCAAAATCATACACTTCTTGTTGAAAATGATAAATATGTTTATTATTTTTTTACTTATAACTATTTTTAGTCCTGCAACACAGAGCATGTATTAGACCTACTGCATCTTTTCACATCCATATTATCTTCCTGATAACTTTGTAGCTCTTATCACATACAAGATCTTTGTAAATGTTACTTTTTTTGCAAACTTTGAGAAAAATATTGTGTATATGATCTGAGTACATTTTATTTTGGTCAAATCACAAAATTGAAATGGTACCAATGGATTGATATGAATGTGAAAAGGTGCAATAAATCTAATACATTATCTGGGTTGCAAGTCTAATAGCAAAGTACCTTTTATTATATATATATATATATAGCCTTCTTATAAGTCTTATTATATATAAAATTATTTTACTAAGAAAATTTGAATTATGGTACTCTATCATAATTATTTAATTCATGAAATTGAAATTTTCTATATTTTTAAATCATGAAATGAATGTTCATATATTAACAATCACCTGATTTTATAATTTTAAAATATCCTTTTGAAACAGGATAAACCATTTATGTAATAAATACTAATAAACAGGCAGATTTAAGGTATAGGCTTTTCACTTTATATGAATTATTTTAATAAATAAATTCAATTTTGAATTAAATTAATAAATACAATTTAATATAACTGATTATGATGTACATATAAAATATATTTTCTTGTCACAACAATCACATTATGAATTTAGCAAAAATAGTAATTGCTTAAATCATAAAAGAGATATAATTAATATTAATAAATTGTATATTCTTTTTGGGTTTTTTTCTTTCTGTAGGATTGATACCTGTAGCAATCAAATGTGAAATATTTATTAAAATTGTGCAAATTTGAATCCAAGCTTTTTTAATTTCACAGTGTTAACCCTTTAACTCTTTACATTGATTTCAAGGCATTGATTTTGATTTTATTATGTGTATGAATGATAGAAAATTTAAATAAATGGTCGCAAATTGATATTCATTTCCAAAAAATTAGTTGCAAAATCTTTGTGGTTTCGTGTGTTTTGTCTGTTTTACCTGATGAATTATCCCATTATTAAATTTTAAAATACTACAAAATCATTTAAGTTACTAGATTGTTGCTAAATACATTGGATAGATTTCCAAGCATTTTAAATAGTATCATATAAAACAGCAGACTGACAGTTCAATGAATACTAGATTTTTTCATACTTTATTTTCAATAAAAATTTTATTAACAATAAATAGTGATTACATACTAATAAAGGATAAATAAATGAATAAATTGTACAATAATATGATTATGTGATGTTCTATTTGTCATCTGGCTAGATTATGTTATGAGAGCACAATTGTTATACTCTTATGTGGTTAGGTATAGTGAAGAGATTCTAAGAACTTGTTTAATGGTATTAGCATTTTTAATATGAACATGAATATTTTCTTTTATAATTGACTATTCTATAATGCTGGGTAGGTGGGAATTGATAATCAGGAAAAGGAAAGAGCAATTAAAGACCAGGTGTCAGCAAAGACTTTACTGGAGGCAAGGAGCTGGTCACGTTTCTTGATTTTTTTGAGCGTTTGATAAAACAATGGTATGATTTGTGGCGGGGGTAATTCCATGAGACTTTTGCATCTCACTATCCATATGGAATAAAGGACAAAGGTAGAAAGCCTTATTATCGAAAAAAATCCATTATGAATGGCATTTTCAAGTGAGAAAATCATATCAGGTCTTATGTTGGAATTGATTATAATTATATCTTTCAGAGTTTTAAGTCTTGGGCACCGGTGTATAATATGGTCTATGGTTTCATCTTCATGAGCACACAGACCACATATAGGGTCAATGCTGGTAAAACCTCTTCGGTGATAAAGAAACCAATTCGTGGGTAGTGCATTAAGATTTATTTTAATGATGAAGTCAAGGAATTTGGGTTCCAGACTCCATCTTTTGAATAGTGTAATGAGTCTTTGGTTGGTTACTTTTAGGCTGGTTTTAATGGGTTGTTGATTATAGTTGATTATATTGTATGCTTCCCATAAGGTGATTTTTTGGTTAAGGTTAAAGGGTATTATCGGGTTATAAAGTTGTAGGTGTTGTATTAGGGATGCTATCCATGAACTGGAAGAGGGTGGAGGATGATCTGTCGGTGTAATTTTTTTAATAATGTTACAGTATCCGCAGGAGAGGATCAGATTATGTAGAGTGTAGTGTGTTTTCTGTAAAATGATTCCTTGTATTGAGTGGAATGACAGTCCATTGAACCTGCGTGGTCATTGGATACCTCGCAAGCTAATAGAGATTTTTTCATACTTTTACAAATATTTATAACCATTAGAAACCAGTCAACACTTAGAAAATTCCAATATAGATAACAATCAACAATCTCATACTATTGTTAAGGCAACCTCTTTTAACAATAAAGCTAGACAGTTTGAAATTGTTGGTTGTTATTGATATTCTAAGTATTGACTGGCTCTTAATGATTACTTTACAAATCCATTTAGCCCTGAACATTATTACACTTATTACTTAGGCAATACTTTCAGTGCAATTTGAGAATTGTAAATGCAGCTTGTAATGTTATAATTGCCTATTTATTAGTCTGTATTCATAATAGATTGTATTTATCTGTTTAAATATATTTATTTAAACTTCTTCCAATCAATAATTTCAATCTCTGTAGTCAAGTTTCAATCTTTAATGTCTATACAAATATATTAGACCATTAATAAGGGTAGTTAAAAGCGGGTTGTCTTGACAACAGTTTGATATTGTTGATTGTTATTGATATTGAGATTGTCTAAGTGTTGATGGACTTTTAATGATAGATATGTGTTATATTAGAGAAGACCCAGTTTATTTTTTTTCACTGACTATTTTATATCATTATGTTTATTATACACAACCAGTGTTTAAATGGGGAACCATTGGTTGATTGCAACACAGAATAATTTAAATACAAATTAAAGCTTTTCCATACATTTTTTTTGTATATATTTATTTTTTTATTACAACCAACCAAAAAATACTAGTTATCCCTGTCTGTAAGTTTAATTAAAATATCAAAAATTGTTTCAATTTTGTATAAAATTAAAAAAAAACTCTTACATTTAATTTTTTTTTTTTTACTTTTTTGAACAATGCAGCTTATTTAATATTTAATTAGATTTTATAATTTTAAAAAATATATGAAAAACAAAAAAAAATTAATGAATATTCATGCGAATACAATATTAATTTTTAAAAATATACAAATGTATTTTTCTTCAACCAGCTAAATACATCTTATTTAACGTATTAAATTTAACTTTATTTTATCCATTTATAATTTAGATTTTTTATAAAAAAATATCTGTGCTATGTTTGTACATATATGTTTCATTTACAGATACATTCATATTTTTTATTTATTTAATTTTTATTTTAGGTAACAAACTTTATTAACAGAAAACTTTTTTGTACATATTTGCCCATCCATATGTGAAAGTTGTAATTGTGTTGTTTTCTCCAAATTATTTTTAATGTTTTGAAATTTTTGAAACTTTATTTAACAGAATAACAAAAAACCTTTGCTATATAAATATTTAACCTTTTACTATATAATTTTCTTATGTTTTATAAGTAATTACATTAAACTTGGTCCCCACTATCATTTCTTCTTTCTTGTGTGGTTTTTTTAAAACTAATTTAATAAAAATAAAAAATATTAGAGATAAAAAATATTTGAAGTAAATGCTTTTATTTATCATACATTAAAAAACAAAAATAATAATTGTTTATCCAAGCACCAACTGAAGGTTTAAGATTAAACTTGAAATAAAAGTGTGATGGTCCTTATAAGGATAAAGCTCATTAAATTCTGATATTATTTGTTTTATATATGTGTGTGAAATAAAAGAGTTAAGTTTAGTTTGAATTTATATATTTAAATTTTAGCAATTCAAACTTTGATTTAAAATATTATTGTCTTATTCATCACCTGCAAATTATTATTGAATACACATTTTATAAGTATTAAAAATCTAAAAGAACTATAGTGTAGTAATTATTCATTGATATTTTATTGAAAAATAAGGTGAATGAATAAGCAAACTTATGGTTATTATATTTCATTTTAATTAATTATTTTTATTAAGATTAAAGAAGTGACTATTAACCTTCTCTTATTTCAAAGAATGTATATGTGCAACAACATTTTTCATTTAACATAAATGTATTATATATTAAACATTGTATAAGTGAATTTTAATATATTAACACCTAACTTATTAATATTAATTTCAATGGAGAATATATTTCATGCTATTTAATTAGCACATATATTTCAAATGTTTATTGTCCATTTGTCATTTATTTTTATATTTATTGTTAATAAAGTTTAAATTCATTTAAAACAAATAAACTTGCTTTAGTTGTCATTCAATTAATATTACAAACCTATTGGCTAATAATATTTTGACAGATAATATTCAGGTATTGACTTATACCATATAATAAATAATCATAAAATAATCCAAAAATTAAGCAATTGAATTGATAAGTGTTTGTACAATTACATATTATTTTATTTATAGTAAATCCAACCTATTATCTTTTAAACCGGGTATACATTTTCATATGATAACAAATTAATTAATTTGGTATTGCTAGATATTTAACAATTAGAAGATTATCCTAGTTATTTTAATAGTTATATGTGACAATTATTTTAGAGTAAAAATTTATATTTGAACTAGTTCGATAGTTTATAAAGTACAAATATATTAATTATTTAAGATAAAGAAATGCAATTGTGATTGGATGCCTATATATTTTTTAAAACTATTATATATTGTATGTATGTTATAGTAATTTGGTATTTACTTATAATGATGGTAATTTTATTATATTATAAAATTGATAATAGCATATATTAAAATTGGTATTTGAATTCCATTAAATAGAATAATTTATTCAGATTAAATTTAAAGCTCATCAGTATAGATCATAAATTTTACTTTAAATACTAAGCTTTGATGTAGACATTTGATTCTTTATAATATTACACATATTAGGTTAATTATAATTTAGATTTTAGTAACTTGGCTTTATAGATTTAAAAAATAATTGTTGTGATTTGTTGATAGTATTTGTAAAATTGTCAAATAAAAATCTTTCATTTATTTTACGTCATCATGATTGGATATTATAAATTGTAAGGTTATTATAACTTGACACAGATAGTGAGATATGATAGCTTAATCGATCTTGTGTATTGTATATTATATCAGTTTTGTATTAGAGATACTTTGTTTTATTGCAATTTGATGTAAATTTATAAAGTTTTAAAAGAGAATTTTATATATTTTATTAAGGATATATTAAATAAATCTGTAAAATAACAAAGCCATTTACCATTATTAATCCAAGAAGGGCATATTATTATTTATGAGACAGAATTGTGAGCAATTGTTGGGCTATACTTCCAATCCATTATAATATATTAATTCTAATATTCTCATGGATAAATTAATTCATAGTATTATTTCCAGATAGACTGAGAGCATAAATAAAAAGTGTGAATTAAAGAAAATTAACAATATTTGGTAAAAGCTATTGGAAGATAAGATATTTTTTAAAAGTTCTCAACCAATAGAATTTAAGAAATGAGGAGAAAATAAAAGAAAAAATAATAATTTTAAATCTTACCATACACATTCTTATGATTTGAGAAAGAAGAAACTCTGAAGAAAGTAATTATATTGTATGGAAACATCACCTACTTAGATATTACATATTTTTATTACATGGCAGTTCCCAGATATAATACTATATATATATATATAACGAAACTTAAATATATTCCAAACAACGGTAAACAATTTATAATATTATATAAATAAAAACTCATAAAGAAATATTTTCGATTATGTTCATAATCATTTTCAACTCAATTTTCAAAATGGAATCATCAATTACCAACCGGAAACACATGTCAATTTAAATATCCCACAATTCATTAATCCTAACATTTTCTGACTGTCTGTTTATTATCGTATTTTTATACCTACTAATAAAAACTGCCTCTTTAATTTTTCTTTTTTCATTATTAGAGAGATAATGAAAAAAGAAAAATTAAAGAGGCAGTTTTTATTAGTAGGTATAAAAATACGATAATAAACAGACAGTCAGCAAATGTTAGGATTAATGAATTGTGGGATATTTAAATCGACATGTGTTTCCGGTTGGTAATTGATGATTCCATTTTGAAAGTTGAGTTGAAAATGATTATGAATATAATCGAAAATATTTCTTTATGAGTTTTTATTTATATAATATTATAAATTGTTTACCGTTGTTTGGAATATATTTAAGTTTCGTTATTGTATTATTAATATTAGCGGACATTTATTTTGTTTTATTATATATATATATAATAACACAATCAACCCTTAAGCTATAAATCTACATTTATAAACCTACATGAGTAATTGACTTTATTGTGTTATTAAATATATATAAACTCTAAATGTTAAATTAATTTGTTTTAAAAGTTTTATTCATTCAAAAGATTGCAGAAAATACTTTATAACAATTTGACACTTCTAGTATATATATCTATCACTTGATATTTCTCCAATAACTTAATATGCATACCCATTTTATACATATATCGGATTTAGTATGTCTATATTCTTATATATGTCTAATAAATCATTAAATGAAGCTTTCAATTACCCTCCCCCCCCCAAAAAAAAAGAAACATCTATTATGTAAAATGATAATGTTCAATGTTAAAAGCTATCAAATGAATGTAAGTTTAGTAAAAATATTTAAAAACAATGAACTAATCTAGTAGTAATATATATTATGAATAAGCAGAAACAATCGTTTAAAGATTATTAATACCCATTTTTTAATTCAAATTATAACACTTAGAAGTTTAAGTTTTATTATAATAACTATACCTCAACAGACAAAAAGTTTTAATATTCATTAGTTGCTCATTATGTAGTTATTGTTGAGAATTTTGAAGAAGTTTATGACTGCTTACATGATAGACTAGCTGGATAATCTTGTTTTGTGTAGTTTGGTATAATGTTAGAGTGACTAATTCAGGGCATAAAAAATCCTGAATCCAATTTTTAACTGGGTAAAGTAAAGAAAATTCTGAATTTGGTCAATTTAATGGAACTTTTATGTTTAGTCTGTCATGTAAATATTTTTAATTGAATTATAGACACTTTAATTAAAATGTAAAATAAGTTTTAAAAAAAAAACATTAAAACTCTCATTAATCATTAGTTAACTTGACAATGAATATCTTCTCCCTTATTGTTTCTCTTTGATAAATGTTGAAGAATTATATAATCATTAATGGCTTATTTAAGAATGCTTTTCTATTTATAATGGAATATTTAAAGATATTTTTGTCTTATATCAGCAAGAAAATACAGGGTATTTCAAAATAATGAACTCAATTTCTATGCAATACATTTTATGCCAATTATGTGTTACAATTACCAAATTACAAATACTTTATTTAATTATCAAATTATCAAGTTTTCCTAACTATTTTATAAATACTCTATCTGCCCTCCACATAAAGTATGGATAATATCAATATGATTTTTAATTCATCTGAAACACCTCTCCAAGTATCTTCTTTCACTAAAATCATTACTATCATGCTTTTATTTTTGAGGTTATCTTGATTCATCCTAACTGCATTGAAATGAATATTGTAGCAAAATGATAAATTTAGTCTTGTAGAACTACATAATGCAAAATACTTTGTGTTGCAGAGTCACTATATTACAAAACATTGAGGCTGGAGGCTGATTGTACAAAGGAAATGGCATTTAATGATAATTATTTAAAATTCTATGAACTACTATACTCTTCATGTGGTAAGAGTTTCATCTATGGTTAGTTCATGATTGCAGTTATATAGAGATTTCAAATCAATCTATTTTTTTAAAACAACCTGCATATACATAATTATAAAAAAGTACTGACAATAATAGATATTTATAATAACATTTATAAATTAACAGATGTGCTTTCAGTTATTTTCATAACCATTTTCAACTTCTAAAAAGCATATAACTTTAATTTTAATTTTGATCTAAAAATCTTTACAATTTTTTATGAAGATATAATCCATAAAAAAAAAGGAAAATCAAAACAATTTTTATAAATACAAGTAAGAAATCTTTAATTATTAAACAAATTACAAATATTAAAAGACATGAACTTTGGAATATTACATAATGACATTTATCTCTGGCAAATTGAAAATGTTTAGCAGTTGAAAATGGTTAAAAAAGTAACTGAAATTTACCCTGTTAATATTTTAGAACTTTATTTATTATTGTTGTTGTTAGTCTATAATCTGGTATTTTATTTGCTTTATGTAATATACATATATCTGTGTGCATGTGCATATTCATTATATATAGATTATTTTGATCAGATAAATTTCTTTAATTCTACCTTTTGTACGTGTATGACTCTTGATGAAATAGATGTTAGTACAACAGGTCTATTAAATTAAAGACTCAAACATTATCATCATATGAATCACCCTGGTGATATTTAAATAAGAAATGAAATTGCTAGATTTGATGTGAGATTAGTCTTTTTTATGATAATTGAAAAAAAGAAGTTGAGTTGAAAATATGTCTTACAGAAATTGGTTCCATTTTTCATAAATATATCAACTATTTAATAAAATATAAAAATTATGGATAATTCTTTTTAATTTTGATTGTCTCTTTAATTTATTTCGTATACATACGTATTATGTAATATATACATATATGTGTGTGATTATATAGTTGTATAAATATTTAAGTGGGTAAATACATTTTCTGTGCACATTTATATATATTAAGTTATTTTTTATACTTCCATATATTTCCACACATGTATTTACAGGTGCATACTCTTCTCTTTATCTTCTATTGAAATTGAAAATTATAAGAGTAGACTAGCAAGGTTCTTTGAAATAAAACTACTTCTTTTCAGCATCTGCTTATGGACCATCTCATCATTATTTTACATTTCCAATAAAAGTAAATTTCTATTTAGAAATTTATTTTTATTGAAAATATGAATTAATGATGACCTGTTAAAAATCTAATCTAGTAGATGAAAAAAAAATCTCAAAAACGATTTTCATTTATTTATTACTTCATTTATCAGTAGGTATCATTAAAATTTAGATAATACAACTTTTAATAGATATATTAAACAACTTCCATAATTTTCCATTCTTTTTAAATTCATATAAATAAAGATACAACAAAAGACAAATCCCCCCCCCCATGATGGCATTTAGTATTTATCTGGGTGGATGGTGTCAGAGTTGTGAGTGGAGTGAGTTTGACAATGGTAAATAAAAATGTAACAATTTACAACTTTTAACATATAATAAAACATTCTAATAGTGTCCCATTTCTAAAGGGATGCTTATTTCAATGTTTTTTTTTTTGTTTTTTTTTTTTGGTTATTTTATTTTATTTAATATGTTTTAAAAAAACAAATATAAAGTTTTATATAAAATTTAAAAACAGAATGTAAATTTATACATTTATTACTTGACTGAGTAATGTGTTTACAAGTTTATACATTGAATATTAAATATAATAAATGTATATTTGAAAAAAAAACATTATATATAAGCAGATTAAAAATATAATATTTAACTCAATATAAAATTTGTCTGAATTAAGAATGATATGATAATCTCTAGTTTAATTAACTATTAGCAATAATCATTAATATATCTATCTAAAGTTGATGATATCAAAAATATGAATGCAGAAAGTTTGACATTTCTAGTTCAAATTATAATATATATATATACAAAAAATATTCATCAAAATATAAAATCACAAACCAATTTTCTTTAAAAAACTTGTTTTTTATTATTATGACTATATGAATTTTAATTTCAAGAGCAACGTTTCGACTATTTACTTCCTTATAGTCTTTTTCAAGCCACTAAAATATACAAAAAATAATAAAACAAATAAAATAAAACATTATATAATCATTAAACTCTACATATATTTCAAATCTTCTCAAAATAAAAAATTCTTTTTTAAAAAAAAATCTTTTTTCCCTTTAAAGACATAAATTTAATATAAAACATTAGAACATTACCTTCCTCTATTTAAAACAACCTACAATTTAAACTTCTATTTAAAACACTCTGTTTAAATTATATTTAGATAAAATACCTCAAAACCAGTCCCATCACCCACAACAATCAATTAGTTTTTTTCTTTTATTCCTATATTGTTTAAATTCCCTACTATAAAAAATTTTTCCTTTTTTAAACTTACTTTATAATTAATTATTGTTTCTAAAAGTTCTATTTTTTTGCAAATGATGTGACTAGTTTTTATTTTTTATAAAATCAATTAGTTTTTTATTCATATATGGTTTAAATTCCTTAATATAAAAATTTTCCTTTAAAAATCTTTCTTTATAATTAATTACTGTTTCTAAAAGTTCTATTTTGTAATTGATGTGACCAGATTTACATTTATGAAAAAAAATTGCAGATTTTTTATCAGATAAATGTTGTTTTAATCTTGTTCTTAACTTATTTTTTGTATTTCCAATATAAGAAACACTTTTACCAACATTCCAGCAGTCTAAACATTTTATCATATATACACCTTTCATAGCTTCAAGCATATCATTTTTTTCATTAACATTAATCAGCTTTTTAGATCTAATTTTTATCGTTAAATTTATTATTAATTTTTTTACAAATATTTTTAATCCTAATAAAAAAATTTTCAGATTATAATTTGAATTTAATTAAAAAGAAGATTAAAGGGGAAAATAAAATTAATAATAAAGTTAATAATATTAATAAAATTTACATAGGATTTAAAGTATCAAAAAATATTTTTATTAGGATTAAAAATATTTGTAAAAAAATTAATAATAAATTTAACATTAAATTACTCCCAGTATATAAAAAAAAGAAAGATTTAAAAAAGCTGATTAATGTTAATGAAAAAAATGATATGCTTGAAGCTATGAAAGGTGTATATATGATAAAATGTTTAGACTGCTGGAATGTTGGTAAAAGTGTTTCTTATATTGGAAATACAAAAAATAAGTTAAGAACAAGATTAAAACAACATTTATCTGATAAAAAATCTGCAATTTTTTTTTTCATAAATGTAAATCTGGTCACATCAATTACAAAATAGAACTTTTAGAAACAGTAATTAATTATAAAGAAAGATTTTTAAAGGAAAATTTTTATATTAAGGAATTTAAACCATATATGAATAAAAAACTAATTGATTTTATAAAAAATAAAAACTAGTCACATCATTTGCAAAAAAATAGAACTTTTAGAAACAATAATTAATTATAAAGTAAGTTTAAAAAAGGAAAAATTTTTTATAGTAGGGAATTTAAACAATATAGGAATAAAAGAAAAAAACTAATTGATTGTTGTGGGTGATGGGACTGGTTTTGAGGTATTTTATCTAAATATAATTTAAACAGAGTGTTTTAAATAGAAGTTTAAATTGTAGGTTGTTTTAAATAGAGGAAGGTAATGTTCTAATGTTTTATATTAAATTTATGTCTTTAAAGGGAAAAAAGATTTTTTTTTAAAAAAGAATTTTTTATTTTGAGAAGATTTGAAATATATGTAGAGTTTAATGATTATATAATGTTTTATTTTATTTGTTTTGTTATTTTTTGTATATTTTAGTGGCTTGAAAAAGACTATAAGGAAGTAAATAGTCGAAACGTTGCTCTTGAAATTAAAATTCATATAGTCATAATAATAAAAAACAAGTTTTTTTAAAGAAAATTGGTTTGTGATTTTATATTTTGATGAATATTGTTTATACTGACTATTTTTAAAAGAAAAAAGAAGTTCAAGATTAAAGGTTATGATATACAAAAAACAAAAAGTATAGAAAGATAGGTATTTGTATAAGTCAAATGTTAATATTTATTATATACAGAAAAATAACATTTATATATATATGATTTAAGAAAGAGGACGCTCTGAGGAAGGTACTTGATATTGAACTGAAACGTCAGCATTTAGCTTTTTCACTACAAGGAATATCCCGCAAATAATAATAATATGATATATATATATCACATTGATAATGTCATCTTATACTTATAGACTCTGAATCATTCAATTATGGATTAATTCTATCACTTTTAGTACTTGAATTTTTTAATAGATTTCATAGCAATAAATAGAAAAATAAATAATCCAAATTCAAATCAAGAAAAATTTAATAGAATGCCAGCACAGATAAATTATAAATTATGAGAAGAATAAAGTATCAGAAAATATTGTGTTAACACTAACATAATTAGTAAAATGTTAGAAAGAAAGAAATACTGAAGAAAATAAGAAGTATATTTATAATAATTAATCTCTGTGTAAACATTAGGAGTGAATTGAGATATGTGACAAATAAAGTGGAAAAAATATGCTTAAAAAATGTAATGAAAATGAAGAAATACAAAGAAAAGTTAAATACAATTTTATTTATACATTCTTTTTTCACTATTTCTATATCACTTACTGCAAACTTTAATAACTAATTGATGCCAGATGATAGTGCTCAATACATTTCTATCCTGTGCTGATTTATCCAGTATCCTTAGACTAGTTTTAAGATTATGGCATTCTGGTATCTATTAGTTACAAAAGCTTACATTAAATGGTATAGAAATAATGAAAGAAAAATATAAACTGATAAGATGATAATATTTAAGCTGGAGTCATATGATAGATTCACATGAAATTTCATTTATATTTAAAGCAAATCTCTGGTCCAACACTGATTACTTTAGATAACGTTGTTGTAGGGTTAGTTTCTAAAATTTCTATGTGATATTCCAGCACCAAATAGCAGATTGAGTTTGAATTACATTTAAAACAGATTTATTTTTTACTTTACACAACTAGGAATTGATCAAGAATTTTTATCTGTTGAGTCTGTCATAGTAATAAATTGCACAAGGCAATTGAATCACAAAATTATGAGTGGAGAATATTGAAATATTTAAAAAATGAAAAGAAAAATATATAATAAAATTGTTTTAAAGAAAATTCATCATCTCTCCATGCATTCTGTATTTAATTGATGTATTCATAACAATTTAGATATTTTGACATTTGAAGATTGGTTTAGATTAATGAAGATTAAAATAATAATAAATGTAATAGGAGTAGTGAAAAAAATGGAGGGGAATAATATTTTTTCCATTAATCATGAAAAGAAATTTGATAAATTCAAATATTTTTGCTTATTTATTTATTATGGATAATTTCATTTAAAAGGGCATTGATCTGAAAGAGAAATAATTATTAAGTAATCTGTATATAAATCAAAAATATTGATAATGTTAAATAATGTACTTATAGAAGACAGTTGTAATGCAAGAAGTAATATCTTTTGCTTTCATAGTATCTATTTAGGAATACTACTAAATAAGTGTTATCATAT
Source organism: Epiperipatus broadwayi (assembly GCA_028023455.1). Classification (NCBI taxonomy): domain Eukaryota; kingdom Metazoa; phylum Onychophora; class Udeonychophora; order Euonychophora; family Peripatidae; genus Epiperipatus; species Epiperipatus broadwayi. The sequence continues at coordinate 414,656 of JAQFVV010012471.1, forward strand.
CAATGAGGATGAAGCTACCAATGAGATTAGAAAACTTCAATTTTCCAGATGTAGCAATGATTATAAATATTGAAAATAATATTAATGATTATATTAACATAATAAATATCATCTCTAAAAGCATTCCATTAACATTTGTATTATATATGCAATAAATCTATTAATATTTACTGATATTTTTAAAGTGTATTGCTTTAGCCAAGGTTTATATCCCAAGAGCCTAGAGATAGATTCTTTTTGATTATATTATATCACCTATATCGATACATTAAAATAGAATATAATGACATGTTGCCCATAGATAACAATTTTTAAAAAAATCATCTTCAGTGACTGATTTAAAAGATTTTCAAATACAAAATCACTCAAAAAAAAGTGTCATCTGAGCAGACTGAAACACTTTATTTTTTTATTAACACAACCTAAAGCTTATTTTCCTTCAAGAAGAGAGACATATTTAACTGTCTCTGATGTGGTAGAATCATCAACTATAATTAACAATACTTTTACCAATCAATTTCCCCCCATTCTTTTTATCAGTCAAACTTAAATCAGAGAGAAGAAAAATTTAAGAAAGATTTAATGAAGGTATTAAATCTTTGTATTTTAGATTGTTTTCTGTGCATTAGATGCAAACTTTAATCTGCACATTTAGTCAGAAAAAGCAGGTTCTATTTTGTCTGCATAAAACAGTTAATCAATTTGTTTTATTATAATTATATAAACTAACATCTAGCTTTATGTAGACATCATTAATGTTTTAAAACAACAACAAAATAGCAAGTAGATCCCCATATTTCTCAATAGCATTTTGTAATATACATTAACTTTTTACTTAAAATTTGTTTGAATTATTTACTGTGCATTTTTATTCCAACTTAAGTATAAGCTTATCTGCACTTGCTAATATATACACCATCACTATTCAAATCAATACAATTAAAACCCTCATTCTTACTGAGATTATTGACAATAACTTTTTAATGACACTAATTTATATATCTCAACTAAATATGTCACTTGCAAAGCAACTAGTAATTAGAAAATTCTTTTTATGGAAAAGGGGGGGGGTGCCAAAAAATTGAGAATAACCTTATTTAATTTATAAAAACGTCTTCTCTTAATAAAATAATAAAGATTATGATGTTGAAGCCTTTCAAAAAAAAAGTCTTTTGCTGAGGAAAGCAAAGGATAATAGTGTAAAATATCAAATAAACAGAGCATGTTCTATATGTGATATATTAGTAATTTACAGAATGGTTTTGTACAGTCACCACAAAACTCATTTCTAGAGTAGATTTTTTTTTCTTTTCTCTTTTTATACTTTTTTTTTTTTTTTGGTATTGGAATGGACATAATCATTTTTGAATGGCTGTTTATTTTATTATTTTCTTAACATTTACATTAATTTAGTATACTCAAGCCTTATCCTAACAACAAAAGTTAAAAATATTCCATTTAGTAAAGACACAATTTTTATTTAAATATAAGGTTTACTGCATGCCATATTTTCTTTTCATAATTCTAAGAATGTCAGTTTACTTATAGGACTTTGGATTTATTGATCTCAACTGTTTCTCATAATGTAAATTTATAGTGTCTTAAAAGGACATATAAAAAAATACATAATACTCTTAACATTTAAGAACTTCCCCATTCAGACAGCATCTATGCAGTCAGATTCTTCTTCTTCAAATGGGGATTATCCAATATTAATTATTTCAATACAATTGCAATAAAGAATAAAAAGTTGTACCATAAAATATATTTGTTTTTTCAAATATAATCGCATCTTACTAAATCCCTCAGCAGGGTGATTGTAAATAAAAAAACAGTGGTTCTTTACTCAGTTACCTTATATGTTTTGATAGACTATGAAAATTTTCCTTCATTTTTACTTTTTAAATAATCAATCTATTTTAACACTTGACTGCCCCTTTCAAAATATTTGATAAAAATAAGATAATAGTAAAGTTAAACAGAAGTTTAATATACAGTAGTCTTTCATAGTTTAATGACTTGATGTTCCAAAACATATCATGACTACAATGGCAACAAAGTATATGTTATATATTTAACATATATACTATGTGTGTGTTAAAAACGTATATGTTTTTAACATGTATATAGGCTACATAAATACACCTTTAATATCATTTATTAGTAATTGAGTTCATTAAAGAGTAAAAAGATTAATAAATATCTGTAAATTAATAACCTAAATGCTATTTATTCCTACTAGTTTTATTTTTTTATCCTAACCTAATAGTTCTACTTGTCTGGATGGAAGTGCAGGAGGCAGTAATCATTCAAAACCAAGAATATTTTTTCAACTTTTAAAAATAGATTACATTTAATTGCTAAGTGGAAGAAGGAAAAGAAATCAGCTGTTAAGCTGTTTTGAATTTTAAATATAGCAGTAAAAAAAGGAAAAGAATAATCATAAAAATTAATAACTTTTAGATTCTAAAAAAAAATTGCTTAACTTAAATAAATGTTTTTACTTCATGTAAAAAAAGTAGTGTTTTAAAATATTAATTTTATTTTCTATTAATTTCTTATTGTTTATTTTTATTCTTGATACATATCTATTTTTAGATTACCAACAACAGAAACCATGGATATGAAATTCATCGATATGGGAAAGTATTGTAATTTGAATTTATTATTTTTTTAATCTTGAATATTGTAGTAGATTCAAATACTTTTTAAATAAATAAATAAAAAGATTGAAGATTATGTGATATTTTTATAATAGTCAAACTTGTTTCTTTAGCAACAAAAATCAAATACCTAAAAAATAGATGAAATTATTTTTATTTTTAATTAAAAAATAAATCTAATTAACTTTTAATAGTATATATGTATCAGTGAGAAGGGTATTTATTAAAATGAAGTTATTGACAATCATTAATATGCAGATAAAATCTAACCAAAATGCCAGTACTATAATAATAATAATAATAATAATAATAATAATAATAATAATAATAATAATAATAATAATAATAATAATAATAATAATAATAATAATAATAATAATAATAATAATAATAATAATAATAATAATAATAATAATAATAATAATAATAATAATAATAATAATAATAATAATAATAATAATAATAATAATAATAATAATAATAATAATAATAATAATAATAATAATAATAATAATAATAATAATAATAATAATAATAATAATAATAATAATAATAATAATAATAATAATAATAATAATAATAATAATAATAATAATAATAATAATAATAATAATAATAATAATAATAATAATAATAATAATAATAATAATAATAATAATAATAATAATAATAATAATAATAATAATAATAATAATAATAATAATAATAATAATAATAATAATAATAATAATAATAATAATAATAATAATAATAATAATAATAATAATAATAATAATAATAATAATAATAATAATAATAATAATAATAATAATAATAAGCAATCACATACAGAGGAAGAACCCGAAAATTGTATTCATGTGTGTATGTAAAAATAATAAACAAATTAGGGCTTCTGTAAATAATATAATGAATTAAAGTAACAACAAGTCAACAAAGTGTCATCTACCAATTATATTTTTATCCATTGATGCTTTGATGAAAAAAATGTATTTTATGTATATTTCAGTATATATATATATATATGTATCAATCATCAATCATCATCAACCATTATCAATCCACTGCAGGATGAAGGTCTCTCCAAGTTCAATTCATCTTTTCCTATCTTTAGCTTCTCATCTCTACATCACCCCTGCACTCTTTCTTATTTCATCCATCCATCTCACATGTGGTTTCTTTCTGGGTCTTTTACAATCTCTTGGAATCCAGTTTAAAATTTCACTTGTCCATCTATTATCATCTCTTCTAGCAATATGTCCAGCCCAACTCCACTTCAGTCTTTTAATTTTTTCAATGAGGTCAGTAACACCTGTTTGTTCTCCTACCCATAAATTGTGTTTTCGATCTCTTCTTGTTACTCCCAACATGCATCTCTCCATACTTAATAGAAGAGCAATACAAGCTATCCAGACCACTCATATATATATATATAAGTAAACAAAATATGAATGCAATTATCCTGGGTTATCTGTGTATAAATAGTAATATAATCATATTCAGTTGATGGAAAATGCAATCCAGCCAATGCTTAAGTATGGAATACTATTATTTACGCACAAATGAAGCCAGATAATATAATTTATACATGTTGGCCATGAAAGTCTACATTATATAAATAAATTTTATACTAATATTAAAGTGCTAATAGGAAATAACTACTTAAAATATATTTCTTTTACTATAAAAATAAATAAGAAAATAACACATTTTATATATATTAATCAATAAACTATTAAACTCTTTATTGTGGTTTTCAAATCTTTCTTCCTGACATTGAATGAAAAACTGTTCAAGCATGTGTATTCTAATTTAATGTGTGAATGTGAAGAATAATGGCTGGTGATTTATTTAGACTCTGTGAGAAGCAGTATCCTAATACAAACAGAAATTTTGTTCAAGGATGGAAATGATAAATTATTTCCTCAATCTGACCACCTGATTTCAATGCCCTGTAAACAAATAAGAAAACTAAGGCTTTGTATTTTATACATATCTGTCACAGTTTACACATTGTAAATAAATATGCATATATGTACATATATAAATAAACATGCATATATATGCACATCTGCAATGCATATAATTTGGTTTCAAAATGCTTGAATAGACTTGAAATTTTTTTCAATAGATTTAAATGTTTTTAATTAGTCAATATACAGTCAACACAGCTAATTATTCCAATATTGGTCAGTAAACTGGTATCTAGCTCATATTAGCTACTGAATAAACATGGATGAAAAGCTTCTATATCCTAATTAGCAGGCAATGGGAAAACTTGCCTTTTTCTTCACTCTTCCTCTGTCAAAGGTGAAGAGTAATCTTTGCCTTGGAAGAGTATTTGAAATCTGTTTTACCTTATACATTAAACTATAATTAAAGATATAGATGGAGTTTTAAAAAAAAAATTGTTAATAGGGTATTATATATACCTTCTTTTATATATAATTAAAAAAATTCAAAAAGGGAACTACATAATTATTACAAAAATTAATCTTAAGGAAAATGTTGATAAAATGTTCCCTTTAATCACAAAATTAGAAGTCCAATCAATAGACAAAATATCATTGAATTCCAATGTCTTTTTTTAATTAACAATGATCATAAACTAGAATGAACCATGAGTTTGAAATAATAATTGTGTTCTTGCTACAGTAAATATTTGTTTAGGATTTAAAATTTATATTAAAATATTTTTTTTCCTCACTCATTTTTTTAATAATTTATGTAACAGCTCCATTATAGATACAAATTAAGTCTCTAACGTCTTTTTTTATTAAAAAAAAATGTGATCAAAAACATTACACATTATTAACACATTAACTGTCTCCAATATATTCATAATAAATCAATGAAAATTATGAATAGTGAATTAGTTACACAAGAACAAAATATTTTTTTCATCAAAACTTAAAAATTTATTAAGATATCAACTTAAATATTTATTCACAGAAATAAAAATTAACAGTCATACACTAAGAATTACTATAAATAAGATATATTTACTGAGACTATAACCTCGATAATATGCGTGTAAAATGCGATAGTAGGGACCTCTACAGGTGTTTTAACCACAAGCTGTGGTTAAAACACCTGTAGAGGTCCCTACTATCGCATTTTACACGCATATTATCGAGGTTATAGTCTCAGTAAATATTACTTACGTAATCAATATGCGTTTAATAATTTTATAATTACAACTATAAATAAGATAGCAAATAGATTTTTTTTCTGGTTGCTAGCTATAAGTTGTCTTATTGCTATAACATTTAAAAAATTATTAGATGATTGTGTTTATATTAATAAATAATTCAATACAATAATAAAAAAATAGTTTAGTATTAAAAACTTGTGTAATCACAAACATGCAAAATTAACAATCTCTCAAAGAAATGTATATTCCTTGCACTTTATTTACGAGTTACAATATATTTCATTTGTTTTACTATCACTTATTCAAAAAAGGAATAATATTATGAATTTATTTATAAATGAATAATTTTTGTTGATGTTCAATTTTTTATTTTTAGACAGAATACTTTAAATTATTTATCCCTTTATCAAAAAATAATATTTTTTTGTAATTCCGTAACTTAACCAATACATTTTTAATGTCTTTTATAAGTATAACTACTGAATTTATTTTTTACTAAGTTTTAATCATTTGGATATATTAGAATAAATTAATTATTGTTAAATATAATATATATTTATAAATAATTAATTAGACATAAGCATCTATAAATATAAAAAAGAATTTGGAAAATATAAGCTTCAATCATTATATAAAAGTTTCTTTATGCTGTATAAAAACAGAGCAATTGTTTAGCAATATTTATACCTTCAAAAAACCCTACTTTCATTATTTTCTGAAATGTAAACATCAATCATTCAGTCAAATAGAGCCATATGTGTGTGAATTATTGGTTTAGCTTTACACAACTGATAAAAAAAGATTTTTTTGAAGTATAAGCATAGATCAGTTTTTACATCATATAACAATTAACTAAACTAACGTTTTGTGTACTGTCATTGAAACATATCTTCTAAACTTGTGTATGTATAAATAACTAAATTATTAATATATTCATTTATTTAAAAGAATTACATATTTTTATTATATATCATGACAATTCATTTTCATTCTTTTGCTAATTATTATATTTGGGTCACTTTTAAACATTATAAAAGTTGGGCATATTAGATAAATATAGTCATAAGTGTTATTTGTTTTTATTAATAAGCAAATAATTTATTTGTTTGAATATTTATAAATAATTAAATAAATTAATAGTAATAATAACAAGTCAGATGTCACATGTTTACTATTATGTAATTTTCTTTTATTAGCCTTGTTTTTTAAAACTATTTTATTTCACAAAAGTAAAAATGAAAAAAAACGTATTTTTATAACAATAAAACAGTACAATTATTAAGGTTAGAAATAAAATTGGAATAAGTACAATTTTTTAAGCAATGTCAATACTAAATTACAATATAGATATATATGTAAATTTATTTATCAGGATGAATGAAGGGAGCTTGAAAGCCTGGGTTCAAATACCTTCTGATTACTCTTCTTCAAGTAAATTATATTAAAGAAATTATAAAAGTCTAATAATTCCCAAGATAGATTTCTATTAAACTAGTTTAATCAGATGGTACAGATCATCAATTTCCTCAAATATCATCACCATTTGTTATTTATCTGCCATAGTTATTACAGCTCAGTCTAAAAATTTACAAGTTTTATTTTAACTTTAATAATGATTTACCATTTTAAAGATATTTCAATTTTGATTGGCCTATATATATATATAAATTTAGATAAAAAGATAAGATGGATTCATTCTTAACTTTTCAAAAACTCTATCTTATGCTTAGAAAGTGAGAGTATTCCTCAGCTTTATAAATTCATACAGTGATGTGTCTGGGTGATTTCTTTATGATTATTACAAATAAAATATGGCATTAGATAAACATGTAATTAGTTAGATAAATATTTCAATATTATTAATAACTATTTAAAGAATATAATTTATTATATTAATATTAGTCCTAAAATCAATATATCTATTATTATTATAAATTTATTAAACGCACATTGATTACGTGAGTAATATTTACTGAGGCTATATAAGGAAGGGTTCCCCTCTTTTCTTCCATAGCGTAAGCTTGTGGTTAAAATACCTGTACAGGTCCCTACTATCACATTTTTATATGCATATTATCGAGGTTATAGCCTCAGTAAATATCTATTATTATTGTAAATTTCAATTTCACATAGCATTCTATTCATTTCTTCCATTTTATAACACATGCATATTAAAGATAATATTACCTGAAAATGTTAATAGAATTGCGATCTGATTAATCTAGCACAAAATAAAATAATAAAGAATTATTGTTAAGAGAATCTACATGCAGGTTTGTTTATTATAAACGTTTTACATTAGAGAAAATAAGATAATGTTGAGGTATCTGAATGAAGCCCAAGTAAACTTCAGCATTTTAGGTTGCTTCTGAAGCCAATATATTGATTTATGGTTAAATATTTAACTACTCTTACAATAAAATAATTATCTCATCACAATTTGGGTTGATCACGTGCATAATAATGTACTGACCCTAAATTAAAATCACAATTACATTTTAAAATATAACCTTCCTCACTGATGAGAGAAATGTTGTATATATATAGATATTGAAGTCACAGATTACTTTTACCTTAGCCTAGTGACTTCTTGAAAAACTTCATTATTATAAGATATGATTTGGTATTGCATTCTCGTTTACAAATTAATGACAATTTCTTTTTTTTGTTGTTGTTTTTGGGAATTTGTTCTTTATAAAAATTTAAATAAAATAATTTTTTTAAAATGAATAATTGAAATACGTTACCAACTATTGTTTTTTTTTTTTTTTTAAAGTGTCATAGCATCGGCCGGGATGTAAACCCGCAACCCGGGCAACTGCCTGTAAGTGCAAGGCAGTCGCGCTGACCTCTCAACCACCAATGCAAGACTGCTAACTATTGTTTATATAGTTTTTCTTTACTTATGTTGTTTCCATAAAAATTGTATTATATATAGCTAACAATTTGAATATAGTTGTACAATTTTTTTTCTTTTGAATTGCTTGTTTGTTGGAAAAAGAATTGTTGCTATGTAAATATAAAAATTTATTTGCACTTTAACCTTGACTGACTGACATTCTTTTCGAGCTAGTTAGATTTCTTATTCCATTTAAATTTTGAAATTTAATTTTTTCAAGGCATTCATACGATTAGAACGTTTCATGATATCTTTTTTCTTTTTTTAAAAGTACTTCTTTTAACGAAAAAAAATCCTAGAACAGTTGAATGGCTTTTATTTAAGAACAATTCACAAAGAAGTCTGCAGAAACTTAATTTTAACAAATATTTTTAATATTAAAAACATTATAAGAATAATAATTTAAAAACAAAGTCATCACCTGACTTTTTCTGTCTAGTTTCAACATCAGCAATAAAAGAAGTATTTCAATCTATTTACTCTACTCCTGCACCATCTATGGTGGATTTGAATAATGAGGCAATCCTGAATTATAGCTGTACTCCTACATCTATCTTAAGATTAACTTCTGGCTATTATTGGTCATCTTCAGAGAAGAGCAGCATTTTCAGTCGCATATTAGCAACCATCTTTATTACTTTTTTACTATCAAGGATAATAATCTGAAAATTTAAATATTCTAATTGGAGTAAAACTTATCTTTTATTTATATATTTATTAATCTTAATTTTAGAGACTTTTCATTTCTTAGCAAAGATGGTATGTATCAAAGTATCAAATGATTTTTTTTCACTTTATCTTCAATATCTGCAATAAAAATAGTAATTTTATTCTATTAATTCTACTTCAGGGCCATCTATTGTAATTATGAATATTTATTATATAGATCATAGACCTACTTATTATTACTATTACAGATGTTGAAAGTCATGTAATGCTGTATTAAATAAGATCCAAGTTCACTAAAATATATGCATGCAATTATTGTTTGAATGTCAGATCTATATAACTATATATTCAAATTAGCTAGGTTTAAAACTTTAGGGTCTTTGAACTTCAGGTTATTAATTTGAATGTTATAAAAGACAACTGCTAGACGTATTTGATTACAAATTCTATTTGTTATTTCAAATGACTAATACTTAAACACTAATTTAAAGTTGTAAATATAATACTGTGATATAATAACCATTGATTGCATAAACTTATATTATCAATCTAACATAAAGGAGTAAATAGGATAAATTATTGCTTCATGGTAAAAATTTCAAAATTAAAAGAAAAAACAATGATAATGGTGACTATTTATTTATATCACTAAGCAAGTAAAAATTCCAAGAATAAGTAGAATAAGTTATTCTAGCACGAGAATGGTAGTGAAATGCATGATAGTTTGCAATTAAAAAGCACATGCTAATAAGATAGAATTTTACTATTTATAATACTCCACTGCCAAGGAAAAGCAATGGATAGTATCCAAAAAAGTCAGAGACATATCAAGATATAAAATGAAAACAATAATTTAAGATCAAAATGATATAGCAATCATGGAAGCAAAAAATGCTGAAATTAACATTAGCTGCTAAATAAAGATATAGAAATATATGTTTTATAGACAAATATCACTAGAACAGAAACAGGTGCATTTGAAAAAAAAAGAGTTTACAATTATTATTTTACTTTATTGTTATTATGTACTAATTAAACAACATAACTATTTTCCCATTCCCTAAAGAACAGAGTTTTGCTCTACTGGTTATTTGAATGCCCAAATATCACATGATCTTTTGAACAACAAGCCATACGATTAGTTTTAGTCTGTTAAATAATAATTTCATATTTAAATACAAGTATATTATATATATAAATTAGATATAATTAGATGGGATGTGAACCTACACTTTCAAACTCCCTTTAATTATCCACTCAATCTTATACAACTGATACACATAACCACATACAATGATATCCAATATACATATTTCATGTGAAATAGATCATCTCCTACACACACACATATATATATATATTGTACCGGATGAAAGCTTTAGGATTCGCATATACTGACCACAAGGGCGCCACTAGTTCGAAATTTGGAACTAGACATTTATTTTAAGGGTGGACAGGATATACGAACCCGAATGCGCCGGACTAGCTCAATCAAGCACCTGAGATCTTATGTTTTGTTTAGAAAGTTGGAAAGATAGCAACAGAAAACAAAATAAACTAAGTAAAAAGAAATAAATAATTTTATTATGGGTATGATTAAATAAGCATTCTAAATAATAAGCTTTAAAATACACTTAAAATGTACTACTTGTACATTCGTCAAAATTATATATATATATATATTTTTAACACTGCTTAAAAATGATTTCTGTGCATGAAAGAGTGAAAAATACTGACAGTAGCAGAAGTATTAGTAAGTATACAGTGATCTCATGCAAGACAAGGGAGGTTAGTTTCCTGCTTATAACCCATAGTTAGAAAAACGCTGAATCTCTGTAGTTGAGTTTGATGCAACCGTATATCGAAACAGAAGAAATATGAAAGAGCTTCCAAAACATTAATAAATAAAAAAAGAGTGTTGAAAGTTATTACTTTCAATTGATTGACCTCCCTCTGAGTGAGACAGGCTAGGAGCTCATGATCTACCTATTGAGAGGGTTAAAACAATCGTACGTGCCCCTAATAAATGAATTGGAAGCTGGAAGAAATAAAACTAAAAACTATTATATTTTATAATAGTCTATTATAAATAATTATAATTTCTTGACATAAGTAGAACTAATAATAAAATGGGTCATGAGCCAGGAGTTAATTAAAATAGTCTGTAATATCCAGACTGCTTTCTATAATAAAAAGGAATGTGAGATTATAAATAAAACTATACTATTTTACTTACTAAGACTTAAATAGGATGGACAGTAATAGGTTTGAAACTAGAAATCGTTAAAATAAATATATATATATATCAAGCACACAGAAACCGAATTACATAAGATACAACTTGAAAAACATTTATAGTTAAAAAAGAAAACAAATCTAAGACAACAAAATTATTTAAATTGTGGAACATAAGGTACCTTAATAATTTAGTTAAACGCTAGTGCACTAGACTTCTTGAATATTGTCCTTTAATCTGGATTCCCTGACATTAGGCTTAGGTGAGTCGGTTAGTGGTTTCTTTGTAGCCAGTTCTTATGGCATTATAGTCAGTTAATGGAGACACAGGAAGCACGAATCTGTCCTGGCAAAAAGCTTAGCACATCATGGTAGAGGAAAATATATCTACGGTAGGTTTAATGTTCATTCTAGGTAGAATAATTATTGAATCAGCTTTCAGAATATGCTGGAATCATTCTTTCCAAGTATTTTTGGCAGGAATAGTTTGTGCAAGTATCTCTCAGAGTTGGTGGAAGTATCTCAGAGATAGTGAAAAGATAATAGAATGGCCTGATTAAGCCTTTTATAGCTGAATCATATCTCATATCTGAACCAATTACAAAACTTTTTCCCTTTTAATTAAAATTTATAAAATTCTCTATCTAGCTAACAATAGTTATCTAATTAACGAAAATAAATTGCCCTTTACAGATCTAGGAATTAACTAATGAAAAATTCTTTTCTTTTTGTTTTCTTTCTTTTTAATTATTCTTATCAATATAAATCCCAAATCTGAAAAGCAATCTATTTATACAATTTACTTTTACATAAAATTAAAAAAAAAAAGTAATCTTAGTTTTTTTTTTTTTCAAAATTAAAAAAAAAAAACAAATATAGCTGTGGGGTTAAAATACAATTCCTAAATATATACATATATATTTGTACAAGCATTAAAAAAAACTTTTAATCAAGTTTTACAAACAAAATCTTATAAAAATTTATTTTATTTTCTTCACCCCTATAAACTTCAATTTTTGTAATGGTGTTTTAATCATCCATTACAACTGCCTCTCCATCATCACACACACACACAAAAACTTAGCTGACTTTGCTCTGCCTACCAATAAGTTTTTCCCAAGTTTGCTTTTTCTTTTAAAAACAAATCCGACTACCCTAATGAATACATTATTTCAAATTATTTGTTATCAACATATAAATTTTCAGGAATATACTGGTGATCTTATTAAACTATCTATTTACAACAAAGTAATACAATTACAATTTACACTATACTTTTTATTAAATAAAAATGAACATAATTTAAAATATAAAACTGTAATATTGTTTACCACACACATATATAGTTGTAATTATATAATATTATTTAAAAAATTCATTCAGGCTTATCACCTACATCGAAATAAATTTCTATTCTCAACTCGTAAATCTCTTGTGTGTTTTTTCTTTTTTTTTAGCATCATGTCTGATCAATATCACTTACACTCGGTCAGGCAGTTACTTCTTATGGAGAGTTTGGTCAGTATGATCTAATCCCCTGACCCTGTCTACAGGTTCTATTGATTTATTGCCAAAATCTACAGCCATTAAAATATCTGCCATTTCTTCTATCAACCGTCCATTATTACTTAACATCATTTGTTGTATGTATGGTGGAATATTATGCCAGATAGTCCTTGTGATTTGATCGTCTGACAACAGAAATGCCATTAATGCCTCGAGTTTCGCTACTTGTCTATAAAAAAATTGCGTTATGTTTCACCGCGGACACTGGGATATCTCTCATGGGATATTTTATAGAGTATCCCATCCTGTTTGGCTTGACTCCAAAATGTTATTAAAATGGTGTGTCTATATTCCTCAAATGTTCTTGGTTTGGTGAATAAAGTGTGCTACCAGTCAGAGACTGTTTCTTGAAGGTAGTTACTGGTGACTGTAACTTTATCTCTTTCCGGCCAGTCTTGGACATGAAACATGTTAGCTAAACTTCCTAAATGTTTTAATGGGCTTTCTCCTACCTCAGCCTTGAACGTTTCTATTAGGAATTGTTTTTCCAAGAATCTACTGGAGGGCCCTTCCTGTCTTTTACTTCCTGACTCTCTATATTCATTTTCTGTTTCATACTGTTTGCCTTCAGTATAGAATGCCCTATATTTATTCTCTATCCCAGATAGCCTATATTCGAGTCCTTTTATCATATCAATATCCGTTTGTTGCACTTCTGTTTTCAAATTATCCTTACTTTCCTCTATTCCTTCAAACATCTTTTCTAATTTTCTGACAACACCATCAACCCTCAGATCTATTTCTCTCTGAATTCTTCCTTCCTTTAACATCTCCAATTCTACTTCTATTGTTTTATGTATGTCTATCCATTCCTTGCACATCCCTTCTACCTGCACCATCTTTATTTCTAAACTACCTGTCCTAACACTATCTTGCTGTAACTCATCTTTTACTTCTTTCATCTCTTCCTTTACTATTTCAACTTCCTGAACCTCCTTATTCCAATCTTTCTCTATGACTTTTATAGCTGCCTGATGTTTGTCAACTTTCTCCAATATTTCCTGTCTCATTCCTTTTATTTCTGCTCTCAACTTTTCCAGTATTGTTTGTTGACTCCGTTTTATTTCTATATTTTGTTTTGTTATATTTTGTTTCATTTCCAGCAACTCCTGTCATATTTCTTTCATCTCGGCTTGCTGACTTTGTTTCATTTCCAACAACTCTTGTCGTATTTCTTTCATCTCAGCTTGCTGACTTTGTTTCATTTCTCTTATCAATTTTATGATCATTTGTGTCTCACTCTCTTCTTTTTCTACTATATGAGGATGTTTAAATGAAACAGGGCTCTCTTCAAAACCTGCTTCCCAATCACTTTCTTCTTTAGCTTCCATTTTTAAAATAAGCGTAGCTCCATTAAATCTAATTAATTTTTTTTTATTCCAAATTACCAACAGAACTTTTCTTGTAAATCTGTTTTATTAATGTTTTTTTTTAAATCTTCAACTGCTTTCTTTATTTTATTTTAAAAAGCAAACTTAAACTCTACCTTTTTTAAAAAATTTTTTACGAATGTCGAACTAATTAATAAACTCTTTTTGAATATCAAACATTTAATATGGATAGATCTAAAACTACCTGCATCTCTCCATCAACTTCTATTCTACCACTAACTTTATTTCACCTATTTTTGCCTACCGTTTCTGTTTATTTTTCCCAATGATCTGAACAAAACATCTCACGTAAAGTTTTAATATCGGCTCCCATGTTTGGTTGTGCCAAAAATTAATATACTATGTACCAGATGAAAGCTTTAGGATTTGCATATACTGACCACAAGGGCGCCACTAGTTCGAAATTTGGAACTAAACATTTATTTTAAGGGTGGACAGGATATACGAACCCGAATGTGCTGGACTAGCTCAATCAAGCACCTGAGATCTTATGTTTTGTTCAGAAAGTTGGAAAGATAGCAACAGAAGACAAAATCAACTAAGTAAAAAGGAATAAATAATTTTATTATGGGTATGATTAAATAAACATTCTAAATAATAAGCTTTAAAATACACTTAAAATGTACTACTTGTACATTCATCAAAATTATATATATATAATTAAATATGTTAACACTGCTTAGAAATGATTTCTGTGCTTGAAAGAGTGCAAAATACTGACTGTAGAAGAAGTATTAGTAAGTATACAGTGATCTCATGCAAGACAAGAGAGGTTAGCTTCCTGCTTATAACCCATAGTTAGGAAAACGCTAAATCTCCATAGTTGAGATTGATGCAAGCTTATATCGAAACAGAAGAAATGTGAAAGAGCTTCCAAAACATTAATAAAAAAGGAGTGTTGAAAGTTATTACTTTCAATCGATTGACCTCCCTCTGAGTGAGACAGGCTAGGAGCTCATGATCTACCTATTGAGAGGGTTAAAACGATCGTATGTGCCCCTAATAAACGAATTTGAAGTTTGAAGAAACAAAACTAAAAACTATTATATTTCATAATAGTCTATTATAAATAATTATAGTTTCTCAACATAAGTAGAACTAATAATAAAATGGGTCACAAGCCAGAAGTTAATTAAAATAGTCTGTAATATCCAGACTGCTTTCTATAATAAAAAGGAATGTGAGATTATAAATAAAACTACTATTTTACTTACTAAGACTTAAATAGGATGGACAGTAATAGGTTTGAAACTAGCACTTATTAAAAAAAAAAAATATCAAGCACACAGAAACCGAATTACATAAGATACAACTTGAAAAACATTTATATTTAAAAAAGAAAACAAATCTAAGACAACAAAATTATTTAAATTGTGGAACATAAGGTACCTTAATAATTTAGTTAAATGCTAGTGCACTAGACTTCTTGAATATTGTCCTTTAATCTGGATTCCCTGACATTAGGCTTAGGTGAGTCGGTTAGTGGTTTCTTTGTAGCCGGTTCTTATGGCATTATAGGCAGTTAATGAAGACACAGGAAGCATGAATCTGTCCTGGCAAAAAGTTTAGCACATCATGGTAGAGGAAAATATATCTACGGTAGGTTTAATGTTCATTCTAGGTAGAATAATTATTGAATCAGCTTTCAGAATATGCTGGAATCATTCTTTCCAAGTATTTTTGGCAGGAATAGTTTGTGCAAGTATCTCTCAGAGTTGGTGGAAGTATCTCAGAGATAGTGAAAAGATAATAGAATGGCCTGATTAAGCCTTTTATAGCTGAATCATATCTCATATCTGAACCAATTACAAAACTTTTTCCTTTTTAATTAAAATTTATAAAATTCTCTATCTAGCTAACAATAGTTATCTAATTAACGAAAATAAATTGCCCTTTACAGATCTAGGAATTAACTAATGAAAAATTCTTTTCTTTTTGTTTTCTTTCTTTTTAATTATTCTTATCAATATAAATCCCAAATCTGAAAAGCAATCTATTTATACAATTTACTTTTAAATAAAATTAAAAAAAAAAAAAAAGTAATCTTAGTTTTCTTTTTTTTTTTCAAAATTAAACAAAAACAAATATAGCTGTGGGGTTAAAATACAATTCCTACATATATACATATATATTTGTACAAGCATTAAAAAAAACTTTTAATCAAGTTTTACAAACAAAATCTTATAAAAATTTATTTTATTTTCTTCACCCCTATAAACTTCAATTTTTGTAATGGTGTTTTAATCATCCATTACAATATATATATAATCAGTGTTCAATTTATATTAAGATAGCAAATCTTCAAACGTTAATGGACAGGCTTCAATCTTCTTTATCCTCCAACTCTTCAGCTGTCCATATCATTGAAAATCTGATGATGGCATGTTCAATAGTTATTATAATTTATATGAAAAAAACAACATTATGGAATTCATTAATTTCCATTTATGACAAAATATCTATCAGTAATGTTGTTGCAGTAAGGCAACGAAATCAAATAAGCAGCATTTAGAATTTGTTTTCAACTTTGTTGCACAAGTTTAATTTGTTTTCTGTTAAATATTTTACAGAGTTATGTGTAATGATATTGATTTTACATTTTAAATAATTTATAGAATTTTAAATAGCTTGTTAAAATTACTTCCCAATTGTGGAATTAATCTTATGTAATTATAAGTCGAGCATATTATTATTTTATGTTTTTAATAAAATAAACAAACATAAGCATTTGTGTGTATATATAAGACTAATTTTTTTAAATAGTGAAATCAGACTCCCATCAATATATGGTAGATATAGGAATGAGCTTTAATTACAAAAATTAACCATGAATAACCAATAATCAGTGCCTGATCAAGCACATATAAACTCAATACCAAGGCATACTGTTTCTGTGTTTTTTTAATACAAAAATGCTTTTATATATTTTTTTCTTATTTTTTTGTTTGGTTTGTAATCATCTAAATTAGTTTAAAAGCTAATCAAAAAAGTCTCTCATATTCTTTTCTTTGCACTGTGACAGAAATTGTGTGTTTGATCAATCACATTTCAAATTTTAATTTCATGGATAGTAATTCTGTTTTGAATTTTGGAAACTCAGATGAGTTTATAAGTAAACAAAATTTTTAGCTGTGAGAAAGCAATAATAAAAATAGATTATCTAATAATGACAATATTATTAATTATTTGATTTTAAAAAATTGGGTGGAATAATAAAATGGGTGTGCAATTTTATAATTAAAATAAAGATTTAAAGGCAGATCAACAATTTGAAGATAACTTAATAATGATTGGTGAATAACCACTGTGTAGAAGATAATGACAGCAATAAGTGGAAAAGAAAAATATTATATATATTTTTTTACTGAATAGATAGAATTTTTTTTATGATAATGCTGATATTTTGAATGTACTGGTAGGAATGTTTTGATCTCTCTTTGAATAATGGTACAAGAATTCAGAATCTGCCCTTAAACATATATTTATTCTATTATTTAATTTAGATTTAGACAATGATATCCAATATGGCAAAGTTAAAATGGGTTTTGTAATCTTAAAAGTATCTGAAAAAATTGTAAAATATCGGAGCAATACTTTAGTTTAAAAACTGTTAAAACTTTTGGAAATATATAGACACATGAAATTGTGCAACCTAACCTTAAAAATTGTTTTATCATTCAAAAATAGTAAAAACTACAGAAATTATCAATACTGTTATGGTTTTTCATTATAACAAAAAAATTTTAATGACTCATAAATGAGTGGCTACCAAAACACAAAAGACTTAAACCATTAAGAAGCTCTAAAACCATATATTTTATTGTCTGGATAATGCATAACATTTGCCATGAACAAAGATTTTGTATATTGATTTTATTAATTTAGCAGACAATTGAACATGTTGGTAGAAGTACTTGAAATTTATTAATTATCCAACAAAATTTATTCATAGCAAACATATACGATGGTATGGGTTATTATTAATGTTAAAAAATTTGAGATATTTGTGTTGAAAACGTTGTTGTTTTTTTAATCTCTTTTTAACAGTTTCTAAACAATTTCATAAAACATAATCATGATGTAAAATAGTGGAGTTTTAAATCTGAACCAAATAAAAAATAAACAAGATATCTTCTAAGATTATACATTTACATTATTCTGATGACTGATTATTTTTCCAAATTGAAAAAATAATTTACAGAAACATTTTTAAGGTTTTTAAATTAGTAATAAATATTCAAAAAACTCAGATGCTTAAATTACTCACTGATTAGTGGCAATGCAGTAACTTTTCAGTTACATGATTTTCATTGTGAAAATATAAATCATTTTAAATATTTTAGTAATAATTTATATGAAGAAATAGACCTGGATGGTAAAGCATAACATTTTATTGTGTTGCTGCATTTATCAAATTAGGAAATAAAGTATTTCATCATATGAATATAGCTATTTAAAATAAATTAGTTGTACATAAGATTATATTTATTTACATGGATATCAAGCATAGCGTCTTAACATAAAAACACAGAAATAACTTTATCAAGATTTCTCTATTTTATTTTTAAAATATGATGACAATATTATTAAATCAATAAATATGGCTATTATAAATGTTGTTTTTAACAACAATGCTCAGCACAAAAGGGCATTAAAATTTATGGAAGTCAGTTATTAAGTCGATACCCTCAGTTCAAGTTGCGCTTGATGGGAAATTGACATTCTGGGATGTTTATAAATTTAAATTTCCACATTATACTCCTCTTTTGACTTCATTAGGTGTTTCAAATAAAGTTCTCTTGCATAAAATGAAACTTCTTTTCATAGAAGCAAGACATGTTGATTTTGTACTTAAACTAAATTTAAATGCGCTCCCAACAAGTTATTTTTTAGTGACCAGCAGAGGCTTCATTAGGATTTCATCTCAGTGTCAGTTGTGTAGATTATATGATGAGACAATTCTCCATATTTTCTATATCTGTCCTGCTCTTAAGTCGATTAGGGACTTTATTCTTGCGAATGTCTCTCTGGATCTTAGGGATGCTCTTTCTGTTTCTAACACTCTTAAGAAGGGATCATTTGCAGCAATAAGATTATCTATCTTTATAACATTTTCTTTATGGTTGACACATTGCAGGCTCATCTTTGGTCATTCTCAGGACTCAGCTCTAAGTGTCTTTATTAAGCTTCTTGATCAAGTCAAGCAGCGAGATTCTCTGCTTTCACCTGTGAGTCTACATGATGATACTTGGGTGAAAGTTTTATTTTCCTCTTAATCTTATTAAGATACCCTTTTCTCTACATTGACTTTTTCAAGTTTCATTCTGAATGCTATGTAAATTTTTTATAAAATTTAACTGTATATTACTATGTTATTATGTTTAATAAATATATTTTAAAACAAAAATTATCAGTAATATTTTCAATGTTATAAAGCAGTATTAGTATTATCTTCTAATTTATTATATTTCAATGATAATGTTATGATAGTTTTTGTATCACAATGGAATCACAAACTACCCTATACTTTATTCCAAGCACTCTTCATGTTCACATTTAATTGATAAACATTCATTAGAATAGAATGCATATTGTTTATGAAACTGCAAGTGCATAATATCTTTTAGCACACACATAATTGCTTTTATATTTACATTATGCATTTATTGATCCTAGCTTGACACCTCAAGTGGTGTACAAGATCTTGTGTCTATAGGCAGGATGCAGTGCCACAATTATGGAAAAATGAAAGTCACTGTTAATAATGGAGCTATCCAGCATATGTACACATATAAGAGAGCTCAAAATAATGGTGACAACACTTCAATATTCTTGGAACATAAAAAAGCAGTGGTCACAAGTTTGAACCCTCCAATCCTGAGATCATATGTACCAAGAGAAATGACTGCACAAGAAAAATAAAGGAGGCATACTTCATCATAAATGGTTCACATGCCATTAATAAAAAAGTCACATATTTCTAAGAACTGGACAAGCTGGTTGATCTGTATATTTTAAAAATTGTTTTACATATGAAGATTAATTTGTATATGTTCACATACATCAACAACCCCATAATGTTTCTAACTCTTTGGCTATGAATATGAAGTTAAAAAATCTTGAAAGTGCTAAGCCTGATATTTAATTTTGATATTTCTAACTTCACCAATGAGCATTTGAAACACAGTATAATTATGATTATAGTATAAACATTTTTTTTTTTCAAAAATAAAGTTATTAATAATAAATTGAGGAAACACATTTACAAATATTTTATTGAATGTGTGTTCACTCATGCATTTATTGAAGCAATAAGATAAGGAAAAAATAAACTAACTTATACTGTATTTTTATTTTTAAAATAAAGTAAATAGCAAAATATCTGATTTTCATCTCTATTAAAATGTTCTGTATAATGTTTTTTTTTCCAATAACTTTTTGACTCTTACAGAAATGTAATTGTGGTCTTGTTATCAAGTTGTTAATAAATTTCTAATTGTTTTCATGATTTTAAATTAGTATCAACTTTTTAAATGTTTTAAAATTTTGTCAAACTTTTAGCATTAAGCTTAGAAAATATTTTATTATGCAATATATTGCACATCAAATTTGGAAAGGATAATAAAGAAAGAATAAATTCTATGTGCTTTCAACATAAATCAAAATTTTTTTATTAATAAACATAATTATGTACAGTATTTTAAAATGAAAAACTGGCTATGACATATTGTAAAATTTATTTATAAATCTTTTTTTTTTTTAAAACATGATCATGGACAGTAATCAGAGGAGGAAAATAGGCTGCTTGAATACCATAAAATTTGCAAATTTTAATGTTTCTTTTTGTTTGTTTATTTACATTTTTGTTTGCTTATATTTTTTGGAATAGTGCATGATTGAAATTGTGTAGTTAGATACAGAATAGTTCATAGCTATACCAGATAGTATATTTTGAAAGAACACCATATGTTTTAAGAATTTTTAAAAATCATAAATGCTTCTTAAATACAATAATAAATTTCAAGGAGTATAATGATAGAAACAGAAAAATAAGAGCTGTATTGTTTATTAATAACCCACACTTAGTAATGAACAGGAAATCTAATAATGTATATTTGAGTGCATTTTGAAATATGCATAATTTAAAATAAAAATGCATGTTTTCTATCACATTTAATAATATAATATTTTCCTTTGAAATTAATGCTTTGCACTGAAAATACTTTATGGTTCCTTAATATTATTTATATTTTTAATTTTTAAGAAGCATATTTAAAAGTGCAAATAGATTTTTAAAACTAAAGTACATTATTACTGTATTTTGCATGTTATACAAATAAACAATAATAATTTCTTAAAAAGCATTTTATAGTGAAGTTGAGCCTAGTTTTCATGGCTAGGAGTTTCTGTTTATATTTTAAAGATTATCTCAAAGATATTTTAATGAGGTACAGTAGTGAATTGAATACTGTCATTAGAAAGATATGGCTGAAAATACAAAGAAAAGCTCCAATTAGAAAAAGTGATGAAATTTTTTTCAACAAAAAATTATAATGCAAAAAAAAAAATAGCTGAAAACATTTTAAGATGCCATATAAACAAATTAAAGATCATCTTATGATATATATATATATCATCCTACTTATATTTCAAAGATTGGTTTGTATAGCAGTTGTAAAACAATCCTTTAACTTCATGATCTTCATCTTTCTTCTTTTTATTTTTATTGGAAATTGAACAGACATATTCATTTGAATCATGATTAATGAATAAAAATACCAATACAAAATATTGTTTTTTACTTTTTAAATGTAAAATTATAGACTATTCATGGTAACTTAATTAGATTTATTATTTCCTTATTTGCATATAACTTTTATATAACAGCATCATGTATCATAACTATTTATTGAGATTATTCATAGCATTTATACATATACAATAAAAAAATTTTATTATAAGATATATAAAATATCTATATATACAACAAAAAACATGAAAATAACAAATTTTCAATGAAAAAGCTTTTTTCGATACATATAATTTGTATCCTTTTCAATATGTCTACTCACGATTACCGTAAAACATACATATAGCGACATCTATTTATAATACAACCAACAAAAAACAATTATTATCATCAATTATTTCATGAATACATACAATACAATACAAAAAATAAAAAATATAAAATATATAAAATATATTCCTTCATTAATTATATTTGTCATTTTTACATATGGAAATATAGCTAAATTACATAAAGAGCAATTTAAAAATTTATATATTAAGTATGGTTATAAAAGTAAATGTATAGATAATATTTTTTATAAAAATAAATATAATAGAAATAACAAATCTGATAATAAATGGATAAAAATTTCATATCTTCCTAAAATATATAATGCATTATTAAAAAATTATGTAAATAGTAAAAAAGATACAAATATAGGTTGGGCAAACAGTAAAGATTTAGATAAATTAATAGGTAACTATAAAATATTAGATGATTTAAAATATAAGAAAGGTATGGTTTATAAAATTATATGTGGAATTTGTAAAAGAGTATACTATGGACATACAAGTAAACAATTAGAAATAAGAGCTAAAGAACATAACGCTGCAATAAATAGGAGAGATGATAAATCTGCTTTGTTTATACATTATTTAGAATATGGTCATAAAATAGATTGTACTAAAAATATACTAGCATTAAATTACTTGAAAAATGTTAATAGGCGAAAAGTATATGAAACTAGTTATATTAAAAATAATAGTAATAATTGTATGAACATTTATAAGGGTTCAATTAATTTGACTAATAATTGGCTAAAATTAGATGATTGGATAGATAAATAAGAAGGATGTTAATATTTTAATGTTTTGTGTGTTTTTGAGTATATATGAATATACTATAATTAATGAAGGAATATATTTTTATATATTTTTATATTTTTTATTTTTTGTATTGTATTGTATGTATTCATGAAATAATTGATGATAATAATTGTTTTTTTGTTGGTTGTATTATAAATAGATGTCGCTATATGTATGTTTTACGGTAATCGTGAGTAGACATATTGAAAAGGATACAAATTATATGTATCGAAAAAAGCTTTTTTATTGAAAATTTGTTATTTTCATGTTTTTTGTTGTATATATAGATATTTTATATATCTTATAATAAAAATTTTTATATTTTAAAATAACAACATAAAGAAGTATTTTTATATTCTTTTTATATGGATTATATATACAATAAAATATTCAACTTTTCAATATTTTGAACAGTTGCCGATTTTTTCATGATTATACAAATTCAAAAAAAATGCATATTTAAAAGAATTGAATATTAATTGTTCAATTATATTCAGGAACCTATTGCATAATGCATGCTTAATTAACAAGAGAATGGTGATCATGTGATGTTCAGATATTTAATATTATTAATCATTTTTGACCCATTTTTTAAGTGTTTTTAAATAAAAAAAATTCTTTGAATTTTATTTGAAGATTATTTGTGTGTATACATTTATAAAATTAATTTTAAATGAGATTTAATTTTCTTTTTTTTAATTATTATAATTGTTATACATTCATTATAATCAAGTTTAAGAAAAGGTTTAATTATTTAAAAAATTTATATTTAATAGTATTCAAAACTTTTACATTGCAATAAGTATGCCTTTAGCAGATCATCAAATAGTTTACAAAATTATATATAGTGCCCCATTTTGGAATTCTGTGCATTATGCAGAATTGTGGTTGATCTACGAGGATCACCCAGCATGCATACTAAAACAACTGAGGAAAACAAAATAACAAATATAGTTTGATCTCCTTGACCATGAACTCACCATGGGTTACATTTTCAATCCTACTATTGTGAGGATGGATTGTGTAATTCCAAAGATACAATAGAAAAAGATCAAGCCCCTCATGTGGTCTATAAAATGGCATGTCCCTAATTAAGCTGCCAGGCATCTTACTATGGTGAGACTCGGGCTAACCTTAATACAAGAATTTACCAACACAGGTATGTATATAACAGGGTTAAAAATAAAAATGAAGGAACATCAGAATTCTGGGACCACCAGACAGCTACAGGCCATGTATTTGAACCTAGTTCTGCCCAAATAATTTGTACAGAGAATAGTGATGCCAAAAGAAAAGCTAAAGAAGCTTTTCACATTGCAAATGATCCCAGTGCCATTAATAGAAGAGAGGCATGCTTTGCTCTCTCTAAACAAGGGACTAATTAAATATTCAAACTCATTTGCATATGTGTATAATAAATCACAACAGTATTCATTCACAAAGCTATGAGTATGAGATTAGAACATTAAATCTCGAAAGCGCTAAGCAGACCCATTACACATTATTTTATTATTTTAAGTATAATTATAGCTTCACTGACGCATGCAAAAGAGACAACAGAAAATAAAAATACAAGGAGACACAGGCAATTGCAAAAGATTCAAATGCAATTAATAGAAAAAAATTATACCTTTCATTATGGAATAAATAGAATATTTAAATGCCTCCTTTACTTAATAAATCACAGCCATATAAAAGCTTAATTTTCAATTGTTAAACTAAATAGTATTATGATTCTGGAAGTAGTCTGCCAAAAATACACTTAGTCCAATATAAAAGTTTTGAATATTAAATGTTCTAATTTTTTTAAAATAATTAAACCTTTTCTTAATATTTGTTTATAAAGAATGTATATCAATATATAAAATTAATAAATCCTATTTTGAAATATCGTCAAGGTAACAATGGTCAATTAAGTAAATTATTTTAAAGTAAGATTTTTATATTTTAATAATGTTTTATTTATCTTTATATATATATTTGATAAATCCGTTTCCTATATGTGCATTATTTCTTTTTTGTTTTCAATTTAAATTAAATTATGAATAGTTAATATTAATTATTTTTATTAACATAAATAGTAATTTTGATGAGAATATTGCTATTAGTTTTTTTTTTTATTGCTATTAGTTATTTATTATTATTTGTACTATTTTTTTAATCCACATTCTTAAAGTAAGAAAGTTTGAACTGATTTAAGTTCATTTTTTTATATGTCAAAGCGTTGACAGGGAAGCGAACCAGGGCCAGCTGCTTGGAAGGCAGCTATGCTAACCGCTAGGCTACCAACGCTTGACCGAAGTTCATTTTAAATAATAAAATTAGTAAAACTAGTTAGTAGTTTACTCTAATTTATCACTACTTTAACTTTTAACTTAACTGAGTATAAATCTTTATTACTTATAATACATAAAGTATTTTAATTACAGCTTAATAAAAATTAGATAAATATAATTGTAAAAAATAGCTAAATAAATAATGTGCTCACCAACATGAAGAATATGACATTTCTTAAACCAAGCTGTGTCAATGATGAGATGAAAAGATTCTAGCTGTAGACTAAAAGTTGGAAAGAATGTTAAATGATTATTAATATTTCTGGTTTTATTTTTTAATTATTCTAATTCCTTTATCATTCTGTGTTTACATAATAAAAATATTTTTGTATGATTGTATAGTTATGGAGTTCTATTCACCAGCATTTTTAAATGTCATCACAGATAACATTTTTATAATCTTATTTGTACTCTCACAGATGATCATCAATGCTATTGTCTTCAAAGGATACAATTATAAAAAAAATACTCAATTTAATAGTAAAAGTGTTTAAATATATTTAAAATTAATTAAAATGCAATAAATTTATTAAACATTTATTCAATAAATTAGTTTTTTAGTAAAACGTATACAAAAACTTAGTGGTAGTAAAGACAGAAAAAATATACGGAAGTAAATCATCAAAAGATAAAAATAATTTTTGATATTGGGTAAAAAAAATTTCAATGGACATCATGCATTTCTATTAATATTTTAGAGGACTATATTATTTTTTATCCTTGCCTCAGATAATAAAATACTTCATTTTAGTTTTAGTTTTATTTTCCAGTTCAAAATAAGAAGGGACTTATTCGTCTACTGATGTACTTTATAATATTAACTACAAAATATCTACTTGAAAAAAAAAACTCTTAAGTTTATTTGAAAAATCTCAGTTGTTTGAAAAAATCTTTATGCTTGAGCTTAATCAGGAACGCACTATGGATAAAGCTCTCGTAAAATTAAATTATGCCAATAATTAATATTTCAAATTTAAACTTTTAAATTCTCTTAAATAAACAAAAACTTACAAACCAGAAACAAAATCTAAGCTACTCTGACCTTGGAAAAATAAAAAATAAAACTGTGTAAATTTAAACAATAACTCTTTCTATTTATGAAAAGCGAAATAAAATAAATCCAATAATAAATAAAATAACCTCCTAAAAAATAACAGTTTTATGTTAATAATAGCTAAATAAAATTAAAATGGTAAGTATTGCTTTTTATGATATAAAACAGTGAGGGGGGAAAAAAATCAAAGTAAATCATTTGTATTGATTTTTTTTTCTTTTTTTAACTCTAGCAAAATAGCTAAGTTAGAAAGAAATGAGTTTATGTATAAAAATGTAATCCACTTTTGCCTGGAGGAAAGTTAAAATAACATCTTTTCCACTAATGTTTGGATAATCTGCTAATGTAGCTTTTGAAATTAAAAGAAAAAAAGTTTAAAAAAGAAAAACTGACAATTGGTATATGCATATAAATATATGTTCAAATGCAGTAATATCTCCAAAATAGTAATCTGAACAATTATGTGGCTAAAAATTAATTAAGCAAAGTGGTTTTGCTTTTTTTTTCTTTTATCCTTAATATTAATTATACAGCCTTTTACTGCTTAATTTATCAATAAAGAACTTAACAATCTAATAAAAAAAAATAAACATAATACAATTTTAATTAATTAAAAAATTATACTTTCTTATTTTATTTTTCATACCTCATTTTACAATTATAGAAGTACTGAAAATGCTATGAGTGTTTTACGTAATAACCATCAAATCTGCAAATTCAAGTTTCATTAATATAACTGAATCATTTTATCTGCCCTCAAACCATAAGGATGTTTTTTTTTCTGTATGCATATGTTAATATTTGTACATAATTTCAATTAATAAAGTTTATTTTATAAAAAGGTTTTATTAATCCAGAATTGCTCTTTTTAAACATTCTTGACAATTACTCCATTCTCTTAATAATATCTATTTTTTTCTTCTATGATATTTTTTTAAATCGTCCAGTGATATTTATTTTAAGTATGTAACCAATCAGAAATCCTTTTCTTAATTTCTATAATAATTTTTGCTCACTTACATTTTTCGCCACGTCTCTTATCTTTCAACTTCCTATCCACCCCCCTCCCCCAATCATATTTCTAGGATCTATATAGTCATATAATATATTTTTAGTTAGTAGTACTATTTTAAATTTGTGTATAATGTAAATAAATAGTAGATATAAAATAATTAGTTATCGTAAGACTATTATTATCAATATATTCTATTCTTATTTTTTAGTCAGAAAATTAATTACATAAAAAAAGACAATTATTTATTTATTTAATAAATAAATATTTTATGCATTTAAAAAGGAAATTAACTTTTATCATTTTTTGCATTTGATTAGAGTGCAAATCTTTTATAACCAGTGTTATCTATATGAAGTAAGTTTGCTTACTTCCTTATTGTAATAACATCATGTAAAATTTCGAAAATAATATCAAATAATTTACAATGTGATTATTGAAAAATAAATTATTGCATAATAATAAGTAATGGGTTCACTTTTATTGTTTTTTTTTTTGTTTTTTTTTTGTTGGTTAATCTACAAAGTGAACTTTTAAAATTTATAGTGTAGAGTTGTTTTTGATGTAAACAATAGCTAGCTATTCAGTCTATTTTTACTTATTCTTTTTATTCTCTGGTGAGTAATGAGATAAGATTTTTCTTTGATTTGACTATTGTTTTCTTAATATTAATTTTTTCAAGATTATAGTTTTCTGTTTTTTAATTGCATAATGATATGTTGAAGATTTAGAATAAGTATTATTTTTCTTGTATTTTATTATTTTAAATGTTTAAAGCTATCACGATGTTCAGACAACTTATTTATAAAAACTGATAAATTATTACTTTTAACAATAATAGTTGCTGAAATAATTTAAATATGAGTTTAAATTCAGACTTGCTACTTACTTAAATTATATTGATTTTATAAATCATATAAATGATCAATTACACTTGAGAATTTACAAAATCAATAGAATCTTAATGAAAAGTATAGAAATTTCAATTATTTTCTTTTTTAGATTTTGAGTTAGTAAATTCAAATTTGCTTCTATGATTTTATTACATTTTAAATAAAAGCACATCATTGCAATTAATCAAAAAATTCTCTCTAACACTTTCACTTCCATTCACTTTTCATCAACATTTAGAGGTCAAAGGTCAATGAAATTATCTTTGAAAAAGTGTAGGAAAAAATTGGCATGCACTACATATGCTGCTATGTCTGTCATATTAGAGATAACATTTTTTTTTTAGCAGAATTTTTAAAATGGTAATAAAACATATAGCTGTTTTATTTTGTTTTTTTTTCCATAATTTTTTTATAAGAGATACACTTTTACAAAACTATTTTATACAAAAAAAAAAACCATGAGATTTTTTTATGAACAATATCAGTAATAACATGTTTTTTGTTATAATGAAATGAATTATCTCACTGCCAAATAATTGTAATTATAAAAACAGAATTAAGTTTATCAGTACAATAGTAACAACATTTTTTTAAATATTAGTTTGATAAAATAAATGGTATTTTCATATTTTTATTTGCGATGTACATGTTTATGTAGATAGTGCCCATGAACATAAATTGATCAAATTCCCTTAATCATTTATTTTTATGTTCCATCCTTATCAATGTTATTAATAAATAAATAAAAATAACATTAATATATAATTTAATACTTATTTTGATAGGAAAGAAGGATCTCCTTAATAGATATCTTCTGCCTAGGATATGATTTACATCCTATTGAATCAATGAAGGATTCTCATTTCTCTCAAAAAAAAGCTGTTATTAATAATAACCAATAACTTAAAAATGTACAATTTATGAATAAATTTAAAATAAATACCCCTAAAAAATATTTACTTTTTTTATTTTATATTAATTATATTTTTTTAGCTTTATTGTTTTTATAGCATGTTAATGTTTTTTGATACTTTATATCTTATTATATAATCTCATGCTATTTAAAATCTTGCATCTTTAATTAAATGCATAAAAAAAAATATGGCATTTTCAATAGTCAACAAGCTATGTTTTTCAAACAAATTTAATACATTTTATTGAATATTCCTTTAAAAAGACAGTAATTCCTGCAGAAAGAAAGCCATATTTTCCTAATATAACAGAATGAGCAAAATAAATCCCTATTACTATCTGATATTTAAACAATTTTAACATTGAAATTGGGATCTTAACATTTAAGACATCTTTTAAATTCTGTGTCATTTTCAGATTTAAAAAGTAGTTACTTTATGAAAAATAGAAAACAGAAACATTTTCTATGAATATCTGTACTTAAAACCAAATAGAATAATATTAGAAAAGAAAACCAAAAAATTACCTATAAACCGACCTTTAGAAGTAAATGTCCAAAGAAAAAAAAAACTAATAACAATAAAATTTTAAAGCATTAAATAATACTGTTTAATGAATATATAAAAATATTTGTGTAAATTTATATTTTCTATATATTTAAATTAATGACAGCTATTTTATTTTATATTAACATATTAATTCTTTCTGGAAGAATAAAAATTGAAAAGTTTAATTTTCCTAACTTTAATTTTAATTCTAAGGCAGTATGTAATTTACTTATACTGAATGTTTTTTGTATATATAATTAGAGGGATTTGAACTCAGAATTTTTCAGTCTAGTCATCATCCAGTCCATCTCAAGCAATTGATAACCATAATCACATACATGCAAAAAATATTCACGATGCTCAACAACAGTATTTTGTGCACAACCAGCATTTAGCAGTTGGTCCAGATCATAACCTCTATTAAAGTTTGAGGAATTTCTATCTTAATATAAACTAAGCACTGACTGTATATACATGTGGGACATTATGATCTGGCCCAACTGATAAATACTGGTTCTGCATGAAATACATATATTGGAAATCATACATCTTTTTTACACATATGTGATCATGGATATCAGTTGCTTGATATGATGAGAATGATGAATAGACCAAAAAATCCTGAGTTCAAATCCCTCTGATTAAATAGTTTTAAAATTATAGCAAATTTATGTTGATCATAAGCACAATTATTCTTATTTTCAGATGCATAGCACACTGACTTATTCCTGTCTTATTTAAAATTCAAAAGTTAAAACTTGTATAAAGACATTTTCAATTAGTAGAAAAATAAGAATAAATCTGATAGTTTAGAATCTCTGGATATTAAAAATAAAGTATTATTCCAAAAATTGAATTGTGTTTGAATTGCCAATAATATAAAATAAATATAAAATCTTTAATTATTTGGGTTGTCATGTGATGTTTAAACACTCTACAAATATATTTTAATTTTTTTAAAAATAATTCTTATACGAGTATTGTAAAAAACAAAAATGACAACTTTAAAATTCTTTTAAAATAATACATTTTTATGAAAGATTTTCCTTTTTTAAAATAGTATATTATACTTTATCAGGTAATATATAAGGATTTCATCTCTAGTATGCTATCTCTCAGCATGATTGCTTTTACTTGTACACTACATTATCTCAGAACACCTGTTAGCTTCTCTTTCATTTATATTTAAAGAAAACTTATATTCATTTATTGTTTCTATTATAACTTCATTTTTATACAATAATGTAAATTTAAATTTTGATTTTTACATTGATTTTGTTTAAAAAAAGATCTTTTATAATATCTTCAGTGGGTCTAACTATGAATAGAAAATGTGTACCAAATCAATTCATCATTATAAAACTGAAATACACCTGGGACTCTTTTTACGCGATAGATAGGTTCCTCAGAAAACATGCGCAAATGAAATCGTGCAAAAATAGACGTAACTTACATTGAAAAAGGGGGGATGCGGTCTGTGATTTTTCAAAATTTGCATAAAAGCAAAGCACCAATGTAAAATTACTTTAAAATTCATGCAAAAAAAAAAAATAAGGAAATAAAATATGACTAATAAAAAATTTCAAATTTGAAAAAAATTGATACAAGACAAACTTTTTTTAACTATAATATTTAATTTTATTCAAAATAATATATTTTTATGCATAATTTACAGTACAGTAATTTACATTTTTTTATACACGTTTTAATTATTATAGCTATTTGCCGAAAAACATGTTCGTTTGCAAACAACTAGCGCCAACTTCACACTCATGTTGTGTCAATGGTTTTCTGGTGACAACATAATTAGTAATTAATCTTTGAGATGATGATTTTATTAATTGTTTATGAAACTAACAACTAAAAATTAAATTCTTATTTTTGTCTTTAATTTTCAATTCCGTTTAAAAATCAAATTTCACATCACATTATTTCAAGTCACCGTAAGTAATTTTTAAATTGTTAATTACAATTAAAAATCAGATTTTAATTTTTAATTGTCAAATTTAATTGTGCCCACTGCTATTACTGACCTTTTAAAAATAAACTTGTGGACACTAAATGATTAATAATTGATTACGTTCTTTTTTAAAAAGCAAAAACAGAATGTGATTTAAAATGCAAAATTAACATGCACAATGTTTGAACAAATTTACATTATAATCTTGTAAAATTTAATGTGTGTATACATAAAATGTGGAAATCATGATTTTAATTTCATTATTGCATAAAATCTTACTATTATAAAGCACTGAATATATTGAAATTACTAAGTTGAAAGTCGAATTTCAATAATGTGCTATTACTTTCAATATAACATAAGTGCACGAAATTTATTATTTAAAGTAATAGTGCAATATCGGAGTTCGACTTCCGGTGAAACACGAATCGCGTAACTTCAAAATCGTGTTAAATAAGTCCGCGTAAAAAGAGACCCAGGTGTATATATATATATTCTGATTAATTTCAGAAAAATATCTGCTTCATTAAATATCACTTAATCATATGAGAAATTTATCATTTTCTAAATAAATAAATAAACTTCTATAATCACTTAAGTAATATCCTTTATTTTGGTTTTGTGATGTTAAGATATGATTTTTTAAAATTATTTATATTATTCTTTTTAGTGTTATTTTATATTAATTTATACTTTTAAAAATTGGACTTCAACTTTATGAATTTATTTAATTTTATTTATTTCAGTAACTTTATTAACTATTGTTGCTTCATCTGAATCTATATTGCTTATTAATCAATCTATTTATGAACAATATATATATAACGAAACTTAAATATATTAAACTTAAATATATTCCAAACAATGGTAAACAATTTATAATACAATATAAATAAAAACTCAATAAAAACTCATAAAGAAATATTTTCGATTATATTCATAATCATTTTCAACTCAACTTTCAAAATGGAATCATCTATTACCAACCGGATATATATATATTATCTACCCATGTCATAAGTCAATCTAGATCATTTTTAAGACTTTTTATAATTTATGTTGTCCTTAAAACAATCTTTTTTTTCTTTTCTTTTTTATAGTTCCCTCTGATATATATTATTATTAACAACACCATATCCATTTTTTCTATTCTTAATTTTTTTCAGTCAATTATCTTCTTACTTACTTTTTTTAGTGCTTCATTAATTTTAATTTTATCATTCCAATTAACCCTTTATTTTCTTCTAAATTCTGCCTTTCTAAATCCTGTAAATTTTTTTTGTTGTTTATTCTTCTGCTTCAAGTGAATTTGCATTTCATACAAAATTTTTTTATATATTCTTAATTCAGTGATTTACAAAATAATGATGTAACTTTCTTATCAACAATCCATTTATCCATTGTTCTTTTATTTTAATATTTTAATTAATCATTTATCTACAACAACTTAATCAGCTTTAAATGTTTTAAAAACTTTAAATTGTTCTGCAAACCTTTTTATAGTTAACACGTTTTTAAAATTTTAACCATGTATCCATATAACTTTTATTATGTAAGTTGACTTTAAACCAAATTTATTATAAATATGTTATTAATCTTATTGACTTTTTATTAAATCCAATAAACTCAATACACCTATCTATATCTAACCATTTTATCAGTAAATCATTAAATTCTCTATATTGCACTTTTGACATTTGTTTGCCTTTTATATCCTTAAATGCTTTTATCACATATAAAGTATTTTTTGAACTTTGTATAAACAGTTTTGTATTAGTAATCTAATTTGCATTAGCATATAGATAGTTATCTATATCTTTAAATCCTACAAAAAAATTTCATTTATTTATACACATCTGTCTTTTTACTAATATATTTTTTCAAATCATTATATATATTATTCTCTATCATGTTTTGAAAAATTTCTAAATACTTATTTAAATTCAGAATATTTATAAATTAGCTATGCAGAGTATGATTTTATAAAGTAAATGCTACAAGAAGTATCTCATGCCACTCCTAAAAAGTATTTGTTTTATATAATTATCATTCCAAATTTGATTTTTTATTATAAGCACTAATTTCAATAAGAAATATAATTACTTTTGTTTAGAATAGCTTCTAACTGCAATAAATTAATTGCTTTCATACAATCAGTTATTATAATAAAATAAATTTGCTTTTTATTATTGTAAGCATTAGTTACAATAAGTGTATTATCATATTTGTTTAAGAAAATAGAAAAAATAGTAATAGCTTGTAAAATATAAAGACAATTTACTATCATATAGAATGCAAGTGTATGATATACCACTAAATCTGAAAAGGGGGCAAATATCATGTAAGCCAAATTCAAACTAATCAGTTTTTCAAAAACAGAGCCATATCTAAGAATATACTAAAGTGTATATGTGTTCAATTAAAAAAATTATGAAATGAAGGCATTTGAAAAGTTATAGTGGTATCACATACTTGTAGCTGTTGCAGGTTATAATTAGCCATGATAATTTCTTGGGAGTTCAATAACATGTTTGAGCATTGGAAGGAATAAATTGCAATTGTGATCCATGGGCCTTGAGCTTCAGAGTTCATCACATTTTAGTGCACTAAACTGTGCAACACATAACAAATATTAATAATTAATAAATAGCAGTACAATCTCTTAGACCCATCTCATTGTTAATCTTTTTAGCATCATTATGTAATCTAATTGTTGTTGTTTCATTTTTATAAATATTTTTCAGAATATTACAATAATAAACTACTAAACATCACAAGATGACCATATCTTATGCTAGCACATAACTGTTATTAAACAGGCAAAACTCTCCATACAGCTTGTCACCCTGTGCCAACCAGAGTAATCAATGGATGCCAGAAGGCTTGTGCATAAAATCCCCATCTAGTGCCTACTCATCAAATATCCCCAGACTAGTTTCTGGCTTGTGGCCTTCATCAGTGTGGAGCCTTGGATCTAAGAGCAGTGCACCTAGATCTTAGGATCTAATACAACTCTCCAGCAGCCACCTTTTATCTCTTAACTACAAAACCATGAGAATGAAATTGATAACACAATAATATTTTCAATCTAAGCATATAACCTACTGAGCTTAGATAGAAAATATTATTGTGTTTTCAATTTAATTCTCATGGTTTTGTAGTTAAGTAGAGATGAAGGTGGCTGCTAGAAAATTGCATTAGATCCTAAGATCTAGATGCAGTGCTCTTAGATTCAAGGCTCCTCACTGATGAAGGCCACATGCCAGAAACTAGTCTGGGGATATTGGATGAGTAGGTACTAGATGGGATTTTTATGCACAAGCCTTCTGGCATCTACCGTATGGAGAGTTTTGCCTGTTTAATATGCTAATATTCTGGATCTATATCTTCCTGATTTAATGCTTTAATCACTAAAGAAATATTTGTAGAATCAAATGACTTTCATAATCTACAAATCCAAAGCATAATGGAAATTCATATTCATTAATCTTTTCTATAACTTCTCCCAATACTTGGATATAATCTACTGCACTAAAACCACTTTTAAATCCAGCTTGTTCTTTTATATTAATTTAAAATCCAAAGTCCACTACAAGTTGTAATTATTTTGATAAAAATTTTGCATAATTAAATTAATGAAAAAACTGATAGGATTGTAAACCATGTAAGACAGGGTGACTCCATAGCTTCAAAACTTTCTACAACAGTTTTGCAAGAAGTATTTTGTTGATTAAAATAGGAAGCTAAGAGAGTAAAAGTAAATGGAGATTATTTTAGACATCTAGATTTTGCAAATGATGTAGTTGTTTTTGCAAATAATGCTTTAGAGTTTCAAGAAATGTTGCAAGAGTTATCAGATGAAAGTAAGAAAGTAGAATTAAAGATAAATGCTAAAAGGACTAAAGTAACATTCAATGGACTTTCTCAAAAGAAGAAAATAAAGATTGATAATGATGAATTAGAAAAAGTTAGCAACTACAAATATCTTTGTCAGATTATTACTGCAGATAGAAACATAATGGATAAAATTAATCATAGAATTAAACTTGGTTAGAGTGCTTTTGGTTAAAATAATTTAATATTAAAAGTAAATATGTCTATGCGTTTAAAAAGAAAGATTTTTAATAAATGTGTGTCAATTCTTACTTACTGATCTAAGACTTGGGTACTTAACAGAAGAACAATACAAAGACTTCAAACCACTCAACTAAGCATAAAAATATTTATGTGAGGAATAACAAGAAGAGATCAAATAAGAGAATAAACAAATAATGCTGATATCATTGAAAGAATTAAGAAACTGAAATTGAGTTGGGCTAAACATCTTGTTAGAAGATGTGATAATAGATGAATAGTTACAATTTTAAACTGGATTCCAAGAGATTGTAAATAAGCAAGAAAAAGATGCATGTGATATGGATAGATAAATGGAATAAGGAAGTGTGCTGAGGTGATGAGGAGAAGAGATGCTAGAGATCAGAGATGTATTGAACTTCATAAGAGATTCATACTGAAGTAAATTAATAATGATTGGAAATGATAATGATGATGACCATCTTGTAGATAAGTTGGAATAATGAACATTTAAGACATTTTTGTTTTAATTAAGCAAATTATCAATGTCAACTAGCACTTTAGTAAATCAAAATGAAGTAAACTTTCAGATGAGTTTTATTAATAGTTTTACAGCACAATTTAATTTCAACTTCATCCATTGCCATTGTGACAAACTTGTGAATGATTCACAAATTAAAGAAAACCATCTTGAATTGTGCAATATGTTTTAAGATAGCTTTTTATTGAGGTTTATTGTAAGGTAAATAACTGATATTTTGTGCTTGTGAAAATATTAGCAGCATTATATCTTGAACAATGTGTTTATTACTTCATAAAATAAAAACCATATTTGACTTATATCTCATATTTAGTTATTTTTAAAAGAATAAAAATCATAATTACTGAAAATTCAATTCATCTACTTCTCAGATTTTTTTCCCTTCATGCATTGTCCCTTAGATAATTATTCAGTTGCAAGTAGTTTTCCATTCTTTGTACAGATATGTCTCATCAAATTTTTAAAATTGTAATTTATTAACATCATTTCATTTTCAAATAAATCAAAAGTAAAACAACCTTTAAATAGCCTACTGCAAAAGAACGGATTCTCTCTAACAGTCTCTTATAAAGAAACAGTCATAACATTTGACAGTTGATGGGTAGTAAGGATTTGATGGTTTTCCATTCTTAATTTATCCTCAAGACAAAAGTAGTTAAATATTTATCTACAAAACAATAATGGATGATTAAAAACTTGTCTATAGTTGAACTACCTGAAAATAAAATTTTAATACCGATATGAAACTGAATGAAAAAATGTGAATATATATATATGTGCGCGTGCATGCAGAAATCTTATCAAGAACATTTGATAAACTATTAAAACATTATATAATCACCATTTTTTATACTTAAACGATCTGTTAAAACAGTGGCAACTCTCTCCCTATAGTTTTGTCACTTAGTGCCAACTATAGTAATGAATGGATGCTAGAAGGTTTGTGCATCATAATTCCTATCTAGTGTCCTCTCATTGAATATCTCCAGACTAGTTTCCAACTTGTAGCTTTCATCAGTGAGGAGCCTTGAATCTGAGATCAGCACTTAAATATTTGGATTTATTGCAAATTTCCAGCAAACACCTTTTACTTTTGTAGTTAAAATAATTGAGAGAGTGCATGCTATGAGCTCAAAATGAAAGCACACTAATGTTTTCAATCTAAACTAATGCACTTATATAGTCATACTCATCTGAATCCAGCTCATTATCTATACATTTTGGTGTCTTTGTTTTTTAATAATTATAGACACCTACATCCTTTGGCCAGAATTGACATTAAACTAGATAGGAAGTTTCAATCACAACCTTTCTAGCATTCATTGGTTACTATGGCTTGCTCAATGACACTAATCTATGGAGAAAGTTGCTACTGTTTTCACATTGATAAAACTGATGCACAAACATATATGATTGCATGAAAGATCAATTTTTAATACAAAAATGTATTTAAGCAAGATTTATCTTTTAGAAATTTAATCTTAAATTGTTTATCAAAATAAGTTCTGTAGCACTGTTTTTTATTTCTACAATAAAGCAAGAATGGGAATTGATTGATTGTATTGGTACTTGGGTATTATTCCTGCAACCAAGGAAAGATAGGAGGACTTTTCACATCCATATCAATACACTGCTAAGTTTTTAATATTATGATTTTGGCAACATCAAACATTACAAAGTTAGCAATGCTTTGATAGGAATGTGAAAAGTCCTCCTTTCTTTCCTTAGTTGCAGGAATAATACCCAATAGTTTTAGAAAAATACACAAAAATTAATTTTATAGGAAATATACATGTACTTCTATGCAATGTAGACAGACACAAACAATCAAATTTGACCGACTCAAAAAACTAAATTTTGTAATTTTCTTCCATCAGTTTAAAAAAAAAATTAGTAATGAAGGCATACTGTATCCATTTTTCTGTAAAAAATTAACACAACACAAATATATCTTTTTAAAAGTAAAAAAATATATATATGAAAGAAACATAAGCAGACGATGCTTGAATGCTAAATTTAATCTAATGATTTTAAACCAAGAAAAATACCAAAATTTGTACAAATAGTTTTTAAAATTACATTACAAAACATTCAACAAGAGGCTATTTACGATCTAAAATAGAGTATTGTAGTTTACAAAATATTTAATTAGTTAAGGAATTCTTAAATACAAAATGCGATTATCAGCCTCCTCCCCACCATTCCTTCTCCAACATGTTTATAGAGCATGTAAAATCTTACCAAGCAATGTAAACCAACATCAATTTATTTTTTGAAACAAATGTTGTCCAAAAAATAATAACAAAGTCAACGTATTTATTCAATTAGTGAATGAAAAAAAACCAGTAAATTCCTGCAACTCTTTTAGTAAAAAAGTCAACGTATTAATTGAATACGAAAAATAGAATAAGAACTCTAAATTGCAACACTACAATCGTTAGTTTTTCGACTGGATAAATAACTGGAAATTGCAGCTGTTGGTGAGTTGTTTTATAAACAGAATTAAAAATGTTTTTGATCTCAAAGCAAGTAAAAGAAAAACACAGTAATACCAAAGTCTACATATTAATTCAATTAGTAATTAGAAAAATGGGTAATTGTAAATTGCAACACTTTGATCAGTATATGCTTTTTAGACTGGAAAAGTAACTGGAAATTGTAAAAACAGCAGAACTTTGAGCAAATCAAAAAGAAACATCATAATAATAATCTATTCACAGCAGTAAATATAAAGTGAACTTATTAATTCCATTAGTAATATGAGAAATAACTGTACATTGTAACACTCTGATCAGATAGTTGTTAGACTGGCAAAATTACTATAAATTAAAGCACTTTGAGCTGATCAAAGGAAACAACAGTATTAATAAAATCAACGTTTTAATTCAGTTACTAAATAAAAAAATAAGTATTAATTTCAGCACTTGGATCAGATGGTTTTTAGACAGGGGGAAGGTGTCATCATGTCTGTGTAAGCAGGAGTAAAAATGTTTTTTATATGAAAGCAAATAAAAGGAAAAAAACATAAATAACAAACTCAACGCTTTACTTCAATTTGTAATTTAAAAAAAACAATTAGGGAGATTGTATTAATATGATCAGATGGTTTTCAGACTTGAGAAAGAATTATAAGTTGCAACATTTTGAACAGATAAAAGGAAGCAACAACAATATTTACAAAGTTAGCGTATTAATTTAATTCTTAAATAAACAAATATCTGTCAACGAATTATTTCAATTAGTACATCCAAAAATTACTTTAAAATGTAGCATTTGTAGCAGATAAAAGGAAACAATGGAGTATTAACAAAATCAACATTTTAATTCAGTTACTAAATCAAAAAATAAGTATTATTTTCAGTACTTTGATCAGATTGAATAAAAACTCAGAAGATGAAATTTAAAATGATCAAACAAAATTACAATAACAACAAAGAGCAACTTTAACATTTTCTTAGCCTGAAACGTGAATTCGTGTTGTCACCTTTAGATTGCTCTAACTCAGCCATTTTATAAGCTACAATGATAAAATTACATTCGATTTTGAGCTTAGAGCAAGGCCTGTAAGATGCTGCCCTCTCTTGAATTATTTTATAAGTAAAAAATCAATACTAGGAGTGTTTAAAGTTTACAAAAGAAGAAAGCCAGTTCTGATTGGTTGGATAATCTATTCTCAATCTATTCTCAATTCTTATTGGCTGATGATTTTGATAAATATTTTTTCACCGCTGAAAATGAAATATATGTTTTAGAGTGTTTTTTATTATTTTTCATGCATATTATAAATAATTTTCAAAAAATCTAATATTTCTAATAAAAATATAGTTATTTTACAAAAGTAGTAAGGTTTTATTAAAAAAATTGTATACTTTACACGATTGTAAATTGAAAAAGAAACCAGCCATAGCAGCAATTTTTGACATCTTGTCAAGAGGTTAGATTGCTCCAAGCTGTTTATTTGATTTTCAAACAAAGATTAATGTTTTAGAATATTTTTCTGGCATTATAATGTATTTTTGGTGTATTTTTTAATAATATGCTGAAAGTATAATTATTTTGAGAAAAACGTTAAGATTTTTCCTAAAAAATTCTTAAAAAATTCGTAACAGCAAATCTGGGAGAGATTTAAATGATATTTACATTGCTTCTAATTTGCTCCTAATGTTTTCTTTGATTTTTCCACTTTTGAATATTTCTATAAAATACAAATAAAAATATATTTTTGAAATAACTTTCGTTTACTTTCCTAACATTACAAATAATTAATATACTTTTTGAAAACGAAACTAAAATTAATATAT
This sequence comes from Epiperipatus broadwayi, assembly GCA_028023455.1. NCBI lineage: Eukaryota > Metazoa > Onychophora > Udeonychophora > Euonychophora > Peripatidae > Epiperipatus > Epiperipatus broadwayi. The sequence continues at coordinate 455,738 of JAQFVV010012471.1, forward strand.
ATTAAAAGATGAAAATATTTCTATCAAAGAGTTTGTCACTTGACCAATTAAAACCAATTAAAAGTTTCAGAGTTTTACTTCACTTGTCCAATAATAAAAATGATCCATGAAAGTGTTAAAATGTAAAAAACAAAATTTTCAATCAACAAATGCAATAATTTCCAAAAAAAAAAAAAAAATGACACTAAGAAGTTTTGACACGTAAGAAATTGCGTTTTGTTGACATGTTTTAAAACACATTTTATGCACGTTCAAAAATACATTTTTCGAGATGAAAAAAGCTCATCTTTATTTCACATTCACAAGATTACACATTTTATCGTGTATGTGAATAGTCGTCCTATCTATCCTAGGTTGCAGGAATAATACCCAAGTACCATTGTATTTTCTTCATTAATAATATAGACATCTGATGCATATATAATATTCTATTTAATCTGTTCTAATTTCTTCTCTATATCTTTACTTAAATTGCATAGATAAACAAATATTTGTTGCCAGATGTAATGTTTACAGTTTCCTCTTTATTTACTTATGTATTTCTGCTGGCATTTGTACTATTCTCATTCCATGCTGATTAAATATATGTAAATAAGTAATTAAAATACTATTTTTTTTTCTGTTTTTTTATTCTATACATTTTTTTGTATCTTCTCCTTAAGTTAAATAAGTTTAATTTCTTTTGGTAATACTTATAACACATTTTAAACATATATAGGTGATGTTAATAAAAATTTCCCAAATAACAACATTTAGCTTAGCGCTTTAGAGTATATTTACTCCATATTCTTAGCCATTATTATGTGTATAAAATACAAATCTTTCCTATGTCACTATTTCTTGGCTTAAAGATTAACTTTTGATAGTATAGATGATAACTCATGATCACTGAATGTTTTCATGAGATCTTGGCATAATAATAGTATATTATGATGTAATGAAGATTCTTTTTTTCCTCATATGTCAAAGCATCAGCCGGGAAGCGAACCCATGACAACTGTCTGCAAGCAACTGCTTGCTTGCAAGGTGGCCATGCTGCCCTCTCGGCTACCAATGCTTGACATGAAGATTCTTTTTTGAAGATTTTCTGCAATGTGATTTTATAAACACCATCTTTGATTTAAAATCATCGAAATAATTTTTTTATATATGACACGAGTATTAAAGCAGTAAATAAATGTTTTCAATGGTTAATGCAATGATAGACTAATACATTTCGGAGCTGAAGACAATAGATTTCAGCCCAGATTTGTCAATTCAGAATACCTATTATTATTTAAACCATTATGAGTTTGTCAATTTTATCATTTTTTTATTTCTTTGTTTAAACCATTAACAATGACATTAGAGATATTTACCATCAACACTTTTTAACTTTTAAAAATTAAATTCTGAAAATTAAAGAATTAAAAATATACAATCTTTCATATAATTTTAAAATATCATTAGAACTCTAAGTCTTATTGTTTCTAAAAATCTCCAATTAACTTAAAACACTTCCGGTTGCACAAAGCTAACTACAATTGCAGATATTTTGAATAGTTATTATTTTTTCAGTTTCGGTTCAACAAAATAAATGTTCATATAAAAATAATTTATTAAAAAAATAATAATAATACTGATCTTTTAAATTTAAAATAAAATTGACATATATTATGTATACACGTAAATATGCTAGAATAATTTGTTTACTACCCACAATGAGATAAATTGGTTTTGATTGATTGCTAGACATTAGCTATGAGTTATCTCATAAATTTAACTCTTATTTCAAATGCAATTATAAGCATCTATATAGTAAATAAAGCGCATTAGATTATAAGTAGCTAAAGTATAAATAACTTCTCATAAAAACAAAAACAGATATTTTACTTATATATATATATATTAACAAACATAACATAAACATTTATTTTGCTGTTCATTGTGTTAAAAAGTTCAAAACCATTGAGAAAATAACAGCTATTGATGATCACGTGTTATTTCTTCTTAGTTAAATCACCTTATAGCTTTATTAATGAAATATGTCTTTATCATATTTAAACTACATATATATGGATAAGTTTTATTAGTTCAATAGTTAGTGAACTTTTTTTAATGGGAAATGTATACAAGAATTTGATACTGTGTATGGTTTAATAGCTAATGTTTTTCAGACTGCTTTTTCTTTACTTTAGTTTTATCTGGAATGGAAAAATGATGCCATTCTAGGTCACTTCATGACACCGATTGGTTTTACAACACTTTTTTTTATTTCAACAAAACCTTCATCGCATAATCAATCCTGCTACTAGCTTTCTTTAACTTTTTATTACAGTACATGTTTTTATTTTGTTTATTTTTAAAAGTTATAAGAAAATAATAGAAAAAGGTTACTGCACTGCCCAAAGTTTTCCTGCACTTTCAATGATCAATTTTCTATTGTGAGACTTTATAACTGTCAATCAATGCCATCTACCTAAGCTATTAATTCAATTTCTAATATTTATGAAATGCTAATGTGATCATCTAAGAATAAAAATATGTATATATTTATAATATACTAATTACTTTATTATCTAGTTATTGTACAAATTGACTGGAGCATTTTTGGTTGAATACAAAAAATTAATGGAAAGTAGCAGATGTTATATATATTGTAACAGAATAAATATGTGGGCCATGAAAAAATGGTCCTGGTTTGATAATGCTTGTGAAATGCAGCGTCATTTGTAACAGAATAAAAATGAGGGATATGCTCTTCTTTTAATGCCTAATAAATTTGGGAATCATCTATAACTTAATAACTATAATAACCATGGGGCATTAAAACTTTAATATAATCTGAATGAAAATATAACCCAGTCATTGGCCACCATTTGCAATTGAATAAAAATATAATTTGAAGTCAAATGCCATTTATAACAGAATATAATTATTGGTCTTACTATATCCTGAGTTAAAGCCTAATTATTGATCACCATTTGTAACAGGATAAAAATATGAACCAAAGAAGAACAATACTAATTTAATAATGTCTGTGAATTGTAGGGTCATTTGTAGCAGAATAAAAATAATAAAGTAAACTAAAATGAATAGTAATCTAATACTTAAGCTAATAAAACAATGATGGATTCCAATAGCATTTAGAACAAATAGAAAACAAGCAAAATCATTAATTCAAACTACCTAAAATATAAACATTATCTGCAATAAACCAAAGACAAAGCAATAAAACTTAATGTGCCTACCTTATAAATAATAGTATATGCTTATTATATAAATTTCTTATAATAGAATGAAAATAATAACAAAGAATTACACACATAAATTTTAATATTTCTTATGAATCAACACACTGTTTATAATAATAGGAATTTGTACCAAAAGCCAAACATTATTTTTATTTATATTTAAATAAAATGATTCATGTATGGATAAAATAATAATCTTAATATGCCCTACAAGTTTACAATATCATGATATCTAACAAAACATACATTACTCAATAATTAATTTCTAATTACAACTAAATAAAATAAAAGTATTCCTAACTCAAATCTGCTATTTCACTAATATCAATATACTCTTATAAACTAAGTTGATTGTAATAAGGTTAAATATTTAATAATAATATAAAATCAATTAACTTAACATATCTTCACACTTTTACCAACTTAAAATACTGTAAAATAAAATCATCCTATTAAATAATCTTAAGATTTTCAATATTCAATCATAACAATATATAAAATAAATGCTAGATTTCTAATTGATGATTACTCAAGAACAATTGACAAATCATATCCAATTATCTTTCAGTTTATTAAAGATACATTATAAAAACTTTAAACTATATCTGTCAAAGCATATTAAAAATTGTTAGATTTATTACAATCAAATACTAATATTAAAATTTAACATTTAAATCAAATTTACAATCCACATTAACAAACTTTAAATATAATTAAAGCAAATCACTAATTTGTAACAAAATCAAATGTATTATTATTACTAGTGCTATAAGTGAATAAGATTAGGATCTTTGTGGCTGTATACTGACTTAATATAACATTCCTTTTTAATCAACAATGACTTACTCATCTTCAATAATTATCATACTTGCATCTTTATAATCATCAAACCAATTTATATATATACTTTCTATCTTAATATAACTATTACTGATTACTCACAAAATAATTACAATATGCTTCTAATTTCTTATTAAATATTTAAGAATGTCAAATCAGTTAATTAATTATTGTATAAAATCTGTACCTGGTTCGGTAATAAACTTTAAATTTAATATAAAGAAAATGATATGTAATTATTCTGTCTTACCCTTTCTGTAGTTTTGATTTCTGAACTATTTTTGTAACTGCTTCTAATGTATTATGTGATATGATCAATTAGTGAATATCATCTCATCCAAATATAATTAACCAATAAATTTGCATTGTAAAATTGAATTATAACTAAGCAAGTTTACTTGTTTTAAATTAATTAAAAATTTATTATCAAATTGATATATATATATATGTGTGTGTGTGTGTGTGAAATAAACATTTAAAATATATGCTTTTGATCCTATTATACTTTAAGCAATAGGTTTTCAATTGACATTAATTTCATATTTAAATATGTGATTGGACATCAGATTCTACTTATTGGAAAATGTAGAATGTTTATACTTTCTGAAATATAAGAGAGTTCAAGATATATCTTCCTTTTATACCTCATATAAAAATATAATTAATTAATATTATATATGAATTTATTTATTTATTAATATAAATTTAAGAGAACAAAATAAAATAAATACTTATTATGATATAGTCAGTTTTGAACTCCTAATATAAGTTATATACCTGAAGTTAATTTATAATCAATAAAACAAATGAATATCTTAAATTAAAATAATAATTACTATGTTGCAAGATATAAAGTCAAACTTAGAAAAATATATTCTTATATTTAAATATATAAATAGATTACTACTTTTAACTGTATTTTTATATTGGACTATTTCCATCATCTAATATGTGTGTTGAATGTCTTTAGAAAAGTTTAATTTTAGTTAAATATTCCAAATGCATTCAACTGTTAATAATATCACAGCAAACAGGTTAGTATATGCACCAACTGTTAGTAATATCACAGCAAAAAAATGTTAGCAATATCAGGATGGCTCAGTTGGTTAGAGCATTACCTTAAATTTCAATAATCAAGAATCTAAGAACCCAGGTTTGAATCCCATACTAGTACTGTCACTGGTCAGGCCAGCAACACCTGAAGAAGAGGGGAGAAAAATACCTCTCAAAACGTGCATATACTAACCTGTTTGCTGTGATATTACTAACAATTAGTGCATATACTAACCTGTTTGCTGTGATATTACTAACATTTGTTTGCTGTGATATTACTAACAGTTGGTGCATATACTAACCTGTTTGCTGTGATATTATTAACAGTTGAATGCATTTGGAATATTTAACTAAAATTAAACTTTTCTAAAGACATTCAACACACATATTAGATTGTGGAAATAGTCCAATATAAAAATACAGCTAGAACACCATCATCACAAACCTTCAGAAAAAGATTAATACTTAATCTAAAATTATACTACTATTTATATCAATAAACTATACATTTTAAATGAAGAGAAAAAATATATAGCAAAAATAATGTTAAATCTAAGCAAACAGCCTGAGTAATAATCTTTGGATATGGTCTTTCTAAAATAGTACCATAGTTATAGTGATTTTTTAAAAAAAATATGATCAGATGATGTTTTATTATTCCAAAAAAGTAGAAATATCAAGAAAAAAACTATAATATTTGAAGCACATTTTGTTAATTCCAGTATTTTCCAATTATCCAAATTAGGTTTTCATTTAGCAGATATTTGAACTATAGAAGATTATAAGTGTGCAAACAGTAATTTATATCCATGATTATGCAATGTAATCAATCCTTTCTTATAAAATCTTTAATTTTTTGTACAATGCTTATAAAACATTACAAATGAACTGCTGCTAGTTTCATCATGATGAAACTATGGAAATTGAACCCATTTTTATATTAGTAAGTGAACATAATCTTGTGTACATTTTTCTGTTGCTAACATTTAGATCTCATCATTGAAAAGTAGGTAATATCTGTTTTTTAAACCAAAAAACATTCTGATGGTTTATAACACAATGACTCATTTTTGATTGCTTTTTGCTTTTATAATAAATTGTCACTGCTCACAAATCCTTGACACTCTGTATAGTTTCTGGCCAAAAAGCCTTGTTTTTTGCTCCATCATTTTGTCTAATTAACTATATACTTTTAAAATAAATAAAAAAGAAAATCATGTAAAGAAATTTGGACATGCTTCTGTTGAAGCTAAAACAAGAAAGATAGTTTTTTTTTTTTATCATACAGTTCTATTTATAACTTTTCCCATTGACATCAGAGTAACTATAGCGATACCTTTTAGTAACTCTTTAGCCAATTCTAATTAGCATCTCTCAAATAAAAATTTTATTATACAACAATTAAAATCAATATTTTAGAATTATTACATACAACACACATTGACATTTCACAATACAAATACGTTCTCACTATACCACTGGAAATATATTTTTACATATCTTCCCAGTACAATATTATACAAATAAAATGATAAATATATTTCAAATATTAAACATTTAGTTGTATTCTTTGTAATTTATTATTGCGAATGCAGTAATGAAAATACATATAATAGCAAAAGAACAATAATTATATCAAAATTATATGCTTTATTATTCACATATCCATTTTAAAATGAATTAAGTCAATTCAAAATCTTATATACTACAATGAATAATAAGCAGTTTTTTATATAAATACTATCATTGTCATAGCAATACAGTTCAATGCTTCATAGGTTAACATATCCACATCAAAATCAAACAAGAAAAAAAAATTATGAATGACATTTTACTACATACGGAAACTCATCTCAAACTTTGGTAGCTATAATATATATGAAGCAATTTATTTTAAAAATTATACCTATTAAATATCAATAAAATAATTAATAAAAAAAATAAAACAGTAAAGCTTTAAAAAGTCAGTGGAATAATAATATGGAAGAATACACATTTACACATGTATACATTCAAACATAGGTATGCAAATATGTGAATGTTTTTGTTTAATCTATCTCCTTTTTAATATCTTTCTCAAAAAAATTAAAATTTACAATTTTTTTCTTTCTTTTTGTAATAAAAGTTGATAATTCTAAAAATCCAATGCATGAAGGTAATGTCTACATCATATTAATGTCATAAATTTCAAGCATACTTGCCTACAGAGATCAACAGTCATTTGATATTTTTTTAAATTACAGCAGTAGCATTTGTACTGAAATTAAAAAATTAAAAATACATTTAATTGGGTCTAAAATGTTTAAAGTTAATGAGGGTTCTTCAAAATCTAAATCATGTAAAATGCTTCACATTTTGGGACATACTAATCTCTGAATTTACTTTGTATTACTATTTTTAATTAGAGGTGATTTGAAGCCAGACTTTCAAGTTCCCTTCAGTCATCCACTCTACCTTATACAACAATATATATGACCATATATGCATGAAAAAGATAAATTATCTCTAATATACATATTTTGTTCTGAATCAGCACTCATTAGTTGGTTCAAATCATCTCCCATATATATATATATATTGTAACCGGACCCGCGTACAACCCTTTTATCACATCAGTTGTAACAATTTTCTGATGAGCATGCTGTAGGAAGGAACTATCAATTGACATTCCTAATGCAGATGTCAACGCCTCCTACAACAATATTTCCTGCTCATCAGAGGATGTAGTATCATAGAGACTGGAAACATCTAAACATTTATATGTTTGGTTTTCCAAACAGCGCCATTAGAGTTCCATCTCACTACAACCTGACTTGCCAAGGTCTAGTTATGTCAGACGTAGCTCAGAAGGCATGAGATTCTCATGAACCAGTGCTATAATTGGTGAGTGATGCGATAAATAAACAAAACTGGACAACTGGATAACCAATTTAATTTTTAGTAACAAAAAAAAATTTATTAAATAACAATTAATTTGCAATTTCTAACGAAATTCATTTCTATCCACATGATAACTCATTTTTATTTTACTTATAAAAGAGTTAGAAGCAGTTCCTTTTTTTTTATCAATAGTTCATTTACAAATTCAATTATGAGAAAAAGCTTGGAAATAGTCAATTCAACAATAATTCATTTTGAATCCATTTATGAGAAGAAGCTTGGAAATATTCTAATTCAACAATAATTCATTTTGAATCCATTTATGAGAAGAAGCTTGGAAATATTCTAATTCAACAATAGTTCATTTTGAATCCATTTATGAGAAGAAGCTTGGAAATATTCTAATTCAACAATAGTTCATTTTGAATCCATTTATGAGAAGAAGCTTGGGAATATTCTAATTCAACAATAGTTCATTTTGAATCCATTTATGAGAAGAAGCTTGGGAATATTCTAATTCAACAATAGTTCATTTTGAATTCATTTATGAGAAGAAACTTGGAAACATCCTAATTCAACAATAGTTCATTTTTGTATTCCTTTATGAGAAGAAGCTTGGAAATATTCCAATTCAACAATAGTTTGTTTTTGTATTCCTTTATGAGAAGAAGCTTGGAAATATTCCAATTCAACAATAGTTTGTTTTTGTATTCCTTTATGAGAAGAAGCTTGGTAGCAGTTAAGCATTTATGATTTATATAGCATTTCATCATTTTATGAATTATTACCGATTGGTAGACATTTGAACTCAGCAATTCTTGGTTTGTAGAGCATTTATCATTTGATAATTGAGGCATTTATAATTTAGCCAAATATAAAAGTATATTCTTATACATAAACTCTGTTACATTATAAGAGCTTATGGAGCAGTTTAGTATTTAGTGATTTATAAAGCATTTCATAATTTTGTCAATTATTACAAGTATATTGGTATACATTTAAACTCTGATTCTTGGTTTGTAGAGCATTTATAATTTAATAATTAAAGAATTTCTAATTTAGTCAAATATAAGGGTATATTCATATACATAAACTCTGTTTGGCTTATGGAGCATTTATCATTTAGTAATTAAAGCATTTCTAATTTAGTCAAATATAAGAGTATATTTATACACATAAACTCTGTTTGGCTTGTAGAGCATTTATAATTTAATAATTAAAGAATTTCTAATTTAGTCAAATATAAGGGTATATTCATATACATAAACTCTGTTTGGCTTGTGGAGCATTTCTAATCCATACTCTGTTTGGCTTATGGAGCATTTATCATTTTATAACGTATGATAAACATGTTCTAATATTTTAAAAAATAAATTCTACGTAATTATTTCATAACTTCACTTTATAACATATGATAAAGACGTTTTAATATTTTATAAAACAAATTCTAGGTAATTATTTCATAACTTCATTTCATAACGTATGATAAAGATGTCTCAATATTTTATTAAACAAAACGTATGCAACCGTTTCATAAATTCACTTCATAACATATGATAAATATGTTTTAATATTTTATAAAAATAATTTTTATGTAGATATTTCATGATGTCAATTTATAATTTATGGTAAAAAAATGTCTAAACATTCCTATAACATAATTACCTTCCAGTTTTGCAGTCTAGTTTACTCTAAAGAAGGCAGGTTATTTCATCTATGGAAAGTCATGGCATAGCGTGGAGAGAGTGAAGCCGCTAAATTACCCCATTGTTATTATAATTCCTCTAGTAAAGCTTTCTTTTTCCATTTTCACGTTTTGTTAAAGCTTTATTTTAATGTATCAAAAGAATTAAGTAATACACTTTCCTTTTTTTTTTAAAAAAAAAATTTAATATGTTCTGCTTCTCTGTGTAAGACGAGAGAAAAAAAAAGTTCTTTTCTTCCGACGACGTGCCTGATTTGAATACTGCCTCAGTTTAACTCAAGTATCTTTTTTTCTTTCTTTTTAATGATTGGATAATTAATTTCTTTTCTTTTTATTGAGACAGATAAAAAAAAAAAATAAGTAAAATGACTTAACATTTTATTCAATTCCATCAATCACAAAATTAAAAATATGATTTTTTTTTTTTAAACAAATCACAGCTTTTATTTCATTCCCAATTAGACTGAATCACGCTAGACATTTTTAAATGGGGGGGGGGTTATTGAATATTTATATGAGGAACAGCATATCTGTTTCATTACCCCTCACCAAATTTTGGGATGAAATCGCCTGGAAGTACGATTTCATTCCATATACTATACACATTATTTCTCAGTACTGCTTGGTTTTAGATATGCTGATGAATGGGTAAGATGAGCTGGAAAAGTGAATACATGAACCATAGCCTCCAATGCCAGGATAAGTAGACGGCCAAGCACAAACTACCAGTACACACCGCCTCATGACGTCACGAGAAAATATCTCATTTTTAAGCACTACCTCTCTTGTACCTAGAAGTATCATCCAACCAAGAATAGGAGCCAGAGAAAAAAAAATCAATTTGGCACTCAGCCAACCCTGCTCAGCTTCGGTGAGTCTTAGGGGCTATCATTTGGCCTATCCATGAGACCAAGGCCTATACATGAGACCTATATATACGCACTGCTGGACTACTCTTGGAGCACAACATCCAGGTCTGGATAGTGCCGAGCATATACTTCGGAGCATCATAACACAATGCATCCAAGCAGCTCTGCTCAATCATCCACCATCTCAACATGAAAAACACAAGTTCACGCATCACTACACCACACTCACAAACCCTTTTCCATCAGCTATCTCTATTTTATTCTGAATTATAACTGCAACCTGTTTTGGGAGACTGAGGATCATGATCAGTTCTCCTATAGTCCTCTTTTGTATTATGAGGTGACATACTTCTGGATCATCTCTTTGTTGAAAATTTATCATGTTTAACATTACAGTGATGTTTTGCTTCTTCACTTCTGTATTTTCTTTGGAGATCATTGTTACTGTTTGATCTTCTGATTATACGCGTCCGATATGGACCATGAACACCATCTGTGAATTTTCTCCTGTTCCTCTTCCATGGTGGTACTTCATTTTTATATAAAAGTTTCTTTTTAAATGGTTCTTCTGCCATAGTAATTATTTTTTTGGTATTTGCAAAGGTTTCTTGTTGTTTAATTTCTTTCACACTGATAAATCCCGAGTTTTCAGATTCCTTTTTGGTGTCTTTTCCTGCGTAAGCAACTATATTTTTAATAACTGTCTTTATATATTTTTTTTCTGTACTCAATTTTTGATTTGAGTTTATTAAGCTTTTGTTTATAATTTTTATATATGGCTGAGGACTAACACACTTTTCTTTCCATTTTATGATTTCTTTCTCTATCTCTGTTACTATTTCATAGCATATATCAGACAATTTTTCTGAAACATTTTCTTCTATATTGGACAGTTCCTTAGTTATAGAGAATTAAGTTTTGATTATGTTCATTTTCATGTTTTTCATCTTCTTGAAGATTAGAAGATTTTAATTTTGCTTTATTAGATTCATTTTCATTCGTTTGAAACTCTTTTGCTGTGTTTGATACTATTTCATTCTCAGCTTCTGTATATACTGCTTCTTTCTTTTCAATTTTAAAGGCATATTCCACAATCAGACTTTTTCCTGAAGGTAGACCGACAATTTCAAGATCACTCTTTGTAATTTCAATTTCTTCCTTTTTAACAATCTCAAATTTTGCTTCATCAGTAATAGGATATTCAATTTGTGATTCCTTTAAAATATCTTTGGTTGGAAATTCCAAAGTTTCCTCCTCATCCAATTTTTTAGGTTGAATTATTTCCTTTATCAACTGGTTTAACTTTTCATTCTGATTTTTGAATGCTTCTTTAATTCGTTTTTCTATTCTTTGGTTTGCTTCTATTGCTTGCTTGTTATATTCTTCTCTTTGTTTGATATCTTCTTCTCTTTGTTTATCCCATTTTTGGTTATATTCTTCTCTTTGTTTGATATCTTCTTCTCTTTGTTTATCCCATTTTTGGTTATCTTCTTCTCTTTGTTTATCCCATTTTTGGTTATCTTCTTCTCTTTGTTTATCCCATTTTTGGTTATATTCTTCTCTTTGTTTATCTCTTTTCTTTTGGTCTGCTTTTATAATTTCTATTATCTGAGCTATCATAGCTATCTTTTCTGTTTTTTGAGCCTCCATGTTTACCATTTTTCCTTTGTTTTCTGAATCAGTAAGCTTCTCTCTCCATCCACACCATGACCTTACTCCATCTTCTTTGAAATGCCTGTTTCATTCTTTATGCCATTCATTTTTGTGTTTTTCTTTTAGACTTTTATTTTTTTAACCTTCCTGAACAAATTACATCACTACATCATATGCACTGTTCATATCACAGAATCGTGATCTGCTTATACCTATGAGTAGGCGTAGCTAGGATCGGTTAGGCTAGTTTTGGATAAAGCCTCACAGTTGGACGCCAAATGTAACCGGAGCCTATAGGTAGGTTAGCCAGGTAAAGCCTCACAGTTGGACGCCAAATGTAACCGGACCCGCATACAACCCTTTTATCACATCAGTTGTAACAATTTTCTGATGAGCATGCTGTAGGAAGGAACTATCAATTGACATTCCTAATGCAGATGTCAACGCCTCCTACAACAATATTTCCTGCTCATCAGAGGATGTAGTATCATAGAGACTGGAAACATCTAAACATTTATATGTTTGGTTTTCCAAACAGCGCCATTAGAGTTCCATCTCACTACAACCTGACTTGCCAAGGTCTAGTTATGTCAGACGTAGCTCAGAAGGCATGAGATTCTCATGAACCAGTGCTATAATTGGTGAGTGATGCGATAAATAAACAAAACTGGACAACTGGATAACCAATTTAATTTTTAGTAACAAAAAAAAATTTATTAAATAACAATTAATTTGCAATTTCTAACGAAATTCATTTCTATCCACATGATAACTCATTTTTATTTTACTTATAAAAGAGTTAGAAGCAGTTCCTTTTTTTTATCAATAGTTCATTTACAAATTCAATTATGAGAAAAGGCTTGGAAATAGTCAATTCAACAATAATTCATTTTGAATCCATTTATGAGAAGAAGCTTGGAAATATTCTAATTCAACAATAATTCATTTTGAATCCATTTATGAGAAGAAGCTTGGAAATATTCTAATTTAACAATAATTCATTTTGGATCCATTTATGAGAAGAAGCTTGGAAATATTCTAATTCAACAATAGTTCATTTTGAATCCATTTATGAGAAGAAGCTTGGGAATATTCTAATTCAACAATAGTTCATTTTGAATCCATTTATGAGAAGAAGCTTGGGAATATTCTAATTCAACAATAGTTCATTTTGAATCCATTTATGAGAAGAAGCTTGGAAATATTCTAATTCAACAATAGTTCATTTTGAATCCATTTATGAGAAGAAGCTTGGGAATATTCTAATTCAACAATAGTTCATTTTGAATTCATTTATGAGAAGAAACTTGGTAACATCCTAATTCAACAATAGTTCATTTTTGTATTCCTTTATGAGAAGAAGCTTGGAAATATTCCAATTCAACAATAGTTTGTTTTTGTATTCCTTTATGAGAAGAAGCTTGGAAATATTCCAATTCAACAATAGTTTGTTTTTGTATTCCTTTATGAGAAGAAGCCTGGTAGCAGTTAAGCATTTATGATTTATATAACATTTCATCATTTTATGAATTATTACCGATTGGTAGACATTTGAACTCAGCAATTCTTGGTTTGTAGAGCATTTATCATTTGATAATTGAGGCATTTATAATTTAGCCAAATATAAAAGTATATTCTTACACATAAACTCTGTTTGGCTTATGGAGCATTTATCATTTAGTAATTAAAGCATTTCTAATTTAGTCAAATATAAGAGTATATTTATACACATAAACTCTGTTTGGCTTGTAGAGCATTTATAATTTAGTAATTAAAGAATTTCTAATTTAGTCAAATATAAGGGTATATTCATATACATAAACTCTGTTTGGCTTGTGGAGCATTTCTAATCCATATAGTAAATACATTCAAATATTTTTATAAATAAATTTGCATATCACTATTTCATAATTTCATTTTATAACGTATGATAAACATGTTCTAATATTTTACAAAATAAATTCTAGTAATTATTTCATAACTTACTTTATAACATATGATAAAGACGTTTTAATATTTTATAAAAAAATTCTAGGTAATTATTTCATAACTTCATTTCATAACGTATGATAAAGATGTCTCAATATTTTATTAAACAAAACGTATGCAACCGTTTCATAAATTCACTTCATAACATATGATAAATATGTTTTAATATTTTATAAAAATAATTTTTATGTAGATATTTCATGATGTCAATTTATAATTTATGGTAAAAAAATGTCTAAACATTCCTATAACATAATTACCTTCCAGTTTTGCAGTCTAGTTTACTCTAAAGAAGGCAGGTTATTTCATCTATGGAAAGTCATGGCATAGCGTGGAGAGAGTGAAGCCGCTAAATTACCCCATTGTTATTATAATTCCTCTAGTAAAGCTTTCTTTTTCCATTTTCACGTTTTGTTAAAGCTTTATTTTAATGTATCAAAAGAATTAAGTAATACACTTTCCTTTTTTTTTTTAAAAAAAAAATTTAATATGTTCTGCTTCTCTGTGTAAGACGAGAGAAAAAAAAAGTTCTTTTCTTCCGACGACGTGCCTGATTTGAATACTGCCTCAGTTTAACTCAAGTATCTTTTTTTCTTTCTTTTTAATGATTGGATAATTAATTTCTTTTCTTTTTATTGAGACAGATAAAAAAAAAATAAGATGACTTAACATTTATTCAATTCCATCAATAACAAAATTAAAAATATGATTTTTTTTTAAACAAATCACAGCTTTTATTTCATTCCCAATTAGACTGAATCACGCTAGACATTTTTAAATGGGGGGGGGGTTATTGAATATTTATATGAGGAACAGCATATCTGTTTCAATATATATATATATATGAAAAACAAAAAGCAAGTTAAACTTGCCAATGCTTGTATTTATGATCAATAGATGGCATTTTACCAAAAACACCGTCAAAATGTATGTTTGTTTACATAAACATCAGAGCAAGCATTCACTATCTCTTCCGTTAGTTTCCACCCTCAGATCATGATTTCAAGCTGATTTGCTATCATCAGTGAAGGATAGGAAAAAAGAAACTAGATCTAAACACTAACTCTGAGCGTTTATGAAACAATTTCTATTCAGCTTGCAAGCTGATTTCTTTGTAATTTTATTTTTTGCTATTAAGGCTTTGGTGATTTTATATTGCTAAAGCTATTAATATATGGTGTATCTGAACTTGGTCAGTCCTATATGGCTATTTAAGGTAGATAACTGGATTTAAAAACATATAGATGTCTAAAAATTTCAGATTTTCTACTTAATAGTTATCCATTAGATAAAGAGCCGGGCTTGACCTGATATTTTTTATCTAATGCTTGAATATTTTAGCACCTCACCAAGGATGGCAGTAGCAGAAACTGGTCTGGGGTTGGGAATAAACACAAAATCTCAAAACAAAGAATAATAAATAAATTAAGAAATGAAAACAAATGACACAGTTAAAGTTGAGACTATTAATCAGTAAATTAATTTTCTCAGAGTTCAAATGCTTAGATGCTACTATTTTTAAAGATATATTTTGATCAGTGAGAGGGATTTTGCCACTACCAAATATAAGAAACAGAGACAGCTCACAAACAAAGATAAAATTATTAGAGAACATTTGACAATGCCAAATGGACTTGAAATTTCCCGAGATTCTCAGAAATTCTTAATAAAATCAGTATAATAATCTATGCATTACATTTTATTTAATGACCATGGGATATGTGGTCAAGATCAGTGAATGGTGTGTCTAATAATCTAGATAAACATATTATTCCAAAACCAATAGATCATTATTAAAAGGTTATTGAAAATAAGACATATGCTTAAGATCAACAGTTTTCTGATCAATAAGCCATAAACTCAAAATGTCCTTTAAATATAAGAGCTTTTCAAAATTCATTGTGATATATTAATGCATAATAAGATCTACTATATTGACTGATGATAATTTGAAGACAATAAGATAATGTGTTGATAGCAATAATAATAATATGGATGATGATTAACAATAAGGCCACAGACAACTAAATATATTTTCGAACAACAAGATTTATTTACATTATTTACAACCTTATACAATAATAACTAATAACCAAAAGCATATATCTCAGAAACAACATAAAACAAGATATATTCAATTTGTTAAAGGGTGATTTCCTTAGATTTATTGGCAATTTTAATGCACTGCTATGCCCAGTAACTATTACTTATAATATCAATCAATAATATAATGCTATTGACAGCATTTAAGTATAACTGAACTTTACCAATAAAATAATATGATAATGACAATTATTATATGAAACACAAATGAGACAATTACTGTCTAGCATTAAACAATTAATCATATAAATATGGAAACAGACACTAGAAATTATATATACTGAATACTAAATGTTGCCTATATCCATAGAATAATCATTTTAACTATTAAAATGTCTTACTGATCCATCAGTGAACCACTGCTTGATGGAGATAAAATGATATTTCATATGTGTATCTCTTATTATTCTATGCACAAGACAAGCATTAAAATTCTAATAGATTTTGTGATTTTGTTTGTGAACAGTTGACAAGGTTATGGGGGATTATCATTTACATTAACAGGGTGGACTTTTAGAAAAAAAAGTTGATTGTACATGGATTATGAGAATAGAAATAAAATTAAACAAATAAAATAAAATGCTTTTTTGTTCCGAGAGTTAAGGAAATAGCATTAAATAAAAAAAATAATAAAACAAGAATTTTTTTTTTTATTGAGAATCAATACATGATAATAGAAATAAATAAGTATATAAATGAAATAAAATAATATTTTCTTTAAAGTTGATAGACAATAATGAAGTAAAATGAGAATTTGTTATTTAGAACAAAATAAAATAATAATGTTTTAGAGTAAAAATGCAAGAACAAAATAAAAGTTTTTTTTTCTTGTAGAGAATGAAAGGTGAATGAAAATAAATAAAGTCTATAATAAAAAGAAAATAAATAAAAGTGTTGCAAAATATTCTTTCAAGAAGGTGTAGATCATGTTTAGACTAATAAAATCATGTAGTGAGTGAAGGTGCAGATAAAAGTTGAGGAATGAGTATTAAGTGTAGGCTGTTGCTGTGTGAACATAAGACTTATAATGGAAATGAAAATGGGAGGATTCATCCAATGGGATGAGGATCCACTAAAAAAGACCTGAACCCATCCAACATGTTGAGAGATGTCATCCCAGTCCCTTATCTAAAATAAATGTGCACACTGAAAAAATAGATCCAACATAAGCTGCAAATCAGTTTTGTTGGAAGGAAAATTCCCAAAATCTTAATAGTTATAATAAATCTTGCTTTAGTGTAAGCTGAATGGTCAATGGATGAATACTGCCATTCACAGTGACCCATATCTTCTAGAATGCATGTCAAAAGGAGAAAGTCATGGGCTCATTCAATCCACTTAGAGAGGAATTCCCAGCACTTTAATAAAGTTATAATATTGTTTATTGTGTAAGTCCAGTATAAGCAGATGATTCACCCTGTTTGTACATGTCAAAAAGATGTATGTTGTCCCTGGTGGTCATCACATATGACATAACCATTGTCAGTCAATTTACATTAGAACCTGTGAAATAAAGCAGTGTAGGAAAGATTACCCTCTGTGGTTTGTTGATCTATATGCAATTCAAAACTTATTTTAGATAAAAATGAATAAATAAATAAAAACAAAAAGTAAAAAATCAAATATTAAAGAAGAAAATAAAGTGTCAGAGCTAAAATGTTCAGATTGGTGCATTTTATCTCTCATACAAGTATGTGTGAGATATAACCCTAGTGAGATATGTGTTATAAAAATCTATATTACATATTTCATAATTTAAAAATGTATAATCAAATTTATTTGAAAGAATAGTTAAAGAAATAATTATTTCAGAAGTAGTTTTCAATGTAATTTTGTAAAAAGTAAAAGATTGTATTCATTAAAAGTGGGTGGGGAAAAGACTTTGAAAGAAAAAAGGGATTCAAAAACTTATTTTCTTTTTTATAAAATAAACAAATAAGTTAAAAGAATAAATATCTAAAAATAAGTCTTAGTGAAAGTCAAAATAAAAAGGATTAATTAATTAATTACAAAATGCCAGTAAATCTCATGGCTGATAATGATATTGAAATTATAATAATTAAAAATTATGTAAGCTATCTCTTTGGGATAAAAGTGAGAGATAAGTAGATTAATCTAGAAAAAGATTAGATTAAAGAAAACCATGAAAATCAATTAAATTAGAGAAAATTGTAAATTTCATTAAAAAATAGATTTAAAGCTATGATAAGGAAAAACAATGGGAATAAAACAGTAAAAAAAGTCACAACTGTCTATTATTATTATTATTATTATTATTATTATTCTGCTTTTGAGTCTGTAAATCATTTCAGTCTTCATTTTGTGCTGTTATATTATTTATTCCAGAGATTCAGAGATCTAAGGACAGAATAGAGCCAGTCATTACTGGTGTGAAAAATATTATTGCAGAAGCCACAGAACTAGCAACATGCATTGCTAGACTGTCTTAGAAGTGTTTTACTGGGATTCATGCCCAAAGCCCTCTGAAAATTACCTGACCCACCTGTACCCTCATTGGAAACTGATGCCAAAATGGTAAAGTAGACATTGCTACAACTCTCTCTTTTTTATTATCAAGACAAAGAAATGGAAAACAAGCCCCAAAACTATCAATGGAAACCAAAAAGCCAACTGTTTGGAAATTATCAATCATGAAAACCTAGGTAAATGTATTTTGATCACTGTATAAAGATACTTTATATTTTCTAAATGAATGAACTTTAATGAAGGTCTATTACAAAATTTAGCCTGAATAATCACTTATATATTTATTTTTATATGCAAATTTCCATACTATTATATTATACTAAATATGTGTGCATGAATAAATATTAATGTTTGCTTAATGATTATCTGGTCTATTCTCTCTCTCTCTCTCTTTCTTGGCATTGTGTCACCATTTATTTAAAGATATAAATGTTTATATGTGTTAAGTCAATGTGCTGGATCCCATGAATAAGAGTAGAAGCTAGCTTGGGATATTTCAAGTGTTGAATAGCATGTTTTTGTTCTAGCAGTTGAAGTGGGCCACAGTCAAGAAATGTGGTCATGTTATGCTATCTGACAATGGGTATTGATGATAGCTATGCTATCAATGGTATTCTCCTCTCTGCCTTGAAGTGCCAGTCCATTCCCATAAGATTTAGAGATATTGAAATAAATGTTAAAACATTAAAGTTTAGATTCTAAAAGATATTAAAAGGTTATGTTTAAAAGTATTTAAATCCAGCAAGAAGGAGGTTTATTCAAAGGTATCCAGTACAATATATATGCAGTTCGATTAATTTTCAATGCTTTCTTTGAATATTTTTTTTGCAACACACACACACACATATATATAATATATATAAATAAAACTATTACATAGTAACAAATGTTCTCAATATATCAATATAAAATTCAGAAGTACTCCATTATCGATGATTCATTGACCTTCTCAATCTATATTAATCCTATCACACACACATACATATATATCAGATAATTTTATTTTTATATATATTCTTAAAGAATATATAGTATTTTTTATTTTTATATTGCAATCATTTATATAAATTAATAAAACACAAATCACAAAGAAAACAAATTAAAATCTTTACAACTACTATTATACAGTTGTGGACCACCTATGGATTTGAAAGTATTATTTATAGATGTGTGCATAACAATTTTCTAATACATGTGTGAAGAAAAATTTCCTCCACAATTTTACATATATTGTGATATTATTAATTATTACACATATGCAAACTAAGAAGATTCTCTATCACAGATAGTGAAAAATGAGAAACGGTCTTTTCCATGTGATATGTAAAATGAATTTGTGCAAGTAATATGCAAATTCAAAAATCAGTCTCATAATAAATTCAAGTCCTAATTTAATCATGATCAATAATTGTTGGTTTATTTAAAGATAAGTTCTAACCATAGATGAACCACTTATAGTTTTAAAACAATTATTTACAGATGAGTGTCACATTTTCTAATGCATGTGTTAAAAGTAATTCATTCTACCATTTTACATAATCGTTATGAAAGTAACTGAAAATATTTCTGAATTTTATACTATTATACTGTTTATATTTACTATAACAGATATTTTTATTTGGTTTACATGTGCATATATATATAAAATAGTTATTTCATATATTTCTAATCTTTAACAATATATCATCTAAAATAATCCAAATCTTATCGTAACCACAACTCTTTATTTTCAAAATGTGATATAATAAAGAAAAAACAATTTACAGTACTTTTATTATGGCTTTTTTCTATTGGAATGGTAAAAAATAGGAAACAAATTTCTGGAACTAGATTTTATTTGTACATGAAATATAACTGTTTTAGAAGTTTGATCTAGTTGGGTATAAAATGTTATATGTAGATCGAATTAAACTAAATGTTTCCAAACATATGTTTAATCGCTTTTAAAACTACATTGAAAATTTTTTTTAATAATTTTGATAGTCTATTTTTTTTAGAACTTGTGAATAAGTGCGATAATGCGATTTTTTTTTTTAAAAAAAAAAGTTATTTATTTATTATTTTATTTTTAAAACAGTGATTAATGTGCACTTAGAGACCTATATAGGAATTGCAAAAGATATTTACATATAATTTTTAAAATCTTTATTCTAATAATAAACTTTTTCATAGATAAATATATTTAACATCACATGATCACATTTCCTATACTAGCACATTAATTGTTGATAAACAGAGCAAAACTCTCCATACAGTATTGCCACCTGTGCTAAACACAGTAATCAATGGATGCCAGAAGGCTTGTGCATAAAATCCCTATCTAATGCCTACTCATCCAATATCCCCAGACTAGTTTCTGGCTTGTGGCCTTCGTCAATGAGGAGCTTTGGATCTGAGAGCACTGCATCTAGATCTTAGGATCTAATGCAACCCTCTAGCAACCACCTTTTATCTCTCCTTAACTACAAAACTATGAGAATAAAATTGAAAACCCAAAAAATATTTTCAATCTAAGCTCAGTAGCTTATATAGTCATATGGGTCTGAACTCAGTTCAGCACCCATACATTTTGGTGTCTGTGGCTCTTTTACAACCATAGCCATCACTATCCTATTAGGCAGGATTGGTGTTAAACCATTAAGCATCACATGATCACATTTCCTATACTAGCACATTAATTGTTGATAAACAGAGCAAAACTCTCCATACAGTATTGCCACCTGTGCTAAACAGAGTAATCAATGGATGCCAGAAGGCTTGTGCATAAAATCCCTATCTAATGTCTACTCATCCAATATCCCCAGACTAGTTTCTGGCTTGTGGCCTTCATCAGTGAGGAGCTTTGGATCTGAGAGCACTGCATCTAGATCTTAGGATCTAATGCAACCCTCTAGCAACCACCTTTTATCTCTCCTTAACTACAAAACTATGAGAATAAAATTGAAAACACAAAAAATATTTTCAATCTAAGCTCAATAGCTTATATAGATCTAGATGCAGTGCTCTCATATCCAAAGCTCCTCACTGATGAAGGCCACAAGCCAGAAACTAGTCTGGGGATATTGGATGAGTAGGCATTAGATAGGGATTTTATGCACAAGCCTTCTGGCATCCATTTATTACTCTGTTTAGCACAGGTGGCAATACTGTATGGAGAGTTTTGCCTGTTTATCAACAATTAATGTGCTAGTATAGGAAATGTGATCATGTGATGCTTAATGGTTTAACACCAATCCTGCCTAATAGGATAGTGGTGGCTATGGTTGTAAAAGAGCCAAAGACACCAAAATGTATGGGTGCTGAACTGAGTTCAGACCCATATGACTATATAAGCTATTGAGCTTAGATTGAAAATATTTTTTGTGTTTTCAATTTTATTCTCATAGTTTTGTAGTTAAGGAGAGATAAAAGGTGGTTGCTAGAGGGTTGCATTAGATCCTAAGATCTAGATGCAGTGCTCTCAGATCCAAAGCTCCTCACTGACGAAGGCCACAAGCCAGAAACTAGTCTGGGGATATTGGATGAGTAGGCATTAGATAGGGATTTTATGCACAAGCCTTCTGGCATCCATTGATTACTCTGTTTAGCACAGGTGGCAATACTGTATGGAGAGTTTTGCTCTGTTTATAAATATATTTATTATTAACCTTTTTGACTGGTATTAGTCATTTGTTGTTAACATAAGTAATAGTTATATTTTTTTTCTTTCATGTTTAACTCTGTTTTAACATAAACATAACAAAAAGTAATTCTACTTTTAAATTTCTATTTCTAGTTAAAGATTAAAATTATTGACATTGTTGAAATTAAGATATTTTCATTACATATATGTGGTCCGAGTTTATCCATATATTATTAATAATAGCAATAAGAAATAGCCCTTCAAAAATGATTGTGGCCATTCTAAGACAAAAAAAAGTGAAGGGGGGGGGGGAGAGACTACCCTAGAAATGAGTTTTGTTATGACTACAAAAAACAGATCTGAGAAACACAAATACATCCACATAAAGACCATGTTGGCCCATTTTTTTGTTTGTTTGATATTTTACAATTTCCTCAGTACAATCTTTTATTACCCTAAAATTCTTCAAGATTAGGTGTAATCGTAGTTCTCCAATGTATTCAATTTTTGGCTATATCTTCCCAATGAAAACAATTAACATTGCAAGTTTTTAGAATATCTTTTATAATAATTATAACATAAATAGGATCTATGCAAAAGTTCATCATAAAACGTCTTTTAAGAAATCTTCCATTGTTCATTTATTTTGCATGTCCAATCCAACAAGGGTGTCATTTTACAAGAATGGACTCAATAATATCACATCCAATAAGCTGCATATTGATTTTTTTTTATGATCATGCCATTATATTTTTAAAAATTTACAGAGCTTCTTAAATAAAAGTTTTCTAATGCCTTTTTATTGTAATAAAAGAGTTTCCACATTTCACTCCCATACAATATATAGATAACTTAATTGCAGTTGTTATTCCCTTGTAATAAAATACTCTACATTTTAATTTATTAAAAGTAGCATTGGCACACTGGAGTCTGTGATGGATCTCAACTTTTGAATCGACCTTTCTACTTATAAAACTACCAAGATATTCAAATCGATTTAAATTCTCAATTTGATAACCACCTAAGCTTAAAGTTTCAGAGGTTATTCTTCTATTAGTGACTGATAAATAATTAGAGCTTTATGAACATTAATTAATAAATTACATTTTTTATAAGTTGACCTCAAAATATTAAAAACATTCTGTAAATCATAATTGTGAACTGGTAAAAATAGTATAATCATCAGTATATTATGTTGTAAATCCAGAATTCAAGATGATGAAATTCTTGTTTTAGCTTTTAATTGATTCAAATTTGAAATCCACCATCAAACCCATAACATTTTTTGCATGTTTTATTAAGACATCTGTAAACAATTCCAAAGACCAAGATCATAAAAATTGAATATAATATTAGTACAATTACATATCCTCATTTATCAATCAGTTTTTATTTCAAATGCCTGATTTTCTACCTGTAGTAATAACATTTTCTCTCATTCAATTATGTAAAAGCTGTATAATATAAATAAATTTAGGTGGACAATTACTTCAAACAATGTTGTAGATCTGTCCTATTAACTAAATCAAATGTGTTGGTCAAATCAATAAAAGCCATATATAAAGCACTTCTTTGCTCCTTATACTTTTTTGCATCTCTCTTGGCAACAAAAATCATATCTAAAATGCTTGTTGACTTTCTAATATCATGTAGAATCTCTGATAACTATTCATCTATAATTGGAAACAACTTATTCAATAAAAATTTTGGAAGTATTTTTGCTCTATAATAATGATATACCATGATAATTAATGCAATGTAGTCGACTCCCTTTATTTTTAAAAATTGAAACAATAAAGGCATATTAAGATTTAACCTTTAAACATCACATGATTACTATCTCCCATGCTTGTCATAACTGTTGTTAAAATAGGCAAAACTCTCTCCATGCAATAGTGCCACTCAAAGCAAGACAGAATAATCAATGGATGCCAGAA
Organism: Epiperipatus broadwayi; assembly: GCA_028023455.1. Taxonomy (NCBI): domain Eukaryota; kingdom Metazoa; phylum Onychophora; class Udeonychophora; order Euonychophora; family Peripatidae; genus Epiperipatus; species Epiperipatus broadwayi. The sequence continues at coordinate 480,109 of JAQFVV010012471.1, forward strand.
GGCTTGTAGGGATTTTATGCACAAGCCTTTTGACATCCTTTGATTACTCTGTCTTACTTTGAGTCATTACTGTATGGAGAGAGTTTTGCTTATCATATTAAGATTTGATGGTACAACTTCATACATCCAGATATTCCTTTAAAAAGTTTCAATATTTTGCATGCTAACATATCACCACCATATTCTAAAACTTTTCCAATTATTTGCTTAGAATCTGCAGCTTTTCCAATAGAAAAAGATGTTTTGGACAATTAACTATTGTATGGATATTATGTCAGTGGAGTTTAACTGAAATATTGATACAATAATTATATTACTTAGACAAGATCAACCTATAGACAATGCATCTTTTATATCCTTATAACTTTGAAGAATTTTATTTAATACACACACTCATATACATATATAAATTATTGCATTTGTTCAAATTTTTTACATCATTATAATAATAAGTCATTAAGAATTAGGTAGCTTTATGATAAATATTTCATTTCAATTAACTTAAATTACTTAATAGATATTACAAACATAAAAATTATTAAATTAGTATTTTGACGTCTAATGTTCTTGAAAAACTGACACCTAAAAAGCGCTGATTCACTTTTTAAAAAAAAAAAAAAAAGTGCTCAGTAAAAGTAGAAAGTATATTGCAAAGTCTAAAAAGGTCATTTCTCTTGCATAAGCATAATTTATATTAAATTAATAAAATTAGCTGAATTTGTAATTCTTTTTGAACACCAGTTTACTATACAAAACAAAAATAAAATAAAATAATGATTTTAGAATAGCATCGATGACTAAAGGTGACATTTACTGACTATTAGAAATAAAAAAGTAATGATGTTTATAATAATAAAATATCACGAGTATATAAATGTAAGAATGTTGAAGTAATTATAATTATAATAACAGTTAATATTTAATAAATAATTATATATATATAATTACTTAATAAACATGTATATTAATAGATGGAAATATTTAGTGTGTGGAGTTTATCATTTATAATTATTTAATTAGAAAGCTCTTTACATAGGGCAGTAGTTAATCAAGGTTAACTGTCCTAGACTTAGAGTGAAAGTAACACTGCCAGGCTACTACACATAACTTTGATGGATTACTTTCCTATGTAAAGAGCTTTTTAATTAAATAATTATACATGGAAAACTTCATATACTAAATATTTCCATCTAAATATCCATTAAAATATTATATTATCATATAATAATAAAGATATATATACAATAATTTTTCAATGCGGTCAGTAACACCTGTTTGTTCTTTTACCCATATATTGCGTTTTCGATCTCTTCTTGTTACTCCCAACATACATCTCTCCATACTTCTTTGAGTGGTCTGAAGTCTCTGTATTTCTCTTCTATTAAGTGTCCAAATCTCATATCCATATAAGTAAGAACTGATAAAACACATTTATTAAAAACCTTTTTCAAACACATAGGCATATTTCCTTTTAGTATCGAGTTATTTCTACCAAAAGCACTCCAACTTCATTGAAAAAAATTAAAAGTCTAAAGTGGAGTTGGGCTGGGCATATTGCTAGAGGAGATGATAATAGATGGACAATTGAAATCTTAAACTGGATTCCAAGAGATTGTAAAAGACCCAGAAAGAGACCACATGTGAGATGGATGGATGAAATAAGAAAGTGTGCAGGGGTGATGTGGAGAAGAGAAGCTAAAGATGAGAGAAGATGATTGAACTTGGAGAGACCTTCATCCTGCAGTGGATTGATAATGCTTGATTATAATGATGATGATATACAATAAAAGTAACAAATACTAAAGAAGTACTTTTACAAAAAAGTCTACTGCCACAAAATCTTTGTGATAAACAATTTGTCTTCATTTGTTATTAGATTTAGACAAATGAAAGACAAATTCTTTGTTTAAAAAGTACACTAATGTCGATGACATTTTTAGAAAACACTATTTAACATTCATTGACTTCATAAATATTTGTTAAATAATAATATATTATCATTAAAATTATTGCTATGTATATTTTCAACAATTTAAAGTTACTACATATGTAATTACTCTTATAATTCAAACATATGGTATTAGATAGATTATGAAGATTATCACCTTTCATAAAAACAATATTGTAGATTTACTATGAAGATTATCAATTTCCTATATAAACAATATTATGGTTTTATTTAAATTTCATTATATTTAAAGTCTTTTTTTCATCAAATATTAAATAAAATATAGCAATTTCTAACTTAATTAAGAATAATTAATAACTGTTAATGTTTTTATTAAAAGATGATTATTAAAAATAAATGCTTGTTAAAATATATATCTTTAACAAAGAAGTTTGTATAATGTACTTCAATAAATACAATAATGGTTTGTGGCATTTAAAGACAATAAATTGAAGATAAGCTACATTGATTAAAATGATCTTTTAAAAAATTAGCATATTTTTTTCTCCAATGACTGCAGCCTTAAATTTGAAATTAAAGATTGTACATGATTACAAAGAGATGAGAGATAAAATTTTATACTAATATTTAATAACTGAAATACAGGCTTATTATATACCTATATGTATCAATATATGTAATATATAGGATATATGAGCACAGACTTTCACATGAAAATGATTAATAATTGTTTATTAATAATTGTTTGTATAATTACTGTAATGCAAATATATAAATACTGTATATATATATGATTATAGAGGATTTGAACCCAAACATTCAAACTCCCTTCAGCTATCCAATCTATCTCATGCAATATGGTACACATGACAACTCACATGTGAAAAAAATAAATGATTTCTAATATAGATATTTCATGCTGAACCAGCATTCATCAGTTGGGCCAGATTATCATCTTTAATATATATATATATGAAAAACAAAAACAAGTTATAAATCACGTAACTTGCTATCGCTTGCATTTATGATCAATAGATGGAGCTTTACCAAAACCTCCGAACAAGTGTATTTTTGTTTACATAAACATCCAAAGAGTCAGAATTCACTATCTCTTTCATTGGTTCCACCTTCAGATCAGCTGATTTCAAGCTAATTTGCTATCATCAGTGAAGGATAGGGCTAGAAACTAGATCTAAACACTAACTCCAAAGCATTTATGCAACAAGTTCCTATCAGTTTGCAAGCATGAATTTTTTCCAGACACGTAATGTCTTTAAACCCAGCCTAACAAGACAGATAGCTACATGGGTCTGATATCAGTTCAGTTTCACCACATAGTCAAAGCCTCTGCAATATATATCATTACAAAAACCTTTAAAGGTACATTTATGAAAAACAAAAACAAGTTATAAATCACATAACTTGTTATCTGGCTTGTTAGGCTGGGTTTGAAGACATTATGTGTCTGAAAAAATTCATGCTTGCAAACTGATAGGAACTTTTTGCATAAACACTTTGTAGTTAGTGTTTAGATCTAGTTTCTAGCCCTATCCTTCACTGATGATAGCAAATTAGCTTGAAATAAGCTGATCTGAAGGTGGAGCCAACAAAAGAGATAGTGAATTCTGACTCTTTTGATGTTTATGTAAACAAAAATACACTTGTTTGGAGGTTTTGGTAAAGCTCCATCTATTGATCATAAATGCAAGCGATAGCAAGTTACATGATTTATAACTTGTTTTTGTTTTTCATAAATGTACCTTTAAAGGTTTTTGCAATGATATATATTGCAGAGGCTTTGACTATGTGATAAAACTGAACTGATATCAGACCCATGTAGCTATATGGCTTGTTAGGCTGGGTTCGAAGACATTACATGTCTGAAAAAAATTCATGCTTGCAAACTGATAGGAACTTGTTGCATAAATGCTTTGGAGTTAGTGTTTAGATCTAGTTTCTAGCCCTATCCTTCACTGATGATAGCAAATTAGCTTAAAATCAGCTGATCTGAAGGTGGAGCCAATGAAAGAGATAGTGAATTCTGACTCTTTTGACATTTATGTAAACAAAAATATACTTGTTCAGAGGTTTTGGTAAAGCTCCATCTATTGATCATATATATATATATATATATATTATCAGTACTCGGTTTATATTAATATAACAAATCTTAATATTAAAATCTTAATATTAAGATAAATCTTAATATAGATTGAACATTGATTATATATATATATATGTGTGGTGGGAGAGATGATGATCTAGACCAACTAATGAATGCTGGTTAAGCATGAAATACATATATTGGAGATCATTTATCTTTTTCACATGTGTGTGGTCATGTGTACTAGTTGTATGAGATAGATAGGTAGCTGAAGGGAGCCTGTACTCTTCCCATCCCTCTTCTGTATATTTAAATGGTGGACAAGTTTCTATATATGAGGGATCAGTGTGACTTAAGGACAACATGGGCATGACAGTAATATTGGCATCATCAAAGGATTTGCACATTCCATCATTAGATTTTTAATGTTATGGATAGCTGAGGAGTTAAAGGGTGGAGTATTCTGAAGCATGTTCATTAAAGCTTAAAGAATTGCTACCTTAATATAGAATAAGCATTGATTATGTATATGTGTGGGAGATGATAATCTGAGCCAAATGATGAGTGCTGGATCAGCATGAATTACATATATTGGAGATCATTTATCTTTTTCACATGTGTGTGGTCATGTGTACTGGTTGTATGAGATAGGTTGATAGCTGAAGAGAGTTTGAAAATCTGTGTTCAAATCCCTTATAATTACAGCTAAACTCCAGGGATATAAGGTATATCAGTTTTTTAAATATATATATATAGTTAACATGATTCCATGAATCTCTGCAAATTTTCTTGCTCACATTTTTACTGAGAAAGAGTTTAATAAAAATCTTTTTCAATTATGGGACTTTTTGATGTAAAATATTACTAAAATAAAATATAATAACAAAAAAATTGTTTTAGAATGAAAACAATTGAAAAAATTGAATTATCTATGCAAAACAAAAAAATCTTAACTATTTCATGGTAACATAAAATTAATTATTTAATTAATTACTTTTTATAATTAATTACTTTAAGTAAGATTTAATTTACTTAATCATTTTAACTATCAAGTTATTAATATTCTTTGATCGGAATAGAAATAATTATTCATCAAAATTAATTAATATTTTTTTAAAATTTCATTTTGTCAAAGAAATGGTGATAAACTATAATGCAGTATATTCTATATAAAATTTAAAAGATTTGTTATCTATTTTAAGTCATATGATTTTTACAATATGTTTTGTGACTCTCATTGTAGGACATCTTAACTCATTGATCAATATACAATGACTAAACTTATAGCAAGTTCTAAACATACTTTTATTATAAATATATGAACTATTTCATCATTAATTTTTTTTTCATTGTATTCACTGTTACCATTAATCTCTATATCTTTGCAGCTAGTATTCTTCACTAAATATAAATAATGATTATGATTGCAGAAAGGAATTGGCTATTAAGGAAATGAGATACTTTGGACTCCAAAAAAGGAACTGTAAAGGACTAATTCCTAATGTATACTCCATATATTTTATCTCATTATTATATTATTATTCTTATAGTGTACTACTATGAATGGACTGCTCACCAACACACACCAGCTAGCAAAGTGAGTTTATAGGATTTTTACCTCCGAGTTAAAAAAAAACAAACAAGGTATTTCTTTTCAATGACCTGACAGTTCTAACTGAAATATCATGTGAGACCTGTTAAAGGCAGAATAAATATATGCATAGCTGATTTTTTAAAAATAGATTTATAATTATGAGAGATAATTTTAAATTTTGACCTTTATTTCCAAGAGTCTTTAAAATTGTCAGCCAAGATAGCCATTGATGGCCAAAGGCAGAAGCTGCTAAGAATCCCCTGATTGTAGGCATAGATTGCCTTATAATTGCTAATCACTTTCAAATAAAAAAAAATTTCATAAATTTTAAGAAGCAACTAATACTAAATTTGACATCATTAGACTTTAGAAGAAAAGATGAAATAATTTATTATAAATAAAAAGTAAAAGAACAATATTGTGGAAATTGGTGGTATATCATCCAGTGGCAAGATTGGTTATTCAACATAATGTAAGATAATCAAATACAAATAATTCAGCTTTATGCCACAGCAAGTTTGCATTATAATGAAGAAGTAGACAATTTTATAATGATGTACAAAAAGCTTTTAATTAGACAAAATTCAACTTATTGAATTCCAAACACATCACAAACTCAGTATATAAAGAAAATAAATTAATTTATAGCTTTTGTTAAAATGCTCAATTATAGCATTATATAAACTTAATATTTAAAAATATATAATAAACTTTAAGATATGACATTTATAAGTTGATGGTAATCTCACTTCTTGAAAGTATTATAATGATGATTTGAGCTATAATCCTATAAGCTAAATTTTCATTGCTCCATAACAAACTATTACCAAATTAAATCCTTAACTGAATATAAAGTTTATGGAACTTTGGTAGATTTAAATATGTTTATAGAAAAAACTGATTCCAGATGGTGCCAGATATCTTGTTCTGTATATTACTATCACTATCATTGCAAAAAGTATTAATCATTCATTTGAATACAGAAAACTACATACATTAATCTTAAATTTTCATAAAGTTTATAATTATCTTTATAAAATAACAGTATACTTTTATTCATAAATAAGTGAGTTATATTCTATATTTGAAAAAATCTGAAAAGTAAGGCTTTTATCCAATCATTCATCTATATATTTATCTATTATCCATTATTTATTTTGCCATGTTTATCTATCTAACTACATATATATGTAATACTATTTATCTGTTTATATATATAACTACATATATATGTAATACTATTTATCTGTTTATCTCTTTAAATGACAGTCTATCCAGATATCTGGATTAATCAATCTAACAATTTTGCTATTCATCTATTTGTTTATCTGTCTTTAATGATGGTCTATCTTTTGACTATTTATATATTTATTAACCTGATTTCCTATCTATATACTTATTTATCTAATCATCTATCCACCCATTCACCTACCTACCTATGTATTTTATGTCAATTTATTTATTATTTTAAGTTCAATTATTATTTAAAAACAGGCATGAAGACATTTGCTCACTTTTTAAAAAAAATATGCAGTCTATATTCAAATTCTTATTATATTCAGTTTAAACACATGAGTTTATGTACTTTAATACAACTACAAACAGCAACTTAATAGTAAAAGCTAACAAACTTATCATGATCTCTAAACAGACTTTAAATATTACTTTGATTAGTGACTTTAATCTTTTTTCATTTAGATGGGCAATTAATAAATAATAAAAAATTCACATAACTCCTCAATCATGTTCCCATCAAGAGAGATTCTTTAAATTTTATCCATTGTTTAGTTGAGATAGTAATCTTACCAATGATGTACAAAATAATATCCCAGAATAAATTTCATCACACAGTAATTAAGTACATATATTTATTACTGTTCTTAATGTAAATTACTTCTCAGAATATTAAAATGTATCTAGAATTACTACTAGATCTGTTATTAAATATGATACATTTTTCTGATAGTTAATATCTACTATCTTCCTTTTTTTTTAGAATTTTCTCTTTCTTCATATATTAATAAATATCATTAAACTGAAATTAAGTACTTTAATCAATAAAACAAATATGCTGTTTTATATAGTGCTGGAATATCAAAATTCACTAAGAACAAGAATGTTTCTCAATAAAATTATTAAAAATATGGATGTTGCAATTTATTGAAGCTTCTAATCGTGACAACTATATACTCTTTATTAGAACAAATGGCTTTTATTTCATAAACTTTAAATATTAGCAAAGTGTTATGTAGTTTTTGTGTTTTATGTTATTTAAGAGTTGATAATTCTAATTAATAAAACAAGATTCTAATTTAAATTAACATAAATTTGAATACCCCCCCTCATCACTATCAACCACACACAGCTATGAGTATGAAGCCATGGAGCTTTGAAAGCGCTAAGTTTTAAATAAATTATTAATAAATATAACTTCTTTAACAGCGTTAAAAGCGCATAATTATTGATATTATATAATTTATGAGAAGTTAATAAACAAATTTTCATTTCAGAAACCTATCTTATATTTCTGTAGAAAACCAAATGCATGTAAATAGGAAAATCTTACCTTTTCAAAAACAATTTTAATCTAAGGTAAACATTGTTAAGATATTAAATATTGACTACAGACTTATATCACCTATTATAAGTCAATTATTTTATATAGCACAATGTTTTTTATAAACAATAATATTTAAACAGCATTAAACTGTTGCACATGTGCTTTGGATTTTAAATAGAATGAATGTTGAAGTGTTAGTATTCATTCTATTAAAAATCCAAAGTGCATGTGCAACAGTTTAATGCTATTTAAATATTATCACCTATTTATGTAATACACTACTTATATCATTTTACTGAACCATTAAATGTTTTTAGAAAATTCAAACTTTATATTTTTCAAAATATTTTATTCAATGATTAATTGTGATTTAAGAATCCAAATGTTGAGAACAATATTATTTTTTTTCTCTTCTTCAGGTCTTAATGACATGGTCAATTGTAGCATTAGCATGGAAATAGAACTGGTAATCTTAAGATTCATGAATAATAAATTCAAGATGGTGCTCTAATTAACTGATTATTAGTTCAATTTCTATGTTAATACAGTCATTGTTCAAGTCAGCAATACTTTAAGACAAGATAATATCACTCAAAATGATGTGTTGCCTACTAACCAATCTATTATTATCAATCAATAAAAGTAATTAGAAAAACAAAAATAAAGTTTGAATTGTTTAAAAAAAACATTTAATTCAAACAGATTATAGAAATAGTCCAATATTTATATATACAAAAAAAAAAAGCCATCATTACAAAACTTCAGATAAATATGTCACTTGTTTCTGAAATTTCTGCATTACCCCCCCCCATTCCTAAAGCAACTAATCTGATTTGTTTTATGTAATTTATAGTTTATTTCAAAAAGTCTGACTTCTTAAATTATTAAAAGATTCTGGGCTTGAAACATACTAATATTATAATGTACTCACTCTCTATCTGTTTAAAACATAAGATTAAATTGCATATTCTTTTTCCTTTTTATGTGTCAAAGCATCATCTGGAAAGCGAACTCACAATAACTGCTTGTAAGGCAGCTGTGTTGACCACTCAGCCACCAACGCTTAACTGTGTATTCTCTTTTTTCCTGATTTTACCAGCTATAACAAAAAAAGTATAATCACAGAGATTTAGAAATCTTAATACAATTTGAAGGGTATTTATTCTTTTCTTATTGTATTTGTAATTCTATACATAAATGTTTTTAAATGTTTTATTTGAAAAGATTAATTAACTCATAAATTCAGTGTTCTATCATAGAGAACCTATGAGTAGCTGAGCATGTTTTTGATCTGTATGGTCGGAACTGCTGTATTTGAATTTTTGTTATATAAATCTATAAATTTGAATATTCCATTTCTTAGATAGCACAACACTGGAAACTTTTTTATTAACAGTATGGAAATCATTAGCAATATTCCGTGCCTCTTTAATATTACACTTTCTATCACTGCACTCCCAACATAGTATGTTGACATTTGCAGGCTTAAAGCTGTGATCACATTCTTCTTCATGATTAAGAAGGCTGACTTATATTCTGTGCTATTTTTTTTCACATGGATATAGAATTAAAACTTAGGTAAATAAATAAGATTGGCTTAATGAATTATATAACTAAATAAGTAAATATGTTAAATCATGTTTTTATAAGAAGGAAAAACATTAAATGTCTGAATAATATAACAACTTAATACATGACAATAAATGTTTCTACAAGTATAGGTATGGATGTTAGTATAAATAACTAATTAGACTTATTCTTATAAAATTTTATCAAGTATATCTTTTATATTTACATATAAGGTAAAAATATGTATTAATAAAACTTCATTTAAAAAAATTATTTTAGAATGTTTTTATTTATAAAAAATCATTAAAAAATTCTGTAATTATAATGCAAACAGATATTATAAAAACCTAATTATAGCACTAAACCTAATATATAGAACAAAGCTTTATTAACAAAAATTGTTTAGTTTTCAGCTTAGAACAAAAATTTAGTTCTGTTGCAAAATAATTAGCGCTTTACATAAACAAAAGCAGCTGACTTCTCTAATGCCATCTACCGTTAGCTTGAGTAACCACTAATAACCAGATGCACTTTAGCTTCAATTTTCAGAACATTCATCAATAGGACTTGAAGTTCTAATGTTAGAGGGTTTTTTTTAGAGAAATTTATATTTAAATCACTTTAACTTATTCTTTAAAAAAAGATAATTATTTTCTGTATTATGATTTTTTATTTATTTTTATAAGATTAAGTTTAAGGCAAACCTTGGCGAAATCGTAATTTTATCGTCATTATTATTATTATTTCGGTGAATGTGTATGGATCAACATCCTGAAGATATGACACATTAATTTTTATGGGCGATTTAAATATTTATGGGCGCATTTAATAAAAACACTCATCAGAAAACTTCAAATTTGATTTTAGCATACTTTAACTTTTTTTAAAAAAAAAAAATTAAGTCTAATCCAAATTATATTTTATGAACATCACTATTATGAGAACAACAAAGCAGAAAAATTTAAAACTTGATAAGAACTGTTATTATTCAAAATTAATGATAGCTTTTACATCCATTCATAACTAAAAATATTTTCAGGTCATAATCCTACAAGTTACGAGCAGGATTATCATTTTGAAAAACATCATTGTTATTAAAACTGAATATGTAATCACAATATTTATTAATACTTTTTCTTCTAGTAGACTTAATTTCTTTTAAGAATCTCATACTTTTTTCAAATGGAGCAAAGATTGCATTCAATTTTTAGAATCAAACGTTTGATTAAAATCAATAAAGTTAATTACCAGAAGAAAGTTTTTAGATTTTGTTCCCCCAATTTCTAATACATTTCAAGTCTGCATATGCTAAGAAATCTAGTTAGATTTTTTTTTTTACAAGAAATTTGTTCTGTATGTTTAATTAACACTTTATAATCTTTGAGTTTTTTTTCATTAAGTATAATTATTTTGTAATTTTCTAACATTTTGACATTTCTGTCTTCTTTTTTCTTTGTAATTGAACTAATCAGCTTTTCTTTCCATTCCAATGATAAAATTCAATATTCAATATATTATTTATAAATTGTATTGAGTAAATTAAAGTTCCTTTTTTCATATTTAACTGTCTATCCATTATATTATTCAACAAAAGATATGCAAATGATAGCATATCCATCTATTTTCTTATAGTACAGTTTTGAATACATGCTAAGTAATTAAAAAAATACACACTTATTTTTTTTTTTTTTTTAGGAAATGAACTTATAAACAATTTACCTACCCATCCAATACTGATTGTTAAATTAGTATCTCATTATTTTTAACTAAAAGATAAATAAGGATGTAAAATCTATTCATTTTCATTCAGTGATTGGAAAGTCCTTTTCACTAATTCTTTATGAAGTTCTGTTGGGGAGACATTTCTGTAGTTATCTATTTAAAGAGTATTTCAATTTTAGCCTCCCCATTTCTATTTTCATTTGTTAAAATCTGAAAACTATAGAATCAAAGTTTTTAATCTAATTACTAATTTGAAAATTAAAACCAACTTCAGTAATATATAATATATAATAACCACATTCCACTCTTTTTACACTTTAAAGCAAAATATTTATTAATATTACAGTTTCAACTGTTCCTAGCAGTCTTTCTCAGATCTACAAAAATTTAAACATTATATCAATACAACCATATTTCATACATATATCTATTAAATTTTACAATTTTACTAACTTAATTATTAACATCAAAATTGTAAGATTTAATAGATATACGTATGAAATATGGTTGTATTGATATAATGTTTAAATTTTTGTAGATCTGACAAAGACTGCTAGGAACAGTCGAAACTGTAATATTAATAAATATTTTGCTTTAAAGTGTAAAAAGAGTGGAAGGCGGTTATTATATGTTATATATTAGAAAAGCAAAAATAAAGATGGAAAGAGGAAGAGAAACTATATTCAGTAATATATAAGACATTGCAAGAGTAGCTTACAAACTGATTGGAACCAACCTTCGTTCATAGTGCATTATTCACAAACTTAAACTCATCTAAAATATAAATTTAGTTAATGGATAATTGAATGTGTTATCATTTAGATAGTAAATACACACATAGATAGATAGATAGATAGATAGATAGATAGATAGATAGATAGATAGATAGATAGATAGATAGATAGATAGATAGATAGATAGATAGATAGATAGATAGATAGATAGATAGATAGATAGATAGATAGATAGATAGATAGATAGATAGATAGATAGATAGATAGATGGATGGATGGATGGATGGATGGATGGATGGATGGATGGATGGATGGATGGATGGATGGATGGATGGATGGATGGATGGATGGATGGATGGATAGATGGATAGATAGATAGATAGATGGATGGATGGATGGATGGATGGATGGATAGATGGATAGATAGATAGATAGATAGATAGATAGATAGATAGATAGATAGATAGATAGATAGATAACCAATGTTTATTTTATCAAATGTAATATTAAGAAAAATACATCTCAATAAATTAAATTCTCTTAGCTGAAAGAAAGATAAAAACTTTATTTCAAAAGATCAGCCAGATATGTATATATATATATACAATGAACTAAATGTCTATATCTTATGTCATTAAACAAGACTTAAGATTCGGTAGACATCATAATAACCTAATGTCAAGTCAGTCACTAGGTAACCAGATATGGAAGGTGAGAACAGAATTCTATTACATTATCATATTTTACTTTCCATCAACATCACAAGCATAACAATGAGCATATATCGATAAAAGAGGAAATGAAATGCAAGCTTACTAAAGAATGTGAATCGAGAGAAATATAAAAACAAACTTAGTTGGTTTCCATCATCAGAAAATAAAGCATTCGATTATCAGACAATATGGACGATTTATTTGAATAGTCCAAATTATTAGACTAATCATTGTGACAGAAATATTAAAAAACTATAGCCAATAATTAAACAAAAAAAAAGTTTTAATAGATTCGCATGCAATTGAATAAAATTGATTGAGCTGATTTCAACGAATATTTAAAATAAAATGACTATGCTGTTATTCGAGGGTGAATAAAATCAAGAAATAGATTATCATCATATATATAAAGAATGAAATAATTTGTTTCTTATAAAACTTATTACATACTGATTCTCTCTTTTCTTCATAGCGTAAGCATGTGTTTTAAAGACCTACAGAGGTCCCTAGTGACGATTTTTTCAGACGCTCATTGCTAAGGTTTACAGCCTTGTTAAAAACTATTACATACTAAACAGTAAATCAAGAAAAGTTAAATATTTTATGAACTGCGAAATGGTGTACTCTGGCTAATTTAATATTGTAGTGAGACCAAAGTGTTGTTCATCCTGACATAGGAGATGCAATGATTTAATGTTCATCTATATATATAATGCCTGCCTGAAAATTAAATGCTCATCTCAAACCTCAGAATGGATACAGAATGAAATAACAACATGAAGAAAGAAATGTCATTACAAGCAACTTGCTGATGATTTTCCACAAGCAATGCATGACTTGCCGAGGAAAGAGAGCCAGAACAGCAATGAAATGTATCTATGAGGGATAGTATTTGCCAAATCCATGAACTCTATTCTGAATAATTCAGGGAAAGTTTTAAATTGCTATGCATTTTTTTATATATGTTTTTGGAGTTTTGATTTCATTTCACTCCCACATCTGGGAATTGAAATATCTATCACTTGGAAGAGTCCACTGTAGCTAGACTCAAGAAAGCATGGGGAGAGGATTGTTAAGTTAAACATTTTTTTTTATTATTGAATAAAATTTAAGTTAGCTCCCTCTCATAGTGAAAAATTGTAGGTATCATCATCTTTAAAACAATATGGAATGAGGTAAGATTTTATTTGACATTGTTCCATACTAAGACCATGTACTTCTACAGGACAGAATTTGTTTGTTTACCTTTTTTGTAGTTAACTAACAATGTTTATATCTTTGCCTGGAATGACTAACTAATATTCTTGAGTGAATGTTCTTTTCTATATATTATAGGAGGATCCCACAAAGTGAACAGAATCTCTACATGAACTATGAAGCTAATGCATACACTTGTAAATAATATTGTAAATAGTCAGCTAGCTTCATGTTTATTATAGTGATGAACTAATGATTATTTTTGTTATATTTTTTTAATTTTGTAAATAGCTTTAGTGTTTCATTATTTATATATATCATGGGAAGAGATGGGATAATAAATATATTTATTTGTCAATATGATAGAGATACATATTTGACACACATGCATGTACATATATAATTATTATTTTATCATGTTAAAAGACTTTGGAATTTTTATTGTGTTAATTAAATAAACCTTGTTCACTTGCTTTATTAAATGGTCTCTAGTTTGTCAAAGTTATTTACCTATCCATCCATCAATTCATAACTGGATATACATGCACTCACACACACACACACTTTCTTTTACATCACAACATAATAGTATGGTTAGATGAGTTCTTCACTCAATTGGAATCTACACAGTGATGCAGTAGTTTCTATCTAGAACAAATTTAACCCTGAAGAGAGCTGAGTGCAACCTTCCACTGGGTTTGAATTCCAAGGCATTAAGAAATCTGAAAAAGGGGTGAGGTACAGATGAACTGGTCTAAATTGTGTGAATTTAATGATTAAACCTAGAGCTAGCCCATTGGAGGAAGGAATGATCATTGGTTGGGTACTTCATTGCATCAATCACACCATTAAGTTACCTGAAGATCCGAGGTCTGACCATAGTTAGATATTTCCCCCTCTTCTGGTGGAAAACCCGAATGGTTACAACATGTAGTCTTATATATCTGATAATTCAATCAATAGTCATCATTTTATAATTGCTAAGAATCAATTTTTAAGCAGCTTCTGCTTTTGGGCTCCTTATTCAATGCCAAAAAATAAAATTTATATTAGTTTAAACAGATTTGATTTTATAAATTACTAATATTCAAATTTCTCTCACGACCTTATTATTATCTGCAGTAAACTTCACTATGCAATTGTTTCATACAAAAGGACTTCAATAAAACCTTCAACTTATAAATACATATGATTTAGAACATATTTAAACAATGTTTAAATCACATTTGTGATATGAAAATTTTTCAAATTGTAATTCAATCACTTCACTTCATTTTTCCTAAAGTTATTTTAAACTTTCTAGAAATCGCTATTTAATCTGTTACATTAATCATTATAGTTTTCATAAACTATCATTAAAGTTAATTAAAAAAATTTATTTAATCATTCATACTTTATTGCCTAGATACCGAAACCCATCTTGGATAAGTGAGCACATACACACATACTACACACAAATAATGAGATTATAGAAATTCTTATGACTTATTGAAAAAAAAAATTCTCCATATATATATATTAGATTTGGACTTTTGGAAACATCACATGCAAGTTCTAGACAGAGTTTTATCTAAAATTTATACAAAACAAATGTTTTGTTAACTTTTTTATTCTATATTGATCAACAGGTTGATAACATAAACACACACAAAAAAATTATAAAGTGCCTTATATTTTTAATATTATTATAGAAATTATCATAACTTTTAGGGACAAATTATCTCTGAAAAAGATATTAAGGCATTATCATACCAATGGCTGAATAGATCTAATGAGAATTTTTTTTACATTTATTGATGAGAATTCTTTTACATTTATTGAATACCTTTATAAAGTTTCCAATACAATAATTGGTTTTATATTGACTGTAAAAAGTTCTTGCTATTTACAGTTGTAAAATGGAATTCTTCAAAACCTTTTTCAAATATATCTTTTAGATACGGACATATTTGTTATAATATATGTTACACCCCCATTGTTTAAATCCTTATATATCATCAATCCAATTGCCAAGATAAGACAATCAATAGGTAAAAAGTGGCAATCTACTTCCTAACCTTATATAAGTTTAAAAAAAAAACTGTAAGAGCGATCAATGGCATAAACAGAGAGAGATTATAATTTCTCCAAAATATTTAAATAAATTTTGACTGGTGACATAATTTATATATAATAATCAGTTAGTTTGTGTTACTTAATGATTTATTGTATATATATTATAGAATATTTGAACCCAGACGTTCAATAGCCCTTCAGCTATCCAATTTATTTCATACAACCAATACACATGATTACACATATGTGAAAAAGACAAATGATCTCCAATATATATATATATATATTTCATGCTGAACCAGAACTCATCAGTTGATTCAGATCATCACCTCCCACACACATATATAATCAGTGCTTAGTTTATATTGAGATAACAAATCTTCAAACTTTAATGGACACGCTTCAATCTACTCCAACATCTTAACTCTTCAGCCTTCCATGTGACTGAAAATCTGATGATGGAATGCCAAATCCCTTGATGATGCCAATATTAAGGTCATGTTCATGTTGACTTTAAGTCATTCTGCCCTGTCCATTTAAATACACAGAAGAGAGGTGGGCAGGATGCATGCTGAATCTGTAATATTTAAATACAGGTATACTTCATATCACTGGAATTTAAATGTATTTATAAATGATTTAAACACAGATTCACAAGCTTCCTTCAGCTATCCAATCTATCTCATACAACCAATACACATGACCACACACATGTGAAAAAACTAAATGACTTCCAATATATGTATTTATTTTTTCATATGTGTGTGGTCATGTGAATCAGTTGTATGAGGTAGATGGACAGCTGAAAGGAGCTTGAAAGTCTGGGTTCAAATACCCTACAATTACATCTAAACTTCAGGAATATAAAGTATACCTGTATTTAAATATTACAGATTCTGCCTGTATCCTGCCCATCCCTCTTCTGTGTATTTAAATGGACAAGGTTTTATACATGAGGGGTTAGAATGACAACATGGGCATGACTATCATCCATTAAAATATAGTAATGCCTACTAAACTGTCATAGAAAGATAAAAAAATAAAGTAAATTAAATATAATTTAAGCAACTTACAGAAATTGGAACAGGGAAAAAAAACATTGGGAAAAGATTATTAAAAGAAAAAGTTGAAACATGGTCATAAAAAAATTTAGAATAACTATCTGTTAATTTTAGCCCAGTAGTAGAAGGATAAACTTGAATGTTAACAGTTGTTGATTAAAAATCAATATGTCATTTCTGATACTTAAGTATAACTTGGTTTTCTGAATAACTATCTATTGTATTTTTTATTTCTTCTAGAGCAGTGGTCTTCAACCCTTGGTCCACGGACTGGCGCTCGGCTGCAGAACTTTTCTGCCAGTCCAGTGCTGGATTGGCAGGAAAGTTTGTAATAACAAAATAATAAGAGTTTAAACTTTTAATTAATATAACCAATTTTTATTTATTTTTTCATCTCATTTTAACTCAATTAAAAAAAAAAACAGAAGGAAAACAAAATCTAATCAATCATACATAAATTAATTTGTTTTTCTAGTTATCACAGATGTTTGTATGGGGGGGGGGGTAGAATTAAATTTTTTATTACTTTTCTAAAAAAAATCAAAATTAAAAAAAAAAGTTTTTTATTATACAAACTTCATATATATATAACTTTATCTTGTATATTTAACATTGTTGTTTTAATCAGTTATAACAATTATGCTCATCTTTAAGAAAATTTATCTATAGTCTTCTGCTGGTCCATGAAACCTTATCCTTATTTTTGCCAGTCCACAGAACCTTATCTTTATTTTTACCGGTCCACAGGTGTGAAAAGGTTGAAGACCACTGTTCTAGAGCATTTGAAAAAAGAACAAAAGAAAAGATGGCTAGAAAAAGAAAACCTGATGTATGATGTAATTATCTGCCTCTTGATAGACATCTAATAATGAATGAATGATATTATGATCTTTTTTATAAATATTCAGTAAAACTGCATAATAATGAGGAATTAAAACCAAAATCATCCAAATCTTGATTAAACAAATGTTTTTGTAAAATAAATTGTACTTTTTTTTTTCATTCGAGAATGCATATAGAAACAATTGGTCAAAAATTGCTTTCTACATTTATATTTTATAATTATTTTATTAAAGCAAATAATTTCAGTCTTACACAAACAAAATTTTAAAGAAATTTTTAAAAACAATATAAATATTGTAAAGTAATTAAAAATAATTTAAGAAAAAAAATAATATCATGATAATTAATTTTTTTTTAAATTTCGTTATTAATATTATGTTATTTTTTCCATAAAATTATTTATTTATTTTTTCAAAAAAAATAAACGAACTATAAAACAATTTTTTTGGACCAGCATATTCACCTGGATTATGATATTATGAAAACTGGCTTTATCCTTTAAATCGGAGGACTCAGTCCTAACTAATTTAAAAAATTTTGTCATCAGCTTTTACTTCATCAACCTCTCTCAGTTATTATAGGTAGATGACTTTAAAGCTTTATTCTGTATAATGACTTAGCTTAAAAAACATGGCTGATTTGACATTCAATCCTTATGAACAGTACTTTTTCTATTTTTGCAATAAAGCTGTCTTAATTTTTAATTATTTTCATGCTCATAAAAATATTATTTTTAATTTATTTTATAAATTTTTTTATTATATTATAATGATGGTTTTGTTTGGCAATAAAATTCTAATTTATGGGCTATGTTAATCACAGACATGTCTTTCTCATTTAGTTTATTCACTACTTGTAATTATGATGTTTACATGTAAGGGGGTGCTAAACCCAAAAACATTTAGCCATGAATGTATCATATTGAATAAGTAACAAATCAAAATAAATTGCATACACTACATCACATTTATATAGACATATAAATATTACATTTTATAAATCAATTTATTATCTTAAATCATAGATAATAGTAATTAATAATTTCTGATCTGTAAATGAAGTCATATTATTGATAGATTTTGAAGATCATGATCCACAAATCACAATTCTATTCTTGCACTTCCAGTGCTCACTTAGAAAATTGTGAGCAATAAATCATTTGTTTATTGTTAATATGCTAAACTTGAATAATCAGTGATTATAAGATAGTAATGCATTTAAATCTCAATTGTCAGACTAATTTCTGGTTTTTTCCTAAACTAATGATGCTTGAGGATTTAAATATTCATTTTACTATGTAAATAACAGCTAAAATTCAAAATACCCTTGGGTTTGAACTTAAGTCACACTTCTTGAACAGTTTTATAGATCTGACTCCAGATCAGGGAATATTTTATTTATTATGTAAAAAATTATTTCCTTGGATAGAAATATTAGTAACAATTTATTTAATCATTAGCATATACAAGTAATGATAAAACCAGAGAAGCTCTTTAATATAGTGCCATCTATAGTAAGATTGAATAATTAATGGACACCATATATTAATCCATTTAAATTTTCATTATCAGATTCATGCTTAACCATTGCTTTTATCCACAAAGTTTTGGAATTCAAAGCTAGAAATGATGTAGTTCTGCATCTAACAACCCTTTTTAATTTCATTTTATTATTTAAGTATAAATACAAAGCTAATATTTAATATCTTACTGTATTAGCTTTGTGCTTATGCATTTATAGCACTAGTATTGAATTACTGATTATTAACCAAACATGCAAAGTTTAAAATTAAGTTTGTTTTACTATTTAAGGTAACTGTCAAATTTTAAAACATTCTAATGTTTTGAATTCCAAGTTTCTAGATAGTGAAGGGATATTTAAATGCATCATCATCTAATTAATATTTAAAATAGGCAAAACTAATGGTGATCATGTGATGTTTAGTGGTCTAATTAATACTTATTACTCAAGCTTTCTATGTTTGGCTCTTGGATAAATAACTTCTTTTATGTTATCATATATTATGTGAAATGAGAAATCGATTTTTTGTAATGTAAATTTATGTATATTCATAAACACACACATACATAATTAAACACCACATGAATATATGATAACGTTAACATTATTTATTTATGCTTTCTATAAGAATAACTTTTTTCTATGTTTCAAGCAGTAATGTTTGATGAAAAAACAAATAATTTTTCTGTTAGACAGATTTCTGTCCATTAAACTTAATGTGGATCAGTAGCATGAGAAATCAATTAGGCTTCAACAAACATAGCAACCCAATTTACATATAAGTATACTCACAATGCTCAATATGATATTAAAACTTAAACACAAATCTAGTAGTAATTTAACTAAAACTTCATTTGTATCAGCTTAATGTTATTAAACAATTTTTAAAAACATTGCTTTTTGAAACAAAAAGACATTTCTATAGAAGGTGTAACTAAATAATATTAACATTATTATATATTTGTAACATTAAAAAAACATTTTATAAACCTCTTTATTACTTCATAAAGTATTGGAAATATAGTAATTCAGTGCCCACCGTTATATGACCCTTCCTATTAACATCATGTTTATTCTTTACGATCTTTATATTAACTGAAATTTTAATGATCCACAATAATCAAGGAGTATTTTTTTCATTTAAACAACAATTAAGTAGATGTGCATATATCAAAAAATATTAGATTAGTATTGGGAATGACTGCATTCAACTATATAAAAAGGTTTTTAAGCTGTTTGAAAAATCTTTAGATATCTGAAAAAGATCTTCTAACTTAATTTCAAATTTAAATTTCAGATCATGGCAAAATAATATATCAAATACCACACATCACCATTGATCCCACCCCTGGGGCCCTAAAGCAAGGACCCAAATGTTTCAGCTGAATAGGTGGGCAAGTCCAGCATTGCACCAACTACCACATAGGCAGTAAGGTCCAAGGCCCAAGTCCATTAAACAATAAACTATCACAGACAACTGAGCCATGTCAAGACCATTCTAGGTACCTCTGTCTCCCAATTAACTGTCAAATGTGCAGGGATCACATTCAGTCTATCTGCCCAAAATTGGAAAGCCAACTAGGAAAAAACTAACAAGAAATGAGCACAGATCTGCACTGCCCAAAACCAACCTATCAAGGGGGCACAGCAGCTGACCAGAGCAGGAATGGAACTGAGACTTTGACCAGGTTCCCTCCTGGCAGGTTTTCCAGGTAGTGGCAATAATTGTCAACAGCCTGAACCAATAAACCAGGCCCCTAACAACAGCCACCACCCCTGAGGAAGATAAGAGGAGTGCAGACCCATGCTCACAAAATTATTGCAGCAAAAACTCCATCAAAGTTACACAAATTGGTGATGGCCTAAAACACACCAACTGCCTTACAAATGCTCTAATTCTAAAGTTAACCAAACTGCTTCTATAGTTCTTCATTTTAATAAATTATACTAAAATGGCAAGCTTTTTTTGTAAATGTAACTTTAAATATTATATAAATCAATGCAAAATATTTACTTAAAAAAAGTATAATTTTTTTAGTTTAAGTCATAGAACTATAAGTGGTTAAACTTGAGTAAGAAATATTTTCCCCAAGAAGAATAAATTACAAAGATTTAAACTAAAAATATTTCTTCAAGGCATCTCTTATTTCAATTATGTGAATAAAATGCTTTTGCTTTTATGTTCGTCATAATATTTACACACGTGTCAATATTGTTTTAATATATATATATATTAACATATCCAAGTTTTATATTAATATAGCAAGTTGATAATAATATTTTTAAAATCTTTTTTACTATTTATGAATAATGATATATACATATATCTGTATGTGTGGTATAATGTCCATAGATTGATATTAAATCCAGAGTAACTTCTAGAGAAACCTAATATTTTTAAGTATCCATCACAAAATAGTATTCAGTGAAAAAGCATCTTGCTATTCTGTGTGGAAGATAAAATATAAAAGACTATAAAAATCTATTATGTATTAGGAAACTATACTTGTGATACAGTCTCTATTTCTAAATTCCTTAAAAACTGGGAAGATATTCTGAAGACAATTTGTTTTTAATAGTTTATTTAAGGTTATTATTTTATTTTAAATATCTATGTTATTTAATAGATCTACAGCTTTATGTGATAAATCTTCATAATAAGCAGATACATCAGTTTTTATTCTTCCTATGAACAAAATTTCTATAAAATTGGTCTCAAGATAATTTGCAAAATAAAAGTATTTTTTACCAAAGATTGTAAGTGATAGTAAAAATTATTTAATAGTTATAAATATATCTGTGAATTATACTTTACAATAAAGCTTCACAGAAGTATATATAACCAATGTAGAATTTTTATTTAACACATAGAAACAATGCTTATTCAACAGTATGAATCTTTTAATTTGTGTTATTAAAATATGAACTTAATATGCTGTAGCTGACTCAACCTAGAGAGATTTATAATAGTTTAAAGCATTACCCACAAAAAATGAGTAAAACAAATGTAAATAGGCACTTTTTGATAAGAAGCATTTAAATCTTAGACTAAAGGAATTTCAAGATGTAAATTGTGCAATGATTTTTTAATGAATATCTTCAAAATTAGTTAGAGTATTCTATAATCTATGTAAAAGTAAGAAAGAAAGGAAATAAGTATCTAAATTTAAATATAATTTATTTGGATTCTAAGGTGTTGTCAACTATTGGTACATCTAATTTAAGCATTATTTTTCAATGTAAATTATATATAATTCTTCACAAATGTCATTAAATCTACTGTTTTTATTTTTATTTTGCTGTAATATTTAATCTAAATACAATTTCTAGAACTTACTTCAATCACTTTTTAGTAAAAAAAAAGTTATTGTATATATAGACACCCAATCTGATGTTTCAACTGCCCTGCTATCTTCCTCAGAGTCACTCCTTTTATTTTTAAAAAAATTGAAATAGGAATGGCTCTATACTAGACTGCATGGCAGTTGAAACATAAGATTGTGTGTATATATATATATCCAATGGTTTTTTTTAAGAAAGTGTTTGAAATAAAGTATAGACATTGTATTTATATACAATTCTGTTTAAGTCAGTTAAAACTTTAATTCATAACAAAAAAATGTTATCAAGAATTGTTTTTTCTTATACCACAAGAATGTCCTTATATTTTTTATTTATATATATATTATAAAATGTGGCTTTTGTTTATTATTATTCATCTCTAAAGTATGAATTATTAATTACTAGCTATGCCCATGGTGTTGCTTGTATTAATAGAATTAAAAAATGTAATTGGCAAATAAAATTTATTTAAATAGTATTTGCATGACATGATCATCATCACTTATACTAGCACATAATTGTTATTAAACAAGGCAAAACTCTTCATACAGTAATGCCACCCTGTGCCAACTAGGTAATAAATGGATGCCAGAAGGCTTGTGCATGAAATATCTATCTAGTGCCTACTCATCCAATATCCTCAGACTAGTTTCTGGCCAGTCTGAAGATATTGGATGAATAGGCACTAGATAGGGATTTTATGCACAAGCCTTCTGACATCCATTGATTACTCTTGTTGGCACAGGTTGGCGCTACTGTATGGAGAGTTTTGCCTTGCTTAATATTTACATGACATAATAATACACGACTTATAAACAGTAGGTAAAATTGACCTATACCATTGTTTGTAAAAATGCATAGTAATTTTTATTTTTACTGCTGTTGATAATCTATATATTATTATGTACTGATGTGAGCAAAGCTGAAGATACAACTAGTTTCCAATACAAATGCCATTCACATTCTCCAAGCTCTTCTTTTGTTTAATATTTATTAATGTATCTAAATTTATTTTCCTTTTATATGTTGCCAACTAACAATGTTTTTAAAAACAATTAAGTATTTTACAGCCTTTAAAATTGTATGCAAAAAAAAAGAAGGAAAATCATTCATAATTTATGTAGATTTGTGCAATATTTGTTGAGTTATAAAGTCATTAAAAACAAACTTTCATACTTATATATTAATAAAGATATAGATATATTTAACTGCTTTTTTTGTTTGGCCAAATTGATTTTAATATATTTGCCATTTCCTAGATGATAATTAATTTTAAAATTAAAAGTAGTCTAATCTGAGTTTCCAATTATTTGCTATTTATTGAATATGTTCATTAGTGTAAAAAACAAATTATATTATATGTGTTAGAAATAAAGAATAAATTAAATTAATCTATGAAGGTCTCATTGGAAACTAGTATAATTTTAAAGCTAGCTCTGGGATTAAAAAAATATATTTCTTATTAAAGTAATATTGTTTAAATATAGTGCTTTTATTTTCAAATACAAAATATACTGAATGACACTAATTGCAATTAAAATAAAAATTTGAAATCTCATAGTTCAATAGTACTGTGTTTGCCTGTCATATATAAGATCTAGGGTTTAGTTAACTAAACAATAGCAATCCAGCTTACAATGTAATTGTAGTCAGTAAATTGATATCTAGCTATTTTTATTTTACGAGTAGAAAAATGGAAAAATAATCAAGATATCATTACTTACCAGTTATCAAACTTCGTAAGAAATGGCTTTTCTTTTGCTATTTCTTTATGAAAAATAAAAAATTAGTTGTCTTGCAATGAGATATTTAAAGTCTGTTTTACCTTATATATATATTGAACTGGGTGGGGTAGTAGATCGAATAGGAAACAAAATCTAGCATAAAATTTTTACTCTTTAATAGGAGTAGAAATTGTAAAAAACAAAATTGTATGACTTACATAGAAAAATATGATACAATTATTATTCTTGCTTCAATCTACTCCCACTGCAATTTAATTATTGCATCACAATAGTCCCTTAGGCAGAGAAGCATAATACCCAGAGAGTACCTATGACCAGGTCAAAGCTATATAAGATCTCTGACTGCAACCACATTTGAAGAACATAGATATTCTCAGCTGCTGGATTCAACACTTGACATTCAAAGCACTTTTTTGTTTCAAAGTAAACTCCAGGTGCAACTAATGTTCACTGAATAATGGAAAACTAATTCAGCACCTAAGAAATTCCAACTGGCTCAATCAAAAAAAGAATGATATAATACATTGATGTTTTAATTAGTGGTATGAGTAAAATAATTGACCAACAAAATATTTATTTTCAAAGATAATTTATTTTAACTAAAATGCTTACTAAAATTTGTAAACTAATTATAAAATTTCTTAATTAATCTAAACTATGATTTTTATATATAACCACACACATTCTTAGTTAATCATATAATAGAATAGAATATAAAGCATTAAATAAATACAAGGCATTAAAACATGCACATCAATAGTTTATTTTATGCATGCTATAGAGTTCATTTCTTTTACTGACTCTGGAGCTTCAAAGATTGCAATTGATATCAGAAATTGGAATAAAAAAGTGTTATTTATTACCTATAGGATTTTGGACCTTGTAGCTTCTTGCTGTTTGCTGCTTCATGTGTGTTTTACCAACCAGTTGGATTTTAAGCTTCTGTTGAGGTTATGATGATTGCTGTTCTGTGCTAATTCTATTCAGTTAGACATTCTGGTGGCTTCAAATTATTATATGGGTATTGCTTCTATCAGACAGACTGCTGATGTTCTTGTGGATGAAGATTGGAGTTCATTGCATGCTCCAAAAAACTGCTCAACACTGCATTGTCTTTATTAACAAATACATATAATAGGTGATTGACTTTAAATATATGAATGACTGACTGATGAAATTTTCAGCCCTATTTATATGATAACCTTGTTGTTATCCTTTTGAATTAGTAGCCATTGCTAATCCATTTTAAATTCATCCACTGCTTTGATTAAATTCTTAAGATGTGTTTAATTAATCCTGTTGTTTATGGGTTTTAATTAGTAGCCATTGCTAATCCTGTTTTATATAGCCTATGAGTATATGTAATCTTTGAGGGAAATTTTTACTTATAAACTTTCATTTATTTTAATATTTAACTTTCATATTTTAATTCTTCAACATGCACACATTTTATTTTATTTATATTTAAAATTAACTCATTATTTACACACACACATATATTTATTTTATTTTAAATAAATGTAAAGAGAGAAATTCTTTTAGTTTTAAGATTTCTCCTTTTTTTTTCTTTAATAGTTTAAATTTTTAAGTTAAATTCCCTTTCCTCCTGAATTACTCTTTAATTAATTTGTAAAACTGTATAAATGACCACTTTATCATCCCTCTAATTGTTTTTTTTTTTTTACTATTATTATTTCAAACTATTAAAACTTATAGGAATAAATGATGTTTGCCTTTTGGCAATCTGTGCTTATACAAAGAAACTTTTTTTTCATATGTCATAGCATCAGCTGGGAGGCAAACCCCCAATCATCTGCAACCAACTACTTGCTTGCATGGCGGCTGTTATGACCTCTCACCTAACAACACTTGACTACAAAGAAACTTTTTAAACTTTTATAGATTGTTTTTTTCAAATGAGATATTTTTAATTCAATCATTTCTTGATAAAACACTCTGCAGTGATTTTATTTTAATAATTGTACATTTTTTATTTATCTTAATAATTGCAGACAATTTTAATATAGTACTGTTCATTAGTGGTATAATATATATATATATTGTATCAATGGAATATACATCACTAATTTTAATCAAAGTATGCACTATAAAATTTTTTTTTCATCTATACAAGATCTCTAATTAGTGAAATATATATATCTCCAATTTCTATATTATTTCATATCCATCTTATTAGGATGTAGCAATATATTTCAATACTCATAAAGATAAAAAATAAAAATAATAATGACCTAATATAATTGATATCTTTTTAAATGAAAATGTACTATCTGTTTAATAATATTACTTCAAGATATCACTCAAATTTTAAAAGAAATAATTTATTTATAATAAAAGTTAAAGCAACATGAATACATTGCAAAGTAAAAGCCATAACTTAAATTTGCCACATAAAACATTTATTTTATACACACATTTCATAAGATAATTAATAAATAGATATTATATATATATACACGTACTTTTAAATAATTATTTAAATGAATTCTATTAAAATGAAGATCAAATAATATATTTTAGTCTTGCATTGTTGCCACAAACATCGAAGAGTCCCGGCCGATGCTATGACATATAAAAAAAAAATAATAATAATATATTTTATAACAATAATGCCACAAACAAAACAAACATAATGATAGTAAACTTTGGATATCACTTAACAATTTTAAAAAAAAAAAAACAATAAGTAAATCATTGAAAGAAAAAAAATTCCCTTTTGTTCTTTTATTAAAGATATAGTCCTTTATATAAATACATTATCCACATCAATGAAGAATTTCACAATGGTATAAAAACTTCTGTATTATAAGGAATAGTAAAAGATGCTTTATTCAAAAAGTATAAATACATTTATGTCTGCTTTAAATGGTGAGTTTTTTTTTAATTCAAATCATGGTTTGACAATAGCTGGAATGTATTTCACAGTGCTCTAAAGGGATTTATTGATTCATCTCTAATGAGAAGCCAAAATTTTTCAGCTGAATTCCATCAGTAATTTTATATATGTATTCATTTTGTTAAAATAAAATATAAAACTCCATATATGTAATGACAAAAAATGCCTTGGAAACAAAAACAACAATAGCAATAAAACATTGGATACACTTCATGCTGGGAAAGAAAATAAAATATCAAAGGTCAATTTTCCAAAACATACATCACTAGGCTCAGAGAATAAGAGAATTATATTTATATATTACCAGAATTTTAATGAATTTATTTAATATTTGCGTAAATCCTAATGCCTGAGGATTATATTGTGTCATGATGAAATATATTTTACAGTTATCTTTTAGGACTATACATATAATAATGAAGTTAAACAAATCCTCCAAAAAAAACAAATAGTTTTGATGCTTTATACATCAATTGCTAAAAAACTAAAGTTATATGATATTGGATCATAGAAAGCTAACTAATATAGATTAAATAAGATGGCTAACAACAAAATTGTCTGAGAATTTGTTAAGGAAAAATTGTGAACAGTTTTTGGATTTTTAAATCTTTCATGAACCCAGTATAAATTATATGCACTGGATCCGTTAAAATGCTTATTACATATAGAAATTTTGTGTTTTACTACTTGTTCATCTCCCACTCCTTTCAAATGCTTTTATTTATACAATTAATGGTTAATATATGTACAAATTATAGTTATAGATAGTTGTTTTAGATATGCATATAAATTGAAGGAAAAAACTTGATAATTAGTTGAATTATCATTAAATGTAAAAATGTATATTCTTCTTAACTTATTTAGATTTCATGTCATCTCAAATCTGAATAAGTCATAAGATTTTATAAACTTTATATACTTTTTAAATGAGAATAATCACAGATTTCTCTTGGATTTTAAACGTATTTCTCTAACATCATAAGTGGTTTTACATATTAAATGAACAGCATACATTATATTTATTAACTTATATTTTTATCAAGAATATTTATGAAATAGTATAACTTGGCATGAATAAATTACTATTAACTTAAAGTAATGAATTTTATTTACTTTAGTTTAACAAGATATATGAATAACTGATGGTCCATAAGTGTATAACTTGAGGTAACCTTATCTTTTATATTTATTTAGATCAAATAAAGATTAGAATATTATTTTATGAAACCTTATTCCATATACATTAGAACTAGAATTCCTATGATTTTATGTATCTTTCAAATTATTAGTAGTATGGATAGTATGACTTGAGAAATCAAATTAGCAGAAAATTTATCAAAGTCATTTATCTGAGAGAAGCCTAAATTCAACTTTGCATTCAATAGAGTCTGTGTTCTTTGGGAACTATATATATATGTCATATTATTATTACTATTTGCGGGATATTCCATGTAGTGAAAAAGCTAAATGCTGACATTTCAGTACAATATCAAGTACCTTCCTCAGAGCGTCCTCTTTCTCAAAGAGGACACTCTGAGGAAAGTACTTGATATTGTACTGAAATGTCAGCATTTAGCTTTTTCACTACACGGAATATCCTGCAAATAGTAATAATAATATGACATCTTTTATCCGTGAAAACATTAGAATTAACATATATATATACTTTCACATGCAAAACCAGAGAGAAAAATAGAGAAATGCATGTTAGGAGTAATAAGAAGAGATTGAAAACAAAATATATGTGTGAGAGACAAAACAGTTATTATTGACATCATTGAAATAATTAAGAGAATGAAGTGAAAGCATTAAGAGACTGAAGTGAAATTGGGTAGATAAACAGTTGAAATCTTAAACTAGATTCCAAGAAATTATAAAAGACTTAGAAAAAGAACACATGTGAAATGGATGGATGAAATAAGGATGTGTGCTGGGTAATGTGGAGAAGTGAGGCTAGAAATATGAAAAGATGGATTGAATTTGGAGAGCCTTTCCTGCAGTGGATCAATAATGGTTGAAACGACAATGATGATGATGGTATATATGTATAAACTTTAAGTTTAGATGTTTAGCCAATGAATTATCTTTGAAGACCGAAATATAATCGGTTAATGTAGTTTCATTTTATTAATAACAATATAGAATTTTAAAATAAAACAATGCAATTTTTTTGTTTGGATAATCGTAGTTTTTGAATAATAGGTATTCAGACTACAATTTTGCGTGTGTAATTGATTCTATTATAATTTATTTTTTAAAAAAATTCAATACTGTCTGAAAAATAACATTTTTGATACTTTTTAAATTAGTAGTAATGTATTTCTATCGTATATGCATATATTATCAAGATTATACACACTGCAAAGATCTTGTTTCAAATATAATATCTGACAATAATTTCTATGTCATTATGTATGTCTCCATTTATAATTACAATTTAATCATTCTGAGTTTAATTACAGTTAGTTCTTTCCATTCTAATGTTTTATTTTTACATACATTAAAAATGAACATCATTTAAATATCTTTGCTTATAATGTTATTTGTTTTAATTTTTGATATGATTAGCTGTATATAATTATCTTAAATATTATAATTATTGTATCTAAATAAAATACCAAGCACCGAGGTGACAGATGTAACTTGTGATTCATGAATTTGACCTTCAGTGTTCACCACTCTATCACTGCATGTCAAATCTACATGGGGCAGTTTTTTTTTTTAATTTGTAGTACTGACTGAATTTTTGCTAATAACACAATAATATTTATAACAAAGATGCAATAAAAATAAATATCAGTGAAATGAAAGTTTAAATTTTAAATAAATCATAAATAAAAGACTATAGAACAAATTAATACTTTAAATGCTTATAAACTAATTAGTGATAATGAGGAAAACGAAAAATAAAGAGTATAGTGGTGGGATGTTATTTAAATAAATGATTCATTATTATGATTCATTCAATTTGGAGCTTAAAAAGTAGCTGTATATTTTGTTTAGAGTAGAAAATTGAATATAAAAGTTGAGACATTTTTGGAAACTTTTGAGTTATGAATTTAGAGACAAGCTAAGTTAAGTTAACAAGATTACTAACACTCCTAATGATAATAAAAAAAAGAATAAAAAATAATATTTTTTAAGTAAATAAAAGAGAAAGAATTAAAAAAAATTGACAATTTGTTTTTAAGATAGTGAAATAATGAATAATGTAATAGTGTCATAACTCAGTGGTTACCACATATGGCATGGCCTAAAGTTCAATAATAAGTGAAACATTGAATTTTTTTTCATAGAGTTAGAAATTTAAAAGTTGTTCATAATGAAGCTATCTAACTTTTGGTTGGTAAATGAGTATTCATCTATTATTTTCTAAGTAAGAGCATTGCAAAGGCTTCATTATCTGGCAGATAACTAGCTTGGGGATCTTACCTTTTATCTTCATCATTTCTTTGTTGAGATTATTTGGAAAAAACTTTGCCCTAAAATCAGTTATTTTGTTAACTATATTATAATAAACTATAAAAGACAAAAAAGTGATTATTCTTTATAATAGTATAAGAAAGATGAGAATTGTGTAAAAAAATGAAATGTGGAAAATCTTGAAGAATGTCTGCCATAATTAATGGCTCACACTTATAGTCAAGCACTAAAACTATGTGTAATGATGAAATATATTTTACATCTCCCCCCTTAAGCAACAAATTAATAAATGAGTGCTTGTAGGAAATTAAAAAGTTATTTTAAATAAGTTAATTAGTTAATAAATACTAACATTAAAATATAAATCAAACATTAACTTTCCATTAAATGGAAATGAACAATCAGTGATATTTTCATTTTGAATCATCTTAAAAAACAAATATAGCAATTTAGCTATGACAATTATTAAAAATAAATAAATAAAACTATTCTTTTGGTTTACATAATCCTACTTTTAGGCAAAGGCTTTTTAATCTCACTTTTACTTTTTTCATATAAATCAATCCTCATTCAGGGATTAACCAAATAAAGGTATCTTTATTTTCTTAGCCCAGCTGTACATTAATAATTAACCTATAATAATTTATTTAGTTAGTTTAGTTTCCTTATTTCCACTCTATAGCCAGTACATGTAAGCACTGAATAATCACTGGTATTAGATGTTATTATAAAAAGAATAATTGACTGTTTTTGGCAAAAACAATTTTATTTTAATAGGAGTGTTTATATGATCCAATGGTTCTTTTTTATTTATTATAACAGCCAGTTTGCATTTCTATTTAGTGATTATGTACATTAAAAGTACAGAGTCATCATTATCTAAGTTATTTAATATTTATTATTAAATAATTTATTTAATAATAAATTATTATTAAATAAATTATTTATTTATTAGGTAATCTAAGTTAGATTAAATATAAATTAGGATTCATATGATACTTAATTTTGGTATATGATTCAAATTTATTTTTTGTTTAATCAAGATTGAACTTATATCTTTTGCATGTTATTTTAACAGCTTTTTTTCATTACTTTTTGACAGAATTAAAACCATTTTATTATTTTGGCTAATATATAATTTGCTTTTTAACCACTATAATTTGCATTAAAAAAAAAGAATACAAAACCTACAATATGTCTACTTAAGATGCAATTAAGTTCATAATATATTACAAAGAAAAATACAACAAAACTGACCTATTCTAAAAATAATTTTATATGATAATCTCAGTTTTGTTTAATAATAGGGGTGCTTATCTGGTAAATCATGAGATATTTTTAAAGGATTTTTTTTTGTGCAACAATCATATTATAATAAATACTAACAAAAATAATTGTATGAACATTTATAAAACATCAATTAATTTAACTAATAATTGGTTAATGATAAATGAATGGAAGGTTTTATAATATACATTTATATAGGGTTTTTTTAATGCCTTAAAAATATTGTGTGGTTTAAATAGGTTGTAGTTATTTTTTTATAAAACAGATAGATGTCACTACATATGCCATGTAGATTCAAAAGGGCAAAAATTAATATTTATGAAAAGAGCTTTTATGTGTGTGATTATTATTATATATTACTATTGCTGCTATATAAAGATCATATGATATGTAAAAGTAGTATAATGGATTAAATCTCTTTCCATTTTTGATGATTGTATAATAAGTACAGTGCATAAAATAATGCCTACTTCAGTTTTATGTATTTACTAAATCCTTATTTTTAGATATGTTAATCATAAAATCAAAAGTAAAATTCCTTAACCAATTAACACTTTAATAAATGATTATTCATTTTCTCCTATAATCCCAATTTTGGAAAAAAAATGTTAAGTTGGCATAAGATCAAAAATCTTAGTTTTTGCAAATAGTTATTGTCCACATTACATTTTCTTGAGATATTAGGTACCAAAATTTTCAATATTAGATTATACTTATAATTTTGTTTCTAATTCATTTAGATGTTTATATGTTGATATGTTAAATACTAACAGTGAAATCACATTCTGACATTGTATTCCTCCTCACCATCCTCTTTAAACGAGCAACTCATGGGGTTGCATTACTTTTAAAAAAAAACCTACAAATTCAAAAATTGACAACTTCTGCTTATATTAATTTTATAACTGAGTATTTATCCTCATATACTCTCTAAGTTATTAAATAAAATAAATTATAAAAAAATAATGATAAACATTAAATGAAAACAATTAAAATATCACATGACTCTAAGCACAAGTAATGTTTTTCAATAGCTGGAATCTTGTGTCATTTTACTGATTTCATACCAATCCTAGCCAAAAAATAAATATACCTAAAGTTATTAAAAAATAAAGACTCATAATATATAGATACTGGATTGGTGTCAGTTTTATAGAATTACACAAAAAAGCTGTCTTAATTTAAAAACATTAAGACGATTTTGAATTTTAAGCTGAAAACTTGATATAAAAAATGAATAAAAGATGGCCGCTGGAGGGTCCAAAAATACCTCTTCAAAACTTCTCATTACTTACCATAAAATATATGATAAACTTCACAGGAATTTATTAATTGTCTAGCATCTAATTATTATTCAAACTTACATTCGGTGAGATAAATAAAATGAGAGAAAATGGATTTGCTAATGAAAAACAATTATGGTTATTAATGTTTATGAATTTTAGCCAGGAAACACTTTAGAGTCAACAAACCTGCTTTACGATATAAAAATTTATTCTTAAAAGAACTGTTACAATTGATATTAAAATAAAATCCCTTATTTATTCATACTAGACTTATTTAATGACATAAGAGATTATTTTCCCATTAAGCAATTGTATACTATTGAGTAATAGCTTTAGTTAATAATTCTTTTAATTCTGGAGACTGGCATTCAAAATTGTCTCAATAGTTGTTATAACAGAAACTTTTGAATCAAATTTAAAAGGTAATAAATAATCCCAGAAGATCTCATAAAAGCTTTATTTAGAAAGCCATTACAAATTTATTAAATTTTCCATTTGATTACAGCATGTTTAACGAGCTTATACAATCAAACGGTTTGTTTTGTTTGAAAAATTGTTACATTTTTTTTAACCAACACATACACACACACACACACACACATATATAGTGAAAAGTTAAATGAGTCCTTGCATAAAAACTGAAATACAAATACTAGCGCCTGATAACAAAAAAAAAAGTAAAAAAAATATTAATGAAGTGAAAAATATATAATGAGACTAAAGATTTAATAAACAGATCAAGTAAAATAATAATACAAAAGAAAAAAAACTAAATCAATTTTTATATAAAATAATAAAATTGCTGACTATTTTAAAGGCCTCCACAGAAAACTTTGTTGACTTTAAATTGATGTAAGTTGAATTTAACCAGAATGGAATCAAAATTTTGGAAGCAGATTTAAAAAATACAAAAATTTATTATAATTGGCTTTCCGAGATCAAATTTAAGTGTCAATGAATAATTTCTGTTAAATGGGTGTATAGTTAATTATTCATAGATAGAATTGGGTTAAAATAAAAAGAGCAGTATTGTCAATAATTTTCAATTCTTATGGATGTCTTTTCCAATCAGGACCTTAGGTAAGACGTAAAAAAAATTGTATAATTCATTGCTTGAGAAGTCATGTCATATTTGAACTGTTAGAAGTATCATGTTGAGCTTCCTTCCAACACTTGATCACTATATCAAACCATGAAGAGCAATTAAAGCCAATATACATACACTTGGATCTTTTTTTTTTATGGATTTTTAATGTGATTTTGAAGTTATGTGATTCATGTTTCTTCTTAATATCTTTTTATGCAGTTTTCTTTTATGTGATAAAGAAGTTCATATTTCACTTAAAATTGGAATTTCTCCATTTTATATGCATGCATTAAATTTTACATACTTTAAATGCCTGTTGAAAAAAGGTTTGGCAATAAATTTAGATACTGTAAAAGATTTATAAAAAGATAATGAAACAGAAGTGAAACCTGTTTGTTTCACAGCAAAAATGATTTGAGAAAGTCTTCAACTTTTTAATCAATTAGAAAATCTTTTTTTTTTTGTTAGTGACATGAATTATGAATAAGCTCTTAAATTCCAATGAGAGCTAAATAGTTGTATGTCTGGATATCACGAGCTTCATAAACAATTAGTAAAATCATCATCTTAAAGTTTAATCACCGATTATATTATTGCCAGAAAACCATTAACACAGCACGAGACTGAAGTTGGTGATAATTCTGCTGTTTGTCTTTCAAATCTGATTTTTTACCAGTTCACAAACAAACCCACATATTGTCAAATAGCGATAAGGATTAAAATATGTATGCAAAAATGTAAAATAAAGTACACATAAAAACATATTGTTTTGAATAAAATTAAATAGTTAATAAAAAAAGTAAAAAAACTTTGTCTTGTATCATTTTTTTCAAATATTTGAAATTTTTTATAAGTCATACTTTATTTCCTTATTTTTTATGCAAATTTTAAAGTAATTTTTACCATGTCACTTTGGTTTTATGTGATTTTTGAAAATTACAGAATGTATCCCAAATTTTTCAAGGTAATTTAAGTCTACTTTTGTGTGATTTTTTATGTAGGTTTTCTGCAGAATGTATCTACCACATAAAAAGAGACCCAGGTGTATATATATTAGTTATAGTTGATAAAGAATTATAGATCCTAACTCTACAAAACTTAAATATATTTATATATATTATAATCTAGTCTTTTACTTAGTTTATCTGTCATCTTGAGATGCCTTTAAATCTACTGTGCAAACATGTCTTTCTGAAACCACAATTGTAGCTCTTTATTAAATCCTAGTCTTAGTCTATATTTTCCCCAAATCACAATAAATATTGTACTATTTTAAAATTAGTCCTTATAATGTAAACATGATCTTATATATATATATATATATATACAGGGAGGCCCAAAAGTAGGTTTACAGTTATCACGTAGACTATTTATTTGAAAATTCGACACTAGAACAGCGGGAAATTTGTTATACCTGTTAACAAAAACATAAACAATTTAATCTCTCAGATGCTCAAAATGTCCTCCTTCAACATTGCAACATTCTTCAAATCTATACAGGACACTCTGACACACAGTGCATCACAAATTCTGCTCTTCATCAATTTCTGTGAATGTGAGATGAATGTAATCTTTTAAATCATTTATTGTTTTGGGTTTCTTCTCATAAACCTTGTTCTTAACAACACCCCAAAAAAAGAAATCCATAGGTGTCAGATCAGGTGAACGTGGTGGCCATTCGATGCTGCCCCTTTTTCGAACCAATGCTGGGAAAAACTTGGTTAAGGTAGTCTCTTATTGTAGACGCATAATGTGGTGGTGCTCCATCCTGCTGAAAGAAAAGTTCATCAAAGTTAGGTTTAGTTTTGAGTTGTGGCACTACTACTTCACGAAGCATGTCCAGGTAGTTCTCTCCACTTAAAGTTCTATTTAAAAATGGGCCCAACAACACCTTCGCTTGATAATGTACCCCAAACTGTAATGCCAGGCTGGTTTAGTTCAGTCTCTATGGTCAAATGGGGATTTTCATCAACACAGTACACATAGTTATGCCTGTTCACATGACCAGATAATTTAAAGCAAGC
This sequence comes from Epiperipatus broadwayi, assembly GCA_028023455.1. Lineage (NCBI taxonomy): Eukaryota > Metazoa > Onychophora > Udeonychophora > Euonychophora > Peripatidae > Epiperipatus > Epiperipatus broadwayi. The sequence continues at coordinate 516,802 of JAQFVV010012471.1, forward strand.
CTCATCTGACCAAATAATTTTATCCAAAGAGTCATGTTCTTCTCCAGTAAATTGATTATGCATCATTTTGCAGAACTGCAGCCGACAATCTGTGTCGTCCTCTAAAAGACCATGTACTAGTCTTGGTCGGTAAGGTTTTAATTTTAGTTTATGCATTAAGCATAACAATGATGTTCTTGGTATGGATAGTTCTGCAGAAGCAAGTTGTGTAGATTTCCTTGGACTGTTCACAAATGTCATAGCCACTAACATTTCATTTTCTTTGGTGTCAGAAGTTTTAGGATGTCCAGATTTTGGTGCATTACTCACTGAACCTGTTTCATCAAATTTATTCCTTAGATGATAAATTGTTTGTCATGAAAGTGGAGAAGTGTTAAAAGTTTCTTGCCATGCTGTAGTACCATCTCGGCATTTTCAGACTTCCAATACTGCTTTAATATCCATTTCCTTTGCTCTTGATTTAAATTGTTCGCCATTAATCCTGAAATAAAAATATATCATCAAGTAAAAAGTTAGCATTACATAATAAAATAAATTACAATCAGCAAGGAAAAAGCTGTTTATGTAAGTTAGATTTATACTCTGAGGAATGTAGTTTAATAACTATAAACCTACTTTTGGACCACCCTGTATATATGAACTCACCTAATATTTATTATTTCACCAGCACACTATCTTAATCAAAGCACTACTTGAAACTAATTAGCCAGGAAAAAAAATCTCATATAAATGTTTTGAATCATAATAAGAAGTGAGCATATTCTTATTGCAAAAAAATTTTAAAACACTACAGTTAGAGGCCATCACAATTATTTATATAGTTAGTGTTCTTGGTCTCCATTGTAAAAAAGAAAAAAAAATTGTATAAAGAAGTTTGGAGAGTGGTAAAAAAAATCATAAATATAGAATAGGGGAATTAGAAAAATAATAAAATATGGATTGCATTTGTATCCCATAATGAATGTATGATGGTTAGAAGGAAACTAGGCATGCTTTGATAGCATATACCATTATGTGATAAGGTTTTTCATCTAAAATGCTTAAATTAGGTGTAGATAATTTAAAGAGAAAGACAGGAGAAATAGATGAAAATGTAGATAAGGATAGTAAAATGGAGTATATATTTAATGGAGTGACAAGAGATATGGATAACAAAATTAGTAGTGCAATGGGGATAGCTAGACAAAGAATAATTAAGATAGAGGAAGAGGTAAAGGATGTAGTAGTAAAATTAAAAGTGTTAGATATGAAATGTGAGCAGTTGAATAAATTAATGAATAGAAATAATAAGGAAGAAATAGATAAGGAAGTTCAGAAGGTTGAAGAAAATGTTACAGATGAATTAGGAAAAGTAAACTATGAGACAGTCTTGATAGGGAACTCACTAATTAGAAGATGTGGAAATGTAAAGGAAAATAGAAATATGTATGTAAAAATATATTTGCCTGGAGCTAGAATTAGAGATATTACAGAAAAGACAAATAAACAAGGAAAATAGTTATATTATGATGGGGACAAATAATTTATCAGAGCCATTGGAAAAAATAATGGATGAGTAAAAGTTGTAGGATTACTATCAAAATTCAACAATAGGTATATGTTAGATAGAGCATGTTCTATAAATGAGAGATTGAAAAAATTATGTGACAGAAATAATGTTATGATTTGTGGATATGTGGCATATTTTTTTAGTAAGAGGAAGTTATATAGTAAAGCTGGATTACATTTAGAAAAACAAGGGATGGATTTGATTTATAAAAAAATATTATAGTTAGGGAAACTTATAAAGGGGTGTAGGGTTTTAAATTACAGTATTATCAAAAAGAAGGTTAAGAATGAATGGGATGTAAGAATTGAACAAAAGGTGGCTGATCCAGATACAAATGTAGATGTGGAAAGTTAATGAATCTCTAAAATTAATGATAACAAACTAATTACAAATATAATACAAAATAAAGAGTCATAAGAATTTATAAAAGGATAGTAAGAATTGAGAAAATTGTAAAATTGGATATTTAAATAAGCAAGGTGGTAGGAGACCAGGAAAGTGGTTGGAATTAAACTAAACAGTTAAAAATGAAAGGCTTGAGGTATTATCAGTAGTGGAAACACATCTAAGAGAAGGCATAGATCCTACACTGGAAGATTTGGTATGGCAGGGTATAAATACAAAAAAAAAAGGGTGATGGTATAGAAATTATGTCAAAAATATTTAAATACTGTAAAATGTCAAGAACATTTTGTTAGGAAAACAAGAATGGGCTATAGTGGATATGGGTACCTGAGATAGTGAAACTATAATGGAGTTGAACAGTAGTATATATGAAGGCATATTTAAGGATATACAGAATTTCAAAAAAGAGAAAGAAAATAACAATTATAGGGGCTATGAATGGGCATATTGAAGAAAATGATGACTTGCATAACAAAAATTGACAGCTTTTGAAAACTTTTTTGTCAGAGAGTGAATTTGAGCATTGGAAATTTTATCAAATATTTATGATGGACAATATACATGATCTAGAAATACTATATTTTACACAATAGATTATGTGTTAATAGATAAAGAGGAAATGAATAAAGTATGAAGAATTAAAGTGTTTGATAATGAAGAGAGTATGTAATAATGATCATAATTTCTTTATAATAGAAATGTTTAATATTACTAATATGATGGAAAATAATAATAAAAGTAGAAAAGATAGTGAATGATGTGGATTGGAGAATGAATGATAAGAATAAGTTAGAAGAATATAGAAATAAAAGTAGAAGAAATTATCAAAGAGTTTATTGGATAAATATAAGAACGGGTGTGGTAATGTAGAAAAAATTGGCAAATAGGGTTCTAGGAGAGAATATTCAGAGTAAATGTAAGAATTAGTAAAAATGTAAAAGAGAAGAAGATATCATGCAGAGAATATAAATATGCTATTGAAACAAAGAAGGTGAAAAAGATGTTAATATTAAATGGAAAACTATTTAAATAAAAAAAAGTTAGCTAAAATAGATAGTTATATAAAGAGAATAAAATTAAATAGTAGATTATTGGAGGATATTAATAAAAGTGGAAAAGATGGGAGTAAAAAATTTTGGAAATATATTAAAAAAAGAAATGTAGGGGGAAAGAAATAGTATTATTAAATGATGAGGAGAAAGAGTGTAGCTGTAAAGAAGAATTAAAGACAATCTTAAATAAACATAAAAGATGTCAGATGTGAAGAACAAAGGGATAACAAACATAAAAGCACAAATGGAAATATTAGTTTTGAAGAAAATGAATTGAATGAGGCAGGGAAGTTAAAAAGTTGAAAGAAAGACATTTACATGAATGGGCAGCAGAGACGGTGATAAATTTGGGAAATAGGGCAAAATTAAATCTATTATCATGTTTTAATGAAATGGCAAAGAAGATAGAATATTCACATAGCTGAAATAATACAAGTGTGAGGCTATTATTTAAAGGAAAGGGTAAGTATAAAATGCACTAACACGCACAAGCACACAAAGCTAAAAACAAATAAAGCAAATATATATTATTTTAATATCTATTCATTAAATGGCTAAGCGCTTTCAAGGTTCAAGCCCTCATAATCATAACCGTATTACAAAATATAATAAATTGACTTAGAGTGATGCAAATTTATGCAAATGAAATAATTATGCATTCCATTTCTTGGATATTTTGTAGCAAGAGTCTTTTCTATTGATGGCATTACCATCTCTAGATATAAAGAAAGCTTTTTTTATTTTTATTTTTAGATCATGCTGCTCTCTGCATACCACCACTGGATTTCTTGGTTGACAATTGTGCCCAGCTGAAGCATGGTGCTGGGCAAAAACTGAACTATGAGCAGTGTCCACCAAAGCTTTATTATAAGAATAAGTCTGTTGAGATAGCCTAGTGGAGAGAGAGGTCCTAGTCTCACCATAATATGATGATCTACAAAATTTTTCAGGGCAGGCGATATTATAGACCACTTGAGGTGTCAGCGAGGGTGGGAGGCAGTCTTTGGTATTATTAATTAATTTGTTAGAGTTAGGAGGGTGTGTGAAAACATAACTGGTATTTACTATTGAAAATATTATAAAAACATTTATGCATACTAGACAGGTAAGGGGGTAGCAGTCTTTGCTTGTCAATGTTAGGGACTTTATCATTTATTTTAGCAAAAAACTGTTTTATCCTCCTGTCAATTATATTCACATCAAAAACAACTTTTATTAGGTCATCCCTATATGATGTGAGGTTAGCTTTTTTATCTGCCTCAAATTTACATAGGTGCACATTTCTAAACAAAAACGAGGTTAAACCAGAGAGTTTGTGGTTAGTTGGTGAATTGGAAAGAGGGTGGGAGTGTCCTCTAATATCAAGGGATTTGATTAGCATTTTATAATTAATATGTGTGTGTTCTTGCTGCATATGTAGGTCCAGGTATTTAACTTGTTTATAGGCATTTTCATTCTCCAAGTTAAACGTAAGCCCTGTCGTGTTTTGAAGTTCATTTTTGATTTGTAGAATAATCGGAGAGGGAGTGGCTATAAAGATATCATCAACGTATCTAGTGTATGAGGATAGCAAGTTAGATTCTTGGTATCTTGGAATTATTTGTTTTCAAAATAATTTAAAGGAGGTTTTAGATTGGGTAGGCATATAGATGATGGTTTATTTGTAGTCACACAAATTATAGATATGAGTAGAAATACAGGTAGGCAATTAGTTATATATGGTCTTTATAGTCTTTATAGATATAGAAAAGGTGTATGATTGAGTAAATAGAAATAGATTATGTGTAAGTTTAGCAAATTTGGGAATGAATTAATCTTTTTTTATTAAGAGATTATATGAAATTAGAATCAAGAGTTAAAAATGGGGTGGCACTAAGTCAAGTATCCCCTAGGTCACCTATTTTGTTTTTGTTATATTTGAAAAAAAGGAAGAGGACAATGACAGACTAGGAAGAGGGTTATATATACCATTAAAAGATGGCAAGGGAGTGTATACATTTTCAAGTCAGTTATTTGCTGATGATATTTTCTTATGCACATTAAGTAAGGAAGATATGGAAGTTATGCTGAAGACTTGTGAAAATGAGGATATAGAGATAGGGATCAAATTTAGTGAAGAAAAATCAAAACTAATGGTAATAAATGCTGGGGAAGATGACAATATTTTTTGGAAGGGGATATAAAGTTAAATTTGATTAATATGTATAACTATTTAGGAATCATCTTAAATAATCAGAAAAATTGCTTGGATGAATGTGAAAAAAATTGATAAATTAAGCAAAGAAAAGAAATGGATTGATAAAGAAATTAAGAATGGTTTTTCATATAATAAATATGATGTAGCAAGAATAGTTTGGGAGTACAGTAGCAGTGTTAACTTATGATAATGATGCATTATGTTTTAGTGAAGGTTGTATTAGATCACTTAGAAAAAGTACAAAGAGGAAGTAGAAAGACATGCATTAAATGCAGATGTGTGGATGTCAAAGGAGGCAATTCAAGGAGAAATGGGATGGTCAAGTTTTTATATGAGAAATGCAAAAAGAAAAATGAAAATTTTTGGTGGATTGCAATTTATGGATAGAAAGAGAATAACCAAAATAGTATTTAATTGTGTTACAAATAAAGAACAGCAACAAGATGGGTAAGGAAGGTAGTATGGTATGCAGAAAATTTGGATAAAGACTTTTTGTCAATATACTTGTACAAAAGGTGGGATGATTGTGTTAGGATGATTATAGTGGAAAGAATGGGATAAAAGAATAGATGCATTAAAAAAAATTGGAAGCTGCAGAGATAGAGAACTAGTATGGAGAGTAAGGATATATATATATATATATATATATATATATATATATATATATATATATATATATATATACATTGTAACATAGTGTTATTGACACTTGGTTTACTTGGCATTATTTCTGCAGGAAAACAATGCTATTCTTTAAAGAAATAAAAAGATAAAATAACAATAGTAATAATTGATTAATAAAGTATGCTATTCACTCACTTTGCATGTTTTGGGTGAATAACTAATAGATTTAATAACTCAATGTCAATTTTAAAGAGATAACATGAATAATTTAATTGAGATATTAATAATTAGAGCAAATTAATATGGTATAAAAGCTAAACAGTAATTGATTTTGGATGGGTAGAGGGGAGAGTGGATGAGTGTCTTATCATAAAGCACAATAACTTCTGGTAATTTCTTTTTGTAAAAAAAAAAGAAAGAAAAAAAAAAAAAAATATAATGTTTAAAGAATTATACATCACTGATTGTTAATTTAATGTATTTATTATTTTTTTATATTGTCAAATTACTTTGTAATCCAGGTAAATAATACTAAAACTATATGATTGTAATAGGTTTTTCCTTTCTTTTGTTTATGTTATAATCAAATGATTATTTTTCTGGAAGAGGTCGCTAAAGTAAAAAAAAATAAAATATATAGTCTGCTTTTAGTTTTCAAGGAAGGAACAGTGCTGAAATTTGGTAACTCAATTTTTTCATTTTATTTTGCAGAAATAAATGTAATCAAAGTAAAATTTTAATAATATAATGTGTGGCTAAATTTTTTTGATAAGATATCCTGATTTTCTTTGCCATCTACCTATTTAAAGACCTTTTATACTTAAAAGTTTATTGTCTCGCGCTAAAGTTCAAAAATGACAGAATTAACTAAGGGAATCACGAAAAGTGTTATTATGTCTAAATTAAGGAAGATAAATGATTTCCAAGTGAGAAATAATTATTTATTAACTTTATGTCATTTATTGATATTTTCTTGGTATAGAAAGTAAAAAAAAATAATAATAATTGAAAGAAATATTTTGAAACCAAGGAAAATCAACTAGAAACATTTTCGCGCTCTTTCTCAATATTGTCTGCCTTTACAAGTGATGTAGTTACATACGTTAAAATATGTTTTATTCACCAAGAATTGTCTGGAAATAATAATAATGATAAATAAGATTAAATTATGCACCTGTATATTTTTTAAAAAAAATATATATATAAACTTTCTCAGAGTAAATATAGGAAAAGTTATATAGGGGCATTCTTACGGAGAAGTTACCGTTAAAAAAATTTATAATTCCTAAAGTATGAACAAAACCAAATATCTTAGTGACTTAATGATAAAAATAAATGATATATTATATTATACATCAGTTGGAATTATTAAAACTTCATGTACACGTAAATTGACTGCAGTTATTATCATAATAATCTCTCGGAAAATTGCGCATTTTCGTCCATAAGTAAGCTAGCTAATAAGTATACGTATCATCAATAAAAAAAAATATTGTGTATGTTTATCATCTATAGTCAAATATTCGTCTATATTAGAAGTCTATTTTTTTTTCTATGGATCCCAAAATTGTAGTAGTTTAATTCAAGTAAGAATTAATCTTCAATTCTGCTATATGTTTCTTTACCTAATTTATTAAATGCACAAAATAAGAGAAAACTTTTATTTAAAGGAAATAATACCATGCGTTTATTGTTTTTAAACTTGCTTCGTGAAATACGACTGGATAAAGCTCTTCACCTGGACCAATTGCTCAACAGAAAAACATTTTCTAATGAGAGAGTATGCACTTGTTAATTAATGATTGTTTAAAACTAAGTTATAAATGATATGTATTTTTTTTATATCACATAGATTAAAGTCTGTATGGTCAAGTGATATTTAATAGCCTTGTAATGACAAAGGTATGTTTTAATATAATTATTATAGGTTAAGTTGATATTTAACACGAAAAAAAAAAAAATCTATAAAATATGTTGTAATTATTACATACAATTGTAGGTAGAAATTTTGTATGTTAGATACGTAAAAGAAAAATATTTAGATATTTAAGGGGTGAAATAAATATTGAAAATTATCAGAAGTAACTAAAAAAAAAAAAAAAATGCTATAACAAAATATTTCTTGTTAAAGTTTTGAAACGAATTTATACTGTATTAATTGAGGAATTTATTCCTAATTATTCTTAAATAACACATCCACTTTATTTAGTTTAAGATAGTATGCTACCAACTATTTTGAATGTTCCTTTATTAAAATTAAAATTATTATACTTTTATTCTATGATGTCCATTGATTTCAGATGTTGATCAAAGTATACACGGTAACATAAGTTTATTATAATCAGTGTATTTACTTATCCTGCCCAGATATAGCATTGGTATATGCTTAATATTCGCATAGGTAATAATTATAATGTATTTATTTTGTGGGATGAAAAATGATCTCCCCAAAAGCTTTGTTTTCCATGAGAGGAAGATTTTAAATATAATGTTCGGGTATGTTTATAGCCCAAGTGATCGATTCTCATAGATAGGACGATCAAGAATTTATCTAGCATTTAGTATGCTTCATTCGTTTAAATCCCAGGAGAGGATTGTATTTGGTGTGGGTTCGTTGTATGCCCAAGTAAGAGGCAAGAAACCACCAAAATATTTTAATGTAGTAGATTACTTTACAGACCTTCGTGGTTATTCCATATTCCTCATGTGAAAATAAAGATAGCTCCACCATGGAAGGTGTTGATTATTGTGCTTAATTTTGAAAGTTCGGGCAAGATAAAAGTTATATTGGAGGTGTTAGTTCCTCAAGATCCACTTTAGTATAAATAGTGCATTAGTAACTAAGATCAATATCTGTATTGTGCTGCTAAATATTGCTAGTATTTGACAAGTAAATCAATGGAGAAAGTAATTAAAATTGCGTAGTTTTAAAACGCTTATTTACTGAGGGAATATTCAAATGCAATATTTAATTCTGGTTAGTAATTAAATAATACTCATATTTTAAAATTATATGTATGAATAAAATTTGTATCATAACTTAAGTTAGCATTAAGTTAAATGTAAGATGGTAAGTGTAACTTCTGATAGCTGACCTATAATTAGAATAGGTTATCCCATTAAAGACCATAAATAAAGTAAATGTATTAGAAATAAATTTAATATTTTGCGTATTGCATATGATGGGATTAATCATTTAAAAAAAAAAAAGTAGTTAGTCAATAATTTTGAATAAAAGCTTCTACAAGGTTACCAAAATGTAATAAACAATGTATTGGTAATGAAATGTACTTTTAGTTAATCAATCCATATGATTGCATACAGGAGAAGTAGTAACCTCTAGTCCATAACCAAAAGAGTATACAGATTAATGTCAGTTATATTTTATATTTTTGTATTACTATGGGATTATTGAATAAATGTTCATATATTTTTTTTTTGTGATAATAATAAATTATAGTCTTGTTAAAATTTGTTGTAGATTCATTTTTTTGTTTTTATATGCTAAATATAAGTGTTTGCACAATATTTGCAAAACCTTTTCTTGAGTCCGAAATCATTCCAAATTCTTAAAAACTTAATATACCAGATAAATAAAGTTAAGCAGATCGGAATATGTCATTATATTTTAGTTTAATGATAATTATTTATGGAGTTGAAAACTTAAGACTAAACATTCACCTTTGTATAAAAAAAAAAAATGAATTTATTCCCAAACCATTAACTTTGGTTGCACATTATTCCATTTCCATTTAGTTAAATTGTCTAAGTAATAAATTTTAGTTATATTATTGTGTTGTCATGGATGATGGAAGGACACAAAAAGCACCCTTGTCTTTTTATTATTCTGACTGAGATTCTGAAAAAAAAAAAAAAAGGCTGTGTTATTCAAAATTATATGTCATTATTGAATAGAATTATCATCTCTTTAAATAATATAGCAGTTGATATGAGAGATGAAGACACATTGAATTTAAGTAAAATAAATGTTTCCTATAGCCGACCAGAATGCCAGTCATATGCGACAACACAATACTGCCAAGCATTTCCTTACATGGAACAAAGAACCCTGAGATTAATATTATTATAATTATTCTTTAAATTAATAAGTGATCAATTATTGTTATTATTACAATCGTGGCATAGCTTAAGAGAATTGAATGTACAATTGTATTATATGAAAAGTATTTTAGATCATATTGGAAAATTAATGGATATGTTGCTTTTATTTTGGTTGCCTTAACAACAACCAGAAAAATTAGTGTCACAAGAAATAAAATAAACTAAACTAATAAAAATATTAGTAAATAAAATAAATAAATAAATTAGTAAATTTTTAATATTAACTAATAAATACAGGGTTAGAAATGGCCGCCCAACTACAGGGGCCTTCGATGGCTATAGCTGGCCACGAGGAATTTAGTAAACTTTTCTTGAAGTCAATATTAATATTGTTTGCACTTGAATGGATTAGTTATTCATTGATTAAAAATATTTGCCAATAATGAATTGGTTTAGCCATAAGATATTATGTGAATATCTATTATATGATCTAATCTTTTGCCACTGAATAATAAATAATTAAGTTGTCAGTTTAAGATGTTGTGGTCTGTAGGCAATTCCATAAAACACTGTAATGATTTTATCATTTATGATGATCTGTTTGTCTGGTCTTGTGATTGGCACTTATGCTATATTACATAATATCTAATGAGATTTATATGGACCAAGAAGCATATGAAAAAAAAAACATATTTAGTAGTTAATGTTGGAGCTTTAGGGATATTAAATGTCAGAGCATAGTTTTTGGTGTAGATTGTTTTTGGTAGGAGAGGCATGGAGGCAGAATGTCTTGTCAATAATTTCTTATCGATAAATTTATTAATAGTTCATTGCTAATATTTCAGTACTGTTAAATACTAAAAGAGTTAGAATTTTAATATGAGTGAAAACAAAGATAATCATAGTATTTCTGAGGATTTGGAAGGATCCCAAGAGTTACAATCCCCTGATACACAGACTCCATATTTTAGTGTACAATTAAAAGAGGAAGGAGAAGATTTGGATATAGCTAACCCAGAAGAAGCCACAATAATAAAGGGAAAACATGAAAATGAGCCAGATCAATTAATGAGAAATACATTGGAGGAATTCTTGAAAAAATTAGAAAAATCAAATAGTGAATTAAAAAGTGAATTAAAAAATCAGATCCAAAACTCAAATAGTAAATTAGAACAATCAAATAGTGAATTAAAAAGTCAGATACAAAACTCAAATAGTGAATTAAAAAGTGAATTAAAAAGTCAGATCCAAAACTCAAATAGTAAATTAGAACAATCAAATAGTGAATTAAAAAGTCAGATACAAAACTCAAATAGTAAATTAGAACAATCAAATAGTGAATTAAAAAGTCAGATACAAAATTTAAATATTAAATTAGAGAATCAAATGCAGGAGATCAAAGAGACATCTCAAAATCAAGTACAGGAGATAAAGGACTTAAGGGAAGATTTGAGAAATCATGTAGAAGAATCAAAATTGGCCTCTGAAAAGCTGGAAATAAGAATAAGGAAAGAGATCGAAACAAATTCTGAAAGGGCAGAAAATATGATTGAGGCTATCCAGCAGGACTTTAAAAGTCAATATATTGTATTAAACAATGAAGTACAGGAAATAAGAAATTAACAAAAGGAAACAGTAGTATTTCAAAGAGAAGTTCAGGATAGAGTTGAATCTATTAAGGGAGAATTAGACAGTGCTAGAAGTGAAGTTAGTAATTTGAAAGAGGAAGTTAAAAATATAACTCTAGCACCTGACAATGTAGTGAAAGGATGTCAGAGCCAGATTACCAGATTAATAGCTAAACTAGAAACTCAAGAGTTGACCCAATGTGAGATTAATCAAAATCTAGAAAGTGAGCTAAGTCAAGTTATGGGCAAAGTAGAAAATTTTAATGATATAATAAAGAGTAATGCACAGCTATTACATAATAATCTCCAAGATGAAATAGGGGAATTAATGACTCAGTGTGAGAGTAAAGTCTATCAAAGGTTAGAAGATAAATTCAGGATAGATAAAGATGAAACTATTAACCAATTGGAACAACAGATTAAACACTTAAAGGTAGGCCTAAAAGATAGTTCAAAGAGAATAGACGGTGAATGGCAGAACTATAAGTTAGAATTAGAGAGTCGAATGCAAGCTATAGACTATAATAGGGATAATTTTACAAAAAGTAAAAAAGTTGTTCAAAGTGAAGGTTTATTTGAAACTCAAGTAAAGGAAACAAATAATGGTCATAATAACCAAGGAATATCTGAGTTACATACGGTAATTAGTCCAGTAAAATCAATATATGATCCATTAAAAGAGGCTAGAAGTAAAGTCATGCTAGAGCCAGAAAGTAATAGCTCCATGGCCTTAAAATTCTTAAAAATAAAATTTTTTAGAGGTGAATATCTGGAGAATCCACACGAGTATCTCCAGAATCTGGAGGAGTTATTCACCTTATGTCATTTATCTGAGATAGAAAAGATTGCTATTGCCGCTAACCATTTGTGTGCAGCATCTAAAGACTGGTGGCAATCATTATTTATTAAACCAGAAACATAGGGAGACTTCAAATATCTTATGTTAGCCAGTTTTTGGGGGGAAGACTGCCAAGATAACCTGAGATATCATGTAAATAAGGGTAGTTATACTCAGTTTTCAGGAGTCAGGCCATCAAATTGAAAACCTTGACAGCTTATCCTTTATCTGAGACACAAATTGTGTGAATAATTCACCATAATCTGCTGAGGCATATAGAGCAGATCTTGATTGCTGCTGACAGACATACCATAGAAGAGGTAGTAGAAATTTTAGATTCGTTAGAGACCAGCGATAGGAATATTGATAATAGAATTAGGGTAAATAGAGACGCATCTGATGGTGAGTAATATCAATTTTGCAGATAGGTCACATATGGGAAGGAGGAAGTTAGTTAGAGAAAAAGGATATTATAGGACGAATCCCTATGGTAGACAGAATAGCCACCTCAGTAGGCCAACAGTTAAGAGTAGAATTCTGAATGAGAATCAGCCTTCTACTAGTGGTATCCCAACAATACCAAAGAAAAATGTAAAAGGTAGTAAAAGTAGTGGGGCATTAAATTAAAAAGGACCTCACAGGAATGTTCCTCACTTCGGGGCCCTATTTTTAAACATAGGGGGAACAGCATAATGTAGAACATGACCAAGCACTGGCCAGAATTAACCTTAAAAAGATGGGTGATAAACGCACTTGTTATTCCAAAACCAGTCCACATCCTTTTAAAGTCCATGATTTTGTTTTAATTGGAACTCCCCATGTGAGCAATCTCTGGAAACATATGTTTAGAAAATTCATGTATCTTTATGAAGGCCCCTATGAAATTGTGAAACAAGTGGGTGAGAATGCCTTTTTAGTCTCAACCCCTGATGGAACAAGAGGTACCTATAATGCCCGAAGCTTACTACCATATCCCAAGCAAAATTAAATCCTTTAAACTGTATTTATTGACATAAGAAAGAAGTAGGATATAAACTTAGTAATACCCTAAGAAGTGTTAAAAATGCATATATTATTTTATTTTTTATTTATTATAACGGTGGGAGAATTGTAACCTAGTGTTATTGACACTTGGTTTACTTGGCATTATTTCTGCAGGAAAACAATGCTATTCTTTAAAGAAATAAAAAGATAAAATAACAATAGTAATAATTGATTAATAAAGTATGCTATTCACTCACTTTGGCATGTTTTGGGTGAATAACTAATAGATTTAATAACTCAATGTCATTTTTAAAGAGAGAACATGAATAATTTAATTGAGATATTAATAATTAGAGCAAATTAATATGGTATAAAAGCTAAACAGTAATTGATTTTGGATGGGTAGAGGGGAGAGTGGATGAGTGTCTTATCATAAAGCACAATAACTTCTGGTAATTTCTTTTTGTAAAAAAAAAAAGAAGAAAAAAATAAAAAAATATAATGTTTAAAGAATTATACATCACTGATTGTTAATTTAATGTATTTATTATTTTTTTATATTGTCAAATTACTTTGTAATCCAGGTAAATAATACTAAAACTATATGATTGTAATAGGTTTTTCCTTTCTTTTGTTTATGTTATAATCAAATGATTATTTTTCTGGAAGAGGTCGCTAAAGTAAAAAAAAAAAATAGATAGTCTGCTTTTAGTTTTCAAGGAAGGAACAGTGCTGAAATTTGGTAACTCAATTTTTTCATTTTATTTTGCAGAAATAAATGTAATCAAAGTAAAATTTTAATAATATAATGTGTGGCTAAATTTTTTTGATAAGATATCCTGATTTTCTTTGCCATCTACCTATTTAAAGACCTTTTATACTTAAAAGTTTATTGTCTCGCGCTAAAGTTAAAAAATGACAGAATTAACTAAGGGAATCACGAAAAGTGTTATTATGTCTAAATTAAGGAAGATAAATGATTTCCAAGTGAGAAATAATTATTTATTAACTTTATGTCATTTATTGATATTTTCTTGGTATAGAAAGAAAAAAAAATAATTGAAAGAAATATTTTGAAACCAAGGAAAATCAACTAGAAACATTTTCGCGCTCTTTCTCAATATTGTCTGCCTTTACAAGTGATGTAGTTACATACGTTAAAATATGTTTTATTCACCAAGAATTGTCTGGAAATAATAATAATGATAAATAAGATTAAATTATGCACCTGTATATTTTTTTAAAATATATATATATATATATATATATATAAACTTTCTCCAAGTAAATATAGGAAAAGTTATATAGGGGCATTCTTACGGAGAAGTTACCATTAAAAAAATTTATAATTCCTAAAGTATGAACAAAACCAAATATCTTAGTGACTTAATGATAAAAATAAATGATATATTATATTATACATCAGTTGTAATTATTAAAACTTCATGTACACGTAAATTGACTGCAGTTATTATCATAATAATCTCTCGGAAAATTGTGCATTTTCATCCATAAGTAAGCTAGCTAATAAGTATACGTATCATCAATAAAAAAAAATATTGTGTATGTTTATCGTCTATAGTCAAATATTCGTCTATATTAGAAGTCTATTTTTTTTTCTATGGATCCCAAAATTGTAGTAGTTTAATTCAAGTAAGAATTAATCTTCAATTCTGCTATATGTTTCTTTACCTAATTTATTAAACGCACAAAATAAGAGAAAACCTTTATTTAAAGGAAATAATACCATGCGTTTATTGTTTTTAAACTTGCTTCGTGAAATACGACTGGATAAAGCTCTTCACCTGGACCAATTGCTCAACAGAAAAACATTTTCTAATGAGAGAGTATGCACTTGTTAATTAATGATTGTTTAAAACTAAGTTATAAATGATATGTATTTTTTTTTATATCACATAGATTAAAGTCTGTATGGTCAAGTGATATTTAATAGCCTTGTAATGACAAAGGTATGTTTTAATATAATTATTATAGGTTAAGTTGATATTTAACACGAAAAAAAAAAAAATCTATAAAATATGTTTTAATTATTACATACAATTGTAGGTAGAAATTTTGTATGTTAGATACGTAAAAGAAAAATATTTAGATATTTAAGGGGTGAAATAAATATTGAAAATTATCAGAAGTAACTAAAAAAAAAAAAATGCTATAACAAAATATTTCTTGTTAAAGTTTTGAAACGAATTTATACTGTATTAATTGAGGAATTTATTCCTAATTATTCTTAAATAACACATCCACTTTATTTAGTTTAAGATAGTATGCTACCAACTATTTTGAATGTTCCTTTATTAAAATTAAAATTATTATACTTTTATTCTATGATGTCCATTGATTTCAGATGTTGATCAAAGTATACACGGTAACATAAGTTTATTATAATCAGTGTATTTACTTATCCTGCCCAGATATAGCATTGGTATATGCTTAATATTCGCATAGGTAATAATTATAATGTATTTATTTTGTGGGATGAAAAATGATCTCCCCAAAAGCTTTGTTTTCCATGAGAGGAAGATTTTAAATATAATGTTCGGGTATGTTTATAGCCCAAGTGATCAATTCTCATAGATAGGACGATCAAGAATTTATCTAGCATTTAGTATGCTTCATTCGTTTAAATCCCAGGAGAGGATTGTATTTGGTGTGTGTTCATTGTATGCCCAAGTAAGAGGCAAGAAACCATCAAAATATTTTAATGTAGTAGATTACTTTACAGACCTTCATGGTTATTCCATATTCCTCATGTGAAAATAAAGATAGCTCCACCATGGAAGGTGTTGATTATTGTGCTTAATTTTGAAAGTTCGGGCAAGATAAAGGTTATATTGGAGGTGTTAGTTCCTCAAGATCCACTTTAGTATAAATCGTGCATTAGTAACTAAGATCAATATCTGTATTGTGCTGCTAAATATTGCTAGTATTTGACAAGTAAATCAATGGAGAAAGTAATTAAAATTGCGTAGTTTTAAAACGCTTATTTACTGAAGGAATATTCAAATGCAATATTTAATTCTGGTTAGTAATTAAATAATACTCATATTTTAAAATTATACGTATGAATAAAATTTGTATCATAACTTAAGTTAGCATTAAGTTAAATGTAAGATGGTAAGTGTAACTTCTGATAGCTGACCTATAATTAGAATAGGTTATCCCATTAAAGACCATAAATAAAGTAAATGTATTAGAAATAAATTTAATATTTTGCATATTGCATATGATGGGATTAATCATTTAAAAAAAAAAAAAAAAATAGTTAATCAATAATTTTGAATAAAAGCTTCTACAAGGTTACCAAAATTTAATAAACAATGTATTGGTAATGAAATGTACTTTTAGTTAATCAATCCATATGATTGCATACAGGAGAAGTAGTAACCTCTAGTCCATAACCAAAAGAGTATACAGATTAATGTCAGTTATATTTTATATTTTTGTATTACTATGGGATTATTGAATAAATGTTCATATATTTTTTTTTGTGATAATAATAAATTATAGTCTTGTTAAAATTTGTTGTAGATTCATTTTTTTGTTTTTATATGCTAAATATAAGTGTTTGCACAATATTTGCAAAACCTTTTCTTGAGTCCGAAATCATTCCAAATTCTTAAAAACTTAATATACCAGATAAATAAAGTTAAGCAGATCGGAATATGTCATTATATTTTAGTTTAATGATAATTATTTATGGAGTTGAAAACTTAAGACTAAACATTCACCTTTGTATAAAAAAAAAAAATGAATTTATTCGCCAAACCATTAACTTTGGTTGCACATTATTCCATTTCCATTTAGTTAAATTGTCTAAGTAATAAATTTTAGTTATATTATTGTGTTGTCATGGATGATGGAAGGACACAAAAAGCACCCTTGTCTTTTTATTATTCTGACTGAGATTCTGAAAAAAAAAAAAGGCTGTGTTATTCAAAATTATACGTCATTATTGAATAGAATTATCATCTCTTTAAATAATATAGCAGTTGATATGAGAGATGAAGACACATTGAATTTAAGTAAAATAAATGTTTCCTATAGCCGACCAGAATGCCAGTCATATGCGACAACACAATACTGCCGAGCATTTCCTTACATGGAACAAAGAACCCTGAGATTAATATTATTATAATTATTCTTTAAATTAATAAGTGATCAATTATTGTTATTATTACAATCGTGGCATAGCTTAAGAGAATTGAATGTACAATTGTATTATATGAAAAGTATTTTAGATCATCAAAACTCTCCATATAGTAGTGCCATCTTGTGCTAACAAGAGCAATCAATGGATGCCAGAAGGCTTGTGCATAAAATCCCTATCTAGTGCCTACTCATCCAATATCTTCAGACTAGTTTCTGGCTTGTGGCCTTCATCAGTGAGGAGCCTTGGATCTGAGAGCACTGCACCTAGATCTTAGGATCTAATGCAACCCTCCAGCACCCACCTTTTAACTCTATTTAACTACAAAACTATGAGAATGAAATTGAAAACATTATTAATATTTTCAATCCAAGCTCAATAGCTTATATAGTCATATGGATCTGAACTCAATTCAGTACCCATACATTTTGGTGTCTTTGGCTCTTTAACAACCATAGCCACTACTATATGGACTACTATATGGAGAGTTTTGCTGTATTTTGAATTGTTTAATAACAATTATTGTGCTAGTATGAGATAGTGATCATGTGATGTTTAGTGGTTTAACACCCATCCTGCCTAATAGGATAGTGGTGGCTATGGTTGTTAAAGAGCCAAAGACACCAAAATGTATAGGTACTGAATTGAGTTCAGACCCATATGACTATATAAGCTATTGAGCTTGGATTGAAAATATTAATAATGTTTTCAATTTCATTCTCATAGTTTTGTAGTTAAATAGAGTTAAAAGGTGGGTGCTGGAGGGTTGCATTAGATCCTAAGATCTAGGTGCAGTGCTCTCAGATCCAAGGCTCCTCACTGATGAAGGCCACAAGCCAGAAACTAGTCTGGGGATATTGGATGAGTAGGCACTAGATAGGGATTTTATGCACAAGCCTTCTGGCATCCATTGATTGCTCTTGTTAGCACAAGATGGCACTACTATATGGAGAGTTTTGCTGTATTTTGAATTGTTTAATAACAATTATTGTTCTAGTATGAGATAGTGATCATGTGATGTTTAGTGGTTTATTTTAGATCATATTGGAAAATTAATGGATATGTTGCTTTTATTTTGGTTGCCTTAACAACAACCAGAAAAATTAGTGTCACAAGTGCAAATAAAATAAACTAATAAAAATATTGGGTTAGAAATAAATAAATAAATTTCTAAATATACTGGGTTAGAATATATATATATATAGTAAATAGCATATTGGGTGTGAGTTAATTTACAAGAATAGCAAGAAAAGTAATATAATGTTTAAAGCTCAAACAGGATTGTTAGCAACAAGGCAATATACACATAAATGAAGAAATATGGGTGATTTTGTCTGCAAGTTATGTAAGGAAGACATGGAAAATATTAGGCATGTGCTAATTGAATGTAAATGCTTACAACCAGAAAGGGTACAAATAATGAAGTTGTGGGAGAATAAATGTAAACTAAGTGATTATATAAAAAGAGGATTCTTGGTCTTTATGCTGGGTTTGGAAAAAGATAAAAGGAATCTAAATATAAAGGCCATGGAGTAGACAAAGATGATGTTGTGGAAATGGGATGGAGTAGAATAGAGAAGAATTTGGGGAAATCTTAGGGTGGGGAATGGAAAGGGATAGTAAGATAACTAACAAGTTTTTTTTTTTTGCGCATAGTGACTGAGAGATTCCTGACTTTGATAAAGAAGTAGCCATATTATATCACATCAGATTATCAGTTGAAGAGTCAATTCAAATGTTTCATTTATTAAATATTGAAATTATCTATCATTACATATTTATCATTTGATCATTTATTAGCAATTTTAAATGAGTACTAATAGTCCTTCTTATACATTAAAATGACTATCAATTCAAATTAATTTCCTTTAAGTACTCTTCTGGCTAAAGTTGTTCAAAATAATTCTTTTCATAAAATTTTGGAGCATGATGCGAAGCAGCTGTATTTTTATTACAAAATATTATTGAATGCTACAATAGTCAGCTCTATATTAGCAGCAGTTGAAGAGTCACTCATACATATAGGCACTGTAATGGTCTATTATATATATATATATATATTATAATGAAGATATTCATTGCTATAAGATGAAAATGTTTGGGGGGTGGGGGATCATACCGGATTAGATTTTTACATAGTTTTGATGAAATCGTATTTATCTTTGTCAAGGCTGTAATGAAGTATTGTTTTATCTCAGGTAATAATGAGATTGTGGTTACATGAGAATTAAAAAATGTTCATATATATATATTAGATCATTGTCTAATCAAAATAGGAAGTGAATTTTAAAAAAAAAATGTGCTTCTTTATTAAAATTAATTTTACAAAAACAAATTTAAAAATGAGATTCAATAGGCTGTGGAATATGTTGTATTTTATCCCATTTATTTAAACTGTTTAATATATGGTATAAACCTAAAAAATATTTTAGTTTCATCAATTTAGTTTGCAATCCTCTTTTACCTTAAATTATTATATATCTTTTAATCATAAACATAGAGTTTAATTTCTATTAATAATCAAATGTGTCTTTTTTACTATTTACAAATGTATGATCTTTCTTTTTCTTTAATTTTTACATTTTTCCCCGTCTGTCTGGATTATTTAAAATATGATAATAAACTGTGATTTTAATATATATATAATGTAACATCTACAGAACAAAAAATATGTTTATACCAATCAACAACTAAAAAATATGAAGTGAGATATAGTTGCAGCTGCGTGATTAATAGTTTTATAATGATGACTTTTCCCAGAGGGATGTTAGACTCCTAATCTTTTTGTTTATTAATATTATATATATATATATGCATATCAATTTACTGAATTGTGGGGAATAAATTTTACAACACACATATTTTAATAATAATTTCACACATCAGTTTTATTAAAGTTATTTTTAACAAATTTGTAAATAGTGTCTTCTATTGTATCAATGCTAATCTCTCAGTCAGATAAAAAAATGTTTCACTTTTATCAAACTTTTATGGTGTTGTATGAATAATAAATCAATCATTGATACTCAAAAAGGTGGACTTTATTAATGATGATCTCCATAAAAACTTCATCAAACAGAATCAAATAACATTTCAAATGCAACTCTTGATAAGTATTAATAGTCCTCTAAGTAAAAAATAGCTGTTAAATATATAACATTGAAAATATATAATGTTGTTTATTATAATAATAAACTTCAAATGTGCATCCCATAATAAAGATTTATTTCATTTTTAAACAAATTTTCAAATTACGTCCTCTCTTTTATCAATTCTAATTTATCAATCAGATAAATTAATTATTCACCTTTACTCACATAGCTTTGCTGTTATATGAATAGTAAATCAATCATTTACTTTATATTAAAGTAATCCTTGTAAAATCTTAATCAAGTCAACTCACAGTATCAAATAGCAATTAAGGTGTAAATTCTAATAATTTTATCAACCCTATGAATAATTTTCAAAACTTCTTTAAGGGTCAGTTATCGTATTTAACATATTTAGCAGTGTATATGATACACTGACGCATAAGACGCATCACCTTTTTTATATACATTTTTTAAAAAATAATAATTTTCTATATTTTTCATGAATTTCCGTAATGATTTGCTATACTAATTTTATACTCCAAAATGTACTTTTAGTCTTCATTCTCAAAATCATGAAATTCACTTCTAGAACCTAAACATTTTTAAGATTATCTCCTTTCTTAATTGTATGTTATTTACCTTGTGAATTACCTTATATTTTTGAGATAATTTTTTTTTATTTATATTTTAACCATTTAATTATAATATAATTTTTTTAAAATTATGAGAATATTAAATTATTTTGAATGTTTTGCTTTGATATTGATATGATTATGAGAATATATAAATAAGTATATGGGATTTGAACTCAGATTTTCAAGCACCCTTCCACTATACACACTATCTCATACAACTGATACACATGACCACACACATGTAGAAAAGATAATGTGTGTGGTCATGTGTATTAGTTGTATAATATAGTGTGGATAGTTGAAGGGTACTTGAAAATCTGAGTTCAAATCCCATATACTTACAATTAAGCTCCCAGGTTTATGAAGAGTACCTGGTTATCATATATATATATATATTAGTGTGACTATCTTGGGTAGTTATATATATATAATTATTCAAAACAATACAATAATTAATACAGTAACAATATTTTAAACAAATATATACCAATTTAATAGAAGTTCTTTCAACTATCTATGTAGTCGTTGTCAACTAGACTCAAATTGTATTAGAAAAAACCGTTACAAATGTAAACAAAAGCAATACGTCATACATCAATTTTCCCACAATTCATTAATTTTTATATTGGCTGTCTGTCTATTTATCAACTGTTGCTTTTCACTTTTTATTAACATATCTTCTTTAATTTTGCATTTATTATTATTTCTTTCAATACACAGAATTTTAACTTTATTAAAATCAAAATCAAAACCATAATTACATGTTACATTATGATCAAAAAATACTGATGGTGATACATCATCATTTCTAACATTCTCTTGTCTTGATTTTTGCACTCGTTTATATAATAACAAATGCTCCCTTGATCTTTTCTCCAATGTACATCGAGATTCCCCAATATATGCCTTTCCACAAAAACATAGCCATTTATATATTGCACAACTTTGATTTAAAATACCACACCTATTTTTTGAATTATTTATTAATCTATTTAAATTAGGAGTAGTATAAAATGCAACTCGACATATATTTTTATATATCTGTTTTATAAATTTAACCTGTTCATTACAAATAAATGTTATTGATATCCAAGTATATTTTATTTTATCAATATCTATAGCATCTAAAATATTTCTATTATTATTAAACTTAGTAACAATATTATAAATTAATTTATGATCATATCCAACATTTAACAAATCCATAATAAATACATTTATGTTACTTATTTTATCAGAACTATATTTACATAATTTATTATTCCTAAATAAAAATGATTTTAAACTGGATAATTTATGTGCAATTGGCACATTTGAATACCAAGGAATATATCCTCTTTTTTCAATATCTTTTATTACCATACAATAATCTAATTTATTTTTATTACGTGTAACTTTGATATCTAAATACTGAATTGACTTTTTTTCTTCAAAAGATTTACTCCATTTTAAACCTTCTAAACTATTTAATTCATTGAATAATACATTTATAATATCTAAACTTCCACAAACGAAAACATCATCAACATACCTGTAATAAATTTTAATACCTTGGCAATATATATTAGTATTAAGAATTATATCTTCATATCTTGATATCACAAAACTACATATTTGTGAAACTACAGGAAGTCCCATAGGCCATCCGTAATCCATTTTATAATAATTTTCATTAAATATAGCATATATATTTATATAGCTTACATGCAGGTTTATATACAGATGCATTTGTAAATATTTATAAATATTTTTTTGTTTCACAAAAGCCATAAAATGCAATACAATATTTATGTGTATATTAATATAAACCAGAAGTTTTGGACTGATTGAAATTTCAACTCATAATTTTGATTATTGGCACATAAGATACACTCTATATTTTAGGCATATTTTGAGAAGGGAAACATGTGTCCTATATTCTGCAAATACAGTAGATAAAAGTGGACCATTTATTATCTGATGGTAGATCAGCATTGTTAGGATATAGGACATCATTTGCAAGTATATCAAAAATTAATCTAAAAAGTATGATTTTTGAATTATTATTATGGTATAATTATTCAGAGGTTTTTATTCTATAAATATTATTATATATTCTCAGAATTACATATTTAATAGTTATTGGTGGTTTCCAAGTTTATTAAAATTATCAGCTTATGCTTAAATGTGTGTATGTAGACATGATAGGGTTAAAAAAAATCCTGTATTGGATTTTACAGTAATAAAGAAATAGAGTGTAGCCAATAAAACCACTTGGGCTAAAAAATTTTATTATATGCTGTATAACTGTTTTTTCTGTTTGTCTTTCAATGTTCAAGTTGTTGAATAGTTTTATTTTTGACATATTATTGACATTTTGATGATGGTTACTCATATTTGTTAGTAATTTTATATTATGCATATTCACTTCTTTATTGCACACATACAAACATATATATATATATATAAATCATTTTAAATTTACTTTAATTACACATGTACAAAATTTTAAAATCTTCACTTAGATTAAATTATTTAATAATTTATTGAGGAATAATTATTTTTGTATTATTAAATCTTCAACTGTCCTTTTATTATCTTCTCTTTTAACAGTAGGTTCAGCCCAGTTCCATGTCAGTCTCTTAATTTTTTCAAAGATATTAATGCTCATTATTTGTTCTCTCATTCGTGTATTGTTTTAGCTTTTCTGTTTATTCTTAAAATAGACTTTGTTAAGTGGTCTAAATTCTCTGAATTACAATTCTGTCAAATGTGCAAGTCTTAGGTCCATAAATAAGAACTGATAAGATGCATATATTAAAACCCTTTCTTTTTAATATCAAACATATTTTCTTAAATATTAAGCTATTTCTATCAAAACTTTTTCATCCATTATATTTCTATCTATATTAATACTTAAATTAAGGTATTTGTAACTGTTAACTTCTTCTAATTCAAGATTATAAATCTTTGTTTCTATAAAATTCATTCAACATTATTTTAGTCTCTTTAGCATTTATTTTTAACCTTTCTTTTTAATTTTCATTCAATACATCTTGCAACATTTCTTGAAGTTCTGAAACATTAGTTGTAAAAACAACTAGTTTTCTACTAGATGTAGATGACTTAAATAATAACTTATTTTTACTTCAATTAATTCTCATTTTAATCCACGAAATTTTGGAAATATGGAATCATTCTGTAGTAAAATCTTTTTAGTATAATTTCTTTTACTATCACCATGTACTCTAATCACTGTTATTTCATTCAAGATTAGATGCAAATAGAAGTTAATATTTAAATGTATTTAAAATAAAACATATGTATACATACTAGTTATATACTAATGTTCTCTTATAATCTATAACCAACACCCTTATTTTCAATCATTATCAATCTACTGCTGAACAAAAAGATCCAAGCTTAATCAGATTATTCCAATACATAGTTTCTCTTTTCTGTATAACTCTAACACTCTTTTTTATTTTACTTATCAGTAGCACATGTGATGTTTTTTACGTATTTAAAAATTTCATAGGATTCAGTTTAAGATTTCAAATATCTATTTCAACTCTTAAGCTATCAATGATCTCAACCTGTAGTCAAGGCAACTTTCTTTAACAATAAAAATAGTTAATGGAGGTAACTTTGACTACAGGTTGAGATTGTTGGTAGCTTAAGGGTTGCTTGTTTTCATTTACATTTATAAACTTAATGTCTTGAATAATTGGCTTTATTGTCTTTCTAAATGTCTACTTATTGTAATCTATTTAAATCATTATGTTTAGTTAGCTCTATTTTAATATTTTTGATGATATGAATGAAACATTTTTTTGCACTCTTATACATTTTATATACCCTGTGTTTTTCCTTAGTTCACTATGTGATAAGAAGTCTCTGTATTGCTTTTGTGTTACATATCCAAATATCCTATAAATGTGTAAGTATCAATGAAAGACATTTATTAAAAAAAACATTGTTTTCAAATACATAGATATATTTGTAATAATAAGTGGCATCTAATGCAGTCTAAGTTAATTCCTCAATTAAATTCATCCAGCAGTATTGACAATCTGTTTATAGATATTTGTTATAAATCATTATTTTCTTTCTTTTTTTATTTTGTGAAAAGCTGATATTGCTTTAATCATTTAGCATTTATCTTTAATGTTATTTTTTTACTTTCATCTTATAACTCTTACAACATTTCTTGAAGCTTTGAAGCATTATTTGCAAAAGATATGGCATCATCTGCAAAATCTAAATGAATTAACTAATCCCATTTAGTTTTATTTTTTTAGCTTCCCATTTTAATACAACAGAGTCCATAAATGTGATTAAAAGTTTTGGAGATATAGGATCACATGTTGATCTTTTTAGTTCACCATGTAATCTAAACATTATTTTCACATTTTGATATATATATATATATATAATCTATAAGGTATAATGTTCTAAGTCTATATCTTGATATTACAAAGCTCTAATTACTACAAAAATGCTTATAGGAAAAAGATATTTATAATTATTAATATTCATTGATCTTTTCTATATTTTTGTTTAATATTTGAATGTGATTTATTGTGCTCTTCTCACTTTTAAATCCAGTTGTTATTTTGACTGGTTTGAATCTAAAGTTTTCTTTAGTCATATTGTGATGATTTTAATAAAGATCTTGTATGAAATAGATTAATAAATTTATAATGTCTTTTTTAACATTAATTTAATATTAATATTACTACTGTATTCTTCTAATAATATAGAACATATTTATCTTTTAGGATTTGATATCTATTTTTTTCATCTTGCTTCTTTTAAAATGTCAATAATAATTCCATCTTTTTCTAAAGCTTTTCCATTTTTCATGTACTTAATTACATGTCTTATCATGTTTTCAAAAATAACTGGCATTTCAAATTTATGACTTCATCTTTTTTTCATAATTGTACTATTTTTTATTCTCATTGCTGAAACAATTTTTCTTCTAACACCAAAATGCTATTTTATACTTTTGAGACTTTCATGGGGGGGGGGGGGTTCTATAGTTTTTCTTACCAATTTATACTTATATACCTTTTTAAATATTAAACTCCTAAAGCTAAACTAGTCAAGAAACAGTCAGAATTACACCAAATTCACAACTAAACCAGACTAGCCAAAGAAAAACTCTAAAACACAACCAATGATTTAACTGTTACAAGCTGACTTCTCAAGTATAAAGAACTAAAAGATGACAAATTTATACTAAATATTACTCACAATTGCACTTACATTCTACACACTCTTAATATTAAAAGAACTTTTAAATAAGTTAATTGCTTCAGAATCATAACTTTTTATAATAAAGATTCTTTAAAATAGCTTTTTTTATTTCTAGTTCTTTTTATTTTATTTATTTAAAAGGAATAAAAGAAAAAGAAAAATTAAAGAATCTTTATTATTAAAAAAGTTATGATTCAGAAGCAATTAACTTATTTAAAAGTTCTTTTAATATTAAGGATACATGGGATAAGTGGAATTGTGAGTAATATTTTGTATAAATTTGTTATATTTTAGTCTTTTACCTTGAGGAGTATGATTGTAGCAGTAAAACCATTGGTTGGGTTTTAGAGTTTATTTTCTTTGGTTATAAATTTGGGGTAATTTTAATTATAATATATCTTTATATCATTACCACTTTTTTTAATATAATTTTACAAAATACAGTATATTTGATTTTTTTAAATAGACCACGGTTAAATATTTTCATATTTTTTTATTTTTTCAAATATTATCTTGCCTCAGTTGAAAATTTACTGGTATATTTCTACTTTACTATATTAAATATCTGTGAAGATATTCTTATTGTTTATCTTTTTACTGAAATTTTTAAATCCTGAATTTTATCAATGTTTGTTAATAATTTAAGATGATTTGTTTATCCAAGATTCAATGGAATATTTCTTGAGATTAGAGATAATAACTGATAGTATTGTCTATTTTTAATAACTTTGACTTTTTAGTTTGGCAGTGACATATTCATTCCTGCATTGAATTGTTTTATTATATTATAATTAAGAAATATATAAGCATATTTTCTTTTCTTCAAATTAAATAGTCTATTTCAACCCTCATTTCTATCTCAACTTCCATATTTACCGATAGCACTTTAATCTCTATAAAAATCTTTTGCTTTTTTTATTAGAATGATAACACTCTATGGCAATAAAGTTGAATTTCTGCATTTAATATCTTCTATTAAGTTAAATAATTAGTCTTTCAATTCTATATAGCATACCATAGATCTCCCAATTGTTGTTACTTTATTACCATTTATAATAAATCATGCACCATTTGTATTTCCAATATTTGAATCTTTATAGTAAAATTCATGAATTTTCTTTTCACTTCTTTTTCTAAGTTTGCATAATCTGACAATGTTCCATTGAATATTAGATAGATTTTTTTTTACAATTCATGCAAAAATGCTTTGTTTGAAAATGATTTACATTGTTGATAATTAAATAAAAAGGTTTTATCAAGTGTAATCCTAAAATCCATAAACTCATTTTTCACTCCTGACTTCACTCACCAACTTTACAGTCTATAGGATATGTGTATCATAATTTATTATTATGTGTCATTATAAATATAAAAGAAAATTAGAATTCAAAGTATATTCATCCTATCTTCAAGAAATTTCAATTAATGCCTTACTTAAAAACTTAAGTATCTTTAAAAAAAAAAGCTTAATATAGTGTTTCTTGGTTTTAAACTCAAAATATAAAATTTAGTAAATTCATTATGATGTGTATTAATGAGATGCCTGTCATATTTGTTTAGTATGATTATATTGAAGCCTATTTATTAAAGTTTGAGGTTTTCTATATTAATGTAAACTGAGCACTGATTATATATATATATACGTGGAAGATGATGATCTGGACCAACTGATGCGTGCTGTTTCAGCATGAAATATCTATATTGAAGATTATTTATCTTTTTCACATGTGTGTGGTCATGTTTATTGGTTCGATGGCCGGAGGGAGCTTGAAAGTCTGTGTTCAAATCCCCTTTAATTATTATATATCAATATTGATATATATATATATAATGGATAATGGGAATTTGTCAAACTTAATTTTGTAAGATCACGAAAAGAAATTAAAGACTTTTTTTTTTTTAAGTTTAATAATATTCCATTTTACAACTTTTATAATAATACACTGATATAAATTTTCTTGTTCAAATCTGTGTGTGATTCATATACAGATAACTATTATACTAAAGATTTTTTCTTGAATAAAATGCAGTATTTTGCTGAAAAAAAATGTGTGAGAAAAACTTTTTGGTAGATGATTCCTCAGTTTTAAATATATATATAATAACGAAACTTAAATATATTCCAAACAACGGTAAACAATTTATAATATAATATAAATAAAAACTCATAAAGAAATATTTTCGATTATATTCATAATCATTTTCAACTCAACTTTCAAAATGGAATCATCTATTATCAACCGGAAACACATGTCGATTTAAATATCCCACAATTCATTAATCCTAACATTTGCTAATTTGGTAATAGATGATTCCATTTTGAAAGTTGAGTTGAAAATGATTATGAATATAATCGAAAATATTTCTTTATGAGTTTTTATTTATATTATATTATAAATTGTTTACCGTTGTTTAGAATATATTTCAGTTTCGTTATTGTATTATTAATATTAGTGGATATTTATTTTGTTTTATATATATATTTATTTATTATAATGAAAATTTTCACAGGTAAAAGATCAAAATAAAAAAAAATTGTAAAATAATAAGTATAATTCTTCCAATGATTCTGAAACCTGTTATCGTTACAAAATTATATTGTTTAAAATCTACTAAAAGATTTTTAACTACTGAATATCCCATATTACTATAAGTGTCAAAGAATATAAAAATGCTTTTATTTAAAAGTTAGTTTTTTTAGACCCTTATGTCATATTTTTGAGATAGTTAATACTTTCTTAATTTTGATAAATTGAAAATATTGGCTAAAATGAAAAGATATAGTTTGCATGCTATGAGAGAGAGTTTACAAAGACCAGTTATTTTAAACAAATGCAAAAAAAATCCACATATTTGAATCTTATGGAAATTGTTTATTCTGTCTCTATCATTTGACAGTCAACTGAATAAATGATAAAGAAACTTTAAAACAAGAAAGTGTATTACTTTTTTACTTTTGATCAACTTAGTAAAAGTACTGTTAGTAAATACGATTTAAATTGACCTCTAAATAAAAAAGATGATGCACAAACATATTTCAAAGTTTCTCTGGTAGTGATTGATGGGTTATATGATAAAAAGTAAGACCCATACTTTTGCAATTACTTTTAAAATCATCTCAACAATATTCCTGGACACCAGATCCATGAAAAAAAAAAGAAATTTTATTGAAACCACAGGTTTTCTATATCTGTGGAAAATTTTTCTGGGTCTGATCTTAGAAATTTTTCAATATTCTGGAAAAATAATAAATGATATTTCCCAGAATCTTCTTTATTTTCATATTTATATAAAAAAAATTTCCAATAATTATAATTTAAATAAATTTCTCCATGCATGTCATAGTTAAATTTTAGCTATAATTTAATGAATCAAAGTACCAATTAAAAATAGGCAATATAAATTACAAACTGACATCACACCATCTTTTATACAAAATGTTTACCAAGCTAATTACAACTCATCTACAGAGAACATTGGATTTTCACCAACCAAGAGAACAAGCTGGATTTAAAAGTGGTTTTAGTATAGTAGATCATATACAAATATTGAGAGAAGTTATAGAAAGGGCAAATGAATATAAGTTGTCAGTATGTTTTGGATTTGTAGATTATGAAAAGGCATTTGATTCTATAAACATTTCTTCAGTGATTAAAGCATTGAATCATCAAGGTATAGATCCAGGATATTGTCATATTTTAAAGAATATTTATAAAAATGCAACAGCAACAATTAGATTACATAATGATACTGGGAAAGTCAACATTGAGAAGGGTGTAAGACAATGTGATTCCATACCTCCAAAACTTTTTACAGCAGTGCTACAAGAAATATTTTGTGGATTAAAATGGGAAACTAAAGGAGTGAAAATAAATGAAGATTATTTAAGTCATTTAGATTTTGCAGATGATGTAGTTGTTTTTGCACATAATGCTACAGAGCTGCAGGAAATGTTGCAGGATTTATCAGATGAAAGTAGTAAAGTAGGATTAAAGATAAATGTTAAAAAGACTAAAGTAATGTTTAATCGATTTGCTCAAAATATGAAAATAAAGATTGATTATGATGAATTAGAAGAAGTTAACAGTTACAAATAGCTTGGTCAGATTAATAATACAGATGGAAACATAATGGATGAAATTAATCATAGAATTAAACTTGGTCAGAGTGCTTTTGGTAGAAATAACTTGATACTAAAAGGAAATATGCCTATGTGTTTGAGAAGAAAGGTTTTTAACAAATGTGTTTTACCA
The DNA here is from genome assembly GCA_028023455.1 of Epiperipatus broadwayi. NCBI lineage: Eukaryota > Metazoa > Onychophora > Udeonychophora > Euonychophora > Peripatidae > Epiperipatus > Epiperipatus broadwayi. The sequence goes on from JAQFVV010012471.1 coordinate 547,530, forward strand.
GTTCTTACTTATGGATCTGAGAAGAGATGATAATAGATGGACAATTAAAATCTTAAACTGGATTCCAAGAGATTGTAAAATACCCAGAAAGAGACCACATGTGAGATGGATGGATACAATCAGAAAGTGTGCAGGGGTGATGAGGAGTAGAGAAGCTAAAGATTGGAAAAGATGGATTGAACTTGGAGAGACCTTCAGCCTGCAGTTGATTGATAATGGTTAATGATCATGATGATGATGAAACATAATGCCTAATTCTATACTAGTAAATGTAAATAAAATGGAAAATTATATAACATTACAATACTAGCCAAAAAAAAAAAAAACAACAACAAAATTTTACTAAAATTCCCTCATGACCATGGTTATCACCTAGTAACAAAAGAGCTTCTTAAATGAAATTTTAACTAAATGCAATATATATATAATTATTCAAAACAATACAATAATTAATACAGTAAAACAATATCTTAAAAAACAAATATAATAGAAGTACTTTCAACTATCTATGTAGTCATTATCAACTAGATTCAAATTGTATTAGAAAAAACAGTTACAAATGTAAACAAAAAGTAATACGTCATACATCAATTTTTTACTGTATTAATTATTGTATTGCTTTAAATAATTATATATATATTATTATAATTGGAATACAGACATTGATTAATAATATATATATATATAACAAAATAGCCTTCCCACAATTCACTTCAAAAACAATCACTTTTAACATCAAAGAATGTCTTCATGAGATTGAGAGCCTCAGATTCAAGAAAATTTATCATCAGTTTTTTCTTTGACTTTCTTAATTCATTTTTCTTTCATAAATAGAACCTTTGCATTATCAAATAATATTTTATGATCTCTATTCAGTTCAAGAGTATGCAAAGATGAGTTATAATATCTACACTTAACTCTGCTCTTATGACTTTAAGTCTGTCATTAAGATTTAATTTACTTTAACAACTACAAGGAATTTTATCAGCTATACTGGGGGTAGATTGTCTATCAATTGACTGTCTTGAACTAGTTAATAATAAAATTAAATCAAGATCTTTCTTCCAGGCCACTTCTATATCACCCAAGAAATGACTATTCTTAAAAATCAATTTATGAATTGAGGACTGTAATGATACAGAGAATAAACTCATTTTTCTCACTAACATTTTTTCTTATTAATAGATTTATAGATATTTTTATTAAATATAATATTTGTAATGAATTCATGATTATAACTTATCTTCAATCAATATAATTAGAAGCAATTGATTCCTCTGAATATAAGTATTATTTTCAAAATTATTAAGCCTTCCATTCCTATAACAAAAATTTAGTAACAAAATATTTTCATGAATAATTAATAACTAGCAATTTGCTTTCTCATTATACTGATTTAGGCTATAATCATGAATTTATTAGAAATATTATATTTAATAAAAATATCTATAGACCTGATAATAACAAAAATTTAATTGTTTGTGAAAATAAAGAATTTATTTCTTTACCATTCAAGTCATCAATTTGTAAACTGGTTTATAAAAATAGTCATTTATTGGATGGTATAAAAGTGGTCCAGAAGAAAGACATGGATTTAAATTCATTATTAAGTAGTTAGTCAATTGATAACAAATCTATTCCTGTTAGAGTTTATAAAATTTTTTGCAGTTATTGGAAAATTTATACCCATTAAAGTAAAGTAAATCTTAATGAAAGAATTAATGTTCATAACAGTACAGTTAAATATAGATATCATAACTCAATTTTGTATATTCATAAACTGAATATAGATCATAAAATATTATTTGACAATGTCAGTCTTTTATGAAAAAATAAATTAAACATATGTGGCAAAAAATACTGATGATAATTTTTTTTGATTTTGAGGCCATCAATTTCATGAAGACATCCTTTGATGTTAAAAATGGTTGATTTTTAAAGTGAATTATGTGAAAGCTATTGTATTTTGTGTGTGTGTGTGTATATATATATTGTTTGCTTCTAACTGAATTTCACTTGAAAAGGTCTATTTTCTAATAGATGAAACAATGGTTGTGAAAGAATTTTAGTAAAATTTTATATTTTGTCTAGTAGTGTAATGTTACATGATAACACAGTAAACAATTGAACATAAAAAAATTAAATCCTAGAATTGATTTTGATATCAATTCTTTTCATCAACTGATCTAATATTTAAAACACTTTACTCTGGTTTACAACTTTAAAAACAAATGAATAACTAAATATTAATATAAAAAAATCTTAAAATTAGTTTAGTTATAGAAAAATATGCCTTCTAACAAAGAAATTTTTACTTTGACTGTCACATGATAAGTGTTATGGACATTTAGAGATTTTATGTATAAGATAGAAAATTGTTTCTGCTGGTATGTAGTGAAACATCAAAGATAGTTTCATTTCATTATTTTCTTGTGCAGTAACAATTGGACAGAAACATGAAGATACTTAAATCAGAGGTCACATTGTTACTTTAAGATTTACAAAAGTTCAAAGTGACTTTCTATTATTATTATTTTTATTTTATATTCTATATTAGAGTTTTGTATCTTTTTATTCTTTAATATTACAAATATTTACATTTTTCACTGTTAATTGTATTTTAAATAATTATTAAAATACAAATGCTTTTTAGAAATTAGTGCCTATTAGTTTTCTTTTAGCTCTATGCAAGATATATACTAAAATAATTACAACTTGTTTACAGTGAAATTCAGATTTAAGACAGCCAAAAGAAAATATTTAATATAAAAATATGTTTAGCATAATAGATTACATCCATGCATTAACAGAAGTTATATAAAGTACCACTAAGTATGAATTTTTATTAGACCATCAATTTGTAATTATGAAAAGGCATTTGAATCTATAAATGTATTCATGGTAGTTAAAACTTTAATTAAAATATTGCATGAAGTTATTATCATAATTTAAAAAATACCAAAATGCAACACAATGCTTATATTATGGTAACACTAAAAAAAGTAACATTAATATGCATGTATGACAGGGTGATTCCATATATCTAAAACTTTAGTACTCTATGGGAAATCCTTTGGCAGTTACAATATGACAATTTATAACATGTAGATTATGCTGATATAGTTGTTTTGCATAGAATATTTTAGAACTTCTGAAAATGTTATTATAATGAGTCATATAAAACAAGAAAACAGGATTAAAAATAAATGGTATAAAAATTACCATAATATTTGATAGTATTTGATAGAAGAAATCATCAGACAAAAGAAGTTAGTAACTATAAATATCTTTATTATTAAAACAAATAGAAACATAATGGATAAAATTAATCATAAAATTAAATTTGGGTACAATGTTTTAGATAGAAATAATCTATATCAAAAGGAAATATGGCTATATCTTTTTTTTTTAAAAAAAAGATTTTTAATAGATATGTTTATCCACTCTTACTTATAAATTTGAGACTTGAATCTGTATCAGAAGAGTAATACAGAGTTTCAAAATACTCTATGATGTATTGAGAGATATATGTTTGGAATAACAAATAAGGATGTAAACCAAAATACATGGATCAATAAATAAACAGACACTGACATCATGAAGAGAATTAAAAGGTTGAAGTGAAGCTGGGCTGAGCATAGTACTAAAAAAAATAAAAATGGATGGGCAATTGAAATATTAAATCGAATCCCAAGAGATTGTAAAAGATCTGGGAAAAGGTCACATATAAAATGGATGAATGAGGTAAGAAAATTTGCTGGATTAATGTGGACAGGAGCCATAAAGTGGAGAAAATGGATTAAACTTGGAGAGATCTTCATCCTGCAGTAGATTAATAATAGATGAAAATAATGAAATTATTTTATATTTCTTAAAAATATATATACATCAAAAGCAGATAAAAATATACCATTTATAAATTTCAAATACTCTTTCTCTTTTATACATAAATATAATATTTTATAATGTTGAGCATTTAATATACCATAAAACGAAATTACCTAGATTTATTATTTTTTTAAAATCTTCATTATAAATAGTGTAATGCTCCGTGTAGAATTATTATTATTTTATATATGCTAATAAAATTCGTTTTTTTAAACAAAAATATAATCAAATAGCATTTAAAATATATAATAAAGCTGTCACATATCTCTTTAATACATCTATAATATGAGAAGTAATCCATGAATGTAAAATAAATAAATAATCGCATTTAGGTAAAAAAAAAAAAAAAGATGAATTGTATCTAGTTGTTATACATAATATTAATTAAAAAATAAAAGTTATTTAACTTAGATAATAATAATATAAAGTTATCTATTTTATACATTACGAATAAAAAATTAACGAACTCTACATTTTTCTTTTTTAAAAAATCAAATCACACTTCCTTCTTAACTCGGTCATGTTAAAAAAATTAATACGCTGCCACTAGGGGATAGAAAGTAAGCTTACTATAATTGCTCTATTTGGAAAAAAAAAAATGTAGTCGATATATATGTATATAAAAAATAATTCATAGTTATTATTAAAATATGATTTTATTTTGAATCAACGGCATATCTTGCAAGCTTTTAGTTACAAAAGCAGTTATTTAATAGTTTTAAAAGCAATCAGTTAAGAATATTCATAATTTTAGCTCGTTCAATTTATGAGAATGAATGAAAAAAATCAAACTTACGTAAGACTTTAAATGATCGATAAAAGTTCATATGTAACCAAGTTTAAAATAAAAACAGTTAAAGAAAATCTTGAAGAATATTTATAAGCTTTGAACATAAACACGTAAAATAATTCACGTAAGCATTTATTGATTAATTTAATTTATAGAAACTGAGAAAAATGTATTCTTTTTTTTTTTTGCAAGAAATTGTTTCTTTAAAAAAATATATATTTTGGAGAAGAAAGAGAAAATCATCTGCACTCAACGAAATTCCAACAATGTTTTTCTTTTATTCATCGTATTTGTTTTTTATCCATTATCTCCAAGACAAAATATTTTCGATTAATTAGTGTGTGTGTGTGTGTTTCGTTAAAACAATTATTTAAAAAAAGTTATAAAAAGAGAATAAAATTAATATTCAGCCTAAATGAAAGTCCAAAATGATAAATGCAAATTCTTTTATGCGATATATAATTAATATTTTTATCCGCAAGTATAAATATTTAAATTGACGTGACCTGGAAATTGTAGTGACGTCAAAAGTATATCATGACAACTAGCCTAAATACAAAAAAGAAAAAGATATGCTCTGATCTTTACTTTTGAAATCGCCACGTATGTTGTACCAATAGCGGCACATGGATCCCATTTGAACAAATTAGACAACAGTGCATCACATGCGTAATAGTGAAGTAATTTCTCCAGCATCAACCACCGAGCGCAATTTCACCAATGGAAAAATAACAATAATAAAAAATGTAAGCAGTGTCCAAACCCACTGACTATAAAGTTATAGAAGAAAATTAAAAAGCTCTTACTTGGATATATCTGGAAGCGCATCAGTACAGCTAAGCTCCAAAACAATATAAACACAAGCTACAAAGAGAACAATTCCTTGCATCCTTTGGGTAGCCATGTTGATATTCAACTGCCTCGCTCTCACTGGCGGAGTAGATTGATGAACTGATTGAAATACCGATAGGTGGCGAGGATTTGCACATCAAAAAAATCGTATTACTGTATTAAAACAAAAAAAAAAAAAAATCGAAGGAAAATAATTCTTTTTATCATTTAATTTATTAAGCAATTAGAATTACGATGTCTTTTGCGTGTTAAACATGTAATAAACAATATATCTACTAATCATGCCATTTACACATCCAATACACACATACGCATATATATATATTAGTCTTTAGAATAAATTACGTTAAAAGGATCGCTAAGTAATAATCATGAGTTTTCTTTTTGGTCATCTCTCCTGTCTAGAATGGACATTGAATATGTTTTTGAGCAAATAATCTTAAGGATCTAATTTTCCCGAATAAAAGTTTTAATTTTAATGAACGGTATTATTTTCTACTGAATCACATAATCGCACTTTTTTTTATTCCACACTGTTTTATGATAATACCTTTCTTAATTTTTTCCTTTTATCTATAGTTTAATCTTAATACTAAATCAAATTATTTGACCTTTTTTAATTATTTTTTTTATCTTAATCTCTTACAATCAATACTGTGAATTGAATTAATCTATTCAATTCCTTTACATTCTATTTTCTTTTTTGCTTTATCTATATAGCAGCATGTAAATAATTATTGCTCTTTAACAAATAGTAATTATTTATGGTTTTTACTTGTCATGCATAGCAATAGATGAATTGAACCATATTATGCTATATATGTATAATTCAATGGATAATTCAGTTTAACAGGCAACTGAAACAAAAGACTATGATGTGTTTTGATCTTTAACTCAAATGCAAAAAGTCCATAACCTTAAACTCAGATATAAAAATCCAGTAAATTCATTCCCAATCACCGATGCATATTGATGACCAGGGAATTAGAAGAAGAATTGTCTAATATTAAATAGAATATTATGGTATTTTGTGAAGTTAGAAAAAAGATGAGAAATAATTTAAAAGTGGGTTTGTATTTTACTAAGGCTCAAATATTGAAAGCAAAAGTGAGGTGGGATTTATTTTAAATAAAACTGAGAAAAGCATCATAGTGACAATTGATGGCAAAGCAACAGATTGCCAAGGTTAGTTATTCAACTTAAAGAAAGATATCAAATGCAGATAATTCAGATTTACACCTCATTGTAATGTAGAAGTGGCGGATTTTTATATGAATGGGCAAAATGCTTTTCATCAGATTAAATAATATTTTTAAATCCTCATGCAGGACTTTAATACTATAATTGGTAAACAATGAAAAGATGAAAGTACTATAAGTAGGATTGGCTATGGTGTATATTATGAATTTTTTCTATGAAAAAATTACTAAATGGAAGTAGACATGTAACATCCAAATAAGGTACAGCAGATATGTATTATATTTTGACTAACTTAAAATATGTATTTCAACATCGTAATGTTCTTGATAGATTCAACACAGGAAAAGATTTCTGATTAGTGACATGTAAAATATGCTACAATGCAAATGTAGAGGGAATTGATGATATTCTTAATCTTCAGAAAGACTTCATCAAATTTTAATTAAATTTGAAAATCACTTTAAAAGAAATAAACTTTGAAGATGATTCATATTTGATAAGATAACTGATATTTTAAAGAAAACTTCAAAAAATATAGTTGGCACAAAAAAGCAACAATTTACCAATATTTTTTTTTACTGGGACAAGATAATGTATGAAGAAAAGAAGAAATATGAAAATTTCTGAAAATTATTCATTAAGAAAAAATGATAATCTGGAGTTTTGACAAATGCTATAAAAAGAATTAATAAAGATATAATATAATTGTGAATTGGAAGGAAAAAGGAAAGGTACAGAAGAGAATAAAACACATAAAAAAGTAAAACAACACTTTGTCATTGGAAGAAAAGTTGTTTGAACAATAAAAAGAAAAGATGGGATTATGATTAAAAAGAGAAATGGCATCATGAAATTTTTAAGGGTATTTTATAAAGAATTATATAGAATAAAGGACAAGAAAAATTAACCCTCACATTTAGTTTATCTCATGAATTGATCAACCTTTTAATGAAGTAAAACATGCAATTAAATCTATTAACAAAGGAAACTGTAAGTAATGATGGACTTATAATCAATATCTAAAAGAAGCTGATAAAGGAGTAGAAAAGTTGTTGGTGAAGTTATATACCAAATATCTAAAATGATAAACATATACTATGTGAGTGGAAGAATACAGTACTAATATTGATATTAAAAAATATGATAGATATTAGAAATTACAGCCCTAACTGCCTTTTATCAGTTCTACACAAAATCTTTGCCAAGATAATTATGATTTGTCTGCAATAAACATTGGATTCTAATTAACTAAAAGAACAAGCTGGATTCAAAACTAGCTTTAACAGAATATATCACATCCAAATTTTGAGAGAAAATATTATATTTTGTAGTCATAGATTATGAAAAGATATTAGATTCTATAAACATTTCTTCAGTGAATAAAGTTTTAGTTCATCAAGATAAAGGTCAAGGATATTGTCATATTCTAAAAAATCTTTATTATGATGCAATACCAATTATTAAATTTCATAATGATGCTAGGAAAAATAACATCAGGATGGGTAAAAAATATGGTAATTTTATATCTATAAAACTTTTTACAACAGTTTTACAAATAATACTTCTAAACTCTGGGAAATGCCTGCAGCAGTTATCAGATGAAATTAAGAGAAAGGACAGATAAATACTAATAATATTAGAGTAATCTTCAATGGATTCTTTTTCAAAAAAAATGATAATCATTAAATAGAAGAAGTTAACCTTCCCAAATATCTTGATCAGATTATTAATATAGATGTAAAGTTAATGAGCAAATTAATTGTAAATTAAAATTTAGGTGGAGGGTTTTTGATGAAATAACTTGGTATTAAAAAATATAATCCAATTGTATGAAAAGGACATTTTTAATAGATGGGTTTTATCAGTTCTTATCTATGGATTTGAGACTTGCACATTTAATAAAAGAATAATTTTATGGCTTTAGACCAATTTAAATATAGAAGGATATATGTAAGAAGTAATAAAAAGATATCAAAATGAAATTCATGGATGTGAAAACAAACAGATATCATTGACATCATTGAAAGAATTTAGAAGCTGAAGTGAATCTGATCTGAAATATTGCTAAAAGGGATGATAATATGTGAAGAGTTGAAGGTTTAAAGTGGATTCCAAAAAGTTGTAAAAGTCTTAGAAAGAGATCACATGAAAAGGATGAATGAAATAAAAACTGTTTTTGGTATGATGTAAATAAGAGAACCTAAGGATAAAAAAACTGGCTAAAACTTTTGAAAGATTTTCATCTTGTAGTGGATCAATAATAGTTGAAAATGATGATCATAATAATAATATATTACAAAAATATATATAAAACCAAAATTTTTACATTTATATATGTCAAATGCATTGACTGGGAAATGAACTCAAGCCAGCTGTGTGGAAGGCTGCTTTGCTAACCGCTAGCCACCAACGCTTGACAATTTTTACATTTATCTTATATATTTTGTATAGAAAACACAGACTCTTTTCGAAACTTTCTACTTCATAAGCATCTCCTTAAGTTCTCTTTCATATTTGTTTTAGTTTTTCCAAATCACTTCTTTATTTATTGTCAATTACTAGGTTTCTTGTCTACAGAATTTGAATTGTTTCTTTCTATATATTATTCTCTTTGATATCATTTTGTCTTTAGTGTCTCTATTCCTTACCATATAGAAGTGTTTAAAACTTTTTATAAATCATTCTGATATCACCTTTATACATTATAGAATATAGAACTTAACTTATTATTTATTCTGTTTAGAATACTTGTATCAGTAAATTGTTCCTAATTTTTTTTTATCATTATCATGGTGTATATATATATGTGTGTGTGTTTATTTCTTTCATGCATTTATTATTGTAGAATCTTTTTTTTAATTGCTCTATTGGCATCTATTCCACATTCATAGAATTTTTTTTTTCATTTGCATAATATATAATTTGCATGTGTATACAAATTTCTCCATACTCTGAGAACACAAATGACTTCATTAAAATATTACAAAACCATAGTATATAAAAAGAATCTTTTCAAAGGTGTTAATTTATTATTCTAATTGAACTGATTGTGTGTGTGTGTTTATTTAGATTTAGCAACAATTTATCAAAACATTTACGTAATGGAAAACTATCTACAAGATTTTTAACACTTTAATAATTTTCTTGCAATGTATTTTTTTTTTTTTTGATGACCAATGTTGTGTTTTAAGCATAGTTTCAATTCAAAGTAGAACAGAACAATAACTAATTTTATTTTGTCTTTGTATTGCTGAATATTTATCAAAAAGTACTATTTACTAGAACCCATCTAAATCTATACTTAAATTCATTGCTAAATTCTTTATAGCCATAAACTGTCACAATATCTGTGAACTAAAAAGTTTAATGTATATTAGTCACTTCAGTATACCACACTAATATTAAACAAATTCCAACAGCTTATTTTACCAACATTATGAGGTTGATTGTGTTGGGTTAGCCGGTGTATTTTATGAAATTTCAAATGAAATATTAATTATCTCTTTCAAAAAAAAAAAGATATTTTTGATGAATTTTCTCATCTCACTATTTAAATGTTCAAGCATTGTAATATTGTTTTCTAATACAATATAAATATTGACAAATATAAAAAAAGAATAATCTAAATTACATATCTGTTTTCTTCTTCAGTCTGACTTTTTCTTTATTTAATTTTTGTCACATGACAGCTCTTTTCAATCAATTAACAATGTTTAATTAGCTTTTGGGGTCATTCAGAGTTTTTTTTTTATTACAAGTGTTTATGATGTTCTTGTATGAAATAATAGTTCACTGAACTGCCATAATGTTTAAGTCTATCACATTCATAGACCCCAATATTATGTTTAGTCTGTTTTACTATTTGTCAATACCAACAATATCTAATGGTTTTTTTTTATAATTCACATGATAAATTGATTTTTAATTGCTTACTAATAGTATTAATCTCAGTTAACTAAAAGAGATGAACTAAAAAAAAAATCGCACGTGGTCATAACTTCTTGACACAAAATTTCTTAATTAAAATGCATTTTACTTCATTTTTTATAGACAATTTGAGTGTCATTAAATTAAAAATATCATCAAACTATATCAATAAGTTTTGCAGATGCCATGGGGCATAAGTTTTTTTTTATTTTTAATGTTAATAACTCTCAACAGAGAGCACCAATGTATTAGAATAAAATTACTTATAAGAAACCTAAGCATTACATATATAATATATATGAAATTACTTATAAGAAATCTAAGCATTATATATATATATAATAAGCATGCTAGTAGTTCTAACCAAGCTTTATCAATAAATGTCACAAAAAGCATTTAAAAATCTCTGTCTAGAATTATCCCCAAACCAGTTTCGAGCTAATGTCTGTCCTCAGTGAGTTGCTACAATATTCAGACACTAGATCTAAAATACCAACCAAGACCAGCACTTATCTAATATTTAACTATTAAATAGAAAATATGAAATTTTCAGATACCTATATTTCTTCAAATTCATCTGGGCCTGAACACACTTCAGTCACACCATATATTAATAACCTTAGCAATATAAGATTGATTAAGACTTAAAAGCAAAATTATAATAGTAAATAATTCACATCATATATTATGAGCCATTAACTTGTAATTCACATCTTATATTATGAGCCATTAACTTGAAACTGGTTTGGGGAAGAGGATAATTCTAAATAGAGATTTTAAAATGTTTTCTCTTGCAGCATTATCAATAAAGTTTGGTTAGCATGCTCATTGTTTTATTTTCTATTACAAGCTTATCAAGTTGAGTGATATGGTGCATGACTTGATTTTATTTACTATTATAATTTTGCTAAGTCTTAAGCAATGTTATATTGCTAAAGCTATTAATATATGATGTAGCAGAAGTGTGTTCAGACCCATATAGCTATTTAAATTAGATAACTGAATTTGAAGACATATAGGTATCTGAAAAATTCAGATTTTCTATTTAAAAGTTAAGTATTAAATAAGTGCTGGACTTCAGATGATATTTTGGATCTACAGAAATATTATCAACAATCCTTTTATTTTGCTGTAATATCCTATATAAATGCAATTTGTCCACTCTAGTTTGAACACTTTTTCCAAACCCTTTATTGTACATATAAGCATACACAATCTTACATTTCAACTGACCTGTGGTCTTCTTCAGAGCCACTTTTACTTTAATTTTATTAAAGTAAAAGTGGCTCTGAAGCAGACTGTTAGACATTCAAAACATAAGAATGTATATGATATATGTACAATAATAAGCTTTTTGCTAAAAAGTGTTCAAAGTAGAGTAGATAAATTGTATTTTAGATTTAGTGTCTGACTATTTACCACTTCATTGAGGAAATCCAGTACCTTGGGGATATTTTTAAATGCTTTCTCTTGTGGAATTTATTGATAAAACTTGCTTAGAACTATTAGTATGCTAATTATTTTATTTTATAATACAAACTATTTAGTATTATATATATATATATATATTGTAACTGGATCACCTACCAATCTATATAATCGGTTGTAATTATTTTCTTATGAGCATATTGCAGGATGTAAACAAAGATTGGCATTACCCAATGTTTATTTTACCACCCTACAACAATATTTTATGCTCATCAGAGGATGTAGCATCAAAGAGACTGGAAACATATAGAAAATCTGTTTGTTTAGTTTCCCAAATGGTGCCACTAGAGTTCTAGCTTACCACAACCTTACTTACTTATTCAGATCTGGTTATGCCAAACATAGCTCAGGAGGCATGAGATTCTTGTGAAAAAATGCAATAAATGGTGAGTGATGTGAAATGAAACTGACCAGATGGATTATAATGATTTATTTATTTAACAACAAAAGTTATTGACAGTTTATCTTTTGATTGACATTTTCCTATATGAGCATATGTTCCTAGGCAAGTTTGATTAAAATTTAATCATTCTTTTCATAATGATCGATGATTGGTGCAATAAGTCCAACTATAAGTTCTGTACAAAATATCCATTCTTGATTTTGGTATCTGGATGTAAATCTCAGTCATTATCTGTGATCCAGGTATGTGGATATAAATTCAAGTCATTCATTTTTGATCCAGGTGTCTGTGTGTAAATTCAAGTCATTCACTTATATTAAAATATTAATTCTCTAATTCAGATTTTAAATCATTCATTTACTTAATTTATCTTTAATCCAGGCATACGGATGTAGGTTCATGTCATTCACTTATATTAAAATATTAATTCTCTAATTCAGATTTATAGATTTAAATCATTCATTTACTTAATTCATCTTTGATACAAGTGTAAATTTTAAGTAGAAACACATTCATTCAATTTAATTTTTACATAGAAGCATTTTAACTGTGTATTATAAAGGTATATCTAATCCCTGTTCATATTTGTAGTAGAAATATATTCAATTTAATTTTTCTATAGAAGCATTACCAATTCTGTATTCATGTATATATAAATACATCTTTGATTTAACTCACATATTATTATATTTTTCATTTATTTTTAAATCAATATTCTTAAGTTCTTAAAGTCAGTATAATTATTATTCTTTAAAAATATTATTCTTTAAAAACATTTTCTTATGTTTCATTTGATAAATCAATCATTTGATAAATGCATTTTATTTTATATGTTAATTATTTCAATAAATGTGTTTCAAAAAGTATATGTGAATATTATAAAGGTATCTAAATTTTCTTTACCTTGTCATTTAAATCTTCACATCAAGAAGGGGTTTACTTAGATTGAATGGCACACTAAGTTACTGCTGCTGTTAATTAGGTATGTTTTCAGATTTTTCTGGGCTTTTGACATGGTTGGAGAGAGGAAGAACTGCTTTCTACTCACTCATACTGGAGTTTTCCAAATTAATAATGCGCTTTTCCATTATTCAGTTATCCAGTAACTAAAAGTTTTTCTTCAGTTGATGATAACAGCAGTTTCCAACTTGGTTATTTTAAAATTCCAAAAAGTAATAAATTGCATGACAATGACTACAATTTTCAACAGGACTCACTCTTGATCATCCTAATAACTGATTGTACTGTAATTGTAACTTATCTAACTATAACTGTCACTATAACTAACTTATCTAATTAAGCTGCTCCTTTTATTTCTTCTGCTTCCCGCATTTTTTTATCTACCAACATGTTTTTAAAAAACACCTGATTAAAAGCCCAAGGCAAGAAGGTGATGCTATCTTTAAATGATTTTTACATTTAAATCTGAAAACATATAGCTCCAAAATAAATCACATCTGTAATATTTTACATTGAAAATTTATCAATTAATGATAAAGATTTATTAATTAAATGCTTCTTTTATATTTTCTTTATTTTACCTTTTTATTATTTGTTTTTATAACACAATTGGAAAAGTGATTTTAATTCACTGTCATTTGCTTCTTTATTTAAAATTTTATTTATTGAACCTCGTCAGTTTTATTTTTAATTTTAACAACTTTAACTGGAAGGGAAAGAAATCTTTCAAATATATTGTAACAGTCAAATATGTACATTTGCGTAACAAAACCTAGAACTCTAGTAAATCATCCCAAGGCCGACCAGAATACGGTGGTGAAACCACAGGTCTGATATATCCCTAGTTCCTTTACTATTACTCAGAGATTTACCACCTTACAGATGACACACCTGAGTTTACAGCAGTATTTTCCTTCATCATGTTCCGGCAGTAGAACATCAGTAGAGCAAAAGACTGGAAGAAAATTGACGTCCTATCTAGTATAGCTATATAGTTATCATGTGGCTATGATATGATTATTAAACAATGAAATTATTTTTAATAACTAATAATAAATAATTACTGAATGATGGAATGATTATGAGTCAGTGAGCAAGTACATGAAACGAAGTTAAATTTAAAACAAATTTAATTAAGTTAAATTTTGAAATAATAATTAAAACAATATTACAATAGCTAGATGCTTGGTCTCACATGCAGGTGATTAAGGGATGTTTACATTAGGTTTGGGTTCATATGCAAATGATGGTTTTAGATATATCATTCTTTAAGGATGAGTTATACATGGCTTGGTTTACATATATAGGTGGTATGTAAAATCACTCGCAGGTGATATTAAGTCTCTAGTTACAAATTATCGGATTTCTTACATATATGTATACCACTCATAGGTGATAATTTAATATTTATGCACTTCTGGTTTATATATAGCATTTTAATCACTCACAGGTCATTGTAATTTCTAGGTTACAAATATTTAATTTACTTAGCTATATATATGAATCACTCACAGGTGATGGAATTATAATACATTTGAATTTACATTTTCATGAGCTTTAATATTATTTTTATAACTAAATGAATTTGCTCATGATCATCTATGCCTCGTTTATGCTATAATAGAAGCTAGATTTGCTTTATAGTTAGTGGAAGTAAATATAAAGATTCATAAAAAATATAATATTTTACTAAGCACGAATAATCAATATATTCTCTATATAACTATTATGCATATTCAATTGGATTCGAATTCAGATCAAAGCTGAAATTGACCATTATAATGGTGGGATGAACTGATTATTGGCAGCCTGACTTCAGCTATTAAGGTGTATTGAAAACATACAATTCTTAGTCTTTGTGTCTCATATATGTGCCTTATTCACAGGATTCTTACCAAGTAATGGTTCCCTTTGACCGAACTCATTGCTGTGAAAATAAGAGACCTTTTTTAGTCTGGATGATTGAGCAATTTATTTAAGTGGGAGTCTCATGCTCCATTCGTAAGGATGCAGAATGGGGAGGTTCAAATCTATCCACCATCTGAAGAAGATAATTGCCCAAACTAAGAGTAATGGTGCAGCATGACCACATACAACCATTAAAGAATACAGCAACAAGTGAGTATGTCATAGTGTTTCTTAAGGACATACACACCACGGACAACATTATCATATAATAAAATTTAAGATGCTAAATAATAGTTTTCTTCATAAAACTACCCTGTATCAGTTCATTTCATAGTATTTATAATTATGCTATTAAGGAAAGTTTATGAATCCAAGTTATAAAGCTATCTATATAGGCCTTTATGCTTCTAGGAAGGATTACAGCATAGTAAGGGAAATTACAATATAGAATTATGGATTATGCTGTATTTTATCACTTCAACTGAATATTGATTAAATAATATATTTAAAGCAAATCTATCTTAGAATAGTGATAAGCTTGTAATTATATCTTAATTTAAAATATTTTATCCATTTCAAAACAGAGCTATTAGTTTGTGCATCAATAAGCGTGAAGTTACATATATATGTGAAATTACATATATATGTGTGAGAATCTAATTACGTCTCACTAATGATTTAATTACAAACAAAACTCGGTTTTGAATACATATAGCATAAACAATAACATAATTGAAGATAATAAGTTTTGGCATAGATTTACTTAAAAGAAATGCAAGATTTAAAATTAGATAATATTTCACGTATGTGACATCTGAAATTTGGCTTTGTTTTAAAATGAAACTTATGTGACATTGGCTGATATTTGATTGATTCAGTTTCTACAATTTTAAGTTTATAAGATTAATGACGGCAAATATTATCATTAACTTAACATATACAAAATGACTTAGAAATTTAATAGTTATTTTATAATAGATTATTTTGCATTATATGTGACAAAATTGTATTAAAACATTTAAAATATAGATTTTAGCAAATTAAAATCGAATAACCTCTAATTACTTGGATTAAGATTAATACGTAACTAAATCAATCATAAATAAATTCAGCACGTAAACCAACAAATAAAGAAATCATATCAATAAATGAAAGGTGTTATTTATGCAAATAATAATTCAGATAAAATCATAAAGCAGTTGAATCAGTATTTATCAAATATTAAATTATCAAATTAGTTATCAAATATTAAATCAGTTTTTAAATCTCATCAGGCAAGATTTTAAGATTGAAACAAAATAAAAATTACATTTAGAAGTAAGTTTAGTTTACATTATCATTATGGCCATTGATTTAGATTAAGCTAGCATTTTAGAGTTGAGTTTAGTTGAAAGCTTTAGAATTGAAGGAGTATTTACCATTTTCTTCTCTTTTCTGTTGACAAGTTATTTCTTCATCGTGGGACTTCTTTAGGTGGTGACAGTTGTTACTTCATCTTTCTCCACATCAGGCAACTTCTCATCGGAAGCAGGAAGGCAAGAATTTAGGCCTTTACCCCAACATCATCATCATCAACCAATTTCAATGTACTTTTTAAAATTATAATCATAGAGAGTCCTTCAAAAATGGCTGCAGCAGCTTATATACCAGCACACACACGTTCTCCTTCATTATATTATTTTTAGATTCATTTTCCTAGCTTACTCGCTGTTTCAAAATTTAGTGGGATCCCGCTGTGATTATTTTTCACTTAGGTCAATTTAGCCTCTGTGACACATGGTAATTTATTCATTTTTTTAAAATTTAAATCTAATTTTAACCCTTAATTAAAACTGGGTCAATTTTATAGTGAGAAGGATTAACTTTTCTGGTGTCACTATTACTAGAAAAACTAATCTAAAATTATGGAAAAACATTTTGTCATATATGTAACTCGACCGTTTAATTTAGCGATATATGCAGAATTATATAATTTCAAATATTATTAATTTAATAACTATTTTAAAATCAAGAAATTTTAATGTTTTAAATTCTGTTAACATTATTCTTCTAGCATATATGTAGTCTTAAGTTACATATACAACTCGTTTTTCATTTAATTATTATTAGAAATATATATGTGCACATTTATAGAAGTTTACGTATATAAATGCAATTTTCTCTCTATATGTAGATATATACACACACATACACAGTTAACATTATTTAGGTTTAACTTTAGCCAGGTTTTTATGATAATATTAGCATGATATACGAGAATTTGGTCGCTATTACATATAAAAGAATACTACTATATAATATAGTAGGTCAAACAGTTGGGTGGTAAAAGCTGACTGTTTCAATATATATATATATACATGTGTGTGTGTGAAACAATTTGTCTGTTTCAATATATTGTACCCTTTTCATTAGGCAGAATATGCTAAAAAGCTTATTTCTTAAAAAATTTTAAACTAAGATAAAAAAGTATTATATATGAATTTATAAGTAATGAAAAATATTTAAAGCTATTTTAAAAGTTAAGATAATAATAAGAAAGAATAATAAATTAATATTGTATGGTCAAAATAAATGGTCACAGTTATAAGTTAAAAAAATGTATTGAATATCTTGTTGAATAAATTTTTGAAAACATTAATTTTAATATAATATTTAATATTTAAATAAGCTATTAAATGTGTCTTCTAAAATTATGTTTAAATTATATAAAATTATTTATTAAAGTTTTAATTGTTGTAATGCATTGCATGTTTTAATTTTAGTAATGTTAAAAAAATGTCAAAATTTATTATTCCAAATTTTTATTATTGTATTTAATATTTTTCTTTAATATAATATTTTTTGTAATTAAATATTTATTTAATTGAATTCAGACAGTGAGTTTTTTAAAAAATGCAACATTTCTGTCTGGGATGATTGTCATGTGATGCTAGTGTTAAAGAATGCATGCATGAATTTAAAGAAAGTTTTTTTAATTACTTTATAAAATTGTTACTAAAATTGAGGCATTTGTACATGATAAAAATAAATATAGAATATTATTTAACACTTCCCCAGCTCTATATGCTATTCAGTGCCAACAGCTTTAGGTCACTCTAAATAGGCCACTTTTTGAGCTATATCATGGCTTATGTGCTTGTTTGAAAGCTTAAAAAAGTCTTGTATGATGCTGACCTCTCTCAAATTATTTTACAAGTAAAAAATCAATAAATGTGATGTTGTAAGTCTAACAAAAGAAGGGGGCATTCCATTCTTGCTGCTGATTGGTTGTTAACTTTAGAGGATAAAGAAAACCACTTGTCAATAAATTTTACCACTATGATTTCTTTTGTTTCATTTCAAAAGTGATAAATGAATGTTTTAGACCATTTTAAAAGTATTTTTGACATATTATAAATTATTTTGATAAAATATATTAAAAATAAAATTATTTTAGAAAAAGAGTTAAGATTTTAGTAAAAATTATTTACTTTTTCACAATGTAAAATTGGGAAGAAATCACTGATGTCAGCAACACTTTTTAGTTGGTGAGTAATGTTCGTTTTCGATTTACCACTACCAAATATTGTTATAATTATAAATAAAAATTTATTTTTGAAAAAACTTTCATTTACTTTCATAACCTGACAAATTTTTTAATATACTTTTTATAAACGAAACTAAAGTGAATATAATATTAAAAGATGAATATATTTTTACAGCTGAGTTTGTGAATTGACCAATTAAAAGTTTAGAGTTTTATCTCACTCGGCCAATAAAATTAATGACCACAGTAAGAGTTAATTAGTTTTTAAAAATATTTTAAATTAGTAAAGATAAAATAAAAAATGGATACATTATTATTAAATGTTTGTTATATTAGTAAAGAATTATTAAAATATGTTATTTTTAAATATTTGGTTGCTTTAAATATAATCATAAAATTAATTGAGAATTAAATATTTATCATATTATTATTTAAAAATGATGAGTCATAATTTTATTTTTGATTTTTGAAAGTACATAATTGATAAATATGTGAATAAGTGTACAATCAGGTGAGATATCAACCAATCAAAATTTTTTTAAACAGCAGATATAAAAACTCTGTGTAATTAAAATTGTTAGTTTTTATTAGTTATTCTTATTGTTATTCTTCTTGTTATTTATTATTTTTAAGTAGTATCAGTTTGTTAATAGTCAATTATTTTAAAATTAAATATAATTTTTTTAAAAAAAAGTTGAAAGGATTTTCAAACTATTATTCTGTTTAACTAAAAATGATGGAATAATCCGAATTAATTTTCCTACTAGTGAAGCTATTCTGAAGCTGAGTTAAAGATTCATTAGTAAATTATGGAATATAACCCTATAGTTTTGTGTGGAGGGAGGTTGGCAGTGAAGGACCAAAAAGTTTGAAAAAGTATAATTTTTCCTATACTATATGAAAATTGTTATATTTATTTATGTAAACTTTGGAATCACAGTCGAATATTATCCAGAAGTATGACATATATATTTAATACATCTGTGTTGATAAAGTTAAGAACTATAAAAAAAATATTATTTAAGAAAAATAACTGGAAAAGTTTAAAATGCAGTTCACCATTAAATTTTATAAAAAAAAATATTTGAGATTTAGTTATAAAAATATATTGCTCTCTCATTTTATAATATTGACTTTTATTTAAAAAGATTATATTTTTAAAATAAATAATTATCTTTGAAGCAAGTGATATTTTAAACTTTTTTGGAAGTAAAGTATCTTGAAAGTGATAGTTGTTATAATGAATATGAATTGCTCATAAAGTTATATTATAAATATGCGAATAATTTGGTATGATAAAACCCGCTATCTTAATTGTGATAATTGAATTACAAAGAAGGAATATGGATAATAAATAAGAATATTATTATGCCAGAAATAAATGACTTGTATTTAAAACCTGGATTTATCTACTATATTATATGTGCCTAATTGGAATATAATTTCTAAAAAATGAAGTTGTCTGTTTGGGTTAATTTACATACTTATTAAAAAATGACTGAAAATGATGCATCTCTTACTGAAAAAAGAATTCATGTGTACAGAAAAAAAGAAACTTACCTTAAATAAATGTTTTTAAATGATATAATGTTAATTATTGTATCTTGTGAGAAAGTAACAGAAAGAGACTGTTTTTAAAAACTTTTGGAAGTAGGATGAACAATGATTTTTCAGTTAAAGGAACTTTATCTTAATTAAGTATGTTCCAACAAATGATTTAGTAGAGGAAAGTTTCATCCCCCCCCACCAGTTTTCATATAAAAAAGGGAAAAGTCATCATCAAGCATGCACCTGAAGGAAGAAGAGAAATTGTTTTGAATGAGTAGCTATACCTGTCCAGATGATGGAAATAAAATTGCCATGTTATAAGCTTCTCAAATAATTCCATTATTTCTATTAATTCATCTCAGAATGATGTGCAGAAAGGAAACTTCAAAAGATCAACTTTAACTAGTCAGAAAATTTATGCATTTGTCAATAAAGTATTACCTGCCATGTAAAATGAATTTATGCAAGGCTAAACATAAATGCTACAAATGTTAATTTAAAAAACAGGTAAAAAGATATTAAAAAGGTCAATTAATCTGATTAAGTTTTTTTTTCAAAAATAAATTGTACACACATTTCTTATGTCATTTATTTTTTTTCTTTAATATATCATGACAGATCAAAGCCCCATATCTGGTATTGTCTTTACTACTTCTTTTATAATACACATACATATATCTAATATATTTAATATAAATGTCTAGAATGTAAGAAATGTCACATGAATTTTTGTTCAAAATTTGTGCTGGTGAATACCATTTGAAATATAAATACTTTGACATGATTGTTATTATTGAAACTTATTTTATTTTATTTGGCAAATAATTTGTAGCCTTTCAATAATCAGAAGGTATGTTTAACATGTAGGTTAACTATAACGGTGTTATATATAAGTATTTATGTGCATAAATGTAGGAATTCCTTTTTATTATTTATAAAAGTTTATTATAGAAAGATACTTATTAGAGTTACTATAACTTAGTATAAGGGATAGGTTAACTATAATAGTGTTATAGATGTGAGTATTTATATGCATACATGTAGGAATTCCTTTTTATTATTTATAAAAATCTTCTTATAAAAAGATACATATTAGAATTACTATAGTCTAATGATAAAACTTATTGCTAGATTATTAAGAATTACATATGACATAGAGGAATGTATCAATTTTTACCATAATTGAGAATCACTTGTTACATAAAAGGGATTAGGTTAAGAAATCAGCATGCGGACATTCCAAAGAGAAAGCTGTAGTTTAGAAAACATATTTATATTTAGTATAGTCTAAAGAGAACAGTGATATTTTTATCTGGATTACAGAGTCAGCATAATCTTACATTAAAGAACAAATCTCTGATCTTGAATCATTTGACTTTAGCAAATAATACTATCATTATTATTATTATTATTATTATTATTATTATTAATATTATTATTATTATTATTATTATTATTATTATTATTATTATTATTATTATTATCATCATCATCATCATCATCATAATCATCATCATCATCATTATATTCATTCTTAGTAAGTGAATGGTCTTCATTCAGACATAAATATAACTTAATCAATATAAATAAATGTCACAAATATGAATTTCACAGAAATCAGATGAAAAATGGCTATTATGTTTTGTTATTTTGTTGGTATTGTCACTCTAGAAAAAATATATATATATATTGTAACCGTAAATCTTGATGGCCAGCTAATGGCCATCGAAGGCCATTGCCCTCTCAACTACCTATCGTGTATGAACATGTTGCGGCATCAAAATTGTAACCATTTGATTGTGCAGTCCCAATTACGTAATATAAGTGCACTAGGAATTGTAACTTCGATCACTAATCAATTCCTGCTGTACATTGTCAGCTATTAAGAGCTGTATCCAAAAGCATATCATGCTATCTATTTTATGCACCAAAGACCACAACTACAGACCAAACTAATGATCTAACATAAACTTTTTACAATTTATTTGATCGCAGCCAGGGTATACTGCGAAGACCTATCATAGTATTATTATAAAACACATTAAACAAATTACAAGTGCAATGTTATTACTTTTAAACCTTAATTTGCGATTTTTATTGTATGAGACCCGATGGCCGACCATGTACAAGATGGCGTAATTTGTGGAACTACATAAGATTATGAAATTTTAAACCATCTACATGATTTTTAATACAAATGCTAGTCCAGGTAAAGCTTTGCAATAAATAAACATAAATACTTGGGTTCTGATTTTATAGTTTATCATATTATTGAGACTCTTATTATACTGACAAATGACAATTTAAAAACGTTAAGTAAATATATTTAATCATGTCATTATTTGGTAAATCTGTTTACAAGTTTAATAATTCATTTATAATTTTATACTAGAATCAACTACGCAAAGCCAAAATGATGGAAAAGGTAAATGGGATTTTATTGTACCTTACTCATCATAAACTACCAAAGACGAAAAGCATCTAAATGTTTTCTCAAAAAATATTTATAAACTCTTATATCATGTTGACGATAATATGTAATTCAATGTATGCTCTTCAATGTATGCTCTATCCAAAGTTTGTGATTTCTGATGTTATGAATGACACATAGCAACGGCACAGTAAGTTTAATTATAAATCAACGTTTATTTACAAATTTATGAACAATAAGTAATTAATTTCAATATTCTAAATAAAACATAAATAAACAAATAAAATAAATAAATGATAATTCCCTTGACTTTCTTCAATAACATCTCATAGGTACAGTTTTAAAATCTAATCATACCTTATTGCAATCTAATATAATGAATATTGAGGAATTTATAATAAATTCAGCATCAATTCATGAAATATTGAACGTCATTTCCAGATTCAATAATCCCTACTGTACACCTATAATAATATAATAAATAATATGATGTCTGTATGATTTTAGCTATAATGTAATCATTAATTAAAGTGAAAATGTAGACTTACATTCCGGTAAATAATAATCAACCAACAGTTAATTATCATGAAGTACTTGAATAGAACGTCCTGTTACCATTTATTAATCTAACCGATAAATTATGCTTACAAATGAAGAAGATGATTTAGCAGATTAACTAAAATACTTTGCCCAACTTATATCTGTGAAGCAAAACATATTCCTGTGGATGCATTCATCTACACGTAGGAATTAAATAATACTAAACGTTTTGTGTATTTAAACACCATCATAAAGTAATACGTATAATCACACAATTCCGCGGATTAACCACCAGCGCAGGAATGTGTGTAAAATACAAAAATGGCAATTAAAATAATCTGCGGATTAACCACCAGCACAGATTAAAGCCCTTTAACATTCTAAAACAACATTATTATTTGCTTCACATTAAAGTGCAAAATCATCCTCCTCAGTTCTTCTGACTATTCAGAATACACTAACACTTTAGCAAATGTGGGTTCTTGCATAATAAAATGTTACGCTAATCAGGACAACTAATGTACTACTTATCTTGCTTAAAATAAACATGTGTAATATAATATAAGTAATATTGGCATAGGAATATAAATCTGGAAAGACTCACAAAACATCTCACAAAGATTGATACATCTCATGAATTCATTTAGTGCTTTTAAGCTTTTCCGCAAGCGCTATTCTCTTGAAGAAATATTTTATTCAACCCCTATTAATTTAGACTTAATAAATATAACTTTTGAACTTCACATGCAAGTTCATATAACGATAAAATTAAACAATACATTATTCACCAAATACATAAAATTTAATGGTGTGTGTGTGATAAAACTAAATGTATAGCATTTATAGTTCAATACATGGATTTTAGCAGATGTGTGTATCACAAATTGAATTGTATAGCATTTTATAACTCCTAATGTGATCCGTGGAATCCATGTACGATGTGTAGAATAATGAGTATACGAGGTAATAGCTATAACTGTAGTTAAATTCCATACATGCAATTCTATCCATTTGATTAGTTATTATAAGCAATATTAGATTAACGATTTTGCGTGGCTACATAAACATGAAACAATTTCAAAACATGATACGCAGAATTTAAATGAAAATGTTTTTCATAAAGTTATTAATCTCTACATTTCTCTATCAAAAATGTTCCAAGTTTATCACATCCATGCAAGTATTTATTTATCCACGCGTTAATCCAGGAATACTAATTACAGCAATTAATTTATTCATTTTTAAACCGACGATAAAATTATAAAATAGCTTTGATTAATTATTTGAAGAATGTTTATTATCCAAATGTTAAACAAATTAACTAGCAAATATTACTGGCATTGTAAAGTTAAATATCAATCAATATTATATTTTATTAGAATTAAAAAACGGAAATATTAAAATATTTTGATAACTTTAACGCTTTACTTTAACTTAAAATTCTTCTTTTTAAAAAACAAATTTTCAGATTCATAAAACTTCTGTAATTAAAATACTTATTTAATTTTTCCAAATTGTAGAATAATAAATATTTCAAAACATACCAAAATCCTGTATTTAATTCTTTCAAACTTAAACTGGGAAGCTCCGACATTTTAAAATGTAATATTGGAAATTATTACCGGTGATTCGATCCACTTGGCCAGCCGACTTGAACAGACTTTTAAATTTAGCAATTCATCTTATAATTGATTACCACTATGTTATATTTATGTTTATAGCAAGTTTTGTGGTAATCCATTTACTTATAAACTATTTTAAAATAAGCTTATCAAATTTACACCATTTGCCTTTACCATTTTCTTTTCTTTCTCCCTCCAAAAGCAAACTATCAGACAATCTTCTCTCTTAAATTCGCGCTCTTTTCTTTTATTACATTGAGACGCATACGTAATTACTGTATTTATTTTTAATAATTAATTTTAATTGAACAAATGGTTATTTAAATTCAATGGAGATAATAATTTAAGATCATTTTAAACAAATAAAACAAAATATTATTTTTAATAATATTTTACCAAATTTTTATGTGTTGTCAAATTTTTAAAAGTTAAACGTTTTGATATGAGTTAGTATATGGGAAGAAGCAAACTTAAATTTATTAAAATACTATAAGAGAGTAATCTGTTCAAAGTGCAGCTCAAGCCAATCAAATCACCAAAAGAAGAAAGAGAAATTTTTATACTAGTTACACCAAATAATATATTTTATACTAAAATATATGGTTACAATATATATATATTAAATAAAGATAAAACATTTGTTCTATTTGAAGTGATTTTCATGGGTTATGGTGCAGTACTTGATTTTGATAGTTTAATTATTTTTACCCTGAGAATATTTAAATGCTAATGATCACTTTCACAAACATCAATAAGCAGTTATATTATATAACATTAATATTTTAGAAATATTAAATAAATATTTAAATTAGGTCATGTGACATTTGACTTTATTTCTTTGTTTTTAAATAAATTATTTATATTTAGTTGTGTGTAAATATAAATTACATTCAATACAATATTTCCTTTGTTTCTACTTTATATTTTGGCAAGTAATAAAATCTCTTTAGTTACTTTTAATGCTAAATTTTGAGAGCAGACAGGTAAAGTATTGAATGGGAGATAATAAAGTTGGATACATTCATTTTGCTTATGTTATGAGTTTGATATATTTAATCATAAGGTATCATTTCAAAAGCTATCCCACTATCATATCAGTTTCCAGTAGAGTCTGATACTTAATTGAGAAAGCTTCTTGTTTTCTGTTAGCTTATTGTTGAATTGAAAGGCCATTTTTATGTGATATGACCTATGTGAGTAGCACTAGAGGGTATTTGAATAAGAAATTTTTTATACACATGATTTAAAGGACCAACTTACCATTCTCTGACCCATCCTAGTTTAATACCATTACAATTTGTATGCCAAAATCTGTGAGGCATTTGATGAGTCAGCTTCCCAAAATATTCCATTACAATCTGCTCTCACTTTCCTAGCAGCAAAGTGACATTCAGACAAATCTTCTTTTAGAAATATCTTTAATAACTTCTATTTTTAGTGACAATTTTAATATATATATATTAAATAAAAAAATTTCATGGCTAACAGATATAAAAGACATTTTTGTTTTATACAACAAAAAATTGGTGCAATATTACTGGCAATTATATATAGAAAACCCAATATATATATATATATGTGTGTGTGTGTGTGTGTGTGTTTGTGTGTGTAATGATAAATAATATTTTAATATTGAATACATATAATGTCATTTGAACTTTACCAAATTTATTTTAAATAATAATTGAGTTGCTTTCTAACTGCCATGACTTTTTACAGTAAGAAAATGTACCTCCTCTTACAGTATTCCAGATCTTTCTTTATTTACAGTTATCTAGAATAATAATAACTGTCAGAGTTCAGACCTAAAACAGCCTATATATATTAATGTAAATTGAATTTTTAAATAACTGATCCAAACTTTTTATAGTAAGAAAATGGACCACTTCTTATTATATTCTATATCCTTTTGTTTATAGTTATCCAGAACACTAATAGTCAAAGGTCAAACTTAAACCAGCCTATATATTTTAAAGTAAATTGAGTTTTAATTAAAGAACGGATAAAATGATTTAGAATATGGTAAGCAAGCCTTCAGTTTCTTACTGCAATAGTTATTGAACAGTATTGCATTGGTGGTTGAGAGGTCAGCATGACTGCCTTGCACTTGCAGGAAGTTGCCCGGGTTGCGGGTTCACATCCCAGCCGATGCTATGACACTTAAAAAAATTAGTTATTGAACATGGCAACCAGTGGGTAATCCAATTATTGTTTAAAATAGACTTGATAAATTTTACATGACTATAATAAATGCACTAATATTAATGTGGATTGAGAAAGTTAATAATAATTCTTTATTTCAGGTATTTTTATTTTAATTATTTCAAGCCAAATGCACTTCAATCATGACTTTTAATTAGCAGTATAAATAGTTACAGGTTTCTACTTTGAAAATGTATTCACCTTGAGAATAATTATTAACTTTTGTAATGTTCTTTATACTAGTGTATTTGCTATATGTAAAATAAACATCACACAAAAATATAATACAATAAAATTATTTTGCTCACTATTATATGCAAATTTATAGAAATTTACAATCTTTTATAGATAATGTTGTTGGATAATTGGTTAACCTCTTTCAGAATGTTTCTGACAATAATTTTGACATCATCAGTTACTCATGAGATTACTTGATATCATATCAAATATTTTAATTCCATTTTTATCTAAATATATTAACAACATTCAAATTGTCATTAAAGTTTGTAAATAAATTATAATGGTAATTTAACTTAATCCTCCTTTATATTGACTTCATTTTCATTAACAAGGTGGATCTTTCAATCAATTGCATTTTTAAATAATCTTGCCTTTAAATTAACCCTTACATATATAACTAGTAATTAAATACCATTACAACACATCAATATTATTTTGCTTATAATCTGTAAACAATACAGAAATTTACATGTGGCAATGTTTGATGAAATATCAATTAATCACTTGCAAAATATGTGTTTTTTTTAATAAACCCAATACTTATTTCAAAGCAAGGTTATTAAATAATGAGTTTGATCATAACTTCTGTTTTGTCAACTCACATTAAATCAATACAAATTATCACAAAAATTTATATGTTCAACTTTAATATCAAATTAAACATGGTGAATATACTTAAATAGAAATTGAAATTCTATATAATAAGATTTATCTCAACTAGTCTCTCAAACAGTTGATGATAATCAGGCTTATTAACTGAAACATGCCTTATAAGAGGCTAATTGATTCTTCATCAAACATTACTATATAAGGTCATAAATTTTTATAAATTTCTTTAGAGAGCATACGTTAAATAACAATAAATATATTACTTGTTTGTTTGGAGTTTAAATAATTAATATTTATATATTTAGATGTTTCTTTGAAAACAATTTTATTTTAAAGGGGAGATTAAGTTTAGGCTTCATTTTGTCCATTACCATCAAGCTGGTACAGAGAAGGCATTAATTAAATTACCACTAAAATTCCTATTCAAAATGTAGTATTTAATTAAACATTACGAGTTTAATTAAAATAGAAATTAAGTTTCTGCATTTGATGTGATCTCAACTGGTTTCCCAAGGAACTGAAGATGTAGGGTGCATTAAGAAGTTAGTTGATTTTTCATTCTATAAATTTCTATAGAGTACATAAATAAAATGTTTATATGTATAAAACAAAAATCCATTCATCATCATATTTATTGATACAATTTGGTCTTCAGTATCTCAATGCTTTCTCTGATCTTACATTGGTAGAGAGGGTCACATCTAGATAGGATCTTGGTATTACAAAAATCAATATTATGACTGGAATCTTTAGCATGGAATGAGTGCTTATGAAGATGGATGTTGCTTAACTGCATTAGCAAGATTATCCCATCTAGTACTGATGCAATAATTTTTCATACCTACATAAGAATATTCACAAATACCACATGAAATTTCATATAGTCTATGAGTGTCAGGGGGATTATATCTTTAGGCTTGGTTACAATGTTACTATTTTTGATAAGTATTATATATTGTTTTTATATTGTATGTATTAGTATACATTCAATGCTGTCTGTAGTTTCTTTTATATAAGAAACACAAATTCTAATAGTTTTTTTTTGTTTTCAGTTTTGATTATTTTGGGGTAGATTTAAGGCTTGGTGAAAAATCATATATGTATGAATTCAAAATATGTATACATATTGTAAATTCTCAGATTAATGCTGTATGGCACAGTATTTAAAAATATATATATAGAAATTTGTTGATCTTATTTAATTTTCATTTCACTTGATTTTTAAATAATGGAAATGTTGAAGTGTTAATGTTAACAGATAACTATGGCAACCTAATATTTTAAAATAATATTATTTACTATTAATTCTAGCATTAAATCATAAATCTGCTGTTGTCAATTTTAGAAAAAATATAAACAAATGAACAAATAAATAGATTTTGGATATAGGTAAGTAAATCATAGAAAGATCACTTGAATAAAGTCAATATTATTGTCCATTATAACACTTCAATTTCTGTTACTACAATCTTTATAACAACTTACCTATTATAAAATTTAATATTTTATGTTTCATATATGTTTTGATTATTAATTAGTTATGAAAAATATTATTAAAAATATATGTAAAAATATATACATTGATTAAAATGTATTGAAAATGTAATATTAATTCTTTATTTTTGGTTAAAAATAAAAATGATATTGAACTTGCAAAGCAATATTTTATTTTTACTGTATCCAATTGTTTCAAAATCTTCACTTATTAATTGGAATCAAATTTTCTTACACAAATTTCTTACATTAACGAGTGGAATTTGAGTGATAGTCAATAATTGTCCTGACAATAGCAGCATCATCAAGAGTATGTTATAAATGGAACCAAAATGCTGCAACTTGAATTCTTCTAATTTTATCATTGTCTAGAACAGACACATTTATATTCATCTTTAAAAACTTGTCAAAATTTTATATTATTTTAAATGATTATCTTCTCCAATCATGGGAGGATAAAACTATCTATCTGCCCATTCAATTGGGGGCAACTCATTGATGAAATTTTAGGGGATATGGCAAATTATGAAAGAAAAATGTGAAAAAAACCCATCAAAATGCAATGAATTGCAAGTCAGCAACAAAAAAATATTTCATTGTTAAAATCTAGGATTTCATCTGTTTTTCATGATGAATACAAACCCAATAGTGTGTATATGAATATCATATTAGAGATCAATGAATTTCACAAAATTGATTAATTCAACTTATGTATTATATTAAACAATTTAAATTTTATTTCCTTAATTTGGAAAAAGCAAGCATTTATTATTCACTTGGATATAACTGAATTTTATCAATGAAAAAATATCTTTATACTGTACCGGTCGAAAGATCCCAACAACCATAACAAGACCGAAACAGCAAAGTCGGATTCAAACTCAGTCGAACAAACTGAATTCAAACCCAACTCATGAGATCAGATCAAATCAATGGATGACATATGTTGATGGTACATGATTATGCACCAAGAAACTAGTTCAATGGATGATGATGATCTGTGAGACCCCAGACCTGACTCTACTAACATAATAAAATAACTAAGGATATTTATAAGTCAATTCATATATGTATGTTCAGGTTGCCAATACAGACAGTGAGCATTAATATTAAAATAATTATTGAATAATAAAGAAAGTTAAAAACCAAATGTGTTAATAAAATGTTTAATAATAATAAATATTTGTTCAACTTTTATGATTAAAATTATATGGAGTACCTCTAGTCTTTAAAACAGAATTTATAATTTACAATAAGAATGGCAGTCGTTATTATATGCCAATAACTATTACGCAATATTATAGGAGGATTATACATATCTATGCCCCAACAAGAAAATAAAGATAGATAAAGATATTTGGCTATGACAGAAATTATGATTCTAATTCTAAACGAAAGAATGTGAGATTTATTTTCACATTCATAAATCAATTCACAAAGAGCAAGATGAGTATTTAGGGCATAACTTTAATATTTAATAGAAAACTTACTTAATTATAAATGAATATGAATTTGTTTGACTTTAATAAAAATCAATTCATAACGGTTTATAAGCATGAGAGTGGGCTTTACTGGAACTAAGGAGTAAACAGTACTGACATCTTATGAGCTATAAAAATGAATATGAAAGATAATGGTTTGTCAGTGATTTAAGTAGTAGGGTGGCTTCTGTTTTACAAGTCTTTTATGCCCATGAAGGATCCGTGGAACACAGGGAAAGCCAGGTTGGGTCATAGCTGTGAATCTTCGGTGTTCCAATATAAATGAGCAATTGATAAAGTGCTTTATTCCTATGGAATTAAAGTACTAATAATAATATCACTGAGGACAAGCCTATGAGGCAGGAGATGGCTCACGTCAGCAATGTTCGACAATGATGACTTGATAGTCATCATGTTTAAATAATAAAACCCATTTTATATAAGGAATGCTCTACATGATGACTTGATCAAATTACATTAAAGTCAAATGTACTTTAGCCAAAAAGTACTTACACAATTAGAAATTCTATTAATTATACCCTAAATATTATGCCCTCCCTGAATATTAATATAAAGTATGAAATTTAAATTAGAATATATTCTTTTACTTTTCTTTATTTACCTTTAATAAAACATTTTAAGATTATGAATAGATAAACATTTGTAAACTAGATAAAATCGCTGGGGACATAGGTTAGAAACTGAGCTAATAATTTATTATTAGCCATTAATAAAAATAGCAAAAATTGTATAAATCCTTTAACTCAATAATTAATAGAACTGTAGTAAATTAGTTCTAGTGGGAAAGAATTACTATAACTTAATATTATATTATTTTCATGAGGGAATTTTAACAGAGGAGATTATTATCAAGTTGAAGTTTTATTGGCATATAATCAAAAATAAATGATATTAATAATCATCTAACAAATATATAATAGGGTTAGATAAATAAACTGTCATCATAAGAAAAAAAAGAAAGTTAACATAATACTAATTTTAAAGACTAGAGATTAAGATAGAGAATTACTACATAATTTAAGATAGCATTAATACATTAAGAAATGAGAAGAGATTTTAACAGTGCTTAATTTAAAGGTAGTGTAAATTAAAGTTTGGAAACTGGCCAGAAAGTTATGGTTCCTTAAAGAAATATGTTACCATTCCTTCCATGGTTGGTACCTTAGTTTACACGGCAGAGTCCGAGTTGGTTGAAACATAGGCACGCATTTTGTAAATTATTTGAATATCATTTTGATTGATTTTTTCAGGTTTTTGGCAGCACGATTGGTGTGGAAAGGTTTAGTTTTGCAGCTATATTAAAGATCTTCTGGAGGACTTTGGGCCCAGTGGTCAGATTCCTGAAATTAGCCCCTCACCATGATGGATACACTATAAAGCTTCTTAATTTATGATGCTCGTAGCTTTTAGTAGCACCTCTTTCAAAACAAATATGGCTTCTCCTTCTCCAAACTTTTCCAGGCTATTTATATTGTCCTCTGGTTTTCCACCTATTCTGAGTCTAGATGACTTCAGGCTAAAGCTTCTTGCATTATCAAAGTTATAAATTTTTGCCAATTGATTTTAGATACATTCCTTTGATAAGGCTTTCAAACTCATTAACTTTGAATTCATTTTCTAATTAGAAAATGAATTTGTAAATCAGAAAAATGATTTTTAATTAGGAACTGTCCTTGCATTTTAAATTATTATCTTTTTGCTAATTAATAAAACTTTCCCCATTGTCTTTAGAAAAGGACGGTCTGAAAGCTTATTGAAAGAATGTAGCTTTTAATCACTGAAATTTGAACAAACTGTTTAAAAGTAAAATAAAACATTCTGACGCAATGAAACTTTATAACAAATATATATATATATTTAAATATTTATAAATATATACACTCAATCCATGCAGTTATATTATATATAAATTCATAAATAATTTTATCATGAATTTATTAATGACATTAATTAGTTTAAATATTAAACTAGTTGGTTTTAACATATTTTTGTATAATACTATTTTTAATGAAACTAGTGTGTATTGAACGTATAAAGCTCCATTGCATTTGGAAATTCATGGTTAGTACTAGGGTTTCAAGTAGGCTACATGTGAGATATCATGAAGCTAGGATCAAACTTAGATCTGACTGCTTCAATACATTATTACCAATGATTTGCATTGACTAAATACCTGTTGCTTCAAAAGCTTGGATACATTTATATGCTTGAAAGAAAATATCAAAATTTAAACATGAAAGTAATTGGACTTAAATCCATAATAGTTATCATTCATGCTGTCTTCTCTACTTAAAGGAAAATCATCTCTATGCATTAGGATCAGAAATGAGAAATCAGAAACTCGATGGGCTAATATGTAAAAATGGACAGACTTTCACTTAGATGGTATGATATCTCTGTATATATATTTTTTCTTAAAACAGTGCTTACATTCTGTTCATATTTTATTTTAAAACATAGGCTTAAATTATAAATGATATATATGGATTATTATAGGATTCACCTTATAAAAAGATCAGAGAGATTCAGTTTCCTTCTTTTTATTTAAACTCTTATCTGATGGTATAGATTTATATGACCTGATGTTTTCAAATATTTAAATTTTTTATGTTCATGATTTAACTTGGGGATATTTGGACAGAGAAGGATATAAATATAATAGGTTTTATGTTAATTTAATTATTTAGAAATTATATTAATGAATAAATAAAGATCAATTTTTATTTGATCTTTTTTTTATTGTATATTTTATTTACACATTCAGGAAGATGTTTAAAATCTCTCCTTCAGTTTTATATATAGTATTATTGACATGCAACACACTTTTGAGTTTTATATGTACATATTTTATTTTTATCATTATTGATTCTGATACGGTAATAGACTATCAATTATTTATATATTAAAGAAACATAGTATTGTACTTTTCAACTGGCTATGATTATAGTCTATTGCAAATATTGTTTGTTATTGTTCTTTTATATACAACTTTTTATTACTATTATAATTTTTTAATTATTAACCAATAAATTTAGAGTAGATTAAAATCCAGTGAATCTAATTATTTCTTTTGAATGTGCAAGATAATTTTTGATACTTAAAGTTTAATTCAATATCAAAACAATATTGGTAAGTAAAATAGAATTAGATATATGTATATTTTCTTCTATATTATACTACATTTAAAAATTTGTTTACTTATCTAAGTCAATATTACTGGTAGAAATAATTTCATTATTTCAGGATTGATTATTAATTTGCTTATCTTGTCCAATTACAAAAATCTTAATGATTTTGTTCTGCCATTAGTCAGAATGATTTGTCTTAATTATTTTAAAACTTTTTTGAAGTGGGATTCATAAATTTCATTAACTAGTATAACCTAATATTATCTTTGGCTTGGAAAACTGCCAAAAATCATCTTATATAGTTTAATTGTCATAAAATCCTTTTTTATAATCGATTGATTGGAGATTTAGGTCGATGAATAGTATCAGTGATTATAAGTTGGTAAATATCTAATAGAAACCTGTGGTATATTTTATATTTATGTGATTTGGCATGGACAAATGCAAGATTACCTAATATATTTATTGATGAATAATTCTTGTAGAGTGTTTTATTTTAATACATAACTTAAGCAATAACTGCATATCAATATAATATAAAATATGAATGAAATATTAATATTATATTTAAGGTTTTATTACATTAGATATAAAACTGAATAAGCATTTATTTTATTTGAATATTACAACTAGTGTAGGTTTATAAAACATTTTCAAAATGTTATAATTATTTTGAAACTAGTTGATTTAAATAGAATGTCATTAAATGTTAAAGTAAATTTGCATTACTGTAAATAATATTAGATTAGTAAAAGTATATCAGAACTTAGTTAATTGTAGATTCCAATCTGATTTAATTAAATTATAAATCAAATAGATATCTTAGGCATACATCATTGTTTATGGTTATGATATATGATTTCACTGTTTATTGCAATGTATTTTGGAATAATGAATAGATTTGGTGATGTCCAAAGTGCTGATCTTGTTTACTTTCTTTTGTTTTGAATACTATCTGAATAATTTAGATTTTAATAAAGATTATTATTAGTATTTTATTTTAGTATAGTGGGCAATCTAAATAATTATGTAATGAAAATATTATTGCCTACTGTGACCAATGACTGAACTAGATAAGTTTACACAGGTTATAACAGGGTTACTATTTATTGATGCATGTTTACCTCTGTTATAAATAATATTTAAGTCATAAGGGCAT
Organism: Epiperipatus broadwayi; assembly: GCA_028023455.1. NCBI lineage: Eukaryota > Metazoa > Onychophora > Udeonychophora > Euonychophora > Peripatidae > Epiperipatus > Epiperipatus broadwayi. Next base: position 582,947 of record JAQFVV010012471.1, read on the forward strand.
TTCTTCAATGCCTTTTATTTCTATATAGTGTCAGTAATAAGTGGTTGTCTAATAATCTATAAATCAATTTTGTTTATTTTATGACAAATGTTGACTGAGCAAATGAAAAGAAGTAAAGAGGTGGAAGATTCATTATTATTGTTATAACGTATATACCCAATGCTAGCCAGTCATGATTGTGTACAGATGGCCATTATTATCAAATGCCAAATCAACTTTGGGGCTGTTATAAAATCACACTTCTCATTTCTGCTAGATCTATATTATTATGAATGCTGTCTCAATTCTGAGACATATTAAAGTTTTTAATATTCTATTACAAAATGGGGACCAATGATTGGGCTATGTTTGATTCAGATTATATTGATCATTTTCACAGCATCATCATTTTTATCATGTTACAATATATATAAAGAGCATGCTAATAGCTCTAAACAAGCTTATTTATTTTATTTTTTATGATAAATGCTACAATAGAAAATATATTACATATTGGTAATACAAGCTATATAGGTCATGTGACAAATGACTGATTTTTACTAATATATATATTATAACCAAATAATCTTTCTCAACTTACACAAACATTATTTTTACAAAACTTGATTTGAATAAATAAGTAATAAAATTCAATTTTTTTCCTCAGGCTAGTGATTATATTTTAATCTTTTATATTACATGAGTCCATTGTGAAATAATTTCAGGGTTAAAAGATTAAATATGATAAAGTATACTTAATAAAAAAAATTAATTTTTAATTATATGTTATTATTGCTGATATGATTAAATAACAAAGGATGTTTTATTGTATTCAATCAATATCTTAAACAACTAAATATTATTATGAATATTTATATGAGAACATTGAAATAAAAAGGAACAGTGTATTTTAAAACACTGTAACTTCAAAATAATACATATACTAAAATAATATGACTATACTTCTTTATTAAAAAAAATAGATGATGAACATTTAAAATAATTAATGAGAGTGACTGGGTAATTAACAAATATAAATACTATTTATTAACAAATGAACAAAAATATTATTCATTAAGTCAACATTATACTAATTAACGATTGTAAAAACATTATACTAATAACAATAAATTTTCAACAATAACTATTAGTATTCTTACAATGTTTACAGTAGAAAAATAATTTCTAATTTATGAATAAATAAATATGTAGTGTCTTAACATGATGCAAAACAAAAAAATATTGGAGAAAGTTGCTAAATATTATTTAAAGAAACTGTAATGTAAATAATAAACAAATTAAGAATGTTTATTAGATTTCTTGATAATAGTAAGATTTATTTTCTATAGATATCCAAGCAATCTTTTTAACATTCACCATTATTTTAATAGGTATTAGTAGCTGTGCATAAAATGCTTATTAAGCTCATATTATAACAATAATTGTTATACAAAATTTTCCAGAATTTTACACATCTGAACAAATTATTATAAAAATAACTGTATTACAATGTTGTCAGGAGTTTTAGTCAACTGAACAAATATCTATTAATGTATATCAGTGCCACAAGTATTATTAATGATACTATATTTTCTCTAGAAAATCATTGGTATACTTATGTGAATAAAATAAGAAAATAATATTTATAAAATATTTCAACTATATAATACTTTTATTTCTGCATACACCTTAGATACCTTTAATTATGGAATCATATAATTAAATTAAGAGACCAATAAAAATATAAAAATATTAAACTTTATATTTTAACTATAAATAATTATTAATTATTTTAACTATCTACAACCAATCTACGTGATAAACAAATAATAACACACACATTTATATTAAATTATAATTATAAAATTTAAATATACTATCTGTATCATCTTTTTATATTTTTCTTCTAGTCAGAATGTAATAAACACGTAACTTTAAATTTTATAATAATTAGAAATATTCAATAATATATCCTTGTAATTCAAAGTTTATTAAGAGTCTTCATAGTTCAAAAATATTTATCCAGATGCAATTTCGTAAAATCTCTGAAATAATGAAATCCTTAGACATTTTATATTTTAAAAATCCCAATGGATCAACGAACAAAATAATTTACTTATAGTAAAATAATGTAATCCTTTAATGTAATCCTTAATGCATTTCATTTCATAAAATTTTGGTGGATGGATGAACAAATCTTATTTCTTATAATAAAGAAGTGTAATTATTTTTACATTTCATATTATTTTATATTATTGTTATTATAATATGGCTAGATGTGCAGAATTATTCTTTATAATAAAGTAAACAACAATGAAGTTTGACCTTCTTAAATGTAATCCAATATAAATAAACAAGTTTCAAATATTTTATATAACAATAATAAGCTGTTTTATTTATTTCCTCCATGCGGAATAAAGTCTTTACACATTTTTCCTATTGTAAAATCCCAATGGATGGATGAATAAAAACTTATTCCTTATAATATAGTAATTAATAATGATGTTAGACTTTTTTAAATAAAATCCAGTGATAACAGTAACAAATTTTAAATATTTGATATGATTATTATAACTTGTCTTTATTTCCTCAGTGTGGTGTATAATCTTTATGCATTTTATATAAAATCTTAATGGATGGATGAATAAATAATTTGTTGATCAGTGACATTTATTAATTATAGTACTTCATTCACAAGTTTTTACAAAGATAAAAATCCATCAGTTAAAATTCATTCTTAACAAGACTTATCTTATACATGGGCATTTGTTCATATAATTTATGTTAGCTATGGCAAATATAATTGTAAACAAATTTTAGAGAACAAGTAAGTTTATATAATGGCTTACATAAAAAAAATATATATAATAGCATTCTGAATTGAACTGTAGATTTTCATATTTTATTATAAATTTTAAAATGTTCTTTCTTTTAATTCATTACCAGAAGATTTATGTTATTAATTATTTTAATTCTCTATTTAGGACAGTGTCAAGGTACATTTTCCATAGAGAGGCAAATTTTTGTTTAGTTGTCTACTCCATGGTTATTGTTTTCAAGATGACAAGATGGCTAATTTTAAATTCATCTTCTTTACACTTCTCCTGCAGACTGCAAAATAATAATAATAATAATAATAATAATAATAATAATAATAATAATAATAATAATAATAATAATAATAATAATAATAATAATAATAATAATAATAATAATAATAATAATAATAATAATAATAATAACAACAACAACAATAAAAAGTAGGTCTATTTACAAATTCCTGTCATATTATTCATTATAACATCATCATTGTTGAAAATTCTTCACTACTTTAATATTTTATGGAAAAATTTTATCATCATTGCTGGGATATGATATCATCAGATAAACTTTTAAAAGGTTCAGGAATTATAGCACCAATTTACATTGAATTTTTTTTTAAATGACAAAATAATATATTTAAATATTTAAATACATATTACATTAATTATTGACATTAAGATACACATCCACTCTGCAACCAAAATATCCATATTGTAAATGTTTAAATAAATAATATTTTTATTTTATTTATATTCTCATCATAATTAATACTACTATGAGTAATAATAAATTCACCTAAATATTTTGTTATAATATTCTTCTAAATGTAAATACATTTAATAAATATAAACATTTGTACATGCATACACACGTATTGAATAATATGTTAAACAATTTCTACTACTATTAAGTGTACTTTTAATCGTATTTGTACAGTAATAAAAGTATTACTATACTAATACTATATTGAATAATTTGGTCCTATACTGTTAGTCTTATGCATTTTTATTCAATGTATTGTATTTTTTTAAATAAATTTATATTAGTGAATATTTCTATGACTAAATATAAATCGCAATTAAATATTTTTTTTGACACATGTATTATAAACTGCTGTACATAAAACATGTATAGGAAAACCTCTTCGTTTTTATTTAAACAAAAAAAAAACATTATTTTATAAAGTAATATTATCAATAATTTTAATATTATTATTTGCAACAATGATAATTATGATATTAATAACAAATAATCAACAAGGCAAAACTCTCAATACAGTAGTGCCACCCTGTGCCAACCAGAGGGTAATCAATGGATGCCAGAAGGCTTGTGCATAAAATCTCTATCTAATGCCTACTCATCCAATATCCCCAGATTAGTTTCTGGCTTGTGTCCTTCATCAGTGAGGAGCTTTGGATCTGAAAGGACTGCACATAGAATCTAATGCAACCTCCAGCGACCATCTTTTATCTCTACTTAACTATTAAACTATGAGAATGAAATTGAAAACACAAAAATATTTTCAATCCAAGCTCAATAGCTTATATAGTTATATGGGTCTGAACTCAGTTCAGCATTCATACATTTTGGTGTCTTTGGCTCTTTAACAACCATAGCCACCACTATCCTATTAGGCAGGATTGGTGTTAAACCATTAAGCACCATATGACCACCATCTCTTATATTAGCACATAATTGATTATCAACAAGGCAAAACTCTCGTGCCTAATAAGATAGTGGTGGCTATGATTGTTAAAGAGCCAAAGACACCAAAATGTATGGATGCTGAACTGAGTTCAGACCCATATAACTATATAAGCTATTGAGCTTGGATTGAAAATATTTTTGAGTTTTCAATTTCATTTTCATAGTTTTATGGTTAAATAGAGATAAAAGGTGTTTGCTGGAGGGTTGCATTAGATCCTAAGATCTAGGTGCAGTGCTCTCAGATCCAAAGCTCCTCGCTGATGAAGGCCACAAGCCAGACACTAGTCTGGGAATATTGGATGAGTAGGCATTAGATAGGGATTTTATGCACAAGCCTTCTGGCATCCATTGATTACTCTGTTTGGCACTGGGTGGCACTACTGTATGGAGAGTTTTGCCTTGTTGATAAACAATTATGTGCTAGTATAAGAGATGGTATTCATGTGATGCTTAATGGTTTAATAACAAATAATACTTTTCATATTGATAAGCCAATAAAAAAAATTAAAATTTTAATTATTGTTGCCCATCTGTATATAAAATTTCATTACAGTATATATATATTGTGATGAGATTATAGCAATTATCATCTTCATCATTTGTAAAATATATTATATGTCTAGTTCTAAATTTAGGTACGAAGGATTTTGGAAATGTTGTGAACTAGAAGCAGAGGTTTAAAATGATAAACTATACATGCACTAATTGGCACTCACTTTCTTGGCACAAAATAATTTAATATAAATTAAACGCAAAGTAAGTTTGATGATATAAAGAAGTAAACAAAAAGGGTATATCCAAATTTGTTAGCGATTTTGTAGACTTAACAACTAATAGGTAATAAAAAAGTTTGCAATGTTTGTGCTGCTCTCTAAAAATCATTGCAAATTACCCCGGGTCAATTTAATGTCTCGTTTTAATTCATAAATATAATAGTGAAACGTATTTGTTGTTAATATTAATGTTTATAATTGTTTTCTTAATAAGGTTGGATTTAAATTTCAGACGAACAGTAAGAACCACATACACAAATCTTGAATCATTTTAAGAAAAATAAAATGATCTTTTTAGTTGTACATATTTCATTAATGAGTCATTAAACATCAAAAAGATACACTGTTTTAACGTTAAGTCACTTTGAATTTTTATATATTTTGTGTGCGGGCGTTAACACAAACAGATGTGTTTTGTAAATTTCTTTTATGTAATAGTTAAAAAAAAATAATGATTGAAAATCTTTAATTAAGAAATGTTTAATTAAAAGGATTTAATTAAGAGCTGATCTAAGATCATGCAGTCAGTGATTATAAAGGATTATCATAAATTTTCAGATATAATAACTTTAACTTTGATCAGAAATATATAAATTTAATTTGCAAGGCTTATTATGCTTTTAAAGTAAAATACTTTTAATTTTGAACTGCAATATTAATGAAATACAGGGACCTCATCGAGATTATATGGGAAAACAAGAATATTTTTATTTTATTTTATGAAGAGTATTGGTCAGTCACGATTTGGGTAGTGGGTTAGCTACAAAAACACTATCACTCAATGTTAGAAGAATACATATGCTGTTTAACATTCAAGTATAATGCAATGATATAAAATTATTTTTTATGTGTGGATAATTAATTTGACCATGCTTAATACTAAGTCATTCGTATTGTTTCTTCCTCCTTGCTAAAATATTTTAAGTGGCTGACTAGTTATTCCTTTCATGTGACTAGAAAAAAAATTAATAAAAGCCTTGCTCAACTGAATAACACATGCTCTATTGTTTTCTTAAGGTCTTGCTTGGAAGGTAACACTGCATATTTTAAAAGAAAATTCCAGGAACAAATATACCATGTACTAAATATGTCAAGGAGAATACTGTCTGGTTGAAAAGAGGATTCTAAAGTCAATTGAATTAGAATAACATAAGGGCCCAATAAAAAGTACCACAAATTCATGGTAAAGTATTTAGATAAATATATGACAATATTTGTTATTAAATTATTAAAAAATCAGATGATCATCATTTTGTGCTTACAGAAGCTGTTAAAGCAGTAGTGGTTCTTTTCATACAGTAGGATCACTCAGCACAAATCATGGTAATTAAAGGATGCTAGAAGTATATACATCGAAACCCCATCTAGCACCTACTCATCCAATATACCCAGACTAGTTGTTAGCTTGTAGTCTTGGATCTGCAAACACTGCTCATACATCTTTGAATCTAATACAACCCTCAGCAGCCATCTTTTACCTTTTTAGTTAAATATAAAGCACGATTACTGTGGTTTGCTTTTGTATGGAAAATTTTGATAATATTTGTTATTATTATTTATTTTACATGAATATTTATCTCACCTGTCTTATACAATTGTCATTAATATTTGTTCTTATTATAATTTAATTTACTTAAGAATAAAATTTATCTCAGTTGTATTATATATTTATCATTATAATTTATTATTAAAAAAGTAGTGAAGGTACATTCTGCTAAAAAGATAATTTATTTTTTAAAATGTACAGCTTAGATGATTCATGAATTAATATTGTTATTAATGTTCTTGTTTTTAAAGATGAATAAAATTTTTATAACAGCTTTATTTAATATATGTCTTTTTTGTTCAATGCTGTCTTTTCTGTCTGCTTCAAACTTGCATAATTTATAGTTTCTACACAAAGGAGAACATTTGAAACTAGTAAATTTATGCAAAATTGGAGTATATGAATGCAAGTGAATTACAACATGAACGTTTATGGGTTTTGTAATCACTGTATAATTTATTCATGCATTTAAATGTTGGATATACATATCTAAAAACTTTATACTATGTGATGTATTTTCATTTTCTATACTCGAAATCAAAAAAGATAATTGATATAACTCACCTGTACATCAATAACGAATGAAAATTTGTCGTTAACTTTTTTTTTTTAAGTGTCATAGCATCGGACGGAATGCGAACCCGCAACCCGGGCAACTGCCTGCAAGTGCAAGGCAGTCGCGCTGACCTCTCGACCACCAATGCAAGACTTGTCATTAACTTTAGTAGTTACTTTAACACATTTTAACTTTTTAACAAAGAATTAACCCATTACAATATATATATATATTATATAAGTTCGATGATGATCAAACCATTCCTTGATTTGATAACAAATTCTATTGTTCACCTTCAAAAGTGTTTTCAGTATTTTTTCCATTGCTCAATAATCTATGATTTATTATTCTTGGAAATTTTGACCAATCAATTTATATTTATATTTTCTTCATACAATCAAATTAACTGATTGTTTATAAGATATTCTGACAGCATCATACAAGTAAACATCATTATACATCTCTAACTATAATATTAGTATCGGAAGCAAATTCAAGACCAATTTCTATTTCATCAATTAAGAAAACCTTTTACAAATGTCATGTAATCTACTTCCAATCCAATTTCATCTTTTAGTTGCTATTTATAATTACTCATCAGTAAATGTAGTCACCTAAAAAAATTACATATGTGTGACAAAAATATTTTTTACCCTCCAGAAAGTATTCCCCTTAAAGTTGCACCTTATCACAAGATTATTTTCAAAAATCTGGAAGCTATTAAAGACTTTTTTTTATCTTACTTTATTTCCTCAGCTTAATCTGTAAAATCCTAAATAATTAAACTCTCCAAATATCATCTAAATCACTCCTTAAATTATTGAATTGTTAATACATTTTATATTAATATTGTTTTCTTCATAAAAAGTGTATTATATGATTGATAAATTTCTATCATCAATTTCATTCATGGAGATCTTCTTGTCTAATATGATCTACGAATGAGGATTCAAAGTTTCGCGTCAAATACTTTAAATTCATTAATCAAGTCATATATATAATAAAATTCATTGTAACTATTAATTTTTATTAAAACTATTTTTATTCATATTGGTGATTTAAACTTAATTTATTTGCAAATATTTCTATCATTTATCAAAGTCTCATCATACATTGCTATAATAACTAACATATTGATGAATGATACCTTTTGCTACATGTAATCATCTTAGTTATTATTTTAGTCAAAAAGATCATATCTAATTAATTCTGTAATAGAACATGATTATTTCATTTATCATCTGATTATACAATATCTGAATTTAACTTGATACAATTAAAAAAATATGTATACAGTTTATTATCTATGATATTATTAATAGTAGTCAAAATTCAATTACCTTCAAAGTTTTGATATTCTTTATTTCCAGATGAATTTTTTGCTCAATTTACTTCATTGTACAGTCTCTAAAAATATTTTTACCGAAGACTTTTTTTATTTCATCTGCAATATATAAAAAAAAGCAATTTAGAATTATTTGGCATAACAAAAATGCCTTTATTTTATACCAATGAGACAATCCATTTTTAATACACACAGAATTTATGTCAACCTTTTTTAGTTAAAAGAGATGGTTATCTTTCTGTTCCATAGTAAAATGGCTATTCTATATTTAATTATTAAAATATTAATCCATGATCTATAGTCAGTAAAATAATAATTGCACTCTGCAACCATTATGAAATATGCTATTAACTGATAAACATTCCATTTTTATTTCAAATATTAGATATTTTTACTGCAATACTACTAAGATATGTATGTCCTAAACTTTATATCTTGTGTATACTTCATTTGTTTAAAAATCAAAATTGATAAAATATCGCCATTATTTAATTTTTACAATTTGCTATTTAATATTAGTGCCTTCTATATTAAGTGACTTTAATCTATTAATATCGTTTTGTATTGTTAAATTTCTTCAAAGAAATGTCAAAAAACTATTTTATTTACATTTTTTTTAAAAAAAGGCTTATTATTACTTTTAAAGCTTACATTGTTAATTATGCACATTCATACAATATTATATAGGGTATATGAGCACAGACTTTCACACAACCCACCACTTTCCAGTCTATCTAATAACACTGATACACTCAAGTGCATATAAGCTGAAAAGATAAATAATCACCAATATACATATTTCATGCTAAACCAGCAATCATCAGTTGGTCCAGATTTATCATCTCCCACACATATATACTATAAGTGCTCAGATATATATTAAGATAGACAATCTTCATACTTTAATGGACAGGCTCCAATCTACTACACACTCCAACTCTTCAACCGTCCATCCAGTTGAAAATCTGATGATGGAATGCTCGAAGGCCACCCTGAGACCAAGATTCGTGTCACACCCATGTTGACCTAAGGTCAATCTGAACCCCACATGTACAGGACATAATCCATTAAATACATATGCAAGGATGGGCAGACATCTCTACAATGTAATAACTGAAACACAGGCTTATTATATATACAATATTGTAATTTTCTAAACTAAAATAAAGAACATGCTAAGAGCTGTAGCAAGCTTTATTGATGAATGTCACATAAAAAAGCATTTAAAATCTCTATCTAAAAATTATCCCCAGATTGTTTTCTAGCTATTGGCTTTTTTCAGTGAGGTGCTAGGATATTTTAGACACTAGATCTAAATGACCAACTCAAAGCCACCACTTATCTAATAGTTAACTTTTAAGTAGAAATTCTTCATTGTTATCTATATTAGGATTGTCTAAGTGTTGACTGGTTTGAGAATTATTACACTTATTATTTAAGTAATACTTTGGGTGCAATTTGAAAATTATAATTGCTATTTGTAATGTTATAGTTGACTATTTATTAGTCTCCATTCAGAACAGGTTGTATATACTTGTTTAAGGAGGTTTAATTAAACTTCTTCCAATCAATATGAAAAAAAAAAAAGTTGCAATCTTTAGTGTCTTAATATTGCTTTGACAACAGTTTGAAATTCTTGATTGTTATCTATATTGGGATTGTCTAAGTGTTGACTGTTTTCGGATGGTTATATATATATATATACTTAATTGTTTGACAATGCAATGGTTATTTTTTATGAAAAGAATGAATTAAAGAGAAGGGTAAATGAAACGTTAAGAATAAAACTTCTTGATTCTGAGGCTATCAATCTTCTGAAGACATCTTTTGATATAAAGTGAAGTTGGTTTTGGAAATAAATTATGGGAAGGTTTGTTTGTTTTGTGTGTATATATATATATATTGCTTCTTTAGTTTGATTTTCACTTGAGAATGTCTATTTGTTTAATAGATGAAACCATGATCATGTAAGGATTTTGGTAAAGTTTGGATTTTTATCTAGTATTGTATTGTTTTATGGTTTTGTATTATATATATATAATCTTAATCATTTTATTTTTTATATGTAATTATATTAATTTAAATAAATCTTTCCAATATATAAAGTCTATATTAAAGATTTTTAAAATTATTGCATTTAGCTACTTTTTAAAATAATATATCATTGTTTAGCATTAATAATTTTTGTATTTTTTTGAAAAATATATACAAACATTGCAAAATTATATTATTGTGTTTTATAAAATATTTTATTGTCACTATTTATTTATTTTATATTTTAAAAATACGTAAAACAAATATTTAATGGTAATATTGTCTAAGAATATTAAAAATTATACCAAAACAAAAATGTTAATATTTATTATTTTATATAACTTAATTTTTCCATATTACGCATTTTATCCAACTGTTACAAATTCATTAAAAATATTTGACAAGGGTGGGGGGAAAAAATCTAAAAGATGGGAATATAAATAAATTTATCTATATACAAGGCAAAACTCTCCATACAGTAGTGCCACCCTGTGCCAACCAGATCAATCAATGGATACCAGAAGCCTTGTGCATAAAATCCCTACCTAGTGCTTACTCATCCAATATCTCCAGACTAGTTTCTGGATTGTGGCCTTTGTCAGTGAGGAACCTTGCTTAAAAACAATTATGTGCTAGTATAAGAGATGGTGATCATGTGAAATTTATCTATAATAAAAAGTTCATAAAAAGTATTTTTTTTTATACTAAAATCAAAAATGTTTAAAATATGCTTAATTATTTGTCTAAGAAATGTCTCTTTATAAGAATCAAGAAAGGAAAGTGTGGCTTTATCAGTCTCATATTTAATTTGTTTAATTTCATTAGATAAATTTACATTATAAACATTATTTTTAGCAGTTGATAGTATAAAAACACTACTTTAATGTTTCTTACATCTGCAAAAAAAGAAAAAAAATACTGAATTGCAATAAAAAACAAATTTTTTGATGATTTTCAATAACCAAAAGACATGAGAATAAAGTAAATATATAAATTAAGTATTAGTATAATAAAAATAGACAAAACACAATAATTTATTCCTAGGTGATGAATATATTAACTATGAACAGTTTTACTAAACTATATTCACTGCCTTTCTTTTAACATTATCCACCAATTATTAATACATCTGAATGTTTTAAATAATAAAAAAATTATCTTCAACTTACATCATTTTTTATTACATTTCTCATACTAGGAAATTAATCCAGAATTTTAAAAACAACAGAAATTACTCTTAAATTTAGTTTAAAATACTAAAAACAATATTTACATTAAACATTCAAATTCATATTTAATTATATATTGATTTGCTTATGTATTGCATCTTGAGAGAGAAGGAGAGAATTGTGAATGGCTTTCTGTCTAATGAGTTCAATTTTCTCAAAAAAATAAACTATTTTTTATTATTGACTTGTCAATTTAGAATTTTTCTCTTTCTTTAAAAAAATGTTACGATTTACCATCTCTTGCTATTTCTGACGTTTTTCTTTGTCTCACATGTCAATGTAAAATATATTATAAAATGATTATTACTTATCAGAAAAAAAATACATTTGACTTCATTTGATAGATATTTTTGTTTACTACTGAAATAAATTTTAAATGTTCATATTTTGTTTCTGTAAATATTAAAAAAATGAGGATGTAATCAAAACAAAGACTTTATTTTCAGTTTATAAAATCAACGAAATATTTTTTTAATTTTCATTATTTTTACATATTCAAATAAATAATTATTTATTTCTTTTATATCTAACAAATTATGTTTTAAAAGTTTAAATTTTTGAATATTTATTGCAAAATCGTGATATTTTCTTGCTCATAAATATAAAGTAGATTATTTACATTAAAGCTAGAGTTTTCTAATTTGCTTCAGGCCATATTTACATTAGCTGCTAATATAACATTATACTTTTGAAAATAAAGTATTTCAAGTCAAAATAAGTTATTAATAATTTATATTTTGATATCTAATATAGTGCAAATTATTTTTAAAAAAATATCTAAAACCATAATAAATTGGAAAATAAACACATTTTTTGTGTCATTGGAAACTACAATGTTGTTTTACAACCTTGGTAACAGACAATGGCTGAACATGTCAAGATGGAGTTTATGTCTATTGTAAGAGAGGGAATTTTGAATTTCATACCTTTTAGTGCAAAATCTTTGGGGAAAATATGTATAATAAAATATATCATTTTACACACATTATAATGTATAATACTTTAAAAAAATTCACCAGGGGGCTATTGACCAAAAGATATTTCTCTGTTGTCTGAAATACGAAAAGGTTAACATTAACATTGTGGATTTAAATGGACGTGTTTTAGATAATATGTAACTCATGAGAATAGTTATGAATAAAAATATTTTAGGTGAATAAATGTGCATATTAAATATATGTAAAAGATAAAATGAATGTAAATAACCAATATTATATTTGTGTAATAAAAATTTTGATTTACTAAATTGTGTTATTTATTTCTAATCTTATCATGTCTATGCTGTACATTTATGAACTTGGCATTCTATTAAGTTTGTAGTCAGTCAAATAGTAGATTGTTAGTATGTTGTTTGTTGTAATTATTTATACCTTGTATAATAAAAGTGATAAAGAAAAAAGTTAATGAGAAAAATAATTTATTTAGCCTATTTCTCTAATCTTAATGCATTAATTTTAATTACTAATTCTTAAATCAAATATAACACAATTATTATATTAATGAAGGTTGATTTTAAATGTATTATATTAATGAAGGTATATTAATAATTTTTATTTGCCATTCATTAGATTAGAGATTATCGAAAAGATGACAGAACATCAATTTATTCCCTCTTCTGCAACCATTCAATACATCCAAAGAAATAATTCAAAGAGAAAAATCATAACACTAATACTATCAACTGTAGAGACTCTTCCTTTCCTCTCTCCAAGAAATGGATGCTCTAATTAAATTGTATCAATTATTTACAATTACCCTCATCTCACCATTATTATTCAAATTCATCTTGCTATAAATATGAGAACATTATAAGTTCTCAAAAGTGCTAAGGCATATTTAATTTATAGAAATAACAAGTTTCTCTACAGTTGTGTAAGTGCACTATTTTATTACATTTCATATAGAAGAAGTATAAACAGTTAATACCATTACCAATAATGAATAGTGTTTTTGTAGTGCAATTTTCACTGTGCCAGTCTCACACTAGGTAGGGACTGGTTTCTTTTCACTTTTTGTCCTTTGTAGGGGAATGTAATCATAAACATATAAACAAAGACATTAAAAAATTGTATGATCCCCCAAGATGAACATTTGTTATTGAACCAGCACTCATCAATTGTCCCAGACCATAAACTCTTACATATATCTTTATCATTATTCAATATAGACCGACAGACAGACAGACAGACAGACAGATAGATAGATAGATAGATAGATAGATAGATAGATAGATAGATAGATAGATAGATAGATAGATAGATAGATAGATAGATAGATAGATAGATAGATAGATAGATAGATAGATAGATAGATAGATAGATAGATAGATAGATAGATAGATAGATAGATAGATAGATAGATAGATAGATAGATAGATAGATAGATAGATAGATAGATAGATAGATAGATAGATAGATAGATAGATAGATAGATAGATAGATAGATAGATAGATAGATAGATAGATAGATAGATAGATAGATAGATAGATAGATAGATAGATAGATAGATGGATGGTTAGACAGACAGACAGACAGTCAGATAGATAGATAGATAGATAGATAGATAGATAGATAGATAGATAGATAGATAGATAGATAGATAGATAGATAGATAGATAGATAGATAGATAGATAGATAGATAGATAGATAGATAGATAGATAGATAGATAGATAGATAGATAGATAGATAGATAGATAGATAGATAGATAGATAGATAGATAGATAGATAGATAGATAGATAGATAGATAGATAGATAGATAGATAGATAGATAGATAGATAGATAGATAGATAGATAGATAGATAGATAGATAGATAGCAAATTACTATAGTTTAACTGATAAGTGGCAAACTTGTTGTCCTCACAACTTTGACATCAGCCATTTAATGGAAGTTGGTTAATAATTTTTATTAGTCATTCACTAGATTAGAGATTACCCAATAATGAATAATGCCTCTGTAGTGTAATTTTTACTACACAACTCTCACACAAGGTGTTAAAACTGGATAGAAATCAATCCCTATATTGTGTGAGAGTGGTGTATTGAAAATCATTATATTAATAAGTTTTAATTATATATGAAATATCTTACATTAAATTTATAACAGTATGTAAAATATTTAGAATTAAATATATAATTTTATCCAAAATAATACTTTCTCTAAAAATCCCTGAGGCTTCTTTTTGTTATGTTATCATTATGTTCAAAAATTTGACAAAATGCAGCTATGTATACAATTAATTTAGTTGAAGGGTTAGTGTTACAATAATAAACTTCATTTTACTTGTAAAAAGTAGCAGCAGACATTAATGTCCATATTGCATTTTATTTCCAAATCTACTTTTTATTTAAAAGTACCTTCTCAAAGTGAAAACCATACCATACAAATTACATTTGTTGAAGATTTTTCATCCATTACCAGAAGATAAGGCACTGAATGACTTCAATATATGTTATTAAACCAATATTGATAGATTGTATCCAAAATGTAATGAATATTTTGTTGATAACACTGTGAATTGTTGAAAATAAAAAATAAAAATTACTTTTAATCTATTCAAATTATAAATTTTACACAAAACTTATATTACAATCGGATATCTGCTTTCTAATATGACATATAAACTCTTTTTAAAACTAAAGATAGTGGTCAAATTTTATTTTAACATAGTCCATATGATTATAAATGTGATAGGAAGATTGTAAGACCATATGGTATGTTTTTTTTTAAATTGCTGGATGTTATAATATAAAATCCACTATTGAAAAAGAATGGCATAGTATATAAAAAGGCAATGGGAAATCTTCTAAAAATATTACATAGTGGATTTGAGTATTGTTTTTACTAAAGAAATAGACCTATTTAAAAAATGAAGACTATCTCAAAGAGCTTCAACAAGATAACATATTTTTGCTCTCCCTGGAGAGATATGGCTAAGGCTAATTTGCATTAGAAAACTCCAATTTTGCATGTATTGAAGTCATTCATAACCAAAAGTTTGTTGTAGCCAATATATTTATTCAAAATAACAAAGAAATATCATAAAGTAAATGACAAGCAAGAAAAAATATTACAAATGACCATAATAAAGTTCTGGGCTTTGGACAACTTCAGAAATAATTATAAATCAGTCAGTTTGGTTTATCAGTTTAATCAAGTAATGTTTGTAAAAATAATAATGGAATGGCTTGTTGTTCAGGACTTTATAAGATGTTTGAGCACCATAAATATTGGAACCAAACTGCAATCAATAAATCTTGACATCCAGAATTTAATCTCCCATTTCAACAAACCATACAGGACAAAAGATCTGAATAAATATATAAATTATGTTATTAATATTCATTCAATCTTTATAATTATTATTTATATCAAATGATATTTACTTGAATTATCCTATACTTTGGTAATATTTTTTTTTATATTGAATATTGTTCCAGTTATGGACCATATTGATATTTAGTTATTTGAAAATTTTTAAAAATATATCAAAGAGTTAAGCTAATTTCACATTAATTAATATTTGGGTAATGGTCAGTTTTTGAATAGATATTCTGAAACTCATTACAACTCTTAATTTAGATTTTATATAATTTTCATTGCTAATTTATGTAACCTCAAACTGTGAATAGGCAATTAATATACTATGTATTAATATCATCCTTTTGTTAATTAAATATTATTTAACTTATTTATAATATTATTCATTTTATTGTCTTTGCTCTAAATTTTTGATTATTTCTGTAATCAGTGTGACTTCAAATTATGATGTTTATTAATACACACTTTTTAAATGTAAAAACAAGACTGTCTCCAAATCAGAAGGAATCTTTTAAAAAATCCTAATAGTAAAGAGCCAGTTCCAGAAACTTTAAGAGTTGTAGCATTTTTACACAGAAAAATTATATATTCCACTTTACTTCATTAAACTGTTCTGCGATGACTACTTGTCATGTTATTATTAACAAAGTCTCTGATGATATATTGAATGTCAAGAAATAATGTACAATTAATGTCTTCTAGTGAAGAGACATTGGTAGTTATATAATGTCATGTGCTTCAATTATTAGTGTTATAAAAGGTATAAATCATGTATCTATTCCATCAAAATCTTATACAGCAAAAGTTTGTAAGATTAGACATAAGAACTTTATTGAATAGAAGAGGCACTTTCTCTATAGAAACTTTATAGCTTAACAGATTGGTTGTAAAAAACTAATTTTAGAATAATTATGACATTTTATCAAATGGAAGAATCATTCATTATAATGAAATATACCTTATAGATCTTTGTGATTTTCTCAAATAATTAATTAATATAATAAAAATATGCAAAATATTATTTTTTAAAATATCAAAGTGTTCAACAATATTTAACTGATATTACATCAAACATTGTCAATATTATAATTAAATTGAAATCTATAATAAAGCAATAATTCTGCTACTAAAGAAATTATATTAAGATGGATCATATGAATTATTCATAAAAATTAATATATGTTTTGAATCAAGTAGATTGCAACAGTTGATTCAATATCTTTTCTGAAATCAGTCATTTAGTAATTTAAGATTTAAGTTTACAATGTATTTTTAAACTGAAATGCAGTAAAAACAATTTTATTATGTTATTACACTTTGAAAGCATTTTCTAATATATATGATAACTATATATTAAATATATGCATCCAGAATCCTTCTCTTTTTGTTAAGCTTGTGATTTTTCCAAAAAATAGGCTTGTATGCTTTACCAACTTTAGTATCTGGGCTAAAACAATCATATTTCAATCCCATCAATATCAAGAATTTGACTTTTTTTTTAATAAATAATAGTAATTATATTGTACTTCGAAGGTTCATTGGTAAGGTAAGAAATATCAAAATTAAATATCAGGCTTAACCCTTTTGAAGTCTTTTAATCTCATATTCATATCCAAAGAGTTAGAAACATTATGGTGTTGTTGATGTATGCTAATATATGCAAATTAATCTTCCTACATAAAACAATTTTTAATATATACAAATCTATCAGCTTGTCTACTTTTTTACAAACAGAGAAACATGTGTCTTTTCTATTAATGGCATGTGGATCATTTATGATGTAGTACACCTCCTTTATTTTTCTTTTGCAGTCATTTCTCTCAGTACACATGATCTCAGGGTTGGAGGGTTTGAACATGTGACTGGCTGCTTTATCATATTCCAAGACTATTGAAGTGTTGTCACCATTATGTTGATCTATCTTGTATGTGTACATATGCTGGGTAGCTATATTATTAACAGTGGCTTTTGTTTCTCCATAATATGTGGTGCTGCAGCCTACCTGCAGGCACAAGATCTTGGACACCACTTCTGATGTCAAGCTAGGATCAATTTTGTCTCTGAAGTTATTGATTAATTTATTTGTGTTGGGGGGTATGCAAAAAAACAACCCTAAATTGTTTTTGACAGAGGTTTTACAAGTTGTTTAGCCAATGCAGCCTCTGTGCCGGTCAAAATTGTGTATTCATTCAACAAGACCAATAATCCAAGCAAACGTACCTTGAATCCAACCATGCTCAAGATATATATGTCAGGACAAGGATGAATCCTAACCTATTTGCCTACATTATTGCCTCTCTGACTAATTGATAATGTTTGTGATGACACTAGCACTGCTTGGTTTTATTCCGTCCCAGCTGGAGGTCATGGTTCACATAGAGACTCAAAATAATAAAAGGATTTATATGAAAAATCAATGATTTAATGGATTCTGACAATTGCAGAATGGTACAGATATGATTTGATTGATTACTAATGGTTTGAACTGTAATAATAATTTTTTATGGCAACATTATAAAGAAGTGAATTTAAATCCAGGAAATATTTAAATAAATAGATTAATTAACCTTAGAGATTGGGAGTGATGACAAACTAGGCTTATTTAAATAATAATAATAACACAGGAATTTATTTAGAAATTTGGTTACAAAATAAGTTTGGTTTTGTTTATACAACTAGGTTTAAATTCGTTTTGATGTGGCTTTGACAAACAATGTAAAAGTTTGTTAATTGGTCAGCCAAAAACCAATCAGCAATAAATTATTATTAGCCCTCTTCAAGATATTACAAATAAATCTCTTTATATATATATTATAATGATCTGGATTTAGAGCTTAACGTCATCTGCACTACAGGGTGCCATCTAGGCATTTGAACCTAGAAAAATTTATAAAGTAGGCAGATACATAAGTCAAAAAAAAATTTTTTTTATTCTATTTATATATTTTGATATCCGGTCATTAGCCCATGTCACTAGCTCAGGGAGTAGCAGAGATTTAATAATATAATATCTTATCTAATTATATTTCAATATTAAAAAATAAATAAAATAAGCCACTGCGAGTAATTAACATACAAAAATTTATTTACGCATATATATATATATATATATATAAGATTTAACATTATTATTTTAATATGTTTACTTTAACATTTAACATTATTTTTACTTTTATTTTAGATTTTTAATTTACATTTTAAATTTTATACTATTATTAGTTCGCACAGATTTGTTTAAAAATGTTGAGTATAGGTCGGTTACATAGATTCCACAGTCAAAAACATTTCAAAATAAACAAACGATCAAAATACAAAATCATTGATACCGTCAATTGCAGAGGGAAATTTATAAGTAACCCAATAGCATTCACCATAATATGCTTGCATTAACACCAATAACTTAAGAGACATCTGAATAAATACATTTTAGATACTCACCATAAGATATCAGTATTTACCGAATGTCTCTATATATTTTGATCGAATATGAAAACCAAAAACATAATCAACCGGTAACGAACCCATGCAAGCATCTATACCCAACTTAAATTTAATGCATCTTTATTTAGAGTGTCGAGTATGAATAGACTACATAGATTTGCATTTGAAAAGAACATATTCAATTCTTGTTTAATCTTAGGCCAAAGGTTCACAGTCAAACCAAACTTCAATCCATCTGATATATTGATGTGTTCAATGTAATATGAATACGGCAGCACAATTAGGTTAAGAGATGAAACTGCTTTTCATCAGATAGGAATATTACATCTATCTGATGATGACAGCAATAAAAAAACTCCATAGGAAAGACCTGCAGTCTCCATCTTATAATTCCTCCCATAGGCAAAATGAGTGTGTGTGGCATATAATAGCGATTCTGCCCATAGTGAATCTCATACTACATCTACTAATTACACCAATATATCCAATGCATTGACCTAATTCAACTACAAAACGAATAACCTAAGATTACCCTCCCCTAATATAACTTTACAAATCTATATAACCATTCATGCCCAACTTAAGTTTAATATTTATATAATTAGTTTAATGAAAAACAGAAACCATAATAAAACTTAAAGAACAAATAAATAAATAAATAAATGGAAATGATTTTACAAAAGAAATACATTAAATAAAATTATAACTAATTAAGAAATAATGTTGGTCAGATAGAATTCTATTTCTTAATTATTTTAAATACGGAAAGTTTTTAATTTAACATTCATTAATTATAAAGTTCTTACGGTTTAAAACAGTTCATCTTTATCTGTTGCTTGCCATTTGAACATGAATTCCCATGCCGTCCTAAAAAGATTGGTTGAGTTAGCCATTGTTTTTTATTTATTTATCCAGAGGTCTTTTAGTTTAGTTGGTCCTTAATGTAGAAAAACAAACGATGTCATTTCTCTTTTTTTTTTTTAACAAAACTGAAGGGATTGAAGAGTGTGCCTTTTCAATCCCTTCTCCTTCAACTCCACACTAACATATATAATCACATTGTAATAACTAATTCACTCTTTTATTTTCAAACCTTTCCTTTTATAATAATTTTGTGGATTAACTGAACATTACGTCATGATGGTGAAAAACTTTTCGTTGAGGTCCGATTTCCCGATGGATTTCTTTCATTTGCTAAAAGTTTCTATTGTTTTCCTATCTGACCGATGCTTATACATTTAAATGCCCAAAGGCTAGTTTACTAATTAAAATAATCATTTCCATTTTACAAAAGATTAATTAATTTGTTTTCAACTTAAACATATATTTTTATCTCTAAATCTTTTCTGAAAATTTAGTTTTAAAATACGTTTTCTTTAATAAAGTTTTATTTTAATAATTATTTATCTGTGCAATTTTATATATATGCGAGTTTAAGATGATTTTTTTATTTTTAATTCTTAAAAAAGAAGTTTTTATTGGCGAACTTTTTTTTTCATGTTTACTAATAAAAAATAATGTAATGTACATATATATATACATTACAAGATATGAAGAAAAATGTAATATACATATATATATACATTACAAGATATGAAAGATGAGCATTTAAAACACTATTACATTTAAAATCATTTGTATATAATGAGTGTGGGAAGCAAAATAGTTCTTAAATAAATAATTGACAATTATACAGTCAGATTTAATTAATTAACGAAATTGGTTTGTGAAGGACGTGCCACCACGGCAGAGAGCCTTTCAGGTTTGGTAAATAAAGATATAAAATGATAAATAAAGCAGTATGCTATTATAGATTACAACAAAATAAATGAGGTCTGTTATGAACTTCTGGGTGGCTTTGCTAAAGAAAATTTCCTAGTAAATACAACTAGAAGATGAGAAATGCTAGCCCTCCAGCCAAACATGTCTCTAAATAATCATAGTAATATTTTGATGTGCATATACATCTTAATGGCAATGCTCAAAAAGATCCTTTGGTATGAACTATGTCTACTTTGAGGAGTGTGAAAGACCGGAGTAGTCAAAGTTAAATTTCCGAAGGTCCTGGTGAGTAAGTAGCAAAGCAAAATACTAATATAAATGAATGGTTGTAGCTATAAATACATAATGTCTTTGACATATATACATATATAATGTATCACTAACAAAATTAATAAATGAATTCCTGATTAAAATAATCAGTTCCCTGACATTGATAGAAAGTCCCCACAAACCTTAGTCCACTACTGAATGAATCATAAATAAATATATATATATATATATATATATATATATATATATATATATATATATATAAAAGAATTAACTAAAATATAAATTGTTTACCACACTTCACAAATATTTCATTATCAATAAGTTCTTAAATAGTTTATCAAAGATTACAAAATAAGACTGTTTTTAACTAACATAGATGGGCATTAAATATCAAACTAATAAATTGTAAATCATAATTTTAATATTTTTTTGACAAATAAAATATATGTATGAAATATATATACTGATAAAATTCTATGATAAATTTTACTTAATTGATTCACTAAAATTATTTATTCTTTCAGAAATAATTACAGGGCTATTTTAAATTGGAGGTAATAGTAAGATACTTTTAAAATAATTTCAATCATTCAAATAAATTTATATATGAGGTACAAAACTAAATGAGCTTTCTATTAATTAATTTACGGAAGGAAGTCTTCATGTAATGATTTTTAAATTAAAAAGAAAAATAACAAGGGAAGGATTTAAAGTTAATAGCGCACTGAATTTTGTAGTTGGCCATTTCAGTAAGTCAAATAATCTAAACAAACCGACAAAAATTAATTTAATTTGCCGCATCAAAATAATGTAAAGTTTTATAAGAATTGATATTTTAAATTGAATAAAATTAAAAGACGCATTTTAAACCAAGCCATATAAACATTACACAGGTATATAAAATATAAATGAATATAGATTTTGAAATCAAGTAAAATAAAATCAATGACTTGCTGCGAATTGGACGTTACCTTAGGATCAATCAGTTAATACAGGCAGTTAATACAGTCAGATCATTTCAGGCTTCCTCGACACAGACAGTTTCTGGCTAGATGTTTAGAGCACTGGAAAGGCATGGATGGGCTGGTGGAACAGACCTCTGAGAAGCAAACGACTGATCTTTTCACCCCGTCATTTCTTTAGGCATGGTATATATATAGATTAATCACTTCTCTTCAGTAAACTCAATAATAATTCCCTAATCAAATTTTCCACTATTTATGTGTTCTGGTCTTATCTACAGGATTCAATCTATACTGACCACCAATTGTAATTGCTCTAAGCAGTTCTGTGAGGTTGGTGCCTGCTTTGGAGGGAAAATCTATAACTCTGCATGAACATGCCCCAAGGGTTGATTTGCTAATTAAAAAACAACAACAAGCATATTAAGTTTATCAGTCATTGTACTAACAAAATCTATTTAATTAAAATTTAGATTAACAAAAATGTAGATTTTATTTAGAAATTTTTTAGGAATTTGGTACAATGACTTTCAAACATATTTGACATAAACTTAAGCAGAAATTTACAAAACATTTCTTACAAATATTACATTGTTGAAATAATTGACTCTCTAATGTACATTGATTAAAAGATAAATCTAAAATGTTACCAACTGATTAATTGAAGAAAAATGAACTTTAATAAAGAATTTGAAATATTTGTAACATTTTATAGATATCTAGGATTCAATTCAATTTAATAAAATAAACACAATGTACATTTTTACAAATATAAAATACATAAACTAATATAAAAGGTTAGTTTTAATTGTAAAATAAGATTAATGAAATTAAAATATTATAATATTGATTAAAATATACTACCACCTATTATGAGATGGGTGTCAGTTAATAAAAATTGAGTTCAAACCCAGACTAGTGCTGATGACATTGGCACTAGGTGAAGCAGGAATATGTACTATATTTTCAGCTTCATATCCCTTGACTTGGGGGAAAAAACAACAACAAAAAAAAACATTTTACTTGGGTGTCCATTGACAATAGAGGCTGACCAAGGGTTTGCTGACCAAGGTTTATTATATTATTATTGGAATGGTAACTGTATTGAGATCTGCAAGCCTTTAGTTTCTTCTAAATTTATTACTCTGCTGAAATTACAATTCTTAAACTATAATCCTATTAAATGCTTTATTTTCTTAGCAATTCTTTCTTATCTTCCTCATTCTACTAACTTTAGTCTTCTTACTTCATTTAGTTACTTTTAGGTAATAGTCCTTAGACAAGATTTATATACCAACAGTCCAGCAATGTAATCAATATGTATTTCAATTATATGAGTCATACACAAAGGGTCTCACATTTTGAAAATAATTTAGACTTTCCCTGGATCTGGAGGTATTTCATAGTATGGTTTTGAATGGCAAGCATTAAAAGCCTCTTAGGCTGAAGGCACTATTTTTATGTTTGCGATGTTTATTTTTGTGTTTTTTCTCTTCTTTCTTGCTCTGCTGTTTATCATATTTATCTTGACCCTTTGTCATATTGTGTGCTATTTTCCTGATTATTTCTGAAAGCAGTATCTCTCTTTTTTCAATTGTTTCCAAATTACTATTTAATTCTGGTATATTATCTTTTGCAACATCATCTTTCAATGTTTCTAATGGAATTTCATTTTTATTTGAATTTCCTATTACATTATCATTTATTTTTGGAATTTCTGAGGTAGGTTTATCTTCTAATATATTTATTTTGTATTCCTTTTCATTTACTTCAGTATCTATAGACCTCTCAAAGTTCTCAACTATTTTTTGTTGTTCAAAAAGTTCTGGCCTGATTTCTACATCAGATTTCATCTTTTCTATATTTTCCGTATTGATTTCAGCATCTATTGTAGTCTCTGAATAGATTTTAACTTTTTTTGGTATCTCCATATTAATATTACAATCATCAATATTTTCATCATTAATTTTAGACTCTTCCATGATCTCAATCTTGATTTTAGACTCTTTCACAATTTTTAAATCAATTTTAGATTTTATTAAATCAGCTTGCAACTTATAAGCAGTCTTTGCATCCATTTTAAATTCTGTTACTGTATTTGATACTATTGCAGTCTCAGCTTCTGCATCTACTGCTTCTTCTTTTGCAATTTTAGAGATATATTCCACAATTAGAAGTTTTCCTGAAGGTGGACTGACAACTTCAATAAGATCCTTTGTAATTTCAATTTCTTCCTTTTTAACACTTTCAAGTTTTGCTTCATCAGTAATTGGATATTCAACTGGTGATTCTTTTAAAATATCTTTGGCTGGAAGTTCTAAAGTTTTTTTAACTTGGTTTAATTCAACAATATTCTCTGTATCTCTTTCTGTTTTAAAATGTTCTTCCACTAAAAGATCCTTTTCAATCATTTCTGACATCTTTTGAATATTAACTTGTAACATTTCTTTTTCTACAACCTCTGAATCAATTCTTTGCTCAAACAGTTTAGGTATAATAATATCAGCTTCTTCCTTTGTAATTATATCTCTTGCTGGTTTTGTCTCTGGCTTTGGTTCAATAGATTCAGCAACTTCTTCTGCACTTACTACTTCTTTAGGTGAAATTACAATTCCGGTTATTTCTTCTTGAGATTCTATTTGTAGAGGCAGTTCTTCACCATCTTTAATCATTTTTGTAGATTGTTCCCACTTATCCTTCTTCATCTCTGTCCTTTGGTATAATTTTTTTATTTCTTGTATAGTTCTCTCTGCCCTCATTTGTCTTGACTTCTCATTAATTTGGATCATCCTCATCATACTCTGGAGCATGGCAATCACATTTTTATCTTTTGAAATTTGTTCCTCCATGTTTTCTTCTTTCATTGGGATGCCGGTATCAACATCTTCACTTTCCTTTTCTTCTATACTGTTATCCATTTGGATTTTGAAAAGTTTGACACAATAACGGTAATAAAGCTGATCTTAGAATTCAAAGTTGTTTTACTGGAACTATGGCTCACTGAAACTTTAATACAATCTTGAACAACTAGAATGTAAACATATTTTTATCTTGGAATTTATATAATCACTAATTCGAACGTTTGCTTCCCTTACTCTGTCCACTCTTCTCATCATGCTTTACTGACTGTGTCTTTTCTGACCTGCCATACTAAGTTTCTGTCTGTTTTAAGCTGGACATTTAAATAATTGTTTCAACTTCAACAAAAAACTTTACTTTATCATGAGAATGACTGATTTGTTTTTTTTTTTTTTTTTAGCTGGTCACCCTTGGTCACTCCTTGCCTCTGAAATGGACTTAAAAAAATCATTATTTTCAAAATTTAATACATAATCTTGTTGTTATGAATATTACATTGCTTACAATTTTATTACATATTACACCAGTTATAAAATTCTTCACTCTCCAAATCTCATATATATAAAAAAAAATTTGTTGCCAAGAATTACCACGGTTCTTTATTTATTTATTTATTTTTGAACTTGATAACGAATTTATAATGGTAATAGGAACTCTATTCCCTACACCAAAGTTCCAGTTATCAAAATCAGCAATAATATAACACTTACAGATAGCTCTACTACATATAAAAACAGGGATATATATATATTAAAATATATATGTACTTTTATTGATTGTTAACACAGTATGCCCTTATGAATAAACATTAAATACATCTTGTTACCACCTTTTACACATAAGGCTTATGGATGTAGTACATGGGCTTTAACATTCTTTTAAACACATGAAAACAGAAAACAAATTCATGTGCATGTAAAACCAGATACAAAAAAAAATTCTACATATGGTTGTAATGCATGGGTTTCAAAACTTTTACAATATATATATATGGTTGAAAAACCAGGCACTACAGTTAGCAAAAACTTTTACATTTATAGTTATAATCTTTGTATTAAAAAAAAACTTTTCACACAACATTTTATAGTTGTAAAACACAGTCTTTGGTTTTGGTTTTTGAAAAAAAAACTTTACATCACTTTGACCTTACTTTATGATTTATTTTACATAGTTTGAGTTTGGTATAAATCTATCATTAAGCGAAAACATTTTCCTAAACTTAAGGGCACATCCATAAATTATTACATGTCACTATGGATTCAAACTCAGGTGAACTAAACCAACTTTTAAATATATTGGTCCGAATATATAAAACTGTATATATGAAATATCATTTGGAAATGTGAATATTTGTTCAACTGTCAAATCCAGAAAAAAAAATTGTACATCTATATATTGGGAAAAAGTTTTTCAAGCTTTTATGCTTGAGATCCAATACAATTTTCCCACACATATGTGTTCCCAAGAAAATATATAGTAATGCAATACATATAAAATTTTCAAACACATCTGTTCCTACACATCACAAATACACACCCATGTATATATATACACAGCGCTACATATACAAGTACATAGATTTTACACACACACACATACATCTATATACATTACATAATACTATACACTATTGGACAAGAGAAAAAAAACTTTGGAGAAAAAGTTGAAAAAAAAAATCCATACACGTGTCAAATTCTTTACACTTTGCTTTAAAATAATCACAACATTATATACTCAATTAACAAGAAAAAAAATTTCTATACAAATATTTCCGTTCTTAGCAAACATGGGAGAAAAGTAGAAAAAAAAAAAATTCTACATAACAAAACTCTGGAAGTAAAAAAAAACTTACATATACATTAATATAGTAGTTCAAACTACTTTCATATTTTATACAATCTATTTAACCATATGAGTTTTCACTTTTAATTAATCTGTTTATCAAAAAAAAAATTACAGACTATGGATGGAAAACATGGTATTCCTCTTTAATTTATTAACAAAACAGTATTTGATTTTATAAAATCAATATGATAAAACTAAATCATTTTATATTCTGGAAAATTATGTATATATTAAATTATATATAGCAAATTATACACATATAGCTAATGAATTATTCAGGGTGTGGGAATAATTACAGGCTCCACGATTGGGCATCCAAACTCGGAAAAAAAAACGCAGCCTCTGTGCCGGTCAAAATCGTGTATTCATTCAACAAGACCAATAATCCAAGCAAAAGTACCTTGAATCCAACCATGCACAAGATACATATGTCAGGACAAGGATGAATCCTAACCTATTTGCCTAAACTATTGCCTCTCTGACTAATGGATAACGTTTGTGATGACACTAGCAGTGCTTGGTTTTATTCCGTCCCAGCTGGAGGTCATGGTTCACATAGAGACTCAAAATAATAAAAGGGTTTATATGAAAAATCAATGATTTAATGGATTCTGACGATTGCAGAATGGTACAGATATGATTTGATCGATTACTAATGGTTTGAACCATAATAATGATAATTCTTTATGGCAACATTATAAAGAAGTGAATTTAAATCAAAGAAATATTTAAATAAATAGAGTAATTAACCTTAGAGATTGGGAGTGATGACAAACTAGGCTTATTTAAATAATAATAATAACACAGGAATTTATTTAGAAATTTGGTTACAAAATAAGTTTGGTTTTGTTTATACAACTAGGTTTAAATTCGTTTTGATGTGGCTTTGACAAACAATGTAAAAGTTTGTTAATTGGTCAGCCAAAAACCAATCAGCAATAAATTATTATTAGCCCTCTTCAAGATATTACAAATAAATCTCTTTATATATATATATATATATATATTACAAGATATGAAAGATGAGCATTTAAAACACTATTACATTTAAAATCATTTGTATATAATGAGTGTGGGAAGCAAAATAGTTCTTAAATAAATAATTGACAATTATACAGTCAGATTTAATTAATTAACGAAATTGGTTTGTGAAGGATGTGCCATCATGGCAGAGAGCCTTTCAGGTTTGCTAAATAAAGATATAAAATGATAAAGAAGGCAGTATGCTATTATAGATTACAACAAAATAAATGAGGTCTGTTATGAACTTCTGGGTGGCTTTGCTAAAGAAAATTTCCTAGTAAATACAACTAGATGATGAGAAATGCTAGCCCTCCAGCCAAACATGTCTCTAAATAATCATAATAATATTTTGATGTGCAAATACATCTTAATGGCAATGCTCAAAAAGATCCCTTGGTATGAACTATGTCTACTTTGAGGGAGTGTGAAAGACTGGACTGGTCAAAGTTAAATTTCCGAAGGTCCTGGTGAGTAAGTAGCAAAGCAAAATACTAATATAAATGAATGGTTGTAGCTATAAATACATAATGCCTTTGACATATATATATATAGATAGATAGATAGATAGATAGATAGATAGATAGATAGATAGATAGATAGATAGATAGATAGATAGATAGATAGATAGATAGATAGATAGATAGATAGATAGATAGATAGATAGATAGATAGATAGATAGATAGATAGATAGATAGATAGATAGATAGATAGATAGATAGATAGATAGATAGATAGATAGATAGATAGATAGATAGATAGATAGATAGATAGATAGATAGATAGATAGATAGATAGATAGATAGATAGATAGATAGATAGATAGATAGATAGATAGATAGATAGATAGATAGATAGATAGATAGATAGATAGATAGATAGATAGATAGATAGATAGATAGATAGATAGATAGATAGATAGATAGATAGATAGATAGATAGATAGATAGATAGATAGATAGATAGATAGATAGATAGATAGATAGATAGATAGATAGATAGATAGATAGATAGATAGATAGATAGATAGATAGATAGATAGATAGATAGATAGATAGATAGATAGATAGATAGATAGATAGATAGATAGATAGATAGATAGATAGATAGATAGATAGATAGATAGATAGATAGATAGATAGATAGATAGATAGATAGATAGATAGATAGATAGATAGATAGATAGATAGATAGATAGATAGATAGATAGATAGATAGATAGATAGATAGATAGATAGATAGATAGATAGATAGATAGATAGATAGATAGATAGATAGATAGATAGATAGATAGATAGATAGATAGATAGATAGATAGATAGATAGATAGATAGATAGATAGATAGATAGATAGATAGATAGATAGATAGATAGATAGATAGATAGATAGATAGATAGATAGATAGATAGATAGATAGATAGATAGATAGATAGATAGATAGATAGATAGATAGATAGATAGATAGATAGATAGATAGATAGATAGATAGATAGATAGATAGATAGATAGATAGATAGATAGATAGATAGATAGATAGATAGATAGATAGATAGATAGATAGATAGATAGATAGATAGATAGATAGATAGATAGATAGATAGATAGATAGATAGATAGATAGATAGATAGATAGATAGATAGATAGATAGATAGATAGATAGATAGATAGATAGATAATGTATCACTAACAAAATTAATAAATGATAGAATGTCCTCACAAACCTTAATCCACTACTGAATGAATCATATATATATATATAGATATAGATATAGACATATATAAAAGAATTAACTAAAATATAAATTGTTTACCACACTTCACAAATATTTCATTATCAATAAGTTCTTAAATAGTTTATCAAAGATTACAAAATAAGACTGTTTTTAACTAACATAGACGGGCATTAAATATCAAACTAATAAATTGTAAATCATAATTTTAATATTTTTTTGACAAATAAAATTTATGTATGAAATATATATACTGATAAAATTCTATGATAAATTTTACTTAATTGATTCACTAAAATTATTTATTCTTTCAGAAATAATTACAGGGCTATTTTAAATTGGAGGTAATAGTAAGATACTTTTAAAATAATTTCAATCATTCAAATAAATTTATATATGAGGCACAAAACTAAATGAGCTTTCTATTAATTAATTTACGGAAGGAAGTCTTCTTGTAATGATTTTTAAATTAAAAATAACAAGGGAAGGATTTAAAGTTAATAGCTCATTGAATTTTGTAGTTGGCCATTTCAGTAAGTCAAATAATCTAAACAAACCAACAAAAATTAATTTAATTTGTCACATCAAAATGATGTAAAATTTTATAAGAATTGATATTTTAAATTGAATAAAATTAAAAGACGCATTTAAAACCAAGCCGTATAAACATTACACAGATATATAAAATATAAATGAATATAGATTTTGAAAACAAGTAAAATAAAATCAATGGCTTGCTGCGAATTGGACGTTACCTCAGAATCAATCAGTTAATACAGGCAGTTAATATAGTCCGATCATTTCAGGCTTCCTCAACACAGACAGTCTCTGGCTAGATGTTTAAAGCACTGGAAAGGCATGGATGGGCTGGTGGAACAGACCTCTGAGAAGCAAACGACCGATCTTTTCACCCTGTCATTTCTTTAGTTATGATATATATATATAGATTAATCACTTCTCTTCAGTAAACTCAATAATAATTCCCTAATCAAATTTTCCACTATTTATGTGTTCTGGTCTTATCTACAGGATTCAATCTATACTGACCACCAATTGTAATTGCTCTAAGCAGTTCTGTGAGGTTGGTGCCTGCTTTGGAGGGAAAATCTATAACTCTGCATGAACATGCCCCAAGGGTTGATTTGCTAATTAAAAAACAACAACAAGCATATTAAGTTTATCAGTCATTGTACTAACAAAATCTATTTAATTAAGGTTTAGATTAACAAAAATGTAAATTTTATTTAGAAAATTTATAGGAATTTGGTACAATGACTTTCAAACATATTTGACATAAACTTAAGCAGAAATTTACAAAACATTTCTTACAAATATTACATTGTTGAAATAATTGACTCTCTAATGTACATTGATTAAAAGATAAATCTAAAATGTTATCAACTGATTAATTGAAGAAAAATGAACTTTAATAAAGAATTTGAAATATTTGTAACATTTTATAGATATCTAGGATTCAATTCAATTTAATAAAATAAACACAATATACATTTTTACAAATATAAAATAAATAAACTAATATAAAAGGTTAGTTTTAATTGTAAAATAAGATTAATGAAATATAAAAGATTATAATATTGATTAAAATATACTACCACCTATTATGAGATGGGTGTCAGTTAATAAAGATTGGGTTCAAACCCAGACTAGTGCTGATGACATTGACACTAGGTGAAGCAGGAATATGTACTATATTTTTAGCTTCAACTTTAGGTATGTATAGAAGAGTTATTTGTGATTTGTTTTATGTTAAGTAGTTAGGAGTTAATCTTTTATGAAATTGTTCAATCTTTTTGATTATTGTTCTATATTTGAAGCCCACACTCAATAGGTCTTTGATGTAACTTGAAATGTTGGCCTTCTTATCTGTTTCAAATTTTCACAAGTTGATTTCTATATAAAAATGTATTAAGACCTGCAAACTTGTGTGAGTTAGGTAAGATAGAGCTTGGGTGTGTGCAGCCTCTGACTTCAAGTGGTTTGACAATCATTCAATAATTAAGATGTACTGCTTTTTTTTCTATGATAAAAAATTTTCTACGATAAAAATTTACTGCTTCCCTTTGTATGTAACTTGCTAACTGGATTTTATTTTTAGCAAAAACATATAATATAGTGAATTACAAAAATATGACCAAACCAGGTATAAGCTGATGTAAATACTATTATATATCTGCTATCCAAAATTTTCAATCATATCTGCTGAAGTTAGTAACATGGAAAAGTTTTAAAAATCTTGTTACCTTTAAAACAGTGGTCTTTAACCCCCAGTCTACAGACTGGAACCAAGACCCAGAAGTTTTCTGCTGGTCCATGCTAGACTGGCAGGAAAGTTTGTAATAAAATAATATTTTAAACTTTTAATTAATATAAACAATTTTTATTTATTTTTTCAATGCATTTTTACTTGATTAAAAAAAAAGAAGCAGAACAAAAACAAGATCTAATCAATCATACATAAATTATTTTGTTTTTCTATTTATCACAGATGTTTATGGGGGTAGAATTAAATTTTTATTATTTTTTTTTAAAAAATTCAAAATTAGAAAAAAAGTTTTTTATTATACAAACTCCATATATATATAACTTCATCTTGTATATTTAACATTAAATACAGATATTACATTTATGATAATCATTGTCATGTAATTACACTAGCTGTGATATTTCCCAACATTCAGGTTAATAACAATTTATTTTTGCATGTTTTAACAATGAAATAATAAACATAGAAATGCAAACACATTAATGAGAATGATTGTTATTGTAATATTTTCTGTAGCTGTATGACTGGGCAATTCGAGAAAGAGTGTTCAGCATGTGAAGATAAACAACACCATTACAATACACAGTAACTAGTGTATTGTTTTGATCAGTTATAACAATTATGCTCATCTAAGGCTAAGCAGTTTACTTCTTTAAGAAAATTTATCTGTAAACTTCTGCTGGTCCACGGAATCTTATCCTTATTTTTGTTGGTCCGCAGGTGTGAAAAGGTTGAAGACTATTGCTTTAGAACAACATTCCACTGGCATCAAACCACATGACCAATACAAATACTGACAAAACATTACCATTAAATTTTAAGTAGCAAATTAACAGAAATGGCAATATATAATATATTAATTAGATTTTTAATAAATCGAACCGTAATCTAAGATGAGACATCTTAAATGTTGAGGTATTTGAAAATTAATACTAAGAGCAATTATCACATATCATTCTCAGGCGTTTTCTCTCATGCTTTCAACTTCATAAGAAATTATTTACTTTATCAATGAACAATTTATCATTTCAAAACCTGAATGTTTAAAGTCTTTGCTATATAATAAAACAATAGGGTTCTCATTTGATAAATACCGTCAAAAATATATGTATACATTAAATAGATATAATAAATTAATTCTGCCATTTGGAATTAAGAGGGTTTTAAAATGTTAATTTCCTTTTATTATTTTGAGTTAACTATTTATATTTATTAAACTAACTAAAGTAAAAATATTTAATCGTATTAATAAATAATTACTTCACTGCTGACATACTGAAAACAAATCTAAAATAAAATTTGATTTTTTTTTTTTTAAAGTTATAAACTACATTGATTTATTTTTCACTAAACATTGTTATGGAACCACTCACTATTAAGGTCATGTGAGCTTGTTTTAAAATGTATGGAATTATTTGTATTTTTTAATAAAAAAATGAACCTCTGCTTTTTATAAAAGAACTTGTGATTCAATAGTCCAGGGTTTACTGTGAAAAAGCTCTCTATGAGCACAATAGTAAATCTTTCAAGTATTGAAAGAAAAAAAAAGTGTTTTGTTCTTTTTCTTTTTAGCTCTTTCCCTCTTTTTGCTTAAAAAAAAAAAAGAAAATTTTCAGCAACAAAGCAACATAAAATTTGCTTCTAACCTTTATAACTTTGTATACGCGCACAATAGTCTGATAATAGATTATAGGAAATGTTTTAAGTAATAATTTTAAATTAAAATGTAATATAGCTTTAATTATTTTAGCAAGTTATGAAAGATGGATATAATTAGATTTAGCTATGTGTGAAAATTATCACTAAGCCGTAAACGACTTTATTAAGTCCAAGGCTACTTGATTAAAATATACGCCGGGAAAGAAATATTGCAGAACAAACAATGTAAAGAATTTGAAATTCTTTTTATAAAGCTTATAAATTCAATTTTGATAAACATACAATAAGTATATGTTTATTCTTTTTCCAGACTTTTTAAAATACATATAAAAAATATCATCGGTCTTAAAAATATAATTTATGTTAAAATGCAAATTTTAAATCGTTGATGATGAATGAAAGATTAATTTTACAACAAATATTAATACATATATATGATATCCAAAGATAATAATATGTACATTATGAAAGAACAAATGTCAATCAGACATTTTTCTCAATGACGGGATATAGGTATATACGTGATATGTAAGTTCTAAAAAAATGTCTGCGTGTTCAATTACAACTATTTCTGGAAGCTTATAATAATACTAATAATTTTATAGTTTATTTAAGTAGTGTGAGGCTTAAATTCATAAGTATATATATGGTTCTCTTCCTAAAATTAGATTAAATGAAATAGCTACGCAACAAAATATTATGACCAAATAATAACATTTGACTACGGAATAGTATTCTTTTTTTTCTTTAATGTTTTTTCCGTCTATGACTCGCTACGACGAATGCGCATTGTACTCTATTTTCTAATACGTATTTCTGCTTTTACTTTATGAACACACGCACATATACTAGATTAATTTAAAAAAATATTAATTTGTCTTTCATAAAATGCTGTACTCACTCAAATATATTTTCATAATCTATAGAATAACTAATAAAAAATCAATTTTAAATGCAAAAGTAATAAAATAACATCAAGCAACTTCGCAGAGAAAGCGCTTCCGTATAAAACAATTCATGCTTCAAAAAATAACAATTGAAACAAAAGCATGAAATGAAACATCTTCCATCTTATTCTCTCTAAACAAAAATCTCCGTAAATAGTGCATAAATAATAAAAGAAAAAAATACATAAATGGGTAGAAGATAATATTTTTATATTTTACAATCTTAATATGTTATAGGGTAAATTCTAAACAAAAGTTAAAATACGAGATTAAAAGCATTGAGAGATAACAAATGTAAATCTGAAATGAAAATACTTTCCATATGTTGGGTCCAGCGGCACTCTATTGCCTGCTGGCTTGCAAACACAATTAAATAATAATAATGTGAAACGACTCTATATACACATCTCATTAAGCATAATATATGGGCCAGAAGGCTTACAAAATAATATTATAGATCAATACAACCTGTTGTGAGTCCCAAAGTTTACTTTTACACGTCTGGAGGTAAATTTTTTCACAAGGCTAAGGTGAAGTAGGGGTGACTGGAGCATCCACTGGATGCCAAATCTGAATTCCTGGAGCTTCACCTAGCAAGTCGCTGTTCTTGTTCTTCTACACGCACTCCTAGATGTTGTAGAAAGTTTCTTTTGATTGCCCATCAGATGCCCATATGGTGGTCCATATCTAGAGTTCCCATATTCGATTCTTGTGATCAGATAGCACAGTTCACGTTTCAATTATCTATTTTTAGCAATGTGTTTTCATTATCATCAAATCTGATCGGGAATTAAACATTCCAATTTGCATGGCTTTCTTTACTTTAACTAAAGTTAATATCTCTGCTAATACTGATTATTTATCATATAGTTAATCTTTATACATATAAGATTTACTCTTTTATTTAAAACTATTTAATTAATCAAGTGCTTTTTTAAATAATATGAATGTATTAGGCATACATACACATACATTTACTTTTGCAGATATAATATTATTTTACTAGATACTACTTAATTTATGTGTATATATGAATATACATATATACTTAGCACCATATTAGTGAGAAAACTTAAAATGATTATTATTTCTATAACATCAATCGATTGCAAAAAAGTCATATATAATATTGTGTGATAAAACAGATTAAGATTGAATACTCCCTTAACTCAAGATCTCACCAAGTAATAAGACTTTGATTATGAAAGCTTGCACTTGGTGACATTATTGTAGGGAGAGTTTACTACTAAAGCTTTGGACTGCCTCGCTGTGCTGACTTGGCTGATTTACTCCACAAGATAAGTTAAAGTTCTATATATTTTTACTAACATCTGGATAAAAAATTCTGTGCTGGACAATATTTTCTTAGAGAGTGAATAGGAAAAGAGAGTAGGAGCATAGAGAAATAGATTTAATTATTTTAAAAAGATTGTGAAAAATATTACTAACATTTGGAAAGTGATTTGATATGCCAACATTTTAAATATATATAAAAAAAAACATTTACTAAGGCATAAATAAAATTAGTTGGATTTTAAGAGGTTTGCTATTAATTTTTTTTTATTTAAGTAAAAGAATGATTTATTTGAGAAAAAAGATAAAGTTTAGGGGAGCATATATTTTTCAGTCACCATTTAAAAAAA
This sequence comes from Epiperipatus broadwayi, assembly GCA_028023455.1. NCBI lineage: Eukaryota > Metazoa > Onychophora > Udeonychophora > Euonychophora > Peripatidae > Epiperipatus > Epiperipatus broadwayi. The sequence goes on from JAQFVV010012471.1 coordinate 619,711, forward strand.
AAAGGTGTTTTTTTTTTACCTTTTAGATAAAGTGGTTGGAAGAGTGGAAAAAAAAAATCATAAATTTAAATATAGAGTAGGGGAATTGGAGAAATAGGATACATGGCTTGCATTTGTATCCCACAATGTATTATGATGGTCAGTATGTGATAAGGTTTTCATTTGAAATGCTTAAATTAGACTAGGAAGGATGTAAAAAATGTATAGTTGTGTAGATCATGTATAAAATAATTAAAAAAGGTAAAAAAGTGAGTTTAGTGTAGATAATTTAAAGACAAAGTCAGGAGAAATGGAGAAAAATGTAGATAAGGATGATAGAATATAGTATATATTTAGTGGAGTGACAAGAGATATGGATGACAAAATAAGTAGCACAATGAAGATAGTTAGAAGAAGAAGTAAAGAATGTAGAAGCAAAATTAAAAGCATTAGATATGAAGTGTGAACAGATCAAGAAATTAATGAATAGATCTGATAAAGAAGAGATAGATTAAAAAGGCCAGAAAATGGAAGAGAATGCTATAGGTGAAGAAAGGAAAGTAATCTATGAAACAGTCTGGATAGGGAATCCACTGATTAGAGGATGTGGAGATGTAATTGCAAGAGAAAGTAGAAATATATATGTAACAGTATGTTTGCCTGGAGCTAGAATTAGGGATTTTTTACAGATAATATAAAGAAACAGGGGAGTAGAGTTGTTTATGTTATGGTAGGTATGAGTAATTTGTCAGAGCTATTGGAGATAGTAATAGATGAATGCAAAGAATTAATTAGTACACTTGAATAAGGTTAAATGAAGAGTAGGAGTAGTTGAATTACTACCAAGATGTAACAATAGCTATATGTTAGATAGAGCATGTTCTATAAATGTGAGATTGACAAAATTATGCAACAGATATAATGCTATGTTTGTGGGATGTGTGGGATTTTTTATTAATAAGAGGGAGTTATACAGTAGAGATGGATTGCACTTAGCAAAACAAAGAAGTGAAGCATTAGGGGTTTGATTTATGAAAACTATTATACTTCAAAAAACTTATAAGGGGGGGGGGTAATTACAGTGTTATCAAAAAGAAGGTTAAGAGTGGATAAGACAAAAAGTAAACAAAGGATAGCTGATTCAGATATAAAGGTAGATATGGAGAAGAAATGAGTCTGTAAATCTAATTATAAACATATTAATTTCAAAGTTAATAGAGAAGTTAGAGTCAAAAGAATTTATTAAAAGTTAGTAAGAAAGGAAGAAATTGTTAAAATTGGATATTTGAATATGCAAGATGGTAGGAGATCAGAATAGTAGTTGGAATTAAACAACACAATTAAAAATGAAGGGTTTGAGATATTAACAGTAATGGAAACACATCTAAAAGAAAAAGAACCTACACTAGAATATTTGGTATGCCAAGATATAAATATAAAAGAAAAAGAAAAAAGGGGTGGTGATATAGGAGTTATGTCAAAAAAAATATTTAAATACTGTAAAGTGTCAAGAATATTTGTGGTTTGAGATATGGTTAGGAAGACAAGAATGAGTGGTGGAACAGTAGCATATATGAATGCCTGGTTAAGGATATACAGAGTTTCAAAAAAATTGGGAAGAAAATAATAGTTGTAGGGGATATGAATGGGCATATTGAAGAAATTGATGACATTGATAACAAAAATGAACAGCTTTTTAAAAAGGTTTTTCAGAGAATAAATTTGAGCATTGGGAAAATTTATGATGAGCAATACACATATTTTAAAAATAATATTAGTAGAGAAAGGGGGAATAAAAAAGTACGGAAAATTAAAGTATTTGATAATTAAGAGAGAATATGTAATAGCGATCATAATTTCTCGGTTAGTAGTGAAAGATGTGGATAGAGAATAAATGATAAGAATAAGTTAGAAGAATATAAAATAAAAGTAAAAGAAATCTTGAAAGAGTTTGTTGGGAATGACTATAAGGACTGGTGTGGTGAAGTACAAAAAGTGGCAAATAGAATTTAGGTGAGAATATTCAGAAGTATAAAAATAATAGACAAGTGAGAATTGGTAAAAGTGTAAAAGAGAGAGAAAAAGCATGTAGAGAATATAAATGTTCTCTTAAAAACAAGAAAGTGAAAAAGATGTTAATGTTAAATGGGAAAACTATTTAACAAAAAAAAAGTTGACTAAACTAGATAATTATAGAGAGAGAATGAAATTAAATAGTAAATTATTAGAGAATATCAATAAAAGTAAAAGAGATGAAAGGAAAAAGTTTTGGAAATATATTAAAAGAAGGAATGTAGGGTAGAGAGGGAAATAGTATTAATAAATGATGAGGAAAAAGAATATAGTTCTAGAGAAGAATTAGAAAGAATCTAAAATAAATAAGTAATGAATATAGAAAAGATGTTACATGTGAAGAACAGAGTGATAACAAACATAAAAGCATGTATTGGAAATGAGGTAGAAAAGGTGGAAAGGCCAGAGGTTTAGATGGATGAGTAGCAAAGATAGTGCTGAATTTGGGGCAGGGCAAAATTAAAATCTATTATCATGGTTTAATAATATGGCACAGAAGACAGAATATCGAGGTCATATGGAATAATACAAGAGTTAGGACCTTAGAAAGATAAATAATTATAGATTATAGCAGCAATGTCAGAGTTATATACAGTTTTTGCACATATGGTGACTGGAAAAATTGCAAAATAAATGGATGAAAATAATATAGTAGAGAAAATGCAAGGAGGTTTTTTAATGGATAGGCATATAGAAAATAGTTTATTTGTAGACACACAATTTAAATATATGAGTAGGAATACAGGTGAACAGTTATATTTGGTTTTTATAGATATAGAGAAGGCATATAATAGACTAAATAAAAATAGATTATGAGTAAGTTTAGTAAATTTTGGAATGAATGGATTTTTAGTGGATCTTATTAAGAGATTATAATTATATGTTGGACTATTTCCATTCTCTAATATGAGTATTGCATGTCTTTAGAAAATTTAAACTTTATTTAAATTTCCCCAAAACATTCAACTGTTAGTAATAATTTTTCTAAAGACATTCAATACTCATATTAGATGATGGCAATAGTCCAACATATAAATACAATTAAAACATCATCATTACAAACCTTAAGGAAAACACATTATTAAGAGATTGTCTGAAAACAATTATTATATGTATCAATTAGGAAATATAGAATCAGTTAGAGTTAAAAATGAGGTGAGACTAAGGCAAGTATACCCTATGTCACTTATTCTGATTTTGTTATACTTGAGAGAAATGGAGAGTGCAATAGAAAGACTAAAAAGAGGGGTAGAGATATCATTAATAGATGGCAAGGGAATGTATACATTATCAGGTCTTTTATTTATTGATGATATCTTCTTATGCACAGAAAGCAGGGAAGATATGGAAGTTATGCTGAAGATGTATTCAAGGGAGTGTAAAGAGATGGGGATTAAATTTCATGAAGAAAAATCATATGTAGTGATGATGTATGCTGGGGAAAGAGAAGAGAGAGATTTTTTTATTGGGGGATATAAAAGTTAAATATGGTAAATAGGTGTAATTATTTGGGCATCATCTTAAGTAATCAGTAAAATTTGTTAGATGAATGGAGAAAAAATTGATAAATGAAGCAAAGAGAAGAATGAGACTGATAAAGAAATTAACAGTGTTTTAATATAATAAATATGACTAGAAAAAAATTGCATGGAAGAGAATGGTAGCAGCAGAGTAAACTTAGGGTAACAATGTGTTATGTGTTAGTAAAGGGATGTTAGATTACTTTGAAAAAGTATAATGAGAAGTAGGAAGACATGCATTCATATAAAGAAACCAATCCAAGAAGAAAATGGGATGGTCAAATTTTTAGATGAGAGATGCAAAAAGCAAAATAAAAATGTTCAGTAGATTGCAATTTATGGATAGTAAGAGAATAGCTAAAATAGTATTTAATTGAGATATGAATAAAGGTCAGGCAACAAAATGGGTAAGAAAGGTGGTACAGTATGCAGAAGATTTGGATAAAGATTTTATGACAGTATATTTATATAAAAGGTGGATTGACTATGTTAGGAGAATTGTTGAATGTTATAGTGGCAAAGAATGAATAGAATAATAGATGCTTTAATAAAAATAGGGAATTGGAGAGATGTAGAATTAGTACGGAGAGTAGAAAGACTCTAAATATATATACAAGTAAACAAAGTAATGGGTATGAGTTAATTTATCATTATAGCAAGAAAAATAGCCTATTAAAGTTTGAACAGGATCTTTAGCAACAAGGGAATATACGCATAATTGGAGAAATGTGGTTGATTTAATATGAAAGTTATGTAAGGAAGGCATGGAAAATATTAGGCATCTGCTAAATTAATGTAAATGCTTACAAGCAGAAAGGGTACAAATAATGAATTTGTAGGAGAATAAATATAAACAGAATCATTATAAAGAAAGTGGGTTTTGGAGTTTTGGAAAAAGATAATGAGGATCTAGATATAAAGGCCATAAAGTGTACAAAGATGATATTGTGGAAATGGGATCGAGGAGAATAAAGAAGAATATTGGAAAAACTTAGGGTGGGGAATGGAAAGGAATGTAACTAATAGGTTTCTCTGAGTATAGCAGCTTAGAGATTTCTGACTTTGATAAAGGAGAAGCCATAGCACATTGCATATCATTATTTCCAGCTCATGTAAGTATATGAAATGGTGATCATGTAATGGTTTGATAATTATAGTTTTATTTGGTAGTTACTTTTTCAAAGTTTTTATTAAAGAATTGTTCAGGGCTCAATAATTTAATAATCAACATACCTAAATTAAATATGTATCTTAATAGGTAATGTAGGGATTTAAAGGCAAACTTTACTGGCTGATAAAAAGACAATAATGCTTAGTAAATTAAAATTTCAGGTAATATCCAGTCATTTATTGATCATAGTAACTTTACATTTTCTTTTTTTATATATTAAAAATAAGATCTGGACCTGACAAATAATGTGATAATTCTATTAAACAGTAAATAGCAATTTGCTGTAAAATAATGAAAATATTTTAAGTAAAGATGAAAAATTTTAATCACTTTTTTAATAATGGCACAAGATTTCAGTTTTTATTTTTTAATGATGTTATCACCCTACCTTTATATTTAGAATTGCTCAATGATACCTTCCTTAATGAAGTTAAAAAATAATGTTTTATGTCCTAATAAAATATTTGAAGCCATAAAATATTATAGACAATATTTAAGCTTAAAAATTGACCATTTGAAGTGGAATAATGTGATAATATGTTAACTTCAAAACTATTGAAAATTTTAGGAGTACCTAGACTCATGGTAATATGTGATCTTAAAGGATGTTCTGTAATTGAAAATTAGAAAAATATAAAAGAAAAAAACTGTCTAAATTATCATGAATAATATTAATAAAAAGTCAGATGTCACATGACTTATATATAGCTTGCATTTACAAATTAAGAGCATGCTAATGAGCTCTAAACAAGCTTTTTTTTCTTTCCAAATATTTATTAAACAAGTACAATGATTACAGTGACAATTATGTGTACATGGTAAATTGAAAAGGAAAGCTAGAATTACAAACATAAAAAAAAATTACATGATAATAAATAAATCTAAGATAGTATTATTCTGGGCAAGAGGTAAACCTGAATACCTGGTCTACTGTTAGCACACAAGTAGGCTAATTAAGCTCACCCAACTCACTTAGACAAATTGCCTCACACTACCAAGAGTTCCTTTTACAATAATATTATTGTTATTGGTGACAACAAAATTACTTTCAAGGATTTTATTGAATATGTTGTGGTTAATCTTGATATAAATTTACAAAATCAAAAAGCACTACAAACATGAATTTTTGCTTTCAAATCATTTGAATTAGTTAATTAAAAATATTTATGATATTATTTGAAATTAGCTGACTCTTCACTAATATTTATTCATATTAAATAGCTACTATATAATTGTATAAGAGAACTGATTATGAAAAATCGGAGACATTTGAAATGAAAAATTGTTGTTAAACAGAGATGTGTGTGGGCTTCAACTTTGTTTTCCATGACAATGGGATATTTTTTGAAAATGTTTGTAGGCAACGTTATGGAGTAGACATCAACATACAATATGAGTTTTAAAATGTTTTTTTTTTAAATGAAACTGTATGAAAGCAAAAATAATAATTTAATTTATGTTTGTGGATTTAGATTTATAGTACGTTATTAATTGTGCTGCTTTTGCTCATTCAAAAAATTCAGGTACAGAAATGACAGACAAGTTTTAGCAGTTATTTGCATGGATAAATATTACTTAGGGAATGTGAATCAGTGTAAATATCTAATATTTGCACATGAATGTGTATTATGAATATCAAAACTATTTTCTGCATTTAACAAATTAAAGTTAATATATTTCATTCTAATAATATAACTACTATTGCTAAATTAATTATATATAGAACTGTTCCTCTGCCATATTTATTGTATGAAAAAAAATGAAAAATTTAGTATCTTAACAAAAGAGGCTAAAATATTTCATTTAAGAAAGCCCCATAAAAGTGAAAATATTATGATCAAATCATCAGACCAAGTAATATCTTCAGTGCTAATATTACATCTATTAATATAAGAGTTAATAATAAAATTAGGTATGGATTTTATGAGAGGACCATTTACATTGTAAAAATTTTAACAAAGATCAAGTACAATATTGATTTTTTTTTTTATTGGGAGGATATATATATATATATAAACAAAAAAAAGACTTATAAATCCAATAAATAATATTATATTTCAACCAGAGGACTGGTTTTCATCAGAAAGAAAAAAAATACACAGTAAAATGGCGATAATCAAAAATTACAGATTTTGTATATATATGAGGATAGAGTACTGTGGAGGTAAGTAGTGAAATCTTTCAAAAAGAAAGACATTCTGAAGAAACTAGAAGACTGCCAAATAAACAAACTCAAATACCATAAGAAAAGATATATAATTGAAATGCAATTCATGGATTACTTTGTCTAATTATTGCAATCTTTAACTTTATATTTTTTCCCTTTTAACCTTTTTTTTTCAGTTAGAATAATCATATCTATTTAAAATAATGAATGAATAATCAAATACATACACACTTTATAAGACCTAACTAACTGTTTATTTAGGAAAAAAGTATAACATTAATTACATAACTGCCCAAGAAATGCTACCATAAATAAAATATAAAGGAAAACAGAATCTACTTCATTCTGGGGTTTTATATATCAACGATGCAATTAAACTGGATTCTTTCTTATGGTGAGTTGAGTAAATATAAATTTCGAATGTCCATGTGTCAACAAATATAAAGATCTATGTGCTTTGGTGCAGTAGCAGAGTGAAGATTCTGGAGCATAAGATCCTCAAATTGATTTTCTTTCTGGCACTTGCAATCCCTGATCTTCTTATGATTGCCATAGAAATACAGTTCCTTTTTAAATTAGAACTAATGTAATGACAATCTTATATATAAAAATCTGTTTTTTTGTTGTCTGATTGGTGAATGTATGTTTGTCTGACATCACATGTCAAATTTACAACAACTATGTTATGCAAAAGTAATTTTGCCATTAAGTAAAAAATGCTCAGAAAAAAAACAACATTTTAATCACAGAGATATAGTTTGTATTTCATGGTAAAAGTTCCCAGCCAGCTGCAGAAACAGCCTCAAATGCCAATTCATAATTCAGTATTAAGATGCTCCCTACTTTCATGGTCTATCAATCCCCTAATATAGTTCAGATAAATGACACATTTAGCAATGTTTAATTTAAAATGCAACAAACTTTTATAAATTAGTAATGTTTAATAAAAATATATATTTACATTAAATCTTAAGAAAAAGTTGTTAAAATAACCAATTCAAAAAAAAAAAAAATTTGACATTTTATATTTAATTTAAAAAAATATAAAAATGATCAGAGTTTTTGCATTCTGACATTAATAAACAGTAATTATTAATAAAGCTAAAAAACTATTACAATTAGTCATGACATTATCAAAAAAAAAAATATTTTTTTTTATGCAGATGGTACTTCAGTTAATATATATTTGCAGTGTAAAATATAACAGGTATATTTAAAAATGTAAATTTTAATTTAACTTTATTAAAATTTGAAAATTTATTTATATAATATTTTATTAAAATTTGAAAATTTATTTATATAATATTAAAAAGTTTTGTTGAATTTACATTAAATTTGTAAAAAAAAATGTTAAAGCATTCAATTATTACAAAAATTACAGGCTCAAAGCATAGATTTTTTGTATTACTCTGCAATAACAATCTTTCAGACATGTGTGTGCAATTTTCACATTTAAAATATTTTGTTTAATTTACTTTAAATCTTAAGTAATATTTACTGAGGCTGTAACCTCAAAAATATGCATGTAAAATGCGATAGTAGGGACCTCTACAGGTGTTTAACCACAAGCTTACTCTTTTCTTCCATAGCATAAGCTTGTTGTTATACACCTGTAGAGGTCCCTACTATCGCATTTTACATGCAGATTTTCGACGTTACAGCCTCAGTAAATATTACTTACGTAATCAATGTGCATTTAATAAATTTAAATCTTAAAAAAATTATTAAAAGAGTTAAAGCAACCAAGTAAAAAAAATATGGGACTTGACAAGGCTGGGTGCATTTGGTATTGTATAAAATTAATCCTAAAGCATGATCTTTTGACTTGCTTTGATCACCAATATGTAATGGCATATACCTTCTGACATACCTGTCTAAAATTTTTTTATATCTCTGAAAGTCCAGCAATGGTCTAGATACCATAATAACAACCAAAGTTGATTTTCAAGAAGCCTATGATTTCTTTAAACTCCTGATAAAGGAACTGCTTAATAATAATGCATAATTAGTAATTAATATTATCAATTTTATTTTTAATAGATTATTAATTACATGAATTTAGACTTTCAAATAGCTAAGACAAAAACTTTTCTCAGTTTATACTTGTAAGATTTTTTGTATTTAACCAAAAAAAATTATTGAGTTTAATCAGTGCTACTTAATAATAAATTGAATAAATAATTTCCAGATTATTGCATTTTCAATTGTTTTTGAAAAGAAGTTTTCCATGATATTGATTTATTTTATTATGGAATAGTTCTACATCTTGATATTAAACATAAATCCATCATATCCAATGTCTTTACTCAATCTTTTGACAAATGTTCTCATTCACAAAAATGAACACATGCACAAGAAATTGAATCTCCTCTAAGTTTTAAATAAAGTATTAATTGTGTTAAATTATAATTTTATTTCATTGTAACTAGTGATTTTTTTATATGTATAGAAATCAGTCAAATATTTACCAATAATGAAAAACTCCATCACTATTATGACAATTTGCTGAAAGTCACATTCTTTTTAGAATAGACATATATCACATGCTGAAATTATTCAGTTGCTTTGGTCTACAAAAAAAAATGCATTGTGGTGGACAAATAATAAAAATGTGAATCATCACTATGTTGAGATTGACTTTCAATTCTTCTTCTAGCTTTTTTTTATTATCTTTTCAAGCATGAACATTTAGTTCTTTGGTATATATGTGTAATTGTCATTTTCTTTACCTTTCACTAACTTATGGCTTTTTTTTGGTTCTTCAATGTACATTCTATTAACAGTATTCATGGTTTTTTTTTTGCTGATTTTTTTTTAATATTACTATTTTTGCAAATTTTATCACATTTCATGATCAAATTAAATCAATCTGTATCTGATAATTGGCATTCTTTTAAGTTTGATGTGGTTTGACATGTATATGTTTTTTTTAAATTTCACCATCTATAATAAAAATACCATCATAGTTTTTTCTGGTTACTTTTGTTTAGTCTCTATCCTCCATAACCAAATTAATCATATCATTGTAATAATAATCTCCAATATACCTCAATTTCATATGACTACTGTTTGGTAGTTGAATAAATGTTATGCTTCTTTAAATTTCAAATAAAATTGTTGACCACATGTGATAATGAATCCAAGAAAAATTATCTTTACAGATTATGAGTTGTTATCATTCATATTTAATTTATATTCTTCACTTCCAGTTTCAATTGTTTTTATTTTTTTTAAATGTTCAATTCATATATGTGTGTGCTTCTGTGTATATGGGTATATTTAACAACTTGGATTTAAAATAAAAGACATCCTCCTTCTACTTCAATAAATCCCAACAAAAAAGCTATTATAGATTAATGGAGAAAACTTGTTTAACCCCAGAAGGATTGGCAGTTAGTAATTATTGATAGTTTCCTGGCAACATCAAAAGATAAAGTTATCACAGTTTACATGGATAAAATCTCTTGTTTATTCTTTATTATAATAATCTATGAAAATATTTAATTCAACAGAATTAAGATGGCTATTCTTTCACATTTTTTCATCTATAAAATACTTTTCCAAATTTAAATCCATTTAACAACTTGGATTTAAAGTAAGAAAGAATGTCCGTTTACTTCAATTGACCCAATAAAATAGGTTAATAGAGAAAACATGTTTAGCCCCATGAGCATTGGAAATTGGTAGTAATTAATAGTTTTCTGGCAACATCAAAAACTAAAATTATCTCTATTTATATGAATGTAATTTTCTTATATCTATTCTTTATTATAATATCAATCCATGAAAATATTTAAGCTTTATGATATATGCATACATAAATTAAAAATGAGATGATAAATGTTAATGCACTAGCTTTCAATGACAAACTGTGATACAACAAATGAAAACGAATCCACTTTCATTTGCTTCCAAATTATTAATCAGAGAGTGTGAAATTTAAACAACAGAGATATCTGCACAGTCTCTCTCTAATTGATTTATGTTATTTGGTGCTGATTTATCTTATTTAATATATGATAGTATTCTTTAATAATTATATGTTGGATTATTTTCATCATCTAAAATAACTTGTTAAATGTCTTTAGAAAAATTTAAACTTTATTTAAATTTTTCAAATACATCTAACTGTTAGTAATAGCACACAGGTTAGTATATAACAAAACATTCTAAGTGGGATTATTTTCATCTCATATTCAGATACAGCTAGCCCAAGTGCTTCAATACTAGTATATAACTGATTCCAGAATATTTAGATTTATGAATTATAAATTTAATATAATGCCCCAACCAATTAAGTATTCCATCAAAGGCAACAGTCAATAGAAATTTTATATAATTATCTTGGATCCTCTTATTTCTATTTTTCCCAATGAGCAAGGTTGATGAGGAGAACTCTCATACATAAATTATATAAAATTTATACTAACCATTGACTTTGACAGAATCCCAAATTGATTGATTATAACATCACATTATATTCGATATTCACGAATCCGAAAGTATGTTTGATTCCCATGCTAGTAATGTCACAGGGTCAAACCAGCAACTCCTAAAGACTGTTGTGTTATATACTAATCTCTGTGCTATTACTAATAAATAGGTGTATTCAAAAGATTTCGTTAACGTTTGAAATTTTCTAAGGACTTTTGATAATTAATTCTAGATAAAAATAATCTGATGTATAGTTAGTAATAAAACACCATTATCATAAACTGTCAAACAAACAATATATAATTGTCTGTCATTTATTTGTAAGATTATTAAAATAAGTAGCAAATAATTTTTCAAAATTAGATTATAAGCGAATTTGAATAATGCTGTATATTTTGGATGTGGAATTCCATGTATATTTCCATAAATCAGTTTTCCATTAAAAAAATCTGAAGCAAATAGTTTTACGTACGAAAATACTAGAACACACACACACACCCATATATATATATAAGCGGAATCTTTAATGCTTATGTACATAAAATATATTAATTAGAATTAATAATGCACAAAAATTATGGAATGTAATAGACGTTAAAATTACGTCTTCAGAATTGAAAATTTTTAGACCAACCAAATTGCAATATTTAGAAATCGCACCTCATTAACTACATTAAAGCTGAAAATACAACTCACAAATAAACAATAAACAAAATATTTTACAAATATAAAAGATAGCTTTGTTATTTATTTCAAATCACACACATTTTTTCAATTATTCTATAGAATGTGATTACTTAAAATAGAAATATACAGCCGAGAAACAAGTCAAAAAATTTAATTCAATTTTAATTTTTGTATTTATAATTTAAATATATTATATTATGATTAAGTGATGTACAAAAATATAATGTAATAGATAAAATTAAGTCTCATTTTATGATAAGAATATCTACTTTTTATTAGCTAATTTGATTATTATTCATTCATGAATGGGATTATTTTGTTTTGGTGGAATCTACAATTCTGGGTTTTTAATTAACTTTATATTCTGAGCAGTCAGTTAATAAACTTTAAAATATTATGATTTATTATTAAAGTTTATTATTTATAGCACTGATTAAATATGGTTGTTTTTGATAACCATAGTTTCTTAAATTAATTTTATACTTTATTCTCTTTTATAGTCTTATATATAAAAATCCTATTTTTTCTGTTGTTTTATTGGTGAATGTATATTTGTTCCTAATGCTGTCATGTGTCAATTCACAACCAGAAACTATTATGGTTGCCTACATTATGAAGAATATTCTATACAAATGAAGTATTTCTACCATTAATAGTTTTCCACAATGCTGTCAAATAAATATAACAGGTATATTTAAAAAATTTAATTTTAATTTAGAAGCTTAATTTGATTATAAGCATCTTATTCAAAGCAAGTAAATCTGCAAAACAAAAAAAAATATTAGAGCAATTGATTAAAAAAATATGAAAATTTTCAGAATGGCTAGGAAGTAATTCTGACATTAATAAACGATAATACAAAAATGATTGGGTACATTTATCATATTTATTTATATAATATTAAAATCTTTTGTTTAATTTACATTAAATTTTTAAAAAAATTGTTAAAGCAACCAGTTTAAAAAAACATGGATTTTATAGGCCAGGTACATATTATGTCTTTATAATATCTATATCAAGTTCATGACATTTTTTTTTAATTTTAACAACTTATATCACTCTAAAGGTTTATAATGATGGCATTTTATTTGTAGCTATGTTTTGAACTATTTCTATTATATGTATAAATTATTAAATATTTTTAGAAAAATTCAAACTTTTTCTACATACATTTAACTTTTAATAATAATGTACAGATTAGTATAAAACATAACATTTGGAGTAGTATTATTTGCATTGCTTCTTCAGATATTACTGGCTTTCCCAAAGTCAGCTTGCATGGGAATTAAAACATGATTATTAGATTTATGAATAATGAATTTAAAGTGATGCTCTAATTAATAAAGCTATTTCTGTCAAAGGCAACAGTCATTAGAAATTTTATATATTTATCTGTGACAATCTTCCTAATTATTATCCTATATTTTTCTTTTAAAAGCAAGATTTTGATGATTTCTAAACTAATGCTATTATCACTCTAGATTGACTTATAGGATAATTTTCACTGTCATATGCTTTTTACTTTTTTCCTCCATAAAATATTCTTGTGCTTCTCAATTGTACATATATTCATTGATGCTATTTGATTTTAGAGAGAAAAAGACAGCTGTAGTCTAAACATGCAGCAATGGGCATATGTTCATTGAGAAAATATAAGAGTATTGAATAGAGAAGAGAAAGTAAAAAGAACATTTAAAGAAGCTGTTTATATATCAATAGCAAGTAACTTCAACACAAGTCACTCTAGTGTAATAATCCATAATATTCAAACCCATTTATTAACTTTATCTTTAAACATCACACGATCACAATTTTCTATGCTTACACAAGTTTTAATGACAATAGTAAACTCTCCATACAGCAGTGCTACCAGATGTAAGGCTTTGTAATCAATTAAGCAAGAAGGTTTGTGCATAAAATCATTATCTAATGTTACTCATCCAATATCCCCAGACTATTTTCTGTATTATGGTTTTTATCAGTGAGAAACCTTGAATCTGAAAGCACTGAATTTAAGATCTATTTATACTCTCATATCCAAGGTTCCTTACTGATGACAGCCACAAGTTAAAAAATAATCTGGGGATATTGGATGAAAAGGGATTAGATAAGTATTTTATGCACAAATCTTCCTTCATCCATTGATTACTAAGGCTTGCACATAGTGGCACTACTGTATGGAGAGTTTACTACTCTTTTTAACTTTATCTTTAAGAAATCAAGAGAATCTTTGTACATATAAAATTTCTATTGATTGTTGCCTTCATCAGACTAAATGAATTGCATCACTTTAAATTTAGTAATTACAAATATAAAGGTCACCAATTTCATTCTCACCTTAGCTGTCACTGGTCAGAATAGAAATACCCTGAAGAAGAGAAAAAATATATCACTTGAAACAACAGATTCTATGCTAACTTATGTGTTATTTATTAACAATTAAATGTATTTAGTCTTGCGTTGTTAGCCGAGAGGTATCGCAGCCGCCATGCAAGCAAGTAGTTGGTTGCAGACGGGTGTGGGTTCGCGTCCCGGCAGATGCTATGACATATGAAAAAAAAAAAAAATTAAATGTATTTAGAAAATTATAAATAGAGTTGAATTTGTTGAAAAATATTTAACAATGTAAATTGTCCAATATTATGTTTTTATATATTACTTATTTTAACTTTATGGTCAGGTTAATTGGAGCAGTAATATTTGATATTATGTTGATCATGTCAACACAATTACTAATTAATCAATTTTTTTCCTATAAGTAGTAGTTCACAAGTGATTTTAAAATATTTAAAAATTGCGAAAACATTAAATTTCTATTGATGGTAGTTATCTTAAACTTTAAACACAAAATCTGCACTGTTCAAAAAATGGTTAATTAAACTTAGAAATATTGTTGATTGTAACTATATATTGTTTATATAACTTTAATTATTACATTTTAAATTACATATGTACTTTTTGAATGCAGATAAAATATTGAATTTTATATCAGGCTTTTAAAAAACTTAAATATATATATATATTTAGAAAAGCACTCCATATCTAACTAGCTAGCTATTCCCTCATTGTTAAGTAAATTGATATTAATTTATTCTTAACTAAAAGAAAAAAGAAAACTCTGAATCTTCACCATTTAGTATGATGAAGATTAATCATCTTCTACTGTGACATTTTTTCGCAGAGGATTTTTGAAAAGATGTTTACTCTGCGGAGAGCCATTTAAAGACTGTTTGCCTATACATGTGGAATGAATATACACCAAACTGATGTGTATATATAACTATCCAACAATGATCACTAAAGGGTACAGAGATATCTTAGCTAAAAGGTAAAACAAGGATTGGAAAAATGTTTAACCCTCACTATCTGAAAATTAGAAAGCTAGGTGTGTATTGTTTTTTTCCAAGGTTCCCTTATGAAAATCTCTTGGAAAAGTCTTTGATTTGCATTTAATTTATTTTAATAAACAATTTTATAATTAATAACAATAATTAATATTATTAAAAATTTTATGTAAATACAAAATTTATTTACAAAATGTTTGTTGTTTACTGTTTTTTTTTTAAAAAAAAAGAAAAGGAAAAAAGATAACATCAATGTATTGTGTGTCAATATATTTTTCTTTTTTCTAAA
Organism: Epiperipatus broadwayi; assembly: GCA_028023455.1. Classification (NCBI taxonomy): domain Eukaryota; kingdom Metazoa; phylum Onychophora; class Udeonychophora; order Euonychophora; family Peripatidae; genus Epiperipatus; species Epiperipatus broadwayi. Next base: position 635,375 of record JAQFVV010012471.1, read on the forward strand.
AGCTAATCGCTAATTAAATAGTGAAATCGTAGAAGAATTTCAGATTTGTAAATAGTTATTAGCTTAATATATAACTCAAATATAACTAAATAATAATAGAATAAAATTATATGGTATCAAATATAAAAAAAATCATCATTAGGATAATTAGTGTAAACTGATGTTCATATTGAATTGAAAAATTAGATGACAAATTGTTAGCATGTTAAGAAAGATTTTTTTTCTTTCCAATTATATATAAATAATAATTTGTTTTAATCTATTCTTCTGCTAATGTAATTCATAAAATTATAGCTTATTATTGAGATGTAACAACGGAAAAACTAAAAATGAGTCAACAGTCAAATATTAAAAATAAATTTGTTTCGTTAGCATAACATTGTTATTTTTATTTTATAAACTGGTTGAATCAAATATTTTTATTTAAATTATTTGTTTTGCAAGTTTACTTTTAAATTTTTTTATTACGATTAATTGTTGTAGTCTGTTTCTAAATATTGTTAACATTATGCAAATAAAATATATCTTGGTTTCTGAAATACTGGCTATTATTTTAAAAAATCTTGAATTGTATTTGTGGGTATATTTATGTATATGATAACAATCAACCTTTAATCAATCAACAATCTCAACAATCCTTGTCTTGCATTGGTGGTTGAGAGGTCATCGCGACTGCCTTTCACTTGCAGGCAGTTGCCCGGGTTGCTGGTTCTCGTCCCGGCCGATGCTATGACACTTAAAAAAAAAAACAATCTCAACCTATCATCAAGGCAACATCCTTTAACAATAAAAGAGATTGTTGATTGCTTAAGAGTTGATGGTTATCATTTACATTTATGAACTTATTAAAACATTGAGTAGTTGGCTTTATAGTTTTAATAATATTTTAAATACAAGTGTACTTTATATATCTCGAGTCTAGATGTAATATAGGGGATTTTGACACAGACTTTCAAACTTCTTTTGTCCATCTATTCTATCTCATACAACCAATACACATGACCACACACTTGTGATAAAAGTAAATGATCGTTCACACTAAACCATCACTTATCAGTTAGTCCAGATCATCATCTCACACACATACATGTAATCAGTGTTTGATTTATATTAAGATAACAAACGTGCACACCTTGGGCATTCCCTCATTTGTGTTTCAATGGTATGGATTTTTGAAAAGTTGGAGGGTGGAGAGGATTGAAGCATGTCCATTAAAGTGTAAAGATTTTCTATCTTAATATGGACCAAGCACTGATTACATATATATATATATATATTGGAGATGGTGATCTAAAACAGCTGATGAGTGCTGGTTCAGCACAAAAGATATATATCAGAAATCATGTATTTTTTTCACATGTGTGTGGTCATGTGTATTGGCTTTACTGTTTTAGTAAATTTTATATATATATATAAGCATAATCACTTAAAGCAACCAAAGTCAAGCAATTATAGATTTTTCAAAACATGGACTAAAAAATTAAAAAAAGATGACATTATTGAAAACCAGATTTCTATTTTAAAACTCTATTCACAAATTAAAATTTTTTCAAAATGAAAAAAAAAAATCATTTACAGATTTCATTAAAATTAAATACTTTTATAAATAATATAGAAGAAATACAAAGACTGCTAAAATTATAAAATAGAATTCAAAACTGATAATATTAATATTAAAATACCTTTGGTCATTACCAACATTGGTATAAATCTCACAAATAATTTCAATGAATATGAAATTAGTTACAAAAAAAGTCACTATTCATTTTTTATCTATAGATACTCTGGTTAAGCTGACTAAAAAAATTTGATAAATAAGAGTTGTTAACTAATATAACTAATTGAAATTGGGTAATAAAAATCAACTGAACACCAGAAAATAAGAAATTTAACTCTCAATTAACTACTAAATTTGATAAACTAATATTATAAAGCTATGGGCTCATTTGTAAAAAAAAAAAAAAAACATTGTTTTCAATTAAAATTTATACTATTAATGGTATGATGCTTTTATTTTGCCAGGACATTTAAATGCCATCTTTTGATAATCAATTGTTTAATACCTCTGTCAAAGATCGCTTTTTTTGATATATGAAATATTTACATGGATCAAAAGAGTTTGAATCATAAATAATATTAATTGTCTCTTCTTACTATAGGCTAGGAGCTTATTTGATATTGAATATATGTTAATAGAAAAGTCGTTAAAAGCAGAAAATAAGATTCAAATTTTAAGTGATGACAAAATTTATCAACAAAATATGATCATGTCAGATCTGTAAAAATTGTACACATATACATAGGAATCAATTAAATAATGTTTCTCTTCTATTCTTGGCAAGATTGAAACAATGTTATAACTTACTTGTTTCATGATAAAATGTTGACATATCAAAATTAGCAACTTTATTCATTTATTTTTTTATACATTGGTTAAAAGAATAATAAGTTGATTGCTTCTATTGCCAAAGATTTTGCCATCTGATTTCCAATACTTTACAACAAATGTTCAACATGTGGTAGGTTTTATTGATTAGGTCACACTATTGTTCTCCTAAACAAAAATATTTTTTCTCAGGTAATAACAAAAAAAATGAGAAATTGTAAATGCTACTTCAAATAATGGTATATTTATTGATTAAAATAATGAAAATGTTCTCTATTTCTGTATTAAAAATAGAATAAAAAGTTTTTCTCAAGAGAACCAATGATATAATCAAAGATTAATCTGATAACTGTTATTCCATAATAACTAACCAATTTTTTTTTATTCCTGTATAACAAAATGTAGGTCCTTTATCATTAATCCTCTTTAAAATGATGCTTTTTATGTTTGAAGATCAAGCCTGAAAACAATTTTACAAAATAAAAATGACATACTATGATAAGATAAATACATTGAAGAAGAAAGAGTAGAAAGAATAATTAAAAAAAACCCATTAAATTGTATTACAAATTATTAGAATTTGTATATATTCTATTTTCATTATAACAGCAATTTTAAAATCATAGTCAAGTAAATCTAATTTTTATGAGAATGAAGACTTTTTTAATTAAGTGTAAATCAAGAACTGACTCCAATGTAATTAAAAATTTCATAAAAATTATAAAAAACAAAATTCATATATAGAAAAGAGCCAGTGAATCCTCAGTTATAAACCCAATTTAGAAATAAATATTCTAATAAATCTCTTTTTTAAAATTAACACATCTCATCTAATGATATATTTCTGAATTACTGCTGGAAAGTCTATCAAAAAATCTATATTCTCATCAATAAAAATGAAGGCTCATTGTAAAATTTGGAGAAATATGGTTTTATACCAATACTTCAAATTGGAAAATTAAATGATAATTATATGAATATGTTTATAACAATTTTTGAATTTAGCTAACAATATCATATTTACTAAATAATAACTGGATTTTTTCATAAACAATTTTGATCAATTCTTCATAAAATAATTAATCAAGATAATGTCAGATAATTGAAGTGCAGAATGATACCATGAAAATACTTTCTAAACTTAAAATTTAAACATAAAAATGTGTACTCTGTTTTATCAACAATCCATACACAAATTAAAGGCAAACTAGAATGCAATTGGACAACATATTATAAATTTATTTTTTTAAATAAGGCTATAACCTTAGTACATGTGCCTTGAGTGCTTAATTTATTACAAGAGAGACCTCTATAAATCTAAATGCAAAATTGACTTTATAAAGATAAAAATGGCTAATCTTTTCTTCAATCTATTTTTGTAAATATATAGGCAAATTTATATATTTAGAAAAATATGTTGAAGATAAGAGTGGCTGCTCTTATCTTTATAAAGTCGAATCTTGTGTTTAGATTTGTAGAGGTCTCTCTTGTAATAAATGAAGCACTCAAGGTGCATGTACTAAGATTATAGCCTTATTTAAGTATTATGTGCAGACATTGCACTTAATAAGAATTAATATTTATAAATTTATTATAATCTTATGCAATTCTTTACAGTATAATATGTTTCTATAATTATTGCTATTATGTCAATATTTTATTGTACATAAATGAAGAATAATGTTAATAGATTGTTATATTTATATATATTTTTTATATAAATAATTTTGAATGTTGCAGTACAAATGTTTGTAAAAAGAATTAGTCTAAAATTCTGGATTTATCAGAGGATCTGCACCAAATTCACTGACCATTTGAAAGCAGTAAACTGATTTTAAATAATTATTAAAAAGTTAATTGTGACTGCATCATACTTTTAAATTGATGGTCATGGTATTCAAAGATAGATTTTTTCTTTCTAAGAGTTAAAAATGGAGAAAAGGATGATAAAGGCATTTGAAACAATGTAAATAAGATGAAAAGTTTGTTATCAATTTGTAGTAATTCTTAGATCTAAAGAACTAAAAATTTAACTGATATCTTTGAAAATATTGTAAATTCTGATTTTCTACATGAGTGTCAAACATGGAAAAATCACTCATTTCTTAGCTTAAGGCAATTTGAGGCATTTTGAATAAGTGATGGTCAATGATATTTTGAATTATGAAAAATAAGCTATGTAAAAACCTATTCAATAAAAATCAAATGTTGAATATAGCTACAAATATATTATTTAATATGAGGAATAAAATATGTTACAAAGACAGTAAGCACATCTAAAATAATATGGAAAAAATACAGATGAACAAATATACAGAAAAATGGAAAGATATTAAATAAATGTCAGAAGAGTATGAAAAAAATTGTTATATCATTACAAAATTAATAATAGTTATGAATATGTAGATTTATACATGCAGAAATATCTTATAAGTAATAATATATATATATATATAAATTTAACACAGAAAGTGATCATCGATTAGTAAGATGTAAGCTACATGTTAATGCAAAACTAGAGAGACAAAAATTGTTAAGAAAAACAATATTTACAGTTGAAATTCCTAATCTTCAGAAACATTCTAATGAATTTAAGTTAAAACTTACAAATCGGTTTCAAGTATTAGTAGATTTTGATTATGATTCAGGTTTGAATGACATTAAAAGGAAAATAACTGATACACTTTTAAAAACTGCAACAAAGATAGCTGGTAGAAAAAAGCAGCAATTGAGCAATAAAATTTCTACTGAGACTAGAGAATTTATGAAGAAAAGAAGGAATATGAAGATATACAACAATGATGCATTAAAAAAGATTGAATATCTCGAATTTTGTAAAATTGTGCGGAAAAGAGTTGAAAATGATATAAGAATGTATAATTGTGAACTAGCAACGAAAGCTGTAGAAGAGAATAAAAGTCTAAAGAGTGTAAAACAACATTTTGGTATTGGTAGGAAATTTATATCTGCAATAAGAAAAAAATGATGGCATTATTACTAAAATGAGAGATGACATCATGAAATGTGTAGAAGACTTTTATCAAGAATTATATAGTAGTAAAGAACAAGTTCCTCCTATACCTATCATATCTTGCAAATTTCCCAGAATTTTAAATAAAGAAGTGAGACATGCCATTAAATGTATGAAGAAAGGAAAGGCTCCAGGTAATGATGGAATTATAATTGATATATTAAAAGAAGCAAGTGAAGAAATAGAAAAATTTTTTAGCAAAATTATATACCAAATATCTAAATGATAAAGATGTACCAGATGATTGGAAGAATGCAGTATTAATATTAATATTTACAAAAGGTGATAAAGAAGATATTAGAAATTACAGACCTATCAGTCTTATATCAGTTTTATACAAAAATTTTACTAAGATAATTACAACTTGTCTACAGAAAACACTGGATTTTCACCAACCAAGAGAACAAGCTGGGTTTAAAAGTGGTTTTAGTACAGTAGATCATATCCAGGTATTGAGAGAAGTTACAGAAAGGACAAATGAATATGAATTGCTATTATGCTTAGGTTTTGTAGATTATGAAAAGGCATTTGATTATATAAACATTTCTTCAGTGATTAAAGCATTGGATCATCAAGGTGTAGATCCAGGATATTGTCATATTTTTAAGAATATTTGTAAAAATGTAACAGCAACAATTAGATTACATAATGATAGTAGGAAAATCAACATTAAAAAGGGTGTAAGACAGGGTGACTCCATATCTCCAAAACTTTTTACAACAGTGCTGCAAGAAGTATTTTGTGGATTAAAATGGGAAGATAAAGGAGTGAAAGTAAATGGAGATTATTTAAGTCATTTAGATTTTGCAGATGATGTAGTTGTTTTTGCAAATAATGATTTAGAGTTACAGGAAATGTTGCAGGAGTTATCAGATGAAAGTAGGAAAGTAGAACTAAATGTAAATGTTAAAAAGACTAAAGTAATGATTAATAGATTTTCTCAAAATATGAAAATAAAGATTGATTATGATGAGTTAGAAGAAGTTAACAGTTACAAATACCTTGGTCAGATTATTAATACAGATGGAAACATAATGGATAAAATTAATCATAGAATTAAACTTGGGTGAAGTGCTTTTGATAGAAATAACTTGATACTAAAAGGAAATATGCCTATGTGTTTGAAAAGGAAGGTTTTTTAATAAATGTGTTTTGCTAGTTCTTACTTATGGATCTGAGACTTGGACACTGAATAGAAGAGGAATACAGAGACTTCAGACCACTCAAAGAAGTATGGAGAGATGCATGTTGGGAGTAACAAGAAGAGATCAAAAATGCAATGTATGGGTAAGAGAACAAACAGGTGTTACTGACCTCATTGAAAAAAATAAAAAACTGAAGTGGAGTTGGGTTGGACATTTTGCTAGAAGAGATGATAACAGATGGGCAATTGAAATTTTAAACTGGATTCCAAGAGATTATAAAAGACCCAGAAAGAGACCACATGTGAGATAGATGGATGAAATAAGGAAGTGTGCAGGGGTGATGTGGAGAAGAGAAGCTAAAGATAGGAAAAGATGGACTGAACTTGGAGAGACCTTCATCCTGCAGTGGATTGATAATGGTTGATGATATATATATATATATATATATATATATATATATATATATATATATATATATATATATATATATATTGAGCAAGAAAACTATTGTTCACATATGACTTATGTTTTCAAAAGATTTATTGATGGGAAAATGTGTGTCAATTTTCTAGCACATGTATGAAGAGTAGTTTTCTCCCACAATATTCCATACAAATATATATATAATAAGATCACTGAATTATGGGAAAGTTGACATCATGGAATTATGGGAGAGTTGACCTTTCAAAGTATTAGCTGACAAAAACTACAAGGATAGTTGAAAGTGCTCCTAAGTGACATTTATAGATATATTTTTATAAACTTTTAAGTACTGTATTTTCTAATATTGATATATAAATTTACATATATATATATGTCCACAAATATCATTAAACCTACTATTTCCTATATTTTGTTGTAATTTTTAAAAAAAATTCAATTTGTACATCTTACTTTGAACCTTTATAGCAATTTTTTTATGTATATATATATATACCAGAATTTAGTGTTCTGGTGAGGACTTTAAAAAATTGACTGCTAAATCAAATGGTTCAGCTTGTGACAGTCAGTTTTAATTGCCGGGCACCTAAAAACATTATTTCTTTACTTATTACAGGAAAACGTCCTACTTATGACTTTGATTAATTCTTAAATAATCCATGAACATATTTAATTTAGCATACTCTTAATTTTCATAACGAAAATTTTTTTTTTTTTAATTCTAGGATCTCAGAGAAGATATTATTATTTTTTAAAGTCGTCCATCTGACTGAGTTTATGACCTATTGACCATTGAAATAAAAGAGGGTATCCTTTTATTCCCAAATAAATAGCAGTCACAAAATCTATAATTGATCACTAAGACATGTAATTCAGTTTGGAAATGTCAATTTTAATTTTAATTGGTAGTTACCTGAAATATTATTGCTGGACAAATTTCTGATTCCATCTTCGATCGACATCTCAATTAACCATGAAAATATTTAACTATACATACAGGGCCGGCGCTGGGTACTAGGCACCCGCATGCAAATTTGATTTTGGCGCCCCTGTCAATATGTATGTTTACTAAGGTGACCCGACCGTGTCCCGTGGCGTTTTAAAAAAGTCATGATTTTTAGAAAGAATGCACGATGTAATGCTATTTTTGATATCAAAAATAGCATAAAATTGATTGTTAAATTATATATTATTTCATACAAACGGTTTGTATGAAATAATATATAATTTAACACGGCAAATTTAGATGTTAGAAAAATTTGCAGAAATTTTAAAAATAATGTGTTTGTTAAAAATAGACAGAGTGATTCAAATATATATATATAATAAATTAAAAAAAAAATGTTTGAGATTAAAATATTTAAATGTTTAAAATAATTTTCGAAAAACATTTACATATTTTAATCTCAAATATTTTTTTTTTTTTAAATTTCATATTTATTATTTGCGTCACTGTCTGTTTTTAACAAACCCATTATTTTTAAAATTTTTGCTAATTTTTCTAACCTCTAAATTTATGCAAATATTAGCAAATTTAATAATAAATTTACAATTTATAAATGAAATAATTTTAAAAAGATAATATTACAAACATACATATTTAATTTATTATTATTAATGTACGCTATATCTACATAAACGCTCCATATAAACCAAATTTTTAATCAGCCCCCCCCCCCCCGTCAATGGTGTCCCGTTTTACCAATGTTAAAATCTGGTCACTTTAATGTATACCACCTACATGTTATAAATATTAGTGTACAAAATCTTTCTAAGGGAAACAAACAAGGCAATGTAAATAAATAATTTTTAATATTAAAAAAAAAAGAAAATACAGTTAAAAAAAGTAAATGCATTACAAAACATGTTATAATTATAATAATTTTATACTCCTTGACTTCATATTAATAAACCTTGATATGATTGTATTTATTTCCAGTTCTGCACAAATATCATTTTCAATAGCAATTAATGCCAAATTAACAAGCCGTTTTTGTGACATAGTTGTTCTCAAGTAAGTTTTAATTAATTTTAACTTAGAAAAAGAGCGTTCACCGCTTGCAACACTAACAGGTAATGTTAATAATATTCTTAAAGCTATTGATAAGTTTGGCATAGATAAATTATTAGAAACTATAAAATTAAGTGTTTCGAAAGGGTTTTGAGAATTTAAAAAATCCTTTTGAAAAATATCTCGAAAAGCACATAATTCGTCGAATAAATCTGTAGCATTAATATCTTTACTGTTATCAAATTTCAAAATATTTTCTAAATCTTTGCATTTTGCTTGTAACTCGCTCTTATTAATTTCTGATATTTTATATAGAAAATTGAAATTATTATAACATGCTTCGAGGAGTTCAAAGCGTTCTGTTAAAGAATTAATCGCTACATCTAAAAGTGTAAAAAACATGTTTATTTTAAATTTTTCTTCAGGTATTTGAGGTGTTTCGTCCTGATGCTCGTAATCAAATTGACGAGTTTTTTTCCGTTGTCGAACTTCTTTGGCAGTTTTAAATTCTTTCTCTCCATCAACCTCTTCGCTAAGTTCATCTGCAATTTTGAGAATGTTTTTGAAATTTGAATCTGATCGATATTCTCGTGAAAATTTATTTAGATTTGCGATCGATTCTAAAGCAAGTGAAGCATTCATATTTACATTTTGGAGCATTTTACTGACAGGATTTATTCTATTTAATATATCATGCCAAATTATTAAAGAACAAATAAATTTGTAATCCTTAAGGTTAGTGCAGAGTGATTGAGCTTCATGTTGAATTTCTCTATTAAAAGATTCGTTGTTCATTATTTCATAGAGTGCATCATAAATTTCACCCAACTGATACCATAGAGGCCGGATTGCATCAATTCTGCTTTCCCATCGTGTTTCTGATGGTTGTTTTAGAGTTAAAGTTTTCATAAATTTTAAAAGGATTGACCACCGTTTATAAGATGATGAAAAAAAATTGTATATTTTTTGAACAATTGCAAAAAAACCAATTGTATCTACATTGACTTTGGCGGCATCGTTTATGATTAAGTTTAAAGAATGAGCAGCACATGGTACGTAAAATGCACGAGGGTTTTTGGTTAAAATCAAATTTTGAAGTCCAGCCTTTTTGCCTTTCATGTTGGCCCCACTATCATACCCTTGACCACGCATGTCTTCAATGGGAATCTTCCATTTTTCCAGTTGTTCAATTATTGTTGTACATAAACCTCATCCAGTGGAATCTGTTATATCTATGAAACCTAAAAAGTTTTCTCTAATTTTAACCGTTCCATTATT